>CM053585.1:299413174-299503577 GCA_028646515.1 Pseudochirops corinnae
ATTCTGTCAAAATTAGAGTGGAGCAAATGGAAGCAAACGACTTCATGAGAAATCAAGATACTATCAAACAGATCCAAACCAATGAAAAAATACAGGGCAATGTGAAATATCTCCTTGAAAAAACCACTGACCTGGAAAACAGATCCAAAACATAAACTTTTGATTTTGAATTTATGCGTCATGTACCTCTTGGTCATTTTAGTGCTTTCTGTGCTTAAGTTGATGACAGACTCCAATCTATTTGAACAGAAGAGATTACTTCTGTGAGATTCAGATTCCTCATCTATAAAATGAGACGGTTGGATTATATGACTCTAAGGTACCTTCCACTTCTCAATCTACAATCCTATGCTCTAGGTAGCAAATAACAAATTATAACTGATTCAGTTCTGGGACCTGAAGGATAGTATTTTTATAAGAAGGGCAACTAGCAGAACTGGGTTATTTCAAACCTTATTTCTCGCAGGCTCCCTTTTCCATCTTTTTCTAGACCATCTAAGTAGTAAGAAAAGTCTTTCAACTAAGTAGTAAGAAAAGTCTTGGGTTATTATTTTGTTGTGAGCAAAGATTAAGAGATTAAATGCACAGAAAATATCTCACTAAAATGACTGGGAAATCTTTCCTTTATACTTCTGTATGCCTGACTCCAGTAGCCACCCACCCAGACCTTCTACCTCTGCAAAATTGAACAAAGACTTCCTTCCAATCGTCATTGTTTTCTCTACCATTAGGGAAAGGAAGCCAGTTCTATTTACCTGCCCTTTAAAAAGAGGCAAGAGATATTTTAGCATTCAAAGTCCATAGATCTAAGGCTGGAAGAGAATTCAGTAATTAGTCAAAAAAAAAATTTTTTTTAATGAATAGGTATTTATTCTCTCTCCCTCCCACCTCCCCCCACCAATTGGGAAAAAAAAAATAAGACAAAACCTTATTATGCTTAGTACAGAAAAACAAATTCCCACATTAGCCATGCCCTCAAATGTCTGCATCTTCAGTCCATCACTTCTGTCATTGCCAAAAGAAATGACAAAAGTGGATGGTTTCAGAGAAAAAAACGAGAAGTTTTATACGAACTGATGCAGTATGAAGTGAGCAGAACAGGAGAACCATTTATACAATAACAACATTATAGAGGCAAAACAACTTTGCAAGACTTAAGAACTCTAATCAATCCAATGACCAAACATGATTCTAGAGGGTCAATGATGGAGACTACTAACCACCCCCTCATTTTGTAGATAAGGAAACTGAGAGCAAAAGAGAGGAAAGGACTTGCCCAGTCACACAGGTAGTAAATGTCAGAGCCTGGATTGAAACCTAGGTCTTCTCTTCCAGAGACACATCCTTCTTTCTGCTTTCTACCAGAGTGCCTCCTTTATTTCACATGATAAAGTATTCTTCCTTTTCACAAATACATTAGTGACCAAAGCAGCTGAGCTAAGGGACAAGAGCTGAAATGAGACTTGCAATCAGGTTCCTGTGTTTAATGCCTTGAGCCTCTGAGTAGCAGCTGTGGTGCCATCTTTCTCCTGCCCCAAGAAAACAGCAATGGGGAGGCTGCATGGTAGCAGCAGGAAGAGACCTGGATTCCACGTTGGGCTCTACAGTGACACCTGTGTGACCTTGAGACCATCCCCTTTCTGTCAGATGGGGACTCCCAGCTCTAATGGCTCCTCCAGCTCTGAAGTTCTATAACACTTAGCAGGGTCATTTGAGAAAAGTTCTAAGTTGGAGAGAGGAGATGGAAGAGAGAAGGTGGCCAAAGCTGGCCATAGCCACAACCCAAGTTTCTACATAAAGGAAAAGCAAACAGCAGAGGCTCTTCCTTGGCCGTTTGATTCCCTAGGAGGAGGGTAAACCTAGAAGTGTTTGTTGAAATGCTAATCCGATTTAAAACTGCTTTGAATGGTTTGGGAGAAGAAGGCTGGCTGCTGCTCCCCTACCCAGCAGCAACCTAAACTTGATCTTTTTCCTCTTCCCTGAGGCCTCAATGGAGAGTGTTTGCCCAGTCTGACCTACAGGTCCCGGAGGCCCACAAAAAGCAGGTACTTGGCTGGAAGAGATGAGTAAATCACTGAAACACAAGGTGTCAGAGGTCATCTCCAAACCCCTCATTATATAAATGAGAAAATGAAAAATGGGGGAAATGACTTGCCCAAGACCATACAGCTAATAGGATGGCACAACCAGTGCTGAAATTTAGGTCTTCCCACTCTCCCTCCCTTAAACACCCTATCCTTTACACCATGCAAATCTCCCTTTTCTGGAAGGGAAGTTGGGGAAAGGGAAATCAAATTCCTTCTGCAGTTCCTCTTTCACACCTCTCCTTTAGAGCCCCTGTTGTTGAGGCATTCCAGCCACATCTGACTCTTTGTGACCCCATTTGGAGTTTTCTTGGCAAGGATACTGGATTGGTTTACCATTTCCTTCTCCAGCTCATTTTACAGATGTGGAAACTGAGGCAAATGGGGTGACTTGCCCAGGGTCACATAGCTGATAAATGTCTAAGGCCAGATTTGAACTCAGGAAGATGAGTCTTCCTGATTCTAAGCCCAGTGCTCTATCCACCACACCATCTACACACACACACACACACACACACACACACACACACACACACACACTCTGGGGGCCTCCTTATATTACTTTATATTTACTTTTCTGTGTACACATTCTCTCCTCCCTCCTTCCCACCCCCCCATTAACTATAAACTCCTTACACATAAGACCTGATTTTTTGTTTTTTAATTTTTTATCCCTGGTTCTATCACAGTGCCTAGTACCTATTAAGTACTTAATAAATTGTTACTAAATAAGAGAATGAATGAATGATAAGAAAATTTTTTTTAAAATGAGACAGTGTTTGAGAGATTATGGATCCAAGATATAAAATGGACTTGGCCAATGCATGAATCTGTTTTGCTTGGATATTCACATTTATTAAAGTTTTTTTTTCTTTTCAATGGAGGGCAGGGGTGGGAGTGAAAGAAAATAAATGCTTGTTAATTGAAAAATAAAATGAAAGATTTAACAAAGAGACTGAGTCTGACTTCACCCTAATGCAGCCCCACTTCACTAGAACCTTAGAAAAATGGAAAGATTATAAAGTCTTTCTAAATTCTGGTTGGATCCAATAATGGAACGAGAGTGGATTCTATAGCCTCTTAGTCACCTCCCCCCACGCAACCAGCAAGGTTTCATTCGGTCTTCAATCTGCTCACCTGGTCTCCCACATTCAATCTACTTCCAAGCAGGTTTTGTGAAACTGTAATTAAAGGGAAATGAAATCATTCTACCCAGGCCCAGTAGCTTCTGTCATCGCCAGGAAGCTGACATCTGTTTTCTGACCAGTCCCATCTTCTTCCTCAGTTCTGGTACAGGAAGTTATATTGGTCAGGTTGCTGTGGGCTAGGGCTGAGTGACCAACTAGTTACTCCCAAACCTTGGCTTGTTGGCTTTAGGGCATTGTTTTTTCATTTCAAGGAAGATGATAACTTGAGAGGAGGACCTGGGACTTATCTCTAAACCAAGGCTTCCCCTAAAAACAACAAATTCTCCTGGGGCAGGGTTGAGGAGACATGTGGCCTTGAGGACACATGTGGCCTTCTAGGGCCTTGGGTGAGCCTTTTGACTGAGTCCAAGTTTACAGAACATATCTTTTTATTAAGGGGATTTGTTCTGTGAAACTTGGATTCAGTCAAAGGGTAGCACTTGAGGACCTAGAGGGCCACATATGGCCTTGAGGCCATAGGTTCCCCACCCCTGCCCTAGGGATTCTATAGTAATGGTAGACAAAACTATATTGCAGGTCGTTCAGCTGGGCTAGGATAGATTTGCAAGGAGGGAGTAAATGCAAAAATAAAGGAATTTAAGGGAAATGTAAGCTTAGGAGTTTCCTCTCATAGGTTCCCAGTCCCTATTAGAAGGCTTCTGTTATAATGGAAAGTTCTTTCAAAAGGATATTTTATGGGATAATTAGCTACAGCCTGGGCTGGAACCCAATGTTGAGACTTGATTTGAAATCTTCATCATTAGTAACAGCAGCCAGGGACATCCAGCCTTGCCAGAGCCCCCTGAGAAGAGATGGAATTTCAAGGCCTTACTTGTCAGCTTCATTCTCTACTAATAAATCAATCAAAAGCATTTATTAAAGCTCCCACTATGTGCCAGGCATCGTGCTTTGTTGCTGTTCAGTTGAATCTGACTCTTCATGACCCCATTATCTTGGCAAAGATATTGAAGTGGTTTGCCATTTCCTTCTCCAGCTCATTTTACTGAGGAAGCTGATGAGGAAACTGAGGCAAACAAGGTGAAGTGACTTGTCCAGGGTCACACTGCTACTAAAGTATCTGAGGCCAGATTTGAACTCAGGAAGATGAGTCTTCCTGACTCCAGGCCAGGTGCTCTGTGCCCTATGGTGCCACCTAATTGCCTTTGGCACTGTGCTAGGCAATGGGAATACAAAGATAGAAGTGAAAGTGTCCCTTCTTTGAAGGATCTTATTATATTCTATGATAGAAAGAGAACATGTGTGTGACTTTGCACAAGTCACTCAATCTTCCTGGACCCCAGTTTTCTCAACACAAAAATAAGAGAGCTAGACTAGATGAACCTAGGTACTAGATATACCATCACCTAAACTTAAGATTTAGGAAAATAGATTAAAAGTGAATGGGGGGTGGGGGATTGGGGGGTGGGCAGCGGCTAGGTGGTGCAATGAATAGGGCACCAGCCCTGGAGTCAGAGAACCTGAGTTCAAATCGGACCTCAGTCACTTAACACATACTAGCCATGTGACCTTGGGCAAGTCACTTAATCCCAATTGCCCTGCCTTCCCCCTCTCAAAAAAAAAAAAGTGAATGGAGGAAGGGGTAAGGGAGAAACTAGCAACTGATAGAATCGGAATCAGAAAAGGTCTCATTTAGGTTTTCCTGCAGTCTTTAAGGAGTCTACAATATATTCATTAAAATGTGAGCTCGTTGAGGGCACGGATTAAATTTTTTTCTTTTCTTTGGATCCGTATTGCTTAGCTCGGTACCTGGCACTTAGCACTTAATAAATGCTGACTGACTGACTGACTGACTGACTGGTTTCGAAGAAGCAGAGGGAAAAAGTGAATCCTTTCTATCTCAGTAAAAAGATATGGAGACAGGAAATGCAGTGTCAGATATAAGCAACAAGAAGACAAGTTTAACCAGGCATTAAGGATCACGAGGTATATTATGGGTAATAAGCCTGGAAGGTAGGCTGAGGCCGGGTTGTAAAGGACTTTAAAGTCAAGAACAGCTTGTTTCTAGATCTCCTGATGCCCCATCCAGTGTGGAGGGGACCCTGGAGTCTCAAAGGCTAAGCCAGGTTAGGGTCAATTCTGGCAGTATAGCAAAGGACTAAGATGGTGGCCTGCCTCTCTTGCCTACGGACCAGCCTGAGTGCACACAGGCTCATCACCAGAAGGTTGCCCACTGGGTAATGAATTATCACAGTAAACAGATTGTTAGACTGAGAGTCAAGAAGACCTGAGTTTGAATTCAGTCTCCAACATGAGACTGTATGATTCTGGGTAAGGCAGCTTTTCAGAGCCTTGATTTCCTTACGTGTGGAACGGTACTGATGAAAGCACCTACCTTAAAGGGTAACTGGGCATTTCGGTGTGCAGTGGGTAGAGCACCTGGCCCAGAGTGAGGAAGCCTTGAATTCAAACCCAACCTCAGACACGTCCTAGCTGTGTGATCCTGGGTGAGTCACTTGGTGAGTCACCCTGTTTGCCTCAGTTCCTCATCTGTCAAATGAGCTGGAGATGGAAAACACAAAGACTCCAGTATCTTTGCCAGAAAGAAACCTCACAATCTCACGAAGAGTTAGATACAACTGAACAACAACACAGGGTAACAACAGCTAATACTTAGCTAATAACCATAGCTAATACTAAAAGCTGACACTTACTATGTATCTGGCACTATGCTAAGTACTTTGCAAATATTATCTTGGCTGATCCTGGAAGCTGGGTACTAGTATTATCCCCATTTTACTGATAAAGACATTGAGGCAGGTTAAGTGACTTGCCTAGGGTCATACTGCTAGTAGGTGTCTGCAACCCTATTTGACCTCAAGTCTTGCTGACCCCAGACCCAGCACTCCATCAGCTGTGCCATCTAGGTAGCCAGTAAGGACCAAATGCCATGATGTAGATACAGTTCTCCGCATACAGAAAAGCCCTGCACAAACTTTAGTTACTGTTGCTGTTTGTTATTCTTTTTGGCCACTGCAGCTCTTGAGGATTTCAATCCTAATACACTCAAGGATGAAACAAAGAATCTTTTAAAGTATGCATAATACCCAGCAAATTAAAGTTCAGGCAGATCCTTTCTCCTTTTTTCCATAGATTAGCAGAACGGTGGAGAATGGTGGCAGTCAAGGCTTCAGAAAGAATAAACAATTCAGGGTAGGAGTGGGGCAAGCTGCAAGGACACTGGATCTGGGAGTCAGAGCAGGGGTTTTTCATCACCCCTCTCATTCTCACTGCCTATGTGACCTTGGATAAGTCACCTCACTGCTCTTCAGCTCATTTTCCATCAGCCAGGAAGTCGACCTTCATTAACTTCCTATTGTGTGCCAGACACTGTGCTAAACATTGGGGGTACAAAGAAAGGTCCAAGATGGTTCTCTCTTTCAAGCAGCTAACAGCTTAATGGGAGACAACAGGCAGATAACTACGGACAAACACTGGACAATCAACATATGGTATAAGGGATAAATGGGCACTAAACTCAGAGCAAAGGTGCTAGAATTAAGAGAAATTGGGAAAGGCTTCCAGCAGAAATTGGGATTTTAGCTGGGACTTGAAGGAAATCAGGGAAGCTGGAGGCAGAGATGAGGAGGGAGAGAGTTCCAAGCATGGGGGACAGCCAGAGAAAATGCCCAGGCTCAGAGATGCAGTGTCTTGTAAAAGGAAACGATCAGACAAGAGGATTCTGAGGGCCCTTCTAGCTCAAAATCTATGATCCTTCCATGAGTCTCCTAAGATTTGTCCTTGTCCTTCCAACTGAACTAAAGGTAATACTAACAATAAAAATTCTACTTTTAAAATTGACATCATTGCAAGGATTTCTCATTTCCTAAATAGCTGCAGTGTATCAGAAATGGGACATGGCTTTAATGGAGTTTATATGATACAGAAGCAGGAGCAGCTGCAAAAGTAGGCAGGGGACTGCTTAGCCCGTGTGGGACCATTCCAGAGATGCAAGCTCCCCTCTCTCCCACACACTTCCTTCCACCCAGCTCGCAGAAGTCTCCAATTCCAGAATTGGAGATTCCCTTTGGCTAAAGGTTTTAAAATGCAAATACCCCTGGGAGGGGTAACACAGGAAGACTCCACAGTCATTTACACACCTCAGTGAATGAGTTTATCAAAGCCTTTCCTGAAAGCAGGGTGGGGGCAGAGCACGAGACCAGGAGGTGGCAGCCTCAGGGGGCTAAGGATGCCGAAAGGGGCAATTAGGGATGGTTAGCTCCATCATTTTCCTCTGCTTAAGGTTTGCTGCATTATGCAATATGTTATAAACAAAAAATAATATTTGAAATTTCCTAGGCCCACATCCATGCATGGCTGCCTGTTTTCCCCTCCATCTTAGAGGTCTGGTTAAATTACAGCTAGCCCATGAAATTTGACAAAAGAAGAGCTGTGTCCTTCAGTAGTAAGCATTGCAGCATTGGATAATGAAAGAAGGGTGAATACCAGAACCAAACTGCCTGGGAAGAGGAGTGGAGGTGACATGGGGTGTGGAGGGGAGTGTGTGGAGGTGGGGGTGCAAAGCAATCAGATTTAAGGAAAAAGAAAAAGGAGGGCAATACTTGGGCATTTGTCTGCTTCTCATCTCCTACCAACCTGGCTGTTTCTCAAAGGCTCTGCTGGACTGCCTTCCCCCAAGTAGGCCAGGTGTGAAGGGAATGCAGTGAAGCCCCCAGTCCCAGGGACACTTCAAGGCAGGAAGGCCTGGAATTAACTACCCAATTCACACCCACTGCTCTGGGGATGCCTTTCCGGCGGGTGGAGACAGCTGGGAGCCCATTAGAAAATGGATGTCTTCTCTTCTAGTTGGGGGGAGGGAGTAGGCTCTTGAGAAAACAAATTAAAGAGTGCTTTAGCTGCCTACCATCTCTCTGGCAAAGCAAGAGACATTGGGTGGAGGAAAGCACTCAGATTTCAGTCCCTGCCTGGCCGTTTGCACATTTGAGAAGGAAGGAAGGAAGGAAAGAAGGAAGGGAGGAAGGAAGGGAGGAAGAAAGGAAGGAAAGAAGGAAGGGAGGAAGGAAGGAAGGAAGGAAGGAAGGAAGGAAGGAAGGAAGGAAGGAAGGAAGGAAGGAAGGAAGGAAACCATTGCACAACAAAACAGATAAATTCTAATTGCTCTGAAGGAAATAAACCATTAAGAGTAAGAAATGACATATCCTCTCAGATAATAATTAACCTGCATTGCAACCTTAGGATCACAAATTTTTAAATAAGAGTTTCTAAAATGAGAGCTAAAGCATGGTGCATCAATGCATCATAACAGCTCACATTTTTATAGGCTTAAACATTTTCCTCCCAGTTTTAAGGGTAAGTAGTACCAGTATCACCATTACCTTTTTTTAGGAATGAGGGAACTAAGGCTCAGAAAGGTGAAGGAACTTGCCCCAGGTCACATAACAAAGTGTCAGAGGTGGGACTTGACCCAGGTTTTTCATTAAGGTCTTCATTAAGTACCTGCTGGCTGTACCACAGTGATAGACATAGTACAAAATGAATCGCCAGTTACATGACACTTTCCCAATTAGATGATTTAATTTCAAAAGGCAGCCTATATTGGAACAGGATATGATAATAAGGAGGAAAAGGACAAAGAAGATGAAGAGGAGGAAGAGGAGGAGGAAGAAAAAGAAGTAGGAGGAAGAGAAAGGGCAAAAATCTTGGTGGAGTGATCAGAGAGGGTGGGCCTGCTAATCAGAAAGATCTGAGATGAAGAACTACCTGGGACACATAGTGGCTGTGTGACCCTGGGCAAATGACTTAATCGCTCAGTGCCCTGGTAGCTCCCTAAGATTATAATTTAAGATGATAAAACCATAGGTCCAGTGAAATATCATATATATTTCTATGTCATCATATAGAAATATATGTATTATATGTGGTATATATATATGCACATATATATAAAATAACTCACACTGACATAAGATTTAAGGTTTGCAGAGCATTTTCTTCACAACAGAGAAGCAGCTGGTGTAGAGCCTAGCGTGCTGGACCTGGAGTCAGCAGAACATGGGATAGTGGCCCACCTCTGAGATTTATTTGCTGGGTGACCCTGGGCCATTCATTTGACAGATACCTCAGACTTACCCACTAAGTTACAGATGGGCTAGGATTGGCGTTGGCGGAAGGAATCCCATGTCAAGGAAATCATAGGTTGGGGACAAGCTGAGTTTCTTGCAACGCTGAGAAGCTGATGGTGTGTTTGTTACTATTTCTAACTTACACACAAATAAAGTGAAGCACTGGAGGGTTTAAGGGACCAGCCTAAGACCACAGAGCTAGTAAATGATGGAGCTGGGACTAGAACCCAAATCTTCTGACTCCAAATCATCTAGCTTTCTGTCTCCTCCAGGAGAAGACAGTTAAACAGATGCAGAAATTAAATACATGAATGCCTTAAGTAAACGCATTAAGTGGGGTGGTGAGTGAAGGGGGAGGCCTCAGGGTCATATGTCAAGGAAATCACCATCACTCTCCCAATTAGATGGAGGAAGCTTCCTGGAGGAGGTGGGATTTCAGGAGGGTAACTGGTTATGAAAGTAATTATCCTATGTATTACTTTCAGCCAACTAGAAGAACAATTATTCAGTCTGCCCTTGACTAATTTATCTCAATGGTGCTTTATTTGTCTTGGCTCCAATCTTTTCCTTTCAGGGTTAATCAAGAGTGTCACTGAGGCCCCATTTACCACAGGCATTCTAAGGGATTGTTTAGAAATACAGCTAAGTCTTTTGTGTCTCCGTATCTGCAATGTGGATGGCCTGAGAGGAGGTTGAATTTAACCTCCTCAAAAATGTATTTTTTCCCAGTCCATTATAAGTCTCCTCTGGACAGAACTGGGCTCTTTGGGCTCTGAAATATTTCTTCATTTGTCTGCATGCATCATTGGGATGTCACTGAAAAACACAAATCAAAATCACTTTCTAGTCCAAGAACACACTCCAGAGAAGCTTAAGGAGACAAGCATGTGTGAGCCCCAGCCCTCTGCTTTCTGTCACACACACAAAAAGATTTTTAGTAGCATCTGATGTTTTCCTGGGTGGAAAGACAGAATCAGCATTTGTATATAAATATTATTACACAGTTTGAGGGAATCAGTCAGGAAACTGTGGTTGTAACATCCCAATTTACCATGTTAAAAGACAAAAGACCTCCCCCTCCTGAAAAAGAGAACCTTCACCCCAACCCAAATCCCACCATGGAAAAATTACAGTGTAGGGCAGGGGTAGGGAACCTCCAGCCTTGAGGCCATATGTGGCCCTTTAGGTCCTTGAGGACAGCCCTTTGTTGAGATTCAGACAAATCGCCTCACTTGAGGACCAAGACGGCCAATCAGGGCCTTGAGGCTGCAGCCTGGCCACCCCTGATGTAGGGTGACCCTGTGGTTTCTTCTTATAACATGATGAGATTCAAGATACTGCAGCTATTAGCTAAAAGTCTATAAGGAGCCATACACTAAGATTTAGAGAATAAACTGAAAGAAAACAAACCTAATTCATATCATAGCTGAGTCAATCTATGTAATATAAAGGAATGAGAACTCCTGGAAGTCAAGAGATCTGAGTTGGAATTCTGGTTTGGCCATTTACTGACCTGTGTGACTTTGGGTAAGTCACTTTCCTTCCCTGAGTCTGTTTCCTCCTATGTGAATATAATAATAATAGCTTTAAGGTTAGCAAAGTGCTTTACAAATATTATTTCATTTTATCCTCAAAACAACCTTAAGAGAAAAGGGCTATCATTATTCCCATTTTGCAGATGAGAAAACTGAGGCAGAGAGAGTTCAATAACATGCCCAGGATCACACAGACAGTAAGTATGTGAGGTCAGATTTGAACTCGGATCTTCCTAAATCCAGACCCAGTGTTCTATCCACTTTAGGAAAAGCAGGGATGGGGGACTATATTATAATCTCCAAAGTCCTTACAGCTCCTAATATCCTATAATTTTCCTCTGTATGGAGACTATTAGAGCATCAGAGATGTAGGAAGGTGGTGAACCAGCTAACCATGAGCTAAGAGCACACTTGGGAGCATCTGCAACTCAGTCGGGAATGTCAATAATTTCAAGGGAGAGTCTGTGTCTAAGCTACACAATCCCCAAAGCCATCAATCTTACAAACTTGTTTTTCCTGGCTTCTAGTTTTATTGCAAAGAACTACTCACCTTTGTTCTTCTAGCTGTTTCCTCCACCACTAGTCCCCGAGAACCCAATGGGGGCCAGGAAGAAGGTTGAGGACTAGGGAAAGTGCATTCAGGTGTGATCAGAGCTCTTTCTGGTAACTGTAGTAAAAACTCAGGTCTGGCTCTACATGTGGAAAAGAACTTGGATAACACAGTAGCACCTTCCCCTCCCTGAGGCCTCCCAGCCTTAACAACCTGAGTGTCTAGAAGAACTCACTGGAGCTCATGGAGCCTTTAGGACACTTGATTCTGGCTTCACAGAAAACAAATCCTAATGGTGACTCCAGGTGACCAGAGGGCCTGGTCTACTCACTGAGCTCACCAAAAGGTACTACAGGGGTATAATTATCACAACTATTTCCTAGGGTAGCCTCAAAGATTACAGGATTATAGAGTCAGAGGTGAGAAGGACCCCAGAAATCATCTGGTCCTATCTCTTAATTTTACAGATGAGGAGTCGGAGACCCAGAGAGACTGTGACCAAGATCACAAACCCAGCAAGTGGCAGAGAGAAGATTTGAACCCAAGCTCCAACTCCAAATCTACTATAGTATAATCAAATAAAATAATGTGTAGAATAGAATGTCTAAACATTAACATGTTATAATATATAATACATTATATATAGCATATAATAACGTATGTCATAATATATAATATAATGTTTGTAAACTTTAAAATGTTATATAAAGTAGCTATTATAATTTCGGGGCAGCTAGATGGAACAGTGAATACAATGCTGGGCCTAGAGTCAGGAAAACCTGAGTTTAAATCCAGCCTTAGACACTTACTAGCTGTGTGAACCTCGGCAAGTCACTTAACCCTGTTGCCTCAGTTTCCTCATCCGGAAAATGAACTGGAAAAGGAAATGGTATACCACTCCAGTTAGTTTTGCCAAGAAAAACCCAAAATAGGTCATAAAGAATCAGACATAAAAGTTTTATTGTTTTATTTCTAATTTTTATAGTTTATATTATGAAAATATTATCATAATCATTTATTATAAAATAAAATTTTATTTATTATTTATTATGTTTCTATAAGCAGAAAGACCAAATCAATTATAGCACATTTAGATTCTGCCATAGTTCCCATTTTCCTAGGGTTTCTGTGATATTGGTTGAATGTTGTTAAAGAACTAACTTTCTTTCTATATGAACTTTAAAATACAGTCCGACCACTTGCAGAAAATGATAGCTCTAGTCTAGATTATTAGGACAAAAGAATGTGCTTTTTTTCTTTCTGAGATCTTTTCCCTTCCAATTTGTAACCCATCTTTCGTACACACAGGATCTAACATCATAGAGTTAGCATAAGGGTCTTTAGAGATTGTCTGTTCTATCAGTTCTCAAATTTTTTAGTCTCAGGACTCCTTTACACTCTTAAAAATTTTGGAGGACCCCAGAGTGCTTTCATTTGTGTGGGTTATCGCTAGTGATGTTTACCACATTGGAGAATAAAACTGATAACATTTTGAAATAGTCATTAATTTATTTAAAAATAACAATAATAAAATTCATTACATGTTAACATGAATAATATAATTCATGAGAAAGAACTATCTGTCTCCAAAACAAAAATAATTCTGTTGAGAAGAGTGAAATTGTTTTCCTTTTTTGGAAATCCCTTTAATGTCTTGGCCTAAAAGAAGAGAGTTGAATTCTCATGTCTACTTGTGCATTCAATCCATTCAAATATGTTGTTTTGGTGGAAGTATATAAAGAAAACGCAGCCTCATATAGATATATAGTTGGAAAAGGAGGGCATATTTTCATAGCTTTTGCTGAAAATTGTGGATTTTCTTCTTTGATATTTTACCCAAACTTGACAAATGGTAGTATCTTAAAGGTTAGTTGCAACGTGGAATCTGAAACCATATCAGTGAATGAATGAGAGGGAAGAAGGCAAATACGTCTTAGAATTATGATGAAAATTGTTATGACCTTATAGAGCCCCTTACAAGGATCCTTATGTTCCCTTTTAGAAATCACAATTTGAGAACTGCTCATTGCATCTAACCCCCTAATTTTTCAGAGGTCTAGATTGGTGCCCAAAGTCACGTAGATTACTCCAGCATCTTTGTCAAGAAAACTTGAAGGAATTCAAAGCCCCATTCCCTGACTCCCAATCTAGCACTGTTTCCACCATACCACATAAATTACACCTTGATGAACTGAAACATAAATTCAGGTGGAAAAACACTGTTTTGCACTGTGGGAACTCCCTCCACCCATCTATATGCCTCATTTGAGCAGGTAAGTGGCAAAATGTATAGAGCACAGAATTGGTATATAGCAAGGGTGAGGGATCAGTGGCCTTGAGGTCACATGTGGCCCTTTGACTGGCTGCACCACAACCTGTTTGGATTCATGGTCAAAGGGCCACACTTGAGGACCTAGAGGGTCATATGTGCTTCAGAGCCACTGATTCCCCACCCCTCCTATAAAGCATTCAATTCCTGCCCCAGACATTTACCAATCGTGTGACCCTGGACAAGTCACTTAACTTCTCAGCCTCAGTTTCTTCATCTGTAAAATGGGGATAACAATAGTGCCTTCCTCACAGAGTTGTTGTGAGGATCAAATGATTTCATAAACACACTTTGCAAACCTAAAACACTACATAGATGCCAGGTATGATGATTTTTTTATAAGTATTAGCCAGATTTTCCCAACTTCTCAGTCCATCACTCCATCTACTACAGTACCACTATGCCTCTTTATCTAGACATAAGAATGTCAATTTATAAAATTTGTGATATGTTGTCTGTGAAACTGGTTGACAAGATCACACTAAGGGTCTCATTTGTTAACCCAAGAAAAATTGCTTACTATCTCCACTATAGCAGTTCAAGATCACTGAACTAAGACTTCTGGGACCATAGTCACTGAGTCCAACCTCAGGGGTGTGCTGGTGAGTATTCACAACTGATTTTTCACAAAATATGCAAGACACACTTCTTAAGTTTAGTGTGCATTATTAACATTTTTTCCCATCACTTTCTTAAATCTAGACAATCAACAAAACAATAAATCAAGCCCTGGGTTGACTAGGTGGCTGCTGCTATCTCCTGTAGTTATAGATCTAAATGATGCTTCTACCAATACATTTGTTTCAATAAACATTTTAAAATATATTTCAGACCAGGCACTAGGGATTAAAAGAAATGGAGGAAAAAAATGGGACTCATTTTCGACCCTCAAGAAGCTTACATTCTAATGGAGAAGTTATTGTTGAGTCCTTTTAATCGTGCCCCACTCTTCCTGACCCCATTCGAGGTTTTCTTGGCAAAGATACAACTGTGGTTTGCCATTTCCTCCTCCAGTTCATTTTATAAATGAGGGAACAGAGGCAAATAGGGTTAAGTGACTTTGCTTAGGGTGACATAACTAGCGAGTGTCTGGGGCCAGATTTTAACTCAGGAAGATAATCTTCCTGACTACAGTGAGTTAAGGGGAGTAAAATATTAGAAGCTTGGAAAGGTAGAAAGAGATCATATTATGAAGAACTTTAAATACCAAACACAAGAGTTTATATCAATTTTATGTCTTATCTTCAAAGATGTCTTTTCCTAGTTGCCTGATGTAAGGGACACGGCAGGATATTGGGTTACTATACTAGCTTACTTATTAGCTGGCCCTGAAGAAGACCTTATATCAAACAATCTTAGGGAGACCACATCCAGTATATAGTATATGTCTCATATTTCCCATCTAAATGTTGGGAACCAACAATAGTTGTGCCTACTTGGAAAAAAAAACCACTTCCTGGTTCTTCAGACCAAGGTGCATGTATGCTTGGCTGCGCAAACATGTGTAGTGATGTAAATCCCTTCTCACCCACTCCTGCCTTTGGTTTAATATGTCAATCTTCTGTGTATATGCTGTGTGCAGGTATGCCCATACCCGAGTGTCTATCTTAAGCTGTAACCTCCTGAACAGCAGAAAGCAGGTCTATGTAATTCTTCTTGTATAGCCCCTGGGCAACTACATGCTTACTAAAAATATCTTGCTAACAATGATGATAAAACTGCCTTAATGACCCTTTTTATTATACAAGACCATTGCATGAGATTAAGAACTACAATAAAACCACCTAAAAACAATGTTACAAAACTAAATTTTAAAGAGTTCATTAATTTGATACCATCATTTGCTAAGCATCCACTTATGTACTGAGTAAGTAAAAGAAGCATAAAGCAGAAGAGCAGTGGTGAGGGTCTGAAAATAGGGCCATCTCATTGTGAATGAAGGGAAGGGTAACAGTGTGAGAGACAGAATTGAGATCCATTCAAGAGGGCTTAGAAACTAAATGGATGTGTGTGCATGAGGTGAGAGGGAGGGTGATAAAGATGGGAAAAGTTAAAATTGGCTGGGTGATTGGGAGAATTACACAGTGGTCAAAAAAAACGGAAAAGCTGAAAAGAAGCTCAGGTTTAGGGGCAAAGTGGCAAGTGCAGTTTTAGACATGTTGGGTTTGAGCACCTACAAGTCAGTCAGGTAGAGATGTCCAGCAGGAAATTGGACAGAATTAGGGTATAGATGAGAGAATGACTAAGATTCAGAATGAATATATAAATTTGACAAGCAATAAGGAAAATGAACAAAACAGAGAATATGATAGAAACACACACACACACACACACACACACACACACACACACACACACACACACACACCGAGAACAACAACCAGCCAACTTAGTACTGCAGAAAAGAAACTTCACATAGATCAGAACAGCTGGGAAAAAAGGCTTTTTAAAAAAATCAATGAATTGTTCAAATAACTGTAAAACAATCAAATATAAGTAATAGACGTAGAGTATAGATCATGACAAGGAAAATCTCAGGATTATCGACATCCCAAAGAACTTCATAAAACAATGACATCTAAATATAATATTCAAAAAAATCATCAAATAAAATTTCTCAGCATTTGTCCTTTCAATAAACACATATATTAAGTACTTACATGTCCCAGGCACTGTACTAGGCAGTGTGTTAAAAATAAAACAGTCCCTGTCCTCAAGAAGCTTATATCTTATTAGGAGGAAACAACACATACTCAGAAAAGTAAATATAATATGTGCATATAACACATACATATATACACACACACATATGTATTATATATGTGTATATATAGGTGCATGTGTGTGTGTGTGTGCGTATAATGGGATCATTCAGGACCCTCCCCCTCCCCAAACTGCTGGAGTCATGCAATGGAGCATGCATGGGAATTATTTTGCACCTAACCCTTTGCTAAGGGACATTGTTGACCAGAGGCTCTAGGTTCTTCCTCATGTGTTTCAATGATGGAGGGCTATGTAAAAAAGGATAGGTCAGTGATCTAGGAAGAACAGTTCATTTAGTAGTCTTTAAAAGGAGTGAATCCTCTCTTTCTCTCTCTCTCTCTCTCTCTCTCTCTCTCTCTCTCTCTCTCTCTCTCTCTCTCTCTCTCTCCCTCTCCTTTCCCTTCTCTTTCTGAGACTTCCAAAGATGGTGGTAAAGAGTTTTCTCTCTCCTCTCCATCTTTCAGCCAACAATGGTGATTGCCCATGAATGATATTAAGAACACGTTCTTATTTAGGTGAACCTAAGACTAGATCTCAAATTGATAACTGTTCTTCTGCTTTATGCTTCTTTTACTTACTCAGTACATAAAGCACAGTAAATGTAGAATTCTCAAAATGAACAAAATTCACCTACAGCATGTATGCATGAACCTTAAAATGTGTCAGATCTGGAACTCAAAAAGAACTCAACAAAAAATGGTTACCCTTGTTAAGAGGAAGTTGAGCATTTGCAATATAAGTATACTATCATGTTGTCAACTTAACATGTTGAGTGTACTACAATCCCCACTGCAGAGAAAGCTGTGCTATTAGAAGAAAAAATTTTAAAAGGTTGAGAACCACTGAACTAGGGCAATTGGAAGAGCTTCTTATAGGAGGTGGCATTTGAGTTGAATTTTGAGGGCATCTAGGAAATATATGAGACAAAAGTAAAAAAAAAAAAATTAATCCAATAATGAGAACAGCCTGAGCAAAGGCAGGAGATTTGGTCATAAATAAACAAATAAATAAATGAAAAATAAAATTAAAGAAACAGAAAAAAATAGGATTCATAGTCTGACCAGGAAAGAACCTAAGAATTAACAGATCTAGAAACATCATTGATAAGCTCCAACAGTACAATGATAACCAAAAAAACTTCCAGGAAATACCAATAAATAATTAAGAGAAGCACATTGAAGTTTTCTAGAAGAATGATGAATGTTTAGAAAAAAGGAATACTGTATAATTTGGGGGTGTGTGTGTTGGTTGGGACATTTCTGATCAATTGCTATATCCCTTTAGCTAAATAGAAGGGTTTTAAATAAGGCATTAAAAAAGGGTTTATACTCTTTGTAACCCCTTTATGATATGTAAAGAAGTATCGAAGCAAGGATGCTAGAATCAGAAAAGATAGCTTGTTGATGGCTTGCCAAACATCAGCCTTGCCTCAGCCTTTAAATTCTATCTCTAGAACTGGTAGCTTGCCAGTATTAAGACAGGAAAGTTTTGTGGAATGTGACTCATCACAGCCTAGAAGAACAACATCTATGGAGAAAGATCCTAGTTCTTAAGAAGGATTTGCTCTTTGCCTTTTCCCTTGAGCCTTTACCTGAAGACATCATAGAGGAAAGGGATGTCTCCTTTCTTTCTCCTCCATTGGCCATGCCATCTTTCAACAAAGTTACCTGCTTATAGGAGATACAAGAAGGGGGGTGGGGGGGAAGGTGGTAATCCAGTCAAGAAAGGTTGCTCCAATGAGTGAGACTTCTGGCAAGAAAGAAAAAAGTCAAATATGGTTTCAAAAGAGAATTAAACTCCTGAGATTGGGAAGTGTTTAGCATAGTGGTTCAGGGTCAGAGAGGCCATTTGATGGCTTAATTTATTGTTGTTGCTCATCCTTCACTTTTTGAAGAGGACCAATGACATCATAGGATGATGTCTTGGCTTTCTAAATTGGATTTAAGTGAGGCAGAGTTACACAAAGTTATCAACCTTACTCTCTCTTCCAGAGTCATTAAAATACAGTGGCAATATGCTATAATAGAAAGAGTGTTGGGCTAAGTATATTAATATGCTTAGAATGGGAGTGGTAGTGAATAACATGTAGGAACTATAGCCAAAGCAACTGTGACACCAAAGGGCTCCTATGCTCTTCTATGCTCTGATGTCTTCATGGTACTCCTCCTAAGGCATAGCAAATCCAAATCGAATTTATTTAGAAATAAGAAAAGAGTGGACATAATAAAACCAAAAGAAATTAAGAATATTGTCAGAGATGACTATATATTGTTTTTATCATATAGAGATGGGTTCAAAATATAGAAGAAGATAGTGTGATATCCAGTTATTCCCATGAGACAATTTAGAATTTGAACCTAAACTAAAGGAAGATAAAGCCGAAAAAGAAATAAAGACCAATATCTTAATGAATACCAACACAAAAGTATAAATAAAATGCTCACAGACAAAATATTTTTAAAATTGATCATTAACAAAAGAGACTTCAAATGAAATTAAGTTGTGGTTTAACACCAGGAACACACTCCATATAATAAGTTTTATTCAAAAGGGAAAAAAAAAGGCTACATATTTATATCTCTAGATGTAGCAGCAAATCTTCCATATCTAGCATGGTTTAATGACTATTAACAAGAAGAATAAAGTGTGAAAATACTAAAATTTAAAAATCTCTTATTTGCAGACATGATTAGATGCCTAGAAAACCCAAGACAGTTAACAACAACAACAAAAATTATTAAAGGAAGTAACCAATGATTTTAGCAAAGTAGCAGGATACAAAATAAACCCATAACAATGATTTGTTTTTCTCGATGTGCTTCCAACAAAAATTAAGAAAAACCAACGGAAGCAGAAAAATTCTTTACTATAATGACACAAAATGCACTACATAGTTGAGCATTAACTCTTGAAGAATACAAGAGACCTAAATATCATTTCAAACTGATTTTGAAGGAAATCAAGAAAGAACTAAACAAATGGATGGCTATATCTAGTTCATAGACAGAGCCAAATAAATAGACTATAAATGACAACAAAGCCCAGACTTACTTAAAAACTTATCCCAATACCAACCAAAGTACCAGGAGACTATTTCATTGAACTAGATAAGGTTATAAGGAAACATATGTGGAAAAATAGCAAGGCGATAATATCAACAAGAATTATAAAAAAGAAAACTAACGAAAAGGTACTAATCCTACTGAATCTCAAAATACATTATAAACCAATGATGATTAAAAGTGCCTAGCACTTAAAAAATATTATTGGACAGAATAGAGAACCCAAGGAAGACTAGTATTTGATAAACCCATGCTTAAAAAAATGGGTGAATGAAATCACTCATTATTCAACAAAATCTGCCGAGGGAACTAGATAATTAGATGTGGGAAAAATAGCTTTGGATCCATACACCACAGTAAGCTCTAACTAGAGCCAGAGTTTAAATATAAGAAACAAACTTCACATATACACACATACAAAAAACAAACTTGGAAGAAAGAAGAATAGATTTCTTTCAGCTATTCAGAAGAGGCATATTTCTATCAATCAAACAAATAGAAAGATTTACTGGAGACAAAATCAATGGTTTTGGCTATACAAAGATAAAATAATTTTGTACAGCAAAAAAAAAATCTGTGAAATTTTTTAAAAATGGGGAAAATGTTTGAAGTAAATAAATCAAACAAAGATCTAACATCCAGAATTTCTAGAGAAGTGATGCATTTTTGCAGCACTAATAATTCACACTATCCAACAGAATGAGGGTTAAAGGACAAGAATAGATAATTTGTTCGAGAAGAACGACAAACTTTATAACCAAAGAAAGGTACATCAAAACAATACTTCTGTTATCACCTTAAATCCACTAGAATGACAAAAACAGGAACAACAAAATTCAGTGTTGGCAGGTCTGCTAAAATTGTCTTGGGGGATGTCAAACATTTGTCAAAATTTGAGAAAGCAATATAGAATGAAAGATACAAAACTGATTATACCTTTTGACTCAGTGATTCCACTGCCAGGACTTTACTGTAAAAGTATCATAAAAAGAATGGAAGAAAGAAAGAAAGAAAGAAAGAAAGAAAGAAAGAAAGAAAGAAAGAAAGAAAGAAAGAAAGAAAGAAGAAAGGAAGGAAGGAAGAAAGAAAGAAGAAAGGAAGGAAGGAAGAAAGAAAAAAGGAAGGAAGGAAGGAAGGAAGACCTACCTGACCCAAAAGATTCCTATGTGTCTCATTTGTGAATGCAAAAAGCTGAAAAGAGATCATATTACCTACTAATAGCTAGCATTTACAAAGTGCTTCACAAAGCTATTTCATCTTCACAACATAGACGAGAGAAATCTGAACAGGATTAGAACTCAGGTCTTCCTGATTCCAAGACCAGTGCTCTATCCAATTATGCTGTCTAGTTGCCTCTATCACACCAGAGAAAAGATAAGTGAATGCAACTCCATCCTTTCTTTTCAGAAGTTTGTCGGGGAGGGACGTGGGGAGGAGGCATGGATGTGAAATTCTGCATGTACTATTGGATTTGATTCACGTGTTGGTTAGTTTTGCTGAACTGCTTTTCTTTCTTTTTTTTATTCTTTATCATAAGGGATGGATTTCTGGGTGGGGGTAGAGGGATATGTTGGGAAATGCAAGTAATTTAAAAACAAGATACCAATCTGATTTTTAAATAGCAACTTAATGTAACTCTTGAAGCTTGCCTGTATATATTATGATATCATCAGCTGGATTCTCTTGAACAAAATGGGGGTGGGAGAGAAGAGGTAAAGGAATTATGTGCAGAGAAAAAAGACGGGTCCAACACTCCATAGCAACAAGTGGTGTAAGAATCTGTGCCCCTTGGCCCCAGCTTCCCTTTGCCAAATATCTAAGACTCAAACCCTTCAGCAACTGGGAGCCTATCCAATAGGGTGTTAGCCACTCTCTATAGTTAATTTATTCACTGGCAAATGTTTATTTAACTATTTGGTCTTTAGATCCCTAGGCTTATTAAATAAGCTTCAGGAGGAAAGGTTTAGCAAGTGGGTGTGTTCAATCTGAGACAGATGACTGGGGTAGGGCGTTATTTGTTCTCAGGCAGTTATCAATGGAGACAGGATCAATTATTTTCATTAGATACAGTCAACAAAGACAGAAGGGATAAGGGTTCTTAGCCAGGAAAAGCAGAGGTTAACTACTGGGGGGGGGGGGGTGGGAGAAGAAGAGAAGCAGAGAGTTAAGCTCCCCTTGCCAAGGCAGGACCTGATGAAGGACACTTACAGGGCCAGAAACTCTTTTCATCAAAGGAAGACTAAAAGAGGTGATTACTGTCCCACAATGCACAGGAAGAAGTAAAGAGAATCCTAAGAAGCAGGAATGGGAAAGGACTAACAGCTTGTCTGCCTGCCCTTCAGACAGGGCAGGATTTGCTCCCAAAATAGTATGTTCCAACATAAACACCTAGAAGGTAGGGATCATATCTTCTTTGTCCCTTCAAGTGCCCCATACAGGAAAGGTCTCTGTAAAGACTCATGACCAATGGCTCATGCATGTACTTCTTTAAATGATCTGTGTTACTGGCGGACAGTCTCAGGCATAGTACTGCAATATATGTTGCAGACCTCTGACAAATTTTTCAAGAAATTGATACAACCTAAGGTATATGTGTGTGTGTATTTCTGTATCATGGGTGTACTGGCGACATTCAGCTAGCCCTGCTGTGAGTCTCTCTCCTTTCTTCTACTTCCTTCTTCAGCTCCTCTCCTCCACCTCTCCTCCACCCCCCAGTGCCTTAGGCCTGCCAATATCTCCCACAGATAATGTTTATCTCGGCTAAAGAAGTGGAAATAGCCACTTCCTGAGGTCTCTTAGATGAGTGAGTCACTCTTCTGGGATTTCTCTACTGCAGAAAAACTTCCCAGATACCTGTATTCAATTTAAATCGTACTCCTTTTGTGACTTTATTCCAGAGAAAACTCCAGAGTGACTTGCTTAGGAAACTTGGGGGTTAACTTCTGCAGCCTTCCCAATGAGGCTGTAGGTGAATGTGGGCAATAGTTTCTTGTACTATAAATAAGAAATAAGTGTAATCATGCTCGACACACACACACACACACACACACACGCACACACATGCATGCACCATCACCATCACCATCCTCACCACCCCCTGCAGCCCAGATAGAATAAAAATTCCTTGAGGGCAGGAATTTGTTGTTGCTGTTCTAGTACCCTCAGTGCCTGGTATTGTGCCTCTTACAAATGGATGATTAGTAAGGGCTATATGGAATTTGGTTGTCTTACTTTCTCTACTTATGAAGTAAGTGTTATACCCGCTAGTCTACTACCAGGATTGTTAACCAACTACAAAACATCTCAAATACATACTCAAAAATACACCTTTGTGCACTTGACTTGAATCCTTGGACTCCCATTTTTATGTCCCCAGATTAAACGATGATATAAGAAGTCCCATATAATCTAAATTGTTTTACCCAGTCTATCATACCCCTCTTTCTTGATTCCTAGAGTGATGGAGTGTTAACCTGCTCCACCGTTGCTAACCCTAACAGCTGACCTCTATATAGTTTTAAACACATCACATGCGTTATTATCGCATTGAAGTCTAACAGCAACCCTGTGACACATATAGTTTCTATACTTATCATCTTCAATGCACAGATTTGAAACATCAGAAGGATTGACTTGCCCATGGTAAAACAGAGTGTCTGGAGTCAGGACAAGAAACCAGATCTTCCTAACCCCGAGTCAAGCATTTAGCGCGCTACATCAGCAGTTGTCAAAGTGTGGTCCGGGGACCCTTATGGATCCCCAAGACCTTCTAAGGGGAATAGTGAGGTCAAAACTATTTTCATAACGATACTAAAACTTTACATTTCTAATGTGGTAAAACATTGATAGGTATAACTTACATAAAACAAAAGCTTTTTGGGGTCTTCAGTAATTTTTGCCAGTACAGGGGGGTCCTGAGATCAAAGAGTTTGAGAACTACTGCTCCATACCATATTGTCTCTATTAGAGAAAAGCAGCAGTAGCATGGATCCATTTTTAGAAGGCAGAAGGGGATAATCCAAAGATCATTTATATTTGTCTTCGGAGCATATTTTTGCACTTACATTTGAATATGGGTGTGTCTAATTCTGGGAATTCATGATACTTCCACCTAAACAAGCGAGCAACACTGGGAATACCTGATTTAAGAAAAGTTGGGTAACAGCCCAGTTTTCTCCCCTCTCTCCCGTGCTCCTCCTCCCCCCAGTTCTTTGAAATTCTTCATTCCACAATAGAGATGAGCAGGCTCCTTTCTCTGACTGATACAAAGCATCAGCCCAAGATAAACTGTCTCCACTCCCTCCTGGAACCATTTTGCAGACTCACTTCTTCTCTGGTTAAAGGGAAATTGTTTATTGTATTGCTTCATAAACCTGCTGAGCTGCTACACTGGAGGCCATATAATTATAGACAGTAAAATTAAAGAGAAAGAACTTAACTAAACAGAATAGATAAATTGTAGCTGATATTTATATGGGCTTTAAGATTTTCAAAGAGCCTTATATACATTGTTTTGCCATTATCCCCACAACAACCCTGTGGGATAGGTGCTACAAGTTATCATTAGCCTTACTTCAGGGATGAAACACTGAAAAATTCTTTGCTTAGGCTAATAAGTATCAGAAGCAAGAGTTGAAGTCAGGTCTTCCTGACTCCAAGTCAACACTCTTTTGACTATACCTCACGGCTTCTTAATGGAAACTGTAGTAAGAACAAGAAAACAAACTACATTGTTGGCTATCTGAATAAATAGCAAAGATGACTGCCGTTAGCCTTATTTTGTGTTTGTTTTACTTTAAAATTTCATTTGACTAATCCAGATGTTTTGATTATCATTATTTAATCAGGAAAGAAAGCTACCCACTAAGGCTATCCCAGTCAAAGAAAAGGGCAAGCTTTTTGCCCATCTTCAGTGTTTCTCCTATTTATACTTATATGAAGGGTTTTCCTTCTACCTCAACCTGGGTTTTTCCAGAAATGAAGATTATAATTCTCTTCTCACCCAACACAGATCCAAAAGCATCATCAAAGTGGCACAGTGAATTCAGAACCAGCCCTGGAGTCAGGAGGACCTGAGTTCAAATCCGACCTCAGACACTTAACACTTAACTAGCCATATGACCTTGGGCAAGTCATTTAACCCCAACTACACTGCCTTCCCTCCTCCAAAAAGCAAAAAGAAAAAAAGAAAAAAAAAGAAATCCACAGAAAATAACAATATCTGACCCTAAAGTAACTTGAGAGGGTACCTGGCATAAACTGTGTCTGAAAAGGAATCCCCTCTAAAAGATGTCCTAGCAACAGATCATTCAGCTTCTAAAGGACCTCTAGTAATGGGGAATCCACTATCTCAGGAGGTAACCCATTCCCTTTATGGAAAATTTTCCTTATATGGAACTGAAATTTGATTTTCTACAACTTGCAGTCATTCCTTCTGGTCCTACCCTCTTGGAGCCAAGCAAAACAAACCTACTGCCTCTTCCACATGACAGCCCTTCAAATACTTGAAGACAGCTATCATCTTCACCCCCTAGGTTTTCTCTTCTCCAGGCTAAGCATCCCTAAATGCACAAGGTCCTTCAATAGTTGTATTCGGGTCACTTCTTTCAAATAACACTAGGTAATGGACCCAGGCTGTTTTTCATACCTAATCACTAATAAATAAAAAGAAAAGGCTTGGGACCAGCTTTGAAACTAACCAACTGTGTGCCCAAAGATAAATCATTTAACCTTCCAATGCCTTAGGCTTCTATATGTAGAGTGGAAATAATTAAACAGATGGATCTCACAAACCAAATGGCCTTTACTGTCTCAGTGACTGGCATTGAAGGAAAGCTGAACAGGAAAGGACAGGTGGGGAGCTATGGCAGCTCTTGAAATCCATAAACAAATGCATTCAGATTTGAAGAGCTTCGGACAGCTGCATTTAGACCACCACAACTGACCCTCAGGTCATTACAGTTTTCTGCTTTTAAAAATGCATCTACTTTGGGAGAATTCTCTGGGCTATTTGTGTGGAATGAAGGCACTGCTGTAGCCTCATTTATAGTAAAGACTCCCTGAATTACACTTCCATCCAAACAAGAGAACTCCTTTATGAGGCTGCTCTTCAGGGACAGGAGTAATACAGTTACTGGTTAATTGCATTAATCAAGCTCTTAAAGAGTTTTCAGTTATTCATTCAGTCAACTAACTTTTTTTTTAATGCCTAGTACGGGCAGAAGCTAGATCTAAGGTTTCTAGGGACAATATAAACGACACCATCCTAGTCCTCAAGGACTAGAGAATTGTTTCAGAAGAAAAGATTGAATATATGTGTATATATATGTATATATGTATATATATATATTGATTGAATATATACAGACGTATAACTCCATTTTAAAACGAACAACGTTCTAATACGCATCTACCGAAAATCATACTCCTGTCTCACAAACAACATGATCACAGATTAAAGATCACGGAGTTGTAAGGGAACTTCTAGTGTTGCCTTACGTCTCAATTTACAGTTGAAGAAACTGAGGCTCAAAGGTTGGGTTACTTGGCCGTGGTCACACAGCAAGTAAGTGTAAATAAAACAGGATTTAAACGCAGGAAGAAACAGACAAAGAAAGAAAAGGCATAAAAGGAGAGAAAAAAGACAAAGAGACGTGTAGACAGTCAGATAGGATCTAAGGCCTTTTATGTGCCTTCCTCTCTCTACTCCTCCCCCCCCAAAGCCACAAGAAAATGAAAAACGGGGGGTGCATCTAATGGGGTCTCCTAAGACAGGCTCCGGTAGGAAGCGGGTCTCTGAAGGTCGCGGGGAGCGGAGCCTGGAGAGAGGACGGCAGAAAGCGGGCGGCCCCAGGGGAGAGGCTGAGGCCGAGGAGGCAGCTCCCGGGCTGCTGCGGGGGAGGCGGAGGCGGAAGCGAGGGAGGCCGAGCGCGGTGGGGATGTTTAAAGGAAATTTACAATCATTTCCTCTCTGTGGTTTGGTGACAAATCAACAACATCCTGTTCTTTTGTGAGGCTCCGGGCGCCTGCCAGGCGGAGGCAGCTCACAGGCTCTTAAAGCGATAGCCGCCCCCTTGCCCGCGAAAGGAGGCGGGGTGCGGGAACCTGGAGGAGGGAGACTAGGCTGGGGGAATGGGGGATGGGAGGATGGGGGGAGGGGAGAGAGAACAGGCCTCCACCTAGGCTCCCTTCCCCCCAGCCACGGCTCCACCCCGGGCGGCGAGGAGGAGCCGGGGGCGCAGCCGGAATGCAGAGAATGACCGGAGGGGGCTCCGCCTGACCTCCCCACCCGCCCCCTTTCGCACTAGCATCTGCTCCGAAAGCTTAATGAGGTCGGATCGACTTCCAGGGAGGAGGACCAGCAGCAGAGAGAGGGAGGGGAGGATGAGCACTGCAGCAAAACGGAGGTGGGGGGGAAGGAGTGCCACCATTGCGCGGCAGGAGCAGGGACCCCCCCACTTCTTTTCTCTGCATCTCGCGCCGCCCCCCCTCCCCCCATCTCCTCCAGCTGAACATTGCCTGAGAGGGGGGAGGCGAAGGAGAGTTTGCCGCAGAGATCCGTGATTGATGGCAGTATCCGGGCCATCCTCTACGGAGGGGGCTAAAGGGGGATGGAGGTGGAGGGGGGGTGGAGGCCAGCATCCCGGGGCAGGAGCTGAACGGGAGCAGCGGCCCCTCCCAGCTGCGCAGCCTCGACTGCCTGGGGGGTTCCGTGTTTTGTTTTCCCGTCACAGCTTGCCTTTCCTTTGCTGCCTCTCCAGCCTCAAAAACATACAGAGCTCTGTGAACTCCAAAATTAAACAGCTGAGTTTTAAAAACATTGAACTATATACACCTTTAAAAATTATAAACTGTGTGTAGCTATAGATGTAGACAGATACAGATATGCACACGAAGCTTTTGTTACCATTTATTTATATTGTCCTAGCTTTATATTTACAATGCCTTTGGAGGCTCTTGCTGAACCATCGTTAGGAGGGCAACACTGGACCTACAGTAGGTCAGTACTGTAATGCGACTCCCTGTGTGTGCTGTGATTCTGTGACTGGGGTTCTTAACCTTTTTCGGGTCATGGACTCCTTTGCCAGATGGTGAAGCTCGTGGTTCTCTTCTCAAAATAATGTTTTAAAATGCATAAAATAAAACATGTAAGATTGTAAAGGAAATCAGTTGTGTTGAAATAATTATAAAATATTTAAGAAAAAAAAAGTTTGCAGACCCTAAGTTAAGAATCCGGATCTATGGTTTGGGGACCTTGTCTCTGATCAAGGAAGGAAGAAAAATCCCTTGAGCAGAGGGAGAGTTAATAAAAGAAATGAAAGTTATTATACTGCAGTCAAATAAAAATAAAGAGCCAGCCATAACTACACTCTTTCCACTAGTCCTAAAAGCTGGACAGATGTGGAATGGATTCACTACAGGGCAAAGAAATGGGCAATAGGGGAAAAGCAACAGAGCATGTTTCCCCAGTCTAGGGTTCCAGACCTAGTTCTGCTGCTGATGCTGTGCGAAATCTGCTTTTCTCATCCCTAAAATAAAGGGATTAGGCTAGAAGAGAATCATTAAGATCCCTTTCAGTTTCTATATGTGTGTGTGTGTGTGTATATATATGTGTATATACATACACACACATATATGTATGTATTTGTCTATACACACACACATATACACATATCTGTGGAAATAGCTTCAAACTATAGCAAGAACAATTCTGGTTAGACGTAAGGAAGAACTTTATTGAGTTTTTATATACTGTGGGAAGATTAGTAGTATTTAGAGTTGGAAAGGATTTTAGATAATACTAATTCAAGCCCTCCCCACCACTACCTTCATGTTACAGATAAAGAAACTGTAAGCTCCAGAAGATTAAATGACTTGTCCAAGATCACACCAAGCAGGGCCAGAATTTGAACCCAGGTCATCTGACTCCTGATCAGGTGGCATCTCCTTCCCTAAAGGCTTGTGAAAATTGGAAACATAAGTGTGAAGACAGAGAATTGGAGTAGATGACCTCCAGTAATTCCTTCTAAGCAAGGATTTTATGCTTAAAACTGATGTGTTAAGAAAACAGCCTGAGACACCTTTTTGGTTTCTCTGTGTTTATTCTCTTGGTTCCTTTCAAAGATAATCCCCATAAAACACTGGGTTTTTGCCTTAACTAGACAGAGGCACCATTTGGTGGAGCTGCTAATGAGAATGGATGAACTTCCTATGTACCCCAAATAACAGTGGGGGCAGGACACATGAAACGCCTGCTGCCATTCCAGCTGACTCCTGTCCTTCCCTTCACCTTTCACCACGTTCTCCATGATGTTCTTCCTTTGGGTAGGGGCATGCTTGAAAATAGGACAAGACTGGACACTAGACTAGGTCCCTGGGAGTGCATATATACAGTAAGGAAAAGGTAGGAAAAGGGAGGTACGTAGACCTGCCAAGAAGGCCTTGTTCAGGCTAGGCAACCTGCAGCCTCTTTGCTCCTGGGTTTTTAGACAAGTGCAGATGGTTCTAATCTTTTGTGTGGTTGCTTACCCAGGAACAAATTCATTTTCAAGGAAATTAAACCCAAGAGGTAACTCTGGCTCCCCTATCCCTTTGCTTCTGGGTAGTTCTCTGCTGCTGCTTCATTTTGGTTTTGGAAGCTTTATAGCTACCATCCATGTAGGATCTTCCTTGAAGAAGATGGATGTATGATTTTTGACATCCCACCAAAATAAAAATGTGAAAAATTTAAAAGTATTATATGCATACAGGGTAGGGGAGCATCCACCAAATCCTGTCTTCCCTTGGAGTCTAAACTTCAGGTTTTTATAAAACTTTTTATAAATTTTTAAATAAACTTCCTGTCTTTATAACAGAAAAGTGAAGTCTAATGAACATTCTTCTCTATCCCCCCTCCCCCCCCCTGCCCAATTTTGTCAAGACAGGTTTTGCGGTCTAGTGATCAAACCCTAGCTTCAGGAATCCAAAATCTGAATCTAGCTCATATTCAATTCAAACCAACAAATAACTTGTTAAATGCTTACGGTGTCCAAGGTTCTGTGCTAGGCCTGTAGGGCTACAAAGACAAATAAATAAATAGGTAGATAGTCCTTGCCCTTGAGGAATTTATATTCTGCTTTGGGAATAGGATAGCACCTGCAAAAGTAATCATAAACACAAAGGTCAAAGTGCTAACAACTAAAAGGATCAGGAATGCTTTGTGTATGAATTGAGATCAGAAACAAGTGCAAGGGGTTTTTGGGGAGGTAAGGATGGGAAAAGGACCACTGTATATCTCCAGAAGCATACTATCTCTTTTAGTGAGTACAGTATTCTGTTTGCATCATGTTTCTAGAGTCCCAAAATGATTCAGTAATCACAAGAAGAGTGAAGGTTCAGAAGCTGTGTAATATAATAGGTCAAAAGTTATCCACTGCACTGTGACTCAGTTTCCCCAATAAATAATCCAAAATCCACAAGATTATGATACTATTTCTTGAGAAAACTTATGAGCACCATTTAGAAGAATTTTTAAAGGCCCTACTTGCTTGCAGTCCTGTACAGTGTGATACAGAATGACCCCCTATCAGAGTTTTTTTTAAAGTTCCTCTTTTTAATCCCCCTTCGTTTCCCTTTCCCTTTCCAAAGAGTCTTTTCAGGAAAGACTTTAGCTCCTGTAGAAAAAAAGGGGAGGGGAGGAAGAGTTCATAGGGGTTTAAGATTTAAACTGATGGGTCATTAACACAGTAACAAAGCAAGCAGGAATTTTCCAGGTCACCAGCCAACCCTTTACAGTGGCATTTAAAATTCATTGGGAGGTGGGGGTGGGGATGAGGAGAGTAATGCTGGTGGTCAGGGTAGAGAAGAAATTCTCCCAGCTCCTAAGGAAAAAAGGAACACCCGGACTTTATTTATGGTAGGCAAGACCCCTTAAACACCAGTAAAATGTATTCAATTTACTCTGGACTTTGTAGTGTTAATCCTTCAGGTCCAGTTCTGTCACTCATTACTTGTGTGACTTTGGACAAGTCACTTTGGCTCCCTAGGCCTCGGCAAAATGAAGGGTCTGAAGGAGATGACCTCTAAGGTCCCTTTCAGCTCAATGTCCATGATCCTATGAGCTGCTAGTAAAACAAATACCAAGGAAGTTGAGGACCAGTCTTGGAGCCAAGAGCACTTGATTCCGAGTCCTACTACCAATATATCGAGTGTATGATTTGACTTCTCACTGTCCAACACAATTTTTTAAGGTTATAAGTTCCAGAAGAGCTGCTGATATTTAGGAAGGGAGTTTCCACTCTGGGAGGTTCCTACATTAATGAAATCAGAGCCTAGGCCAAAGCGAAGTAAAACTAGATGCCAGGGGGAAAAAAAAACATCAGTCCATATATATGGTCAAGACAAAGCGTTAAGCCAAATATTCTCCCTGGCCCTTTGAGAAGGGAACACCTGGTCCCTTACTCCATTCTCAATCCTGATTTGCATCCATCAGCTAACAAAGAAAATGTTCTAGGAACATCCACCACTTCTTTAAAACCCACTGAAACCTACCCAGACAGACTCAGAACCTGACTTATTCCAGCTGGGGTGAAGTTCAGGAGGAGAGAGCCTCAGCCACATTGTACATTTCCCCCATATGTTTGCTTTTTATTTTTTTCATTTAGTTGCTGGCAGGCTAGAAGTCACAAGGGAAGGCAGCTCTAGCACTTAATTGGTAAGCAGGGCTTAACTTCTAGAAATATTCTTCCTATGATTGACTTCCCTGATGAAGAGAGAATGACAGTCATCTTGAAATGTGATGCAAGGACTCACTCCACACAGCTTGCTTGTCCTTGGAACTGTCACCCCACCCCATTGCTTCAGCAATGTAGGTTTCAGCTTCACCTGTGTAGGTGTAAATTCCTGACCCCTCCAACCCACTATCCTCAGATCCTGGGGGTTCCCTTCTATTGTGGGCCCCAAACCTCACAGAAGCTTCTTGGGTGGGGTTTACACATGTGTCTATAGGCCAGAACGATTTCCTGCAGACAACTCAAGAAGACTACCCAGATTCTCTGATCCATCTGGAATTTTATTGTACTGAATGCTGCTTAAAGTAGGCTATTGTTTGGAACTTGGGAACTTTTTTTCCTCACATAGAGATGTTTGTCATAATGGTATTTGACCTATAATAACAATTTTGACAAATGCTCTTGGGAAATGACCAGGCTCAAGATCTGGAAACAGGGAATAGTAGTGGGAGGAGAAGAAACTCAGAGAAACCTATCATAGCACGGTTGTGCTAAATAGATCCAGAAAAGAGGTGAGTTGCATTTAAGCTGTCACCAGAGAGAACTATGAATGAAAATGAGCTCAGGCTGAGTATTCATCTACTTGGGAAACAGAGAGGGTAGAAGTAAAAAAAATCTCATGTCCCCTACTCTCCCACTACCCAAGCACAAACATGAATTAGCCAAACAAAAAGTATACCTACTATGTGTATTTCCAGGTACTGGGAAATCTAAAGATAAAAACAGAATAGTTCCTGACCTCAAGGAACTTACATTCCTTTTTTTTTTTTAGTAGAACCCTTCCCAACCATCTCTGTCACTAGACCTAATACTCTGCTATCTACCTGGGCTTGAAAACTTGTAGTTCTTTTCAATCATCTCTCTTGTATCCAAAGATCAAATCATGTTGATTTTCCCTTCAAAATATGTCTTCTATGAGTCCCTTAGAGGCAGTATATTCTGAGGGAAAAGGCACTCATTTAATAGAGAATGTATGGTTCAAATCCCAGTTCTGTCACTTACTATTTGAGTGTCTATGGGGAAATCAATACTCCTCTCTGGGCCTCAGTTTCTTCATCTGTAAAATGGGTGTGTGTGTGTGTGTGTGTGTGTGTGTGTGTGTGTGTGTGTACCTGAATGTGCTGTCCGGCTCTAAAACTATGGTTTCTATTATTTCTCATAGGCTCACAGGATTTAGAGCTGCTAGAAGGGACACCAGAAAACCTCTAGTAAAAATGAATAATCATGGTAATAATAACATCTGTACAGTGCTTTAAGGCTTCCAAAAATCTTTGCAAACATTATCTCATTTGATCCTCATGACCACCTTGGGAAGTAGGTGCTATTATAATTCCCTTTTTCCAGATGAAGAAATGAAGACAGACAGACTAAGTGACTAGTCCAGAGTCATATAGCAAGTAAAGTATCTGGGGCTAGATTTGAACTCAGGTCTTAGAGATGAGGAAAATAAGGCCCCCGATGGATTTATGTTACTTGCCCAAGGTCACACAGTTGGGCTTCAAATACAGGGCATCTAATTATAAATCCAATATTCTTTCTACTATCCCCTACTGCCTCCCCACTCTGCTTTTCTAGATGAGGAAGCCTGATGCTCTAGTTATAAGAGCATCTTCATTAGTATCTCTGCCTCCAAGCCATCCCCAAACACCGCTGCCATATTTACTTTCTTAAACATCACTACCATTATATCACTTTCCTGTTGAAAAAAAAACTCCAATAGTTTCCTGTTTCCTACAGCATCAAATCTAAGCTCCTCAGCCTGATTTTCAAGGACCTCTCTTGTCTTATCCCATCCTACTCAGCCATTTTGATTTCCTGCTCCTTCCCAAGATATACCCTCTTTTGCAGTCCAGCTTGCTCTTCCACCTCCAACCTCATAGCCTTTTTTCCCCCATGTCTGGAATACCTTTAGCTCTCTACTGGCATCTTAGCCGCTCTTCTAGGCCCGGACCAATTCCATTTTTTCCACAAAGCTTTCTTTGAATATTGCTATTCTCATTGGTCTCTACCATCCCCGATCTCCAAACAGCACAGACAGAGGTGGGGAGGCTGAAGTCTCCCCAGCACTGGCACAGATATTCTATACTGCATAAGTTAGCAAGTAATTACATTGTCTTTTAATTAATTACATTGTTTTCCACTTGGGAAATCATTCTTTTATGTATTTTAATCTTGTCTCCCCAACAGTAGGGAAGCTCCTTGAAGTAAGAGACTGTGGCTTATGCTTTTCTCTCCCATCCCCACCCTAGCATCTAGCATATGAGCTTACTCAGCTCATAGTCGGTGCCCAATAAATATTTAGAGATTTATTAGTTCCTCTATTTCTTTAGCATCTAGTATAGTGCCTTGCACATAGTAAGTACTTAATCAATGCTTGTGGATTGATTGATAAATATTCTAGATTTCAAATCTGGGACTTTAAGAAGATTTAGTGTTTTAACCATAAACCAGCCTTAGCCATCATCAGTCCCATTGCTACTTCCCCAATTTATTTATACTATGTCACTTCTTCAAGGGCTATTATGGTAAAGGAAGATGGTGGCACTTGAGAGTTGGGAGACTTCTTGAAATCCTGAGTTTCCCTCAAAGCTCAGCTCCTGTCACTTCTTCTATGAGGTCTTAATCCATCTCCCTTCACCTGTAACACTCAACCAATCTACTGGCTTCTCCTGTCTCCCCCTCAAAAATTACATTGCATTTGTTTTGTAAATATGATTATGTGTACCTGTAGTGTATCCTAATCAAATGTAGGCTTCTTAAAGGCAGTGACTGTTTTGATTATCTTCCTACAAAGTGTCCCAAAAGTGTTAGTGCTTTATCTTACAAATGCACTAAGACTTTTGGGATATGTTGTAATTTTTGCACTAAGCAAAGAAGGCTCATATTTATTAGGGCTCAATTTAATAAATGTTTATTGATTGATTGAAATGCACCCCCACACTTCAACCTGCATATGGGCAGTCTACCCAACTAGACAGTTCACTCTCTTAGAGTAAGAAAGTTGTATTCTATTTCTTTTGTATCTATCCATAGCTCCCTAGTAGGGTTCTGTTTAAAGTCTATCAGTCTCCCTGATCAGCCCAGAGGGGAGGAGAGAACCCTCTTAACCAATTTTTTTCCAGCCATGCTCAAAAGAAGCTCCAGTATTTCACACACACCCCCCACCTCCCGCCGGAAGCTGGAGGGGGAAATCCCAGGAGCGGATTCACATGCCACTTAATTGTGGGATTTTGAAAATAGGGCATGTTGTCAAGTAGCCCTAAGGAAGGCAAAGGGAAGGAAGGAAATGGGTTTTTTGTTAATGAGACACAACAGCAGCTGTTTTATTGGGGGTGGGGAGGGGATGCGACTGGTCTCTACGAAGGAAGATACGTGTACAAGCACAAGCTCAGGAGGAGGCAGACATGGGAATTTTCTTCATCGATGACTCGAGGCTATTGTCCAAACCCAACATCCAACATCTGTCCTCTTCCCTCCCCCGCCCCCCCCACCATATCCCCACATTCTTGCCCAGGCTGAGTAAAGAGCCAAAGAGTTCTCTAATCCTAGTATTGTCACTGACTCATCAGAGATCTTAAGCCAGTCACTTAGTCTTCCATGAAGCCTGGCTCAGAGCCACCCAAGCACCCTTGGAGAGTAGTCTGGAAGGACAACCAAGGAACACAGTCTCCTCATGGGGGCCTGGATAAAGACATGGCTTAGAAAACATATTTGCCAACTACCAAACATGGGTCCTTATTTATAAAGCCACCTCAGCAACCCCTTCCTCTTATAATGCATCTTAGAATGCCAGGGCCCATTCCCAAGAACCATCTTTGACTTCATGCAAAAAAATAAAACACAGAAATTATAAAATCATCTCAAGACCTCTCTCTCCATCCTCACTCATACTGGCCCTCAATCCCTCATGTCTCATGCGTAGGCCTCTTATTGCTGTTTATAAGTCAAGCTGGATTCATTTGGTTGGGTTGGGTTTTGTTTTTTTCACTCAAACCTCGACTCCCTCCTACCCTCTTCTTCTTTCCCTCTACTCTAACTGAGCTTTTATCAAAGAATTCATGCTGATTCTCTAGCTGATTCCTGGCACAATTCACCAGGCAACCTGCAGACTTATGAACCCCAAGGCCCTTCCTGCAGTGAAACTGGGTTTCCTGGATGGACAGATTCAGCTTGGCTTTGGTTCCACCTTAATATGACAATAACAACAACAGCCAAAATACATTTCTAAGGTGTTTTAAGGTTTGCAAAGTACTTTTTCCTCATAGCAACTGTGAGGTGAGCAGAAGGGTCACTCTAGAGGTGGCAGGGCCTTCAGAGGCCTGCTAGTTTTATAATTGTAGCAGCTTTAGCCTAGGGATTTTGAATGATTTTGCTTACAGTTATATAGCTAGTAAGTGTCTGAGGTGGAATTTGAACCCAAGCCCCTTGACTCCAAAGCTAATACAAGTATTATTATCACAATTTTACAAATGAAGAAACTAAAGAGGACCAAACCACACAAAAGAATAGAATATCAAGAATTTATGACCAAACATTTTGATTACTTTAAATTAAAAAGATTTTGCATAGACAAAACCAATGCAACCAAGATTAAAAGGAAAGCAAAAAGCTAGGAAACAATTTTTACAGCCAGTGTATCTGCCAAACTTCTCATTTCTCAAATATATAAAGAACTGAGTCAGATTTATAAGGATACAAGTCATTCTCCAGTTGAAAACTGCTCAAAGGATATGAACAGGCAGTTTTCAGATGAAGAAACTGAAACTGTCTATAGTCATATGAAAAAATGCTTTAAAATCACTATTAATTAGAGAAATGTAAATTAAAATGAGTTTGAGGTACCACCTTACACCCATCAGATTGGCTAATATGACAGAAAAAAGAAAATGACGAATGTTGTAGGGGATATGGGTACATTGTTGGTAGAGTTGTGAACTGATCCAACCATTCTGAAGAGCAATTTGGAACTATGCCCAAACGGTTAAACAACTGTGTAATCCAACAATACTACTACTGGATCTGTATTCCAAAGAGATCACAAAAAAGGGGAAAGGACTCACATGTACAAAAACATTTATAGCAGCTCTTTTTGTGGGAATGGCTAAACAAGTTGTGGTATATGAATGTAATAAAATACTATTGTGCTGTAAGAAATGGTGAGCAGATGGATTTCAGAAAAGACTTCCGTGAACTGATGCTGCATGAAGTGAGCAAAACCAGAAAAACATTGTACAGGGTAACAGCAACATTGTACGATGATCAACTTTGATAGATCTAGCTTTTCTCAGCAATACGACAATCCAAGACAATTTCATAAGATTCATGATGGAATATGCTATTCACATCCAGAAAAAGAACTATGGAGTCTGAATGCAGATCAAATTATACTATTTTTGCTTTTTTTGTGTTTTGTTTTTTCTTGTGTTTTTTCCCTTTTGTTCCGATTCTTTTTTCACAACATGATTAATGTGGAAATATGTTTGACATGATTATACATATATAAGTTAGATTATTATCTTGGAAAAGGGAGGAGAGGGAGGAAGAGAGAAAAATTTCAAACTCAAAATCTTATAAAAATGATTGTTGAAAACTATCTTTTACATGTAATTGGAAAAGATAAAATACAATTAAGTGGGGGGGGGGAGGGGGGAGGTTTCAGAGAACAGGTCATGCTAGACCTAGAGTAAGGAACAGAGTATATGAACAGTATATGAACTTTGCTGCCTGGCCTAGAATTGTGTGTTGAACAAACACATTTGCCCTGTTAGTTTAATGCATGTGATAATTTCCATGTGATATTATCAACAAACTATACCTATAAAATCCTTATTTTTATAGATAAAAATAGGGATACACAGACTGACAAAGAATATTCCTTTTGCAAAATGCAATGGTTGACAGCATATCTCTCACATTCATCCCCTTCTCTCTACCTCCACGAAGCCACCATCCTAGACAAAGCCAGGAGCTAGAGATGAGGACAGAGAGTCATTGAAAAGGAATGGTCCTCTCTCCTGGGCTAGCGTAACAGCCTCCTAATTGAGCTGTACATCTCAAGTCTTCTCTCTCTCCACTGTACTCCACACAACTGCCAAGGTGATATTCCGGAAGTACAGGTCCAGACAGGACACTCCCCTAGTCAGGAAACTTCAGTGGCTCCCTACTACCTTTAGAAAAGAACATGAACTATGCTTTTTGTCATTTAAAGAGTTTCAAAATCTAGCTCCACCCTACCTTTCAATTATTCCCAGTCATACTTATGCACTCTACCAACCAGCCAAACTGCCCTATTGGCCATTCCTTATATAGAGTATAACATGTTTTGTCTCTTAATCTTTGTACAGGTTATCTGTCACCCATGATCATGTGGAACTCCTTCGTTACTTCTGACTCTTAAAATCCTTAACTCCCTTAAAAGCTCACATCAAGTACCACCTTCTACAAAAGGTCTTTCTGCATCCTCCCTGGCTGCTGGTACCCTCCCAAATTTATTTTTTATTTAATGTGTGCATATTTTTAGGTATACATGTTGTTTCTACCACTGGAACATCATTTTCTGCATGAAGTAAAAAATGGTCCTTGGGAATGGATCCTGGTATTCTAAGATTAATTACTGGAGGAAGAGAATGCTGATCTTTGATGTCAGGGGCTGTTCGGGGTTTTGCCTTTGCATGCCCATGGCCTAGCACAGTGCATGGCACATTGCAGATTTTTTAATAAATGTTGATTTAATTTGGTTACTTTCCTTGAAACCAAGCCTGGCCTGGAAAATCTGGGACAAAGAGTTATTATGCATGGAAAGACAAAGAGGAAAGAGGTCAATCGGGCAGAGCTTGCAAGTATCTCAAACTACTCACTAACACAAAATACATCTTTTTAACAATAATATTCTTTCAAGTGATGCTATATGATAATGACCCATGTAGCACTCTAACCTCTGAAGAATCAAAATGTAGGCAACCCACAGAGCAATGGAGAGATTCATGGTGGGCCTCAGTAGCATCTTAGCCAAGAGGTTCTTAAACATTTTTTTAACTCCTGACGCATAGTTTACAGTGAGGAACTGGGGGTTCACTAAGTGTTTCAGTTCAGAACAGAGGAGCATTCCTGGGCTATGCCAGAAGACCCATTACATAAGTTTAGGGATTTTTCTGCCTCTTCTTCCCCTCTTACATTCTCTCACTCTCTTTTTTTTCTTTACCTCCCTAGAACACACAGCAAAGTAAGCAGTTCAGTCCCCCCTAGGAGAGAGCTGCTACTGTGATCAACCCAGAAGCAAGCCAGGAAGAGCAGGAAACAAGCTGCAGGTAGGGATGGAAGCTGATGAGTGTTGGAAATCAAAGTGGGAGAATGAATTTCAGGGCCACATTTATGGAAACTTGTTGAGAACTGGAGGAACATATAACCAATGGCCACTTGTGCACAAAAGTTGTATAAAACATAAAAAAAAAAACAACAGGAAAAGCACGCTTAGAATAGGAGGTGAGAAGGTTCAATACCAACGTAATTACCTAATGACCTAAGTGGTACCCACAAAGTATTAAAAGGCCTGGTAATAGGCCTCAATTACAATGAGTAAATGATATATAAAAGAAATATGAGGATGTGGACAAGAATCCTATAGGATGAGGAATAGATGGATCTTGGGATCACAGACATAGAACTGGAAATGACATAGAAATCATCTGGTACAAACTACACGACGAAGGGGGGGCGGGGAAGGCTTGCCCTCTCATTTTGTAGATGGAAATTAGCAGCCTGGTAGAGTTAAGTGACTGGCCAAAGATTGCCCAGGTAGTGAGTAGCAGAGTTAGTATCTAAAAGCAGTTCTTCAGACTCTAAAACCAAGGTTTTTCCCACTGTGCCATGCTGCTATGTAGATTTTGAGGGACTGCCCCCATGGATGAGAGCCACTGAATTGCAGCCTGACAGTGTTCCTATGGCATACTTTCACCTGGTATCACATTAGGGCATTAGGTGGGGTGTGCCAGTTCAATACTTTGTATTTAAAAAGTGCTTTGCTATTAGTTTTTCTGTTTACTCTTCTCCCTCCATGTTATCTTCTTTGGTGATCTCATCAGCTCCCATGAGTTCAATTATCATCACCATACAGATGATTCCCAGAGCTACATATGTGTGTGTATGTGTGTGTGTGTGTCTGTGTGTATGTATTTATATGTGTTTATACATATATATTTACATATGTGTGTATATTTATATATGTATGTGTGTATATACATGTGTGCGTATATTTTGGAGATGTGTGCATGTGTGTGTACATACACACACACACACACACACACACACACACACACACACACACATATATATCCCTAATCTCTCTCTTGAGAGCCAGCCTCACATCACCAACTGTTTCTTGGACATCTCAGCATGTCCAAAACAGATCTTATTTTTCCCCAAAATGTAGCCTTTTGCTCAATTTCTCTATTACTATCACGAATACCACCATCCTCCCAATTAGCCAAGCTCCAAACCTTGGTGTAATCTTCCATTTTTCACTGTCTCTTACCCCCTCCCATATCCAGTCTGTTGCCAAGTCATTTCTACCCTCACAAAATCTCCCCTAAACATTCCCTTCTCTCCTCTGACACTGCCCCCATCTTGATGCAGGCTCACATCATCTCACACCTAAACTACGTCAGTGACCCCCTGTTGGTCTCTCCCCATTTCAGTCCATTCTTCACATAGCTTCACATCAAAATGATCTTCATAAAGTAAAGGTCTGATGTCCTCACCCCATCCCCACTCAACAACTCCAGTGGCTCCCTATTACCTTCAAAAGTCCTCAGTTTGGCTTTTAGAGCCCTTCACAATCTACCAGAGGTGAGGAACCTATGGCCTTGAGGCCACATGTAGCCTCCTGGGGCCCTTGGGCTCAGGCTTTTGACTGAGTCCAAGTTCAACAGAACAAATCCTTTTATTAAGGAGATTTGTTCTGTGACGTTTGGCTTCTGTCAAAGGGCTGCCCTTGAGGACCTAAAGGGCCACATGTGGCCTCGAGGCTGCAGGCTCCCAGCCCTGGGCTAGACTGAGATCCTAGCTAGATTCTATCCCATTCTTACCTCATCAGTCTTTTTTTTTCTCCTTTTTTTCTTTTTCCTTCTCCTTTTCCTTCTCTTTTTCCGCTCCATGTGATATTCTTGCTCCATCCCCCAACTCCATGCTTTTTCAATGACTATCTCCCATGCCTGGAATGCTCTCCCTCCTCAACACTACCTCCTAGCTTCTGCCGAGACTCAGCTCAATTTCAGGCTTTGGCAAGAGGCCTCTTCTAGCCCTTCCCCCTCTCTTTCCACAGGTCCTTCCATGCTTACCTCATATTTACACTGCATTTATCTTGTATGTATGTGGATGCTATTTCCCCTCAGACTGAGAGTTCCTTGAGGTCAGGGACCATGTTTTTGCCTTTTCTTATTTCCCCATGACCTAGCATAGTGCCTGGTATGTAGTGGTAGGTACTTAATAAACACTTGTTGATTGATTTTACCTTTTTGTACAATCTTCAGGGGAGGCTCTTATGTCCATTTTTTGGAGGAGGAAATTGGAGTTGGTATCCTTGCCTCAGATAAGTTAATGGGATGTGAACTTGGAAGTCCTAACTCTCCAGTTCACTGAAATCTCCAACTTATACATTTAATGACAGTGAAAAAAAAAATCCCCAGTCAATTCCAAAGAGGATTTTAATGCACTTTATAGATAAACCACCCCGAGTCTGTGACATTCTTTGTGTGCTCAAAATTTTAACCTTTACTCAGAGATGGACATCAGGCTGACATACATAACAGCCTATGAGCTTGCTTTACTCTTTGTAAATTTTCTCTTTAATTTTATTGTAAACAGAACTGAATTCATCCTGAACCCATCTCTATATGTCTAATAATTCAGAACATATTGCTTTCATCAAGGTCATCATTTTTCCTTTTGTCCTTTTGTCTTCAGGAGCTAACATGTTGTGATGGATTGATCCCTGGGCTCTGCCACTTCCTCTGTGACCACCAACAAGGCTGCAGCCTCATTGAGTCTCAGTTTTCTCAACTATAAAATGGAGACAAGAATTCTTGCACTACCCATCACTTACTACTTGTTGTGATGAAAGCATTTTATAGATGGTCACACAACAGAACAATTTTAAAAGCCACAGGTTAGGGGGTGGCTAGGAGGTGTAGTGAATAGAGCACTGGCCCTAGAGTCCAGAGGAGCTGAGTTCAAATCTGACCTCAGACATTTAACACTTACTAGCCATGTGACCTTGGGCAAGTCACTTAACCCCAATTGCCCTGCCTTCCCCCCTCCAAAAAGCAACAACAAAAATGAAAGAAAAAAGAAAAAAAAAGAAAAGCCACAGGTTAAATTTATTATATATTAAAAAGGAAAACAGAGACTTACCAGTTTCATACACAATCCTCTTTTTCTCTTCTATTATTTATTTGGTTTAGTTCAGAACAAAAGTAATTTTTGAAAACCTTCAAGCATGATAAAGATGTGAGTTCTTTTTATTCTTGCAGGTGCTACTCTGGTGCCCTGCCTTGCTGGGGAAAGTACTTTTCAGATATCATTATATTCTAGGATATAACTAAAGTTGGTAGATATAATGAGAAAGATGAGAGATTTGGAGTCAATGGACCCGGGTTCAAATCCCAGATCCATTACTTACTGCTTGGGCAAACCACTTCCTCTCTCTGGGGCTTGTTTTCCTCATCTATAAATAACAATAACAAGAATAATAGAGGCAGCTAGGGGACGCAGTGAATAGAGCCCCAGCCCTGGAGTCAGGAGGACCCGAGTTCAAATCTGAACTCAGACACTTGATCATACTCGCTAGCTGTGTGACCTTGGGCAAGTCACTTAACCCAATTGCCTTGCCTTCCCTGCTCAAAAAATAAAAAACAAAAAAAACCCAAACAATAATAAGAGCTAATGTTTTTATAATACCTACTACGTACCAGGCACTGCACCATGCTGCATAATTATTGCCTTGTTTGATCCTCACAGCAACCCCTTGTTTTTACAGATGAGAAAACTGAGGCAAACAGAGGTTAAATTAGTTGCCCAGGGTGACACAGTCAGCTGTGGAAATCAGATCATAAGTATCTACTGTCAGCTAGTAAGTATCTGAGGCTAGATTTGCACTCAGATCTCCCTGACTCCAGCCTGACACTTTATCCACTGCATCACCCAGCTAGACTGGATGACCTTGAGGTATCTTTGAGTTCTAATTCTGAATTTTGGGCCATAGTCCTTTCCTTAGTACAGAGGCACAGGGAGAGAAATGCATGGTATTAGGTAGTGAAGAAAGAAACCTTATTTCTGGTAGTTTCCACCAATGTGTGCACCAGCTTCCCACCTCCCACTTTCCACACCAAGAAGCATTTTCAGGCTTCCTGTCATGTCAGTGATGGCTTCAATTTACTTCTCTGCAAGTTGAGAAACTTTAGTTCTGTTAACAATAATAATAATAAGAGCTAGGGTTTATACAGCACTTACTATAGGCCAGGTATTACACTAAGCATTTTATGAATAGCATCCCAGCAGGTCCTCCCAACCCTGTGAGGTAAGCACTGTTATTATCCCCATTGTACAGTTGAGGAAGCTGAGAGAAGCAGAGGTTAAGGGACTTGCCCAGGATCACACAGTTAGTAAGTATCTCAGGCTGGATTTGAACTCAGGGCTCTATCCATTGAGCCACCTAGCTATCTCTGTTACCAATTTTGACAGGAACCTGAATTTTGCCTCCTGATCTGCCATTAATCATATCAAAGGGACCTTAGGATCATTGCTTCAGAGCTGGAAGGGAACTTAGAGGTCATTTTATTTAATTTATAAATGAGAAAACAGAGGCCTACTACCATACAGGTAGTTAGCCTCATGGCTGGCATTTGAGCCAAGATTTTCTGACTCCAATTTCAGTGCTTTTCCCCAGCATCTCACTGCCTTGCAGAAGCATTCCAAAGAACATGGGGTCAACTGCACTGCCATGTCATGCACTGTGTGTGTCCTGATCCACACTCTAACCCCTACTCCTCACCCTCCAGTATTATAAATTATATATTACATATTACTATATAATTATATATAATATTATATAGTAATATTAATATATTATATATAATTATATAAAATTATATAATCATATGGGTATATGAAGTCTCTCCAACTGAAGGAAAGCTTCTTGAGGGCAGGAACTGTTTCATTTTTCTCTTTGTATCCCTAGTCCCTAGCACAGTGTCTGACATATAGTAGGCATTTTAAAAATTGATTGGGAATCAAAGGATTGGGGTTCAAATTCCAGTTCTGCTACATATTACCTTTGAGTCTTTTGACACATCACTTCCATTCTTAGCCTCAGTTTCTCTATTTGTAAAATCAGAGGCTTGCACTAGATGATCTGAAAATTCCTTTGACTATGCTAAGTCTATAATATCTATGCTGACCTGGGAAGGTCACATAACATTGCCAAGTCTTAGACTCTCAGCTACTAAAATTGTAAGGGTTAAACTAGATGCTCCCTGAGGTTCCTCCCAGCTCTAAAATTCTATAATTTCTCCCTGAAGTGAGGCACTTCACCACTGCCCCTTCTTTGAAGTGGGCCAACTATACTCCTTGTATATGCAGTAACAATGAAGGGATTTTACAGATGAGACTATCACAAACTAGGTTTCCTCCAAGCCCTCCCCTTTAGGGGGTGTAAAAGAAAGCACATTGGATTCTGTGCCTCAGTTTCCCCATCTGTAAAACAGAGACCCTAAAACCTGCCCTACATTACACATAGGGTTGTTGTAAGGATTAAAATTAAGCTAATATTTGTCAAAGTCTTTTTTAAAAAAACTGTATAAATGCAACATATCTAGTTATTGCTGTCTAGTTATGAAATATTTGTCTAGTGCCTACTTTATTCCAATAGGCAAAGCTATGTATCCCAAGGGATATGTCCAGTCTCACCACAGAAGCAAACAGGACTTTATGTAGAATAAAAGACCAAGATCCTCTACCTGTCTTAGATTCCAGGTTTGCTAATGGGGACCAGCCAAGTCTGGTCACCAACCTACACCAATCCAGTGAATAAGCTGGTCTGACCACTTTGGGGAGGACACACAACAGCCTGAGGGAGGCTGTACAGTTGGAGTAATAAAGAGGTGGTTTGTATGAATAAAAAAAATGTGATGGTAGAGAAAAAGAACGAGACAATTCCAGAGAGACAGGAAGAATCCAAGGATAGGCAGACTCGTGGCAGCCAAATAGGGAATATACAGAGAAAGCAAGACTTCCCCACTCCCCAACTTTCACTTATATTGCAGATCTACTATGTGAAAATATTTTAAGGCTCTGCATATTACACACACAGTAGGTGCTCAATAAACATGTTAGTTGATTGACTAAGGAATCATTTAAAGAGTTCCCAACCTAAGGACCACATTTACCAATGTAAATTACAATGTCATCTCCCCAAAGTTCCTGAGGCAAATTCCTTACCCCAAAACATGTATTCGAGAAGTAAGAAAGTGCATTTACTGCACATTTTGGCTCATTGTATTCTTCCTATTGTTCTCTGATTTGTCTCTTGCCTCTCCAACCAGACTGTAACCCCTCTATGCCTCATTTTCATCATCTATCAAATGGGGATGACAGATTATAGACTCTAAGAGGATAAGAGCTATGCTGTAAGAGATACTTCTCAGAAAGGAGGTAATTTGGTACCATGAAGATAGAGGATATGGCTTCAGATGCTACCTTTCTTGCTTTCTGTTGTTCAGTCTAAGACGAGTCAGTAAAATGAAAGTGTTGAGCACAGCCTCTGGGGTCTGGTTCCAGTTCACATGGTCACAGAAGGTAATGGACACGTAGTGGCATGTAATTAATAAAAACAGAATAGAACAGAATATTTATACACGGCCCCACGAAGAGTGATTTAGAAAGCCTGCGCAGCCAGGTTAAACAGGCAACACACAGTGATGAAAATGTTTAAATGTTCCCACGTGGAATGTGATCAGAGCTCTGAAAACAAGTATATCTCAAAGTCTTTTCCTCTTCCTGTCAACTCCAGGGTAGGTATGTTCAAAGAGAGACCATAGGAAGGGATTTTAGAGGCCTTTTAGTCAAACTGCTTTGTAGCATTAAAGGATTCAAGCCACAGAGACCATCCAGGCCAAGCCATCTTAATTTGAAGATGAGAAAATTAAGACACCAAGAAGTTAAGGTGACTTTCCCAACATCACATAGCCAAACCATGACAAAGCAAAGAGGAGGAAGGGAACCATCCTTTATTAAGTCCCTACTATGTGTCAGGTGTGGTGTTAAATATTTTACAAATATTATCTCACTCGATCCTACTACAACTCTGGGAAGTAGATATTATTATCTCCAGTTTGCAGTTGAGGAAACTGAAGCAGTCAGAGATTAGATGACTTGCTCAGGATCATACAGCTAGGAAACCTCTGATGCCGAATATTAATTCAGGTCTTCATGACTCCAGGCCCAGGATGCTATCCATCAGGCTACCTAGCCACCTGTAAAATAGAACCTAAGCACACTGAACGAAAATTCTGTGCTCTTTTCACTATAACTACATTCTCTGGGGTTGTCCTTGAGTTAGGCTAGCAACCTATGTGTTACCAAATGCCAAAGATGATAGTTAGGGGGGAGAGTAGTTCAAGTGCTTAGAGGAGGCAGGGTTCAAATACCGCTTCTGAGACTTATTAAGCAACCCTGGACAAGATAACAACCACTCTGAGCCTCTTTTTTCTCATACGTAAAATGGGGATGGTAATGCCTTTAGTATTCATTTCAGTGTTGCTGTGAGGCCCAAAAGAGAAGATGAATATAAGGCACTTTGATGAGTTTAAGTAATTGTTGGCTTATTGTTTAGAGTGAATACATTTATTGTGAGTAGCATGGCCAGGAAGAGGAGCAGACCTAATTGGGAAGCCGGTAAAGTGGGATGCTTCTCCATTTGCACCTTAACCAAGGGAGCGAATGAATGAATGAATGAATGAATGAATGAGACTTGGCACTCTAGCTCCGACAAGCTTCCAGTCCCAACCCTATATCACTCATTTCCTGAAAACTACATCCAAGTATAAGAAAAAGAAGAGGGACAATGCTGTCCATGTGTGATTTACATAAATGTAAATAATGGGGACATTCTCAAGCAATTTCAACTAGAGTTAAACAAGAATTTATTGAGTATTGACCATGTGCCAGGAACTGTGTTATGTGCTGGGAATACAGTGACCAAAGGTCAATATATCTTAATTTTTCTCTTTTCCTTCTCACTATCAACTATCATTGGTCCAGATTCTCTACCTCAGAAGCATACAGACAGTGAGGAGTCTTCAGCCTTGGGCTGAAGAGATGGGGCAAACAGTAACCTGGCTTATTTTAATTTAATTGAATCATAGAATCATAGACCAAATAAAATCTCTCAATTACTCTGAGTAGGCAGGAAACAATCCATGCCACAAATATAATCAAAAGCATGTAAATAGGTGCCAAATTCAGAGGATTTATTAAAATTTGATTTGCCAAATATCATCTAGGTTTATAATAATCTATCTGTATAATTGTCTAAATTAGCCCAAGAGTCAGTGATTTCAAAAATGCCCCTACTCACAGTATTATACCTTTTATCCTTTTATCCAGCCCAGTTTTGTGCCTCTATCGTGAGACTGCTGGATTCATTGCTCAGAAATATATTCTCCTTCATCCTTAGCACTGCAGAGGGCAGGCAATATGAGCTTCCCTCATCCTCCTACAGGAAAGCTGAGAAAGGACCAGGAAATGGAATCATCTCTGTCCCTTTGCTAATGCCTTTGATAGAGGAAACTCTATCAGGAAGACTCTGTAGACTATCCTTCTCACCTCATTTTTCTGAAATGCTCCAGAATGATTTTATTTAAGCTTAACCTTCTCATTGTGTAAGCAAGAACAACTGGGTTAACCACCTGCTGGAAAATTAATTGCTCCTCCTTCCTTTGTTAAAAATACTGAAATAACATGGCTGTTTGTAATACCTGAGAAGTAGCTGTTTCCAGCGTGGGATAGCATCACTGAGCAGAGATTGAAGCCTCATTAGTCTGAGGAAAAGGGCTTGGCCTTGATGGAAAGACAAAGACCCCCTGAAGAGCCAGGGCCCTTTTTGGTCTAAGAAGTCAGGGTCTTTAGAAGAGCAGGTGGGCAAGCAAAAGGAACAGAAGGGGAGCTTCTGAGAGGAAGGGAGCAGAGACTAGTCCCTATTTAGAAAAGGAGAACTGGAGGGAGGTTTTGTCCCTGGTCGTAATAGACAAAAAAGTGAAAGAGTAAAAAGATGGGAAATTTTCGAAGGACAGGACTTGGGTGTAAAGCATCTGTTATCAGGTGACATGTTAATTGGTTGATTTAAATGGTTGATTCTATTTCCTTTATTTTTACTGTTTAGTTCCTACTACCCAACCACAGGGAATTAGACCACATAAACCTGAATTCCTTTCTAGCTCCAATGACTAGGTTTTACCTCAAATCAAGTTAGACTGCAAGCACTAAGGAGCTAACCTATAGCAACCAGTTTGGGGGAGAAAAAGACTGTATTTGGGTGGTTCTTTTTTTTATGTCAGTTCTTTCTGAGTCTTTCTGGGATGTACACAATATATCCTGGTAAAGGATATAGCCACTGAGGAAGGAGAGGATCTCTGCCTATTAAAAAAAAATTGGTTCAGAGAGCCAAGGCTATCTCTGCTTTGTTTGTGGGTGGCCTGACATTAACAAGTTCTTTTCAGTTTCTTTTCCTGCCTTCTACTGACAGGAGCACCAGATCCTTGTTAGGCAGGCCTTCTAGTCACTAAGTAGTGGAAAGACCACTGCACTTGGAATTGGCAGACCTGATTTCAAAACCTGGCTTTGATATTACTTCCTGTATGACCTTCTCAAATCAGTCTCTCTAAGCCTCCATTTTCCAATCTGTATGAGAAAAGAGAATGGCCTAGATGAACCCTAAGGACCTTTCTAGCTTTAGATTTTATGATCCTAAATTTCCCTAATCCTAGGTCACTTCTCTTCTTACCTTACTTTAAAATTCAAGTTATCTGAAAGGCCACCAGCAAATTGAGCTCTCTTACTGCACCAGCGACTGCCCACAGTCTCTGTGAGCTAGGCCTTAGAGATGTCAGATTAAAAAAGAAAAAAAGAGGGAAGGAGACCATCAAATCTGACCATATCTGTTGTGGTGGCCCACATTTCTCCAACTCTACCTAAGGTTTATCTCTGACAATCACACGGACTTAAAAGGTAGAAAAAGGAATTCTAAGTGTCCTGTTTGTTATTTAATCTGGTCGCCATCACTGCAGCATCTGAGAACCGCACCCAGAGCAGGGAAGAGCAGCCAACCCCACTCAGGCAACCACCACCACCACCCCCCTTCACTGTAGCCCCTCGGCCTTCTACGGGAATCCTCCCCCCTCCCTACTCCACCCCCAACCCTTTGGTTATAGGTTCTCAAAAGATATCTGCAGGGTGGGGAACCCTACTGGGGCTGGTGGGGGAGTGTGGGGAAGGGATGCTTTGGGATATGATCCACAGGGACTTGAAAGTCGCTGCGGTAATTTCACTAAGAGGAGAAACGTCAGATCAAAGGAGTAAGGCCTCTCTAGGTCACCCAGGGAGTGAGGGAAACACAATCCCTACATCTTCCTTCATCAGCCTCTGTGCTGCTCTGTAGCTGGAGGCCAAAGCATCTCCTTCCCCACCACTGAACACACCCGAGGAACCTAGGGCGGTCCCCACTGCAGATATGGACATAGGGATGAAGTTTAAGCACGTCTCCAACGAGAGTTTCTAGGATTCAGGTATAGCTTAATCTGTCCGAGGGGCTCGAAGCAGGAAGATCTAATCGGCACTGTCTCCGCAGTAGACTACAAGTGAGCTGCCGGGCGGTACCCTCCCTCCACCCTGGCTCCTACTCTCCCTCCAGCCTGTGCTGTGTGGGGCCGTCGCGGTCGGGTGGAGATCCCCATATGGATTTCAGTGTGCATTCACCACCCCAACTCCCCGAACCCTTTCAGCTCCCGGGCCCAACAACTGAGGCCGCATCGCCTCCCCGACATACACGCACACATACTGGACAGGCCCGCGGCGTGAAGGCTTTCTTTACCTTCTTTCCCAGGCCGGGTGGGGTACAGCACGCGCAGCTGATCCAGCTGCAGCTGCTGCTTGCCGCCGCCCTCCATTCATTAAAAAAAAAAAAAACAACAATCATTCCTCTTTGTAAGGCGCGACAGCCCGGTAAGGAGCGACAGCCCCCAGCAACGATGGGTTAAGTTCCTTTCCGGCCCCCCATTCATAAAAAAGGGGGGAGGGGGAGTGTAAGGAAGCAGCGCATGCGCCTAAAGGGTCTCTTGTGCCCACCCATTCATAGAATTGGGGACGACGCGCATGCGCAGAGAGGCCCCCTTCCCTCCCATTCATAAAAAAGCCATTTTCCCAGGCAGTAGTTGCAACACCAAGGCGGAGCGGGGAAAGCTGACAGCGCTGTGCAGGCGTTTCAGGTCGCCGGGATCAATGCTGTTTCATCTGGCTGGGGTTTGCAGGGACAGCCACTGACTTGTTTGGAATTTAGGATTAAGTACCTATGGAGAAATGCTCCTGACTGGATTACTTAAAGTAAGTAGATGATTTAAGGATCTTAGATCCCACTTCTTCCTCCAGTTAAATTTGATCTTGAAGGCCGTTTCCTTCCTCCAAAAGGGGCAAACGTTGCTCCCTTTTTGGTGCATGTCCTTATAAACTTTTCTGTGTCTGCGCCTCCGCAGACGGCAGTGAAGCAGCTGTGAGGAACTCCGGGTCTCGCAGTCTCTCATGCAAGCCCGTCACCGGGCTCTGGGCGATCCCAGCAACGGGATGCGCTGTTTCAGACGGGGGCATTTCCAGCCTTTACTCTGTGTTAGGATCTCCGAGTCCCTACAACTCCCCCTCTGGCTTCCCCGCTTACCTTCTCCCTGCATTCACCCGCCTTGGACGCGGGGAGCGAGCATCTGCCTCTAGCCGGGCAGGGGCAAAGGAGCCGCCTCCCAGGGCTCTGGGGGTGCCCTGTGGATAGGTCTGCTCGCCCGCCCCGTCGCCCTTTGCCTAAGGGGACCGCTTCGTCCTAACTTTCCTTCCCCGACTGCAGTGGCCTAAGCACTCGACGTAGATATTTTCCCCCTCTCCTCAGGATCCTTGATGTGATCCCTTTCCTTCCTCCTGGGTGGGTCTCGTCGGAGCTTAGGGCTCCCAAGGTGTCTCCCTCCTGGGGCACTTTTGATCTCGGCTCCTCGGCGTGTAAGATCTTTACTGTTTGACCTTTGCTCCTTAGCATTTTATTCTGTGCAACTGTTTCGCAGTCGCCTTTTTTTCCTTGGGGCTGCGCTGGGCTCCGGTTTCCTCGGGCCCCATCCCCACCCTTCTCTAGACCCTGGTCGCCTTGCTTTACCCCTGGGATTCCCTTTGGGTTTTGAGGGGTGGGGTGGGGAACAATGTTGTAAAGGGGCTGGGGAGGGAAATGGGTTTATATAATGCCGAGATGGAGAAATCCAGAGAGGAAACGGTTGCATGCGTAGCAAAGATAAGGCTTTTTTTTTCCTCCTGCTTTCTTGGTGGTACCAGTCTTGACGTCACCGGGGAAAGAAAGGGATAGAGACCTTACATTCTGAAAATTCATAGTCGACCAGGAAATGGGAAACCCAGGGAAGGGCTTGGAGGTGAAGCTCAGGGGACTGGCATAGGCACTTCTAGCCGGTGGAGAAATCCCGGCCGCATCACTAGGGAAGGGGTTTCCACGTCCCTTCTTTCCCATGCCGACCATCAAAAAGCATTAAGACAGTAGCTTCTGTTGTGCAAGAGATTTCTCAATTCTTTTTGGCTTGGGAAGGGGTGGGGAGGGAGGTGAGGAGAAAAAGATCTTGGGGAGAAGAAAATTGTTGCTTTTCCTGGCCCAGGTGTGGAAGAGAGGCGAGAGAGAGCTTGGTTGGACGTGCCCCAATCTCGCTTGAGGTGAGTTGAAGAGAAAGAAATACAGGACGTGGAAGGGCTGCTTCCCATTCACCTATATCACGGCTGATTTGGGGGAGGAATCCATGTTTTCGTAGATGGTTTGAGTTAAGACGGGGAGGGCAGTCTAATGCACCAGATCTCCCCTGAATTCTCCAGTCCATGAGTAGGTTCCCCCTACCCATGCCTGGGAATAGAGATGTTCGACGGGTAGAGAGCGCTGATGACATACTTGATGCTTTTCTGGAAGCTTTACTTCGTGTTAAGCAGGGGCAGACAGGTGATGTTAAAAAGAAGTCCTGAAGTAGTGTTATGAAACATGAAGCTGGTTTTTAGAAAGCTGCGAAGCATTCTTCCCCTACCCCAGTGCCTGGGCCCTGGGGGTTAGTTAAGGATCTTCTCACCTTTCTTCTACTAGATTAACAGCAAATTAAAGGCTAGCTGGTAGAAAGGATATGGAGTTGCTGGATCAGTTGTGAAATGTTGGGTTATCAACCTCTGATAAGATGATATGGACTGAAGGCCTTCTCCGGCATTGCAGCAGTAGATTTCCCAGTATTTAGAGTTCTCTGGATCTTCACCCAAGTAGAGCATCAAACGCTGGGATTTCTCAGGTTTTGGTGGGTTTGGTTTTTTGTTGTTTTTTTTAGGCAGAGGGTAAAGAGAGGGGGGGGTGTTGAGGGTTGACTCTCCAGGGAAAAGCATAGAGAGAATATTTAGAATTGTCTAATGGGAAATATCATTTCCTTTCTTTCCCAGCTCCCTAGAGAGTTTAATCCATTTCTAGGAGTCATCAGGCGTTTTCCCCCTTTGACTCAGGAAGTTACTGAGAAGCTGAGCCACTAGGAGAGGGTCCAGGAACGAGATTTGGGAAATTTACCCTGCCTATCTGAACAATATTCTTTTTAGGGGTTTGTTTGTTTTTTTAAAAACCCAGTTGTTCCCTTACCAAATTAATTGATAAACTCTCTTTCAGATGGCACTGACCTATTCTTTTCTCTGTTCAATTTTCCCGTTGTGAAACTGTAGCATCTCCAGAGATAAGTAAAAAGGCTGGAGGAAGGTGGGGAGAGAAGGGAGGGAGTGGCATAAGTAATAATAATAATAATAAGTGACACTTGTGTTTTAAGCATGTTATGCCCATATCAATTGAGCTTCACAATAATCCTTTAAAGTAGATGGTACAAGTACTTTTATCTCCATTTTACAGATGGGAAAACTGTGACTGAGAAATTAAGTGACTTGCCCATGGTCATAGTTATTAAATATTAAAGAATCAAAGCTCTAGAGATGGAAAGGACCTCAGAGGCCATCCACTTGAACCCTCTCATTTTACAGAGGAGAAAATGAGACTCAGAGAGTTTTAAGTGATTTGTCCAAGATCGCATGTAGGGAAGGATCAGAGGTGGGATTTGAACCCAGGTCCTTTTGGCTCCAGAGCTAATACTGTACCTCACTGCCTCTCTGTATTTAAAATCAATTGATAATATAGTCTTTTAATCCCAGTTGGCTTGAAGGAAGCTGTAGAAGCTAGTATTTGAGATGCTAAGACTTTCCTTTTGGTTGCACCTTCCTCTTGGCATAGCTGCCCAAGAAGCAAATCTATAGCTCTTCTCACAGCTGAATTTAAGTTCCTTTTTATTTTAACACCACTCCACTAGATTTTTATCCTTGTTTATACTAAGAGATTCACCTGATTTTAATGAATGATGAATCAAAAATGCCATTCGTTGTGTATGCCCAACTTCTACCCAGGAAGGTGATCTTTTCTTGAATTAATGTGAACTCCTTGAAGGTAGGGATTGTTTCATTGTCCTTGTAATTCCCCCTCCCCCCAGCTAACACTGGGCCTGGCACATAGTAATAATAAATGCTGATTGATTAATTGATTGAATGATGATGTAGCACTTAAAGCCATCTGTCCAGTGTCTGTATCTGAAGGTTGCCTTCATTACTTTTTTCTCCTGATCCTTGTTACTCAAGGGAGATTTATTGCTCCTGGGTCTGGGTTCCTATCCCTATCTGAGCAAGTAGCAAGTGGTAACCTCTTTGTGGGTTCTCTGCTGAGCTGGCCAGTGTTCCGGCCTCAGAGCACCTTGGCTTTGAATCCCGTGGGCATGCCGTGAACAGGGAGGGACAAGATTTGGGGCACTGATTTGGGTGAGGAAGGGGGTCTCTTGGTAGCATGTCTTGTGAGGGGAGATTAATCTCATGAAGAATCACCTTGATGATCTGGTACAGATCTATTTCGTAGAGAAGGGGTTCTGACCTAAGTGGAAAATGATACATACAAAGCACTTTGCAAACCTTAACTGCGTATACAGCATTAGCTGTTATTATTCTTATCACACCAATGGAGTTTGCTCAGGAAGCTATCCAGAGCCTCTCTTATAGCTCAATCTACTTGTCATTGATTGAGGACAAGCATCTACTAAGGGATAGAAGTAGGAAATGATGGAATAGCTTTATTACTCCTTAGTTGACTTGAGAAGAAGACAGAGCACTTTACATGCCGGCAGACCCTTAACTTTTAGGTCTCAATTTAGGTCTTCAATCTGCAAAATGGGGAGACTATCACTCCTTGGAGGAGATAAGGGATTCTGCCAACTCTTTGGGGAGCACTGGAGAATGCTTAGTGTCCTTCTTATTCCCCAGAACGGCTTCTAAAGAAGATCATTCTATAAGAGAAGGGGTTTGTTTCATGGTAGCTCTGGGACCTCAGGTACTATGTACTCCAGGAGGGCAGAGGAAGACCAAGGTAGAAATAAATGGAGAAGCTTAAGATACCCTCATTATGTAGTCATTCTCACAATTGCTGTTCCCATTGATAGAAAACATAAGGAGGTATAAAATATGATTTCTGAAAAGCAAGGGAAGGAAAGCTGTCTGACTTTGGTGTCAGGAAGACCTAGATCCAAGTCCTGTCTCTGACACACAGCCCTGAAACATTGGGCAAGTTGATCAACCTCCTGGTATTCCAGGCAACTCTATGAGTATATTCCCAATTGAGTTTGCTGTTAGGCAACAGAGAAGGGAATCCCTACCAGGAGAAAATCATAGGTCCACACTACACATATTTCACTTTGGCATATAGACTCACAGGGACGTTAGGGAAGCAGACCAGAATAGTTAGTTCTGGAAATCCAGTTTTAATTCTCAGTTCTCATTGTTGGAGAAGCTCTAGTCTAGGTTGATCTTCCTTGGACCACCCCCCAGAATTGGCTTTCTACCTTTTAGTTATATAATATTCCTGTCTCAGTAGTGTTCTGATCATCTGTTTCTTTCTGGAATGAGAGGTTAAAATGTAGAAAATTCTTTAAGTTTCTCTCTCATCCTCTTGACTAAAGGATGAGTCTTTGCACTTGACTAGAAGACACTAAGCTTCCCAGCCACTAGCTTAGGGTAGTATTGCCCTGCATACATTAGGTGTTTAATATATGTTTGGATCAAATAAATCTTAAGAAAATAACCTTCAAGGCTGGCATTATTATGCATTATTATTAAACTTGAAACTGATGAGCAGATTACAAGTTTTATATATTAAGAACCCATTCAGATAACACACTTAGAAGTCCTTCTGGCTGTTTGCTGGGCAATGTGCATTTCAGAACTTGTCATTCTTTCAATTGATTAATTGAAAGCCCAGGTGAATTTGAAGTGAATTGGGAAGAGGATGATCTTCCACTTTCCCTATGGCACAATTGACTACTAAAAAAAATTTTTTTTCTTGTGATTTCCAGTTTATGTCTTCTAATAGGTAATTCTTCTTCGTGGGTGGGAGGGTCCATGGTTTATGTACTTAGAGGGAAGATACAGTAGGGGGTGTCTAGCTCAATGCCTACCAGAGGCTGGATAACCCTTTAAAATATCACCTAACAAGAGGTCATCCATCCTCCACTTGAAGATCTCCAGTGACAAGAAACTTATTACCTCCAGACTCAAGTGGCTTCTTTCTCAGTTATAGCAGAGTAATCCAATTTTCCACCCCATACAGAACAGAGGACCTTAGATTTAGAGTTGGAAAGCATAGCAGAGGTCATCTAATCCACCCTCTTCATTTTACAGATAAAACTAGGCAGCTAGGTGGCCTAGTCAAGGGACCAGTCAGCCCAGGAGTCTGGATGTCAGTCAGTACTGCCTGTGGCCCCCTGGTACACCCTGCTAGCTAGCCTCCATTTCTTCATCTGTAAAATGGTGTTCTAGCATCTGCCTCACAGGATCATCAGGAAGATCAGATGAGAAGGTGATGATAATAGCTCTTGCATTTATATAATGCTTCAAGGTTTGCCAAGTATTTTATATTTGGCATCTCATTCGGTCCTCACAACTCTGTGAGGTAGAAGCTATTATTCTCATTTTAATGTAAGGAAAACTAAGGTTCAGAGCAGTTGCGACTTACCCAGGATCGGAAGTGTTTCAGGCAGGTTTTTTACTCCAAATCCAACATTATCCACTGTACTACCACCTACGAACTGTCTCTAATGAATAAAAAGTGCCTGGCTAACTTTAAATCACCATATAGATGTTAACTCTTACTATTAATATTTATTAAATGACTTGTCCTAGGTCATCTGGTAGCTGGCAAAGTCAGGATTTGAACCTGGGTCTTCTACCCCCATTATCCAACACTCTCCCTTGTCTGGTGGAAAGAGGACTTGGAGGAGGGAAAAAGAGAATACTGTCACTTGACATTGCTAAGCCTCAATTTCCTCATCTGCAAAATAGGGGGGGTTAAGTTTGATGATTTCTCTGGCCCATTGCAGCTCTAAATTTGTGGTCCTATTATCCTGTCTGCTTAGTCTAGGTCTCACCTCCCTCTCTAAGATTGAGGATGCTGCAGGAAAGTTTTGGTCTCTTAGAAGTCTACATGGTAACTGAATGTAAGACAACTAAAGAGTCTCGGGGTCTGTTGCTAAGCAGCTCCCTCACTAGATACAAGTCACTTAGTCTCCCTAGGCATCTTCGGAAGGAAGGGGAATCTCAAGTTCCTTTGAGTTCTAAACCCTCGGCAACTCTCATTCTTAGCTCTGATGTTCATTTCTCTTTTCCCCAAAAGTTAGGATGAAACCACTCAGTCCTTTAGATTTGGTAAATAAAGTGTAGATCTGGCTTGGCTGGACTGGATGTAATGTTGCCTTGAAGAACTGCAAGTCTTACAATGGAGCATGGCCCCATGCTGTGAAAGTAGAAAGAGCATCAGATTTGGGGTCAGAGGTTTGAGTCCCTGCTCAGCTAGTTAATACCTCTGTGACCTTGTCACTTAAGTTAATTGTTGAGATTAACTCACTTAACATTGCCAAACCTCAGTTTCCTCATCTGTAAAATGAAGGGGTTTAACTAGATGATTTCTAAGGTCCACTGCTGCTCTAAATCTATGATCCCATAATCCCCCCAGCTTAGTCTGGGTTTCACCTCCTTTAAAGGCTGAATATGCTCTAGGAAAGTTTTCTTCTTTTATAAGTCTGCATGATAATTGAATGTAGGACCATTAAAGAAATGGGCATTTATTCACTGTTTTGTAGTTTGGGAAGTACAATTGATTCAGTGAGTCTTTTTTAAAACTCAGACAGGTTCTTCTAATATCCCCAGATTGCTGAGAAGAAAAGCCCTAGCCTGTGTCCTTCTCTCGGCTAGCCAAAAGCCCCACCATCCCAGCACCCATACTGGAAAACCTAGCAGGAGTCCTGCGGATGTGGACGAATCTAGCTCCCTTGCATCACACACACTGCCACATTCCTCTCTCCCTTTCCCATATCCCCTACTATGTGGTAACCACCTGAAAGCTAGACTAACCATATTTTACCCTGAGATTGATTGAGTTTACATTACTAATTAGCTCTTCAGGAGTTAATACAACAAAAAGTCCCATAAGAGTCTCTTATGGCATGCAGTTTTAAGAAAGCAAAAATGGAAAGTAGACATTTCCAATATTTGTGGCTGAGGGGAAGGAAGCCTCACATTTACTAACCAATTAACTTGAGTTGCAAATTTCTTAGTTCTTCCTTTGGTAGTTGTCCTCTAGCCTTAGGGCAGTCAAGTGACTCACTGAATAGAGGGCTGGCCCTGGAGTCTGGAAGGCTCATCTTCCTGAGTTCAAATGTGGCCTCAGAAACTTGTTAGCTGTGTGACCCTGGGCAAGTCACTTAACCATGTTTGCTTCGGTTCCTTCATCTATAAAATGAACTGGAGAAGGAAACAGCAAACCACTCTACCATCTTTGCCAAGAAAACCCCAAATGGGATCACAAAGAGTCAGACTACATGGCCATGGAGCACTTAACATGTATACAGTTCTGTGCTAGGGCTTAGGAAAATACAAAAATAAATAAAACTTGGTCTCTGATCCTCAAGGAGTTTATAGTCTACTTGGTGGTCCATGGGATTGGTGGTAGACAAGGGAGTATTGGGGATTCATGGTCATAAAATGTATTGAAGCTGTATTCAGCCTCACCATGTGGTTATTGATTGTTTCTGGAAGTCTGAGGGGCCATTTCCATCTTTCCCACCCTCAAAGTAAATTGGAGCTATTCTCTCTGATGGAGGTTTTCCTGAATGGTTGATTCGTACATCCTTAGCTAATGCTGCCCCATTTCCTTGCTATCTAAAACTTGACAAGGTGGATTCTCTGACTAAATGTAACGTTGGCTCTGGACTATCTGTCCAGAATCTATCAGATTGGCAAACAATCTCTCTTTATGAAACTCCAATGCAGTGAAGTCTCCACTCTCCACTTTATATTATAAATCTCTTCCTTCCTTGTAGAGGAAATGATTTACCTATTAAACTCCACTTAAGTTCTTTTGTTGAGCTTCAGACTGGCCAGTAAGGCAATGTCACAGTGAGTAGGGAGATTGATCTAGTCAACATGAGGGAAACTTGATTTATTTATTTTTTAAAAGAAATATCATTTAGCTCCAATGACTAGCTACTCAAGAAAATGCTATCTCCAGTCAGATGGTGTGACCTAAGCAGATCCAATGACAGCTTCCTTTAATTCCCCTCTATTTTGGCTACAGTAATCAGGAAGGAGGAAAACACCAAATGAGAAAGTTTGAGGGATTAGAAAGAAAAAACAAAGAAGTCTGAATCTTTTTGCTGAATAGATGGTGGGAAGGAGGCTTAAGGAAAACGATGCTGCCAGTAGAAGAGTATGTATACCTTAGGATTTTCTGCTTGAGTTAGTTTCGGTCTTAGAGGACAGCATACAGATATCTGCATCAAAATTTACATTTTAATCTCAGATGTTGCATTCTACCTGCAACCCACAATATTTTGGAGCAGCTCATTTGGGGGAAGAGGCTGCTGGCTGAATTATATGACTGGTTAATGGAAAGATCTGGGAGTTAGGGAGACCTAGGCTGTGCCAACAAGTAAACAATTAGACACATGACCTTGGGCAAGTGGCTTTTCCTCACCGGCCTAGATGCCCTCTCTGCAAAATGAGGGGGCGAAATTCAGTGTAATGTTGAAGTCTCTTCTAACTGCAACATTCTGGGAGTCTGTGGCACTAGCTCCTGTACAGGTTACTTTGTTGAGACAAAAGCTGCTTACCCAGGGGATTCCCTTGTCGGATTTCCCATCTAATTAGTGCCCTCTGATTGATTCTAGGATTGGAGTCTTAAAGTTATGTTGCACTATCCTAAAAGACTGGGTTTGCCAGGTATACAATAGTAATTAGAAGTGTGGTCTCAGTAGAAGTAGCAGTTTTTAAGGGACCAAGTCTTAGTTTGGTAGCAGGTTGAAGAATGAAATAATATGTTTCATTCAGATTTTCTTTGCCTTTCTTTTCTTCAGGACTTGTTTTGTGATCTTTGAGACCCGAGGGCTCAACTTAGCAGTAGGTAACTAGGATCCTACATTTTAAACTCAAAAGAAACTTAGAGATACAGGTGCCTAGAGAGGCCAAATGTTTCCAATTCAACTCCATTTCATCAAACATTTGTTCAGCACCTTTTCTTCTGAGTAGTGGAGGTGAAGAGAGAGGACAATACCAACAGTAAATCAGCCTTCACAATCACCCAGAGGTAGGTGATGGATGCCATGAACCAGGAGCAGCAAATGAGCCATTATGTCTGGAATGGAAGGTGCACAAGAGAGAGTTAGACTCAATTGGTTTGAAGGTAGAAGTTGGAACCACATTATGGAAAACTTTCAAAGACAGTTTCTATTTTACCTGAGGCCAGAGGGAGCAGCTGAAGCTTTTTGAGCAGGGAGGTTGACACGGTCTCAGAATATCAGTTGCATGATGTCACACAGATAGTAGAAAATCTTGGATTGAAATTCAGGCCCTCTAAATAAAGTATTTGTTCATAAAGGAACGTTCCTTTTTGTAATTGTCCTGAGAAAGTACTTTAGTGGGGACCATCTCTGGCAGTTTCATGTCTGCCTATTCAAGTGACTGTTCTTTGAGCCTCATTCTTCCCATCTCTAGAATGAGAGCCATGGACTTACCCTCGAAAGTCCCTTGTAACTCTAAAAGCTGTTGTTCTGGAGTTTGTATCTTTCTGTACCAGACTCTGCTGAATGTTCCACTCTGCTGAAAACTGCCATCTTTTCTAAAAGACTAAGAGACCATGGGTTCTGAAAGAGCCTATGGCTCCAGTGGAGGGCAAAATGCAAGACTGGGAGTGGATAGATATACTTGATCCAGTTAGGGCCACCATCCTGCACTCCCTTGAAAAGAAATGTCTTCCTTTCTCCACCATTTCCCCAGCAGTATTTTTATTTCTTAAGCACTTTGGGGGAAATAGAACCACTGGCTAGCAGAAACCTAGAAACTCCAAGGTAGTCTGGGGACCTCAGTTACTTATAGAAGTGGGCACAGTGGGATTTTGATGAGAACTGTTCCCCATGCCAGGAACAGTCAATTCAACAAACATTTCTCTGGTTTGAAAGAGGTCTGTTGGCTCACATGAATGCAAGGTTAGGGAGAAATCCATTACTGAACAGAATCGAAACTTTCCTCTCCAGTTTTCATTTCCTCTCTCTTTTCTAAGAGAAATCCCATTCCCTTTAAGTAGAACTATCAAAGCTAAATTGATCATTCATGCTCTATATGAATGTAAAATCTGTCCAGTATTGACTGCTGCAAAATAATTGCTTTTTGGCTATGACTATGGATAATCGAGGGAGGGAGGGATTTTCTTCTCCTAATCACTCACTTACATATGTTTTTTTTCTTCATGGGGTATTAATCACTTTGAGGTGATTCCATAACGATTTTAGGGAAGAATGGAACACATTCTGTCTCTGGTCTGAGCTCTCAATTCAAGCCTTCTTTAAGTGAGGAGTTGATCTTTAGATGACTTCATATTTCTGACCAGGCTCTTCTCATGAATAAGGAAGGATCAGTTGCTATTTAAGAATTAATGAGAAGGCATTCAGTGTAAAAATATCTGAAGGGGGAAACAAATAACCTAAAAGGCTTATCCTTTGAAGGAGCGGAATTGTTCTTTATAGACAGAGGATGTCCGGATCCAAGTGACCAATTCTCCTGAAGAACGGAGAAATGGGCATAACTTGTCAAAAATAGCAGCCACCAGGAAGGCTGGAGCTTTTTCAAACATTCTGGAGGTGAATGAATGAGAACTACCTTCTGAGGCAGCATGAGTACATGTACCAAGAAATGGTTCCTGGGCATTGGAATAATATTAGCGTCTTTTCCTTGGTTCCTTTTTCCTCCCCAGCCCTTACCCCCCCCACCAAAAAAAAACAACAACAAAAAAATGGTATGGGAAACTCTATACCATTGGTCCAAAGAGAGATTTGGGGGAACATTTTTCTTCTTCATTTCACCCTCCCCTTTCCCTGGAATTCATGAGCTTGAGGATGGAATCTTCCCAGGCTGGCCCATTTTTTTCCTTTTTCCTTTGGATTCCAAATACTGTCCCTTGGGCAAAGTTTCTGAGACTCATGCTCAAGCGGCTGCTACTTTAAATTGATCTGCAGCGGAATTCCAAAAGTAAAGGTCAGCAGGCGAGGAAATTGCACTTCTAATAGAAAACAATGTGCACTTTCTAAATTTGAACCAAGCCGTTTCCGCTCTTTGATTTAAGTTTAGTTGCTTCCTGGGGTTCCGTGTCAGGCTCTGCAGTTGAATCTCTGGCCTCGTTCCAACGTAAAATTGCACTCTCCCAGTGAAATCAGAAACTGAAGTGAGGTCTGGCTAGCTATTCTAGTAAATACTATTTATCCTAAATATTATTCTGTTCTGCGTTTGGAAATTGGTAACACTAGTTTCCCCCTTTAGACTTTCCTTTAGCTTATCGAAAGCTTCTCTGGAGTTAGTGGCCGCAAAGGGATGTGCTACTGTTAGAGACAATGGTATATATACATTGATATTCTGGGTCACTGAGCAGAAAGGTCAGAAATGACTTTTTTACCCTCTTTTTTATGGGCTTCCTTCTAGTGAAGGTTCTGCTTGGGCAGTAGTAGTTCTTTGTACCTCAAGTTATACAAACCAGACCTAGGAGATAGATAGATAGATAGATAGATAGATAGATAGATAGATAGATAGATAAATGTATATACATCATGGATGTGTGTGTGTATATATATAGTCTATCAGGAAATTAATTGGCATATTGGCAATCAAGATAATGAATTTCTCTCTTCTCTTCTCTCTTGACTTTTTTTCAGGACCCCTAGAAGCTAAATTTCTCAGAGCAGTACTGGACCTCTGGCCCCTATGGAGCCTCCAATCCCCCATAGTATTCCTGTCAGCCCAAGCTCAGTCATGGTCCAGCCCCTGCTGGACAGTCGCCTCCCGTATGGCCGGCTTCAGCATCCACTCACAATCCTGCCCATTGACCAGATGAAGACGACCCATGTTGAAAATGACTACATTGACAATCCTGGCCTGGCCCCAACTACTGCCTCTAAGCGACCTCGAGGAGGGTATCCTGAGCCAACCCCAGGTCTCTCTCGATGTGACCAGGATGTCACCCACCCCTGGATCTCCTTCAGTGGGAGACCCAGCTCCATCAGTAGCAGCAGTAGCACATCCTCAGACCAGAGGCTCCTGGATCACATGGCCCCACCCCCTGTGGCTGACCAGGCCTCCCCAAGGGCAGTACGCATTCAGCCCAAGGCCATCCACTGCAAACCCCTGGACCTGAAGGGGATACCACCCCAAGAGCTGGACAAACACTTCCTGCTCTGTGAGGCCTGTGGGAAATGCAAATGTAAGGAATGCGCCTCTCCTCGGACTTTGCCTTCCTGCTGGATCTGTAACCAAGAATGTCTCTGTTCAGCTCAGAGTCTGGTCAATTACAGCACCTGCATGTGCCTGGTGAAGGGGGTCTTCTACCACTGCACCAATGAAGATGATGAAGGCTCCTGTGCTGACCACCCCTGCTCCTGCTCCCACTCAAACTGTTGCGCTCGCTGGTCCTTCATGGGTGCCCTGTCTCTGGTGCTGCCATGCCTCCTCTGCTACCTGCCAGCAACTGGCTGTGTGAAGCTGGCCCAGCGGGGCTATGACCGCCTGAGCCGGCCCGGCTGCCGCTGCAAACATACCAACAGCGTCATCTGCAAGGCAGCAACAGCAGTGGACAGCAGCAAGACCAACAGACCCGAGAAGCCTTTCTGATTTTCCTCCCTCCACACCTTGTGACCTCGGGATTTGTCTCTTCCTGACCCACAGCATTGCCAGAGAAGACTGCAAAGGGGCCAGATCTTCTGTGTCCTGAAGATCGCTTGGCTCTTCCTCCCACCTCCTCAGATTCTGGGAAGAATTAGATCAGTCACCTCCCTCCTTCACTTCCCAAACAAGGCACTTTGGGCTATATTCAGGGTTTTGGAACTTTTGTGTGGTTTTTGTTTAACTAGAACAGAAGCAGGGAGGGGAGAGAGGAGTGTTGTGTGATATGGACTTGAGATTTTTCAGAAGACAGAACATAGATGTACACACACATCCGGAAACTGCAGCTGCTTGGAATGCCTTCCCAGCCCCCTTTCTCCCTCCCTTCCTTCCCTCCCTTTGTCCCTCCCTTGCCAGATAGGGGCTGGCTGCCTGGGAGTCTGAATACCCCAGGAATCATTAACTAGGTGGCTTGGGTGCCTCTGTAGAAGAGGATTGGATTCTCAATTTCTCCCCTCTTCCCCAGTATGTCACCAGTGTCTTGGTAAAGGTGAAGAACTAAAATGCTGTATCCACACTTTAAAAAGAAGAGGGGCCTGTTAAGTACAAAGTGGGGGGGAAGGGTCAGGGATATTAGTTGTCTGCCTGTTTTGCTCCCTGCCCCACGTTACAATATTATGGGTGAGTTTTAGAGTAACTCCCAGATACCTTTGTCCGCAATCTCCTCCGTCATCACTAATATTTTTTGAGATGTTCCCACCTGTATAGCCTCCGAAATTCGTTCTCTCTTAGTTCTGATAAGCTGTCACAGACTTAACTGCCCACCAAAGGTCCTTTTTTTTTTTTTTTTTTTTACCTCTGTCAACATTCTTTTTGGAAATAATATGGGTGGGGCAGGCAAAAGGAGGAGAGACCAAATGTCATTTTTGCCAATGAGAATCTAGTCGCCATATCCAGTTATTACATTTTGCTAGAATAAGTGAACTAGATGGTGACAGGTTTTAAAGACAGCCATTTCCTCCTCTGCTCTCCCCAAATGCTGCTTTGTAGGTCCAGTTGGGGGAGAGGAGAACATCCTGAGGAACACCATCTCCGTTCTCTGTCCCCATCCCTGTCTCTGACCTTCCCCATTTCCCCCACCCATAGAATTTTTAATTCTGAAGAGAGACAGTCACTCTCATTGGCCAAATGACATTTGAAGCTTGGTGAGGTTTCTTCCTCTTGCCTGCTGCTGCTCAGCTCCATAGCTTCACATGTACAATAGTGTGTCTATATCTTTGTAAATAGAGATGACAAAAAAAAAAATAAAGTCTATTTTAGTGTTAGCAAGTGCTAGGGGGAGAGCCAGAAAGGCCCAGATGGGGGAAGTTTTCCCAAAGGGGTTCTGGAGAAGAATGCTAGTCAGTGGTGGGCCCCCCAAAGATGCAGTGACCCTTTCTCTCAAGGTGCTAGAGGGAGTAGAATGGGCACATGTGAAATGGGTACGTACTTGTTGCATGCAAAAGCTGATCTTGTAGCTTTCTTTGGTCCTCCCCCATCTGTTGTGTTTCCTGTCAAGTGGAGAAAGTGTCCTGGGCAAGGCTGCCGGGGGCAGATAGAGTGGGTACAGCAATGTTAAGGCTGTGCCAGACATAGATAGCATCCTCCAAGGAATCTCATCTGTTCCACGGAGAATAATTGCCCTTTTAAAGGAAGGAACAAGGGAGGCAGTCTATAGTCCTGTGTAGGATACTTTCCAAGGACCTTTTTTTTTTTTTTTAAAGAGTAGTGGTAACATCTGATTTAAAATAAATTAACTGTAACCATAGGTATTTATTGATTGGGGGGAGGAGGGGCTTGTGTTTTAGACTTTCTTATTTATATAAATATCTGCTAGCTTGTAAAAGCAGAACACGGAATTACCACACCTGCATTTTCTGGTGCTGGTTCATGTAGCTATCCTTGCCATAGACATATTATGATGGGTATATATATATATAGATATATATAAATGTTCTTGCACAAATCTGAGGGAACAGTAGGAAGGGAAACACATTTACAGCCAACCACTTACACCAATTGAATGTATCAGATGTCACTACTAAAGGAGATGATGATAAAGGTTTTCCTGGGGAGAGGATTAGACATCCTGTGCCTGTCTAGCAAGTTGTCCATTTGTATCCACTGGGCAGTGGATGGTGCTGACGGGCCTCAACTTGCCTCCATGGAACCTGGACTGAGTGGTGGGCTAGCTATGTTTTGAGGGCCATTCCCCCTTGCACACCCATTCTGTGGAGAAATGATTGTCCCATGCACACACCCACACTAATCCTCTACACAAACACTTTCCTTACAAAGTAGCTTCCAGGCCCTTAGCTTCCACTGTACATAGTTTGTAAACCCCAATTTCTTTGGGTTTCTTATTTTTTTCCTTTTGGTTTGTTTTTAGCCCTACTGAGCTAAATGGCTTCCGCTCTCTCTTCCCCCACTCCCCCGCTTAATTTTTCTCTGCCTCAACTATTTGTGGCTACTTTAGCACAGTGTAACAGATGAACACTTCTGCTCATTTTATTTTTTTAACTTCTGATCTCCAAACAATTCCTTAGCCTAATTCTGCATCGGGGCGTCCCCCATGGGATCAACAAGCTTGTTGGATGTGGAACCTGCATGAGGGCCACCTGATAATATGAATTCGTGCATCTGGCTGTTTGCATTGGCTGAGAGATTGGACAAGAAGTCCCCATGCCCTCTCCTTTCAATGGTATTGCTTCCCACTTCTACCTGTCTCAGACTATGTGTCCTTGGCTCAAGGGAAGATGAGGTCACTCATGAAGGGCCAATATATCCATTTAGAAAGTCAGTGATTATCCTGTAGCAGGTAATAAATCCTAGCGCCCTGAGGTCAGAGGATATGTTTTGTTTTGTGTTTTTTGGTGGTTTTTTTTAATTGGAGGTGTCCTGTGCCACCTTGAGGAGTCAGGTAGATGAAGGGAAGTGTCCAGGCCATGATGACAGTCACACCCAGGCCCAACATTTCTCAATGAGTTATCCAACATATCGATATCCATTAAGATGTGCCACACGTCTTTTTCCCAAGGGGTAGATGTAAGAAACCTTCATAAGCTTTATAAAATACCTTCATATCCCCATTACAACATTTGAACCTCAGAGCCTTGTGAGATGGATAGGACAGAGAGGCTGAGGCCTCATTTAACAGACAAGAAGTAGCTTACCCAAGATTGGTAAGCTGAGAGAACATCACAGAAACCCAGGTTCTGGGACTCACAAGGCCTGTGCTCTATTGACTAATAATGCTTGGGATGGGGTAGGGGTGAGTGAGGGCTCCAGTGACCCTTTTAACACCAACTTAGCAAAGCTCCTCAGAATGTCTCCGTGGGAAATCAGGTAGCATAACATTTCTTAGCCTTTTGGTTCCCTGTCCTTCTGAAAACAGTTTCACACCCCTTCTATAAACTGTAAATCCTGAGTTTCCATTTTTTTTTCCCTGTCGGTAACTGTGTGCCTAGGGTGTCTGTTCTCACTGCCCTGAAGTTTGATTTTGTGTTACAAAAAGCTGTTTAAGTCCCCCATCCCCATCCATCCTTAGCTTCATTTTTCTCCTTCATTTGCCCCTTCACCCTCTCACCCTGCAACAAAAAAAAAGTTACCACAGAAGGGTTCCTTTGTATAGAATATTTATTTTGAAGCTCTATTTTAATAGTATTTATTTTAGAAAGTCTACTATTGTAAGAGTTCTTCTGTTTGTGAAGAAAAAAACAAGTTTAAAAACTGAATGTACTGATCTAGAAATATATATAAATATATATTGTTAAATATATCGAGGACTGCTGTGGTGTGTTTGTGTATGCATGGGAGTGAGTGTGCTTATTTCCACCTTAAACCCATGTGTTACAAGACCCTGAGTTGGTCTGGTTGTCTGCTGGTAGGAGATGCTAAATTTCCTTCATATCCTATAACCAAATGGTCCTTTCAGGTTTGAAACTGACAAATCCTTTCCTCAATAAAAGCCAACCACACATCTTCCAGAACATTCAGAAAAGGAAACTTGTGGGAGGGGCTCACTCCAGGCAACTTGAATACCTTGACTCACCTTCCCCTTATTTGTAAAAGGATAGAGCAACTGGTTTAATGTATCAACTCCCAGGAAGAGCTAAGGATTTTAAGGTGAAAAGGAGAAAACAAAGCTGTTTCTGTTTGGGTTCCTCCTCACCCCCTTAATGGGACTAATGAACATTCCCTGATATCTGTCCATCTTTGCCTTGGCTGTAAAAGCCTTCAGAGTAATTGTCACCCTTTGATTCTTCTCATAGATCTGTGATCTCATCCATGTGTCTTCTGCCACAACCCATCCCGTATCTTCCTCTGTATACAGAGAATCCTATATCACTAGTTCCTAATAAGAGAACAAACCCCGCCAATTCCCCATCTGTTTATGTAGCTGTATTTATTTAGTTATCTGAGGGAGCAGAACATTCCTGTCAATCTATCTTATAAGGATCCTAAGGTCAGGCAGCCTTCACTATGGAAAAGTAAAGACTGCCTTCTTGACGTCTGTCTATGTTTTAGGACGAGAGAATTTTTCAGTATGCACGGCTCTTCCTGCATGTGTTTGGGAGGAGAGGGGCTCAGGACACCTGGGTTCAGTTCCTGGCCTGTTGACTGTTACTTCCTGCAGGCCTTTTGTCTCAAAATTCCCCCCTCCACGCTTAAAGTTGCTACTCTTTCCGCTTCCTTCTAAGGCAGTCACTGCAAATGATTAACATTTCTTAGCAGCTGGGTCATCCCCTAAGAAGGAAGAGAGTGATGGATATTTTCAGCTCAGACCCAGAACTGACTAGTCCTGTCTGTATGGGGACCAATCAGAGATAGGATTAGACTTTTCCCCTACAAATCTATGCCCAGGCTGTATTGGCCCACATAGAATGGATAAAAGCTGGTTAAAGAAAGAGATTAGATCTGTGATTTCATTAATAGAAGGAACTCCCAAGTTAATCAGTACTTTTAAATCTTCCTTAGGTTAAAGGGTAAAAAAAAAATATGTATATGTATATGTATATGTGTATGTGTATGTGTATGTATGTGTTTATAAACTATATTTATATACACATATGTACATATGTGTGTACATAGTATATACAGATGACTATATACATATACACATACATACCTGTGTGTATGTATGCACACACATATGTATATATGGGCATGTGTGTACTATGTACACATGTGTACATATACATGCATATAAATATTTTATAAACACAAATATACACACACATACACATACACATACACATATACATTTAATAGGTTAGGTCCCCATTAGTTTAACTAGGCCTTATACTTTCCATCCTCAGGGTGAAAGCATTTGAGCAGAGAACCTATGCAAACCTTCCACAATTATGCTTTAAATGTCTCTCAAATGCTGAGCCCTTCCCTCTTTTAAATATCTGTAAAGGGACTGGGTTTCTGAAATCTTACCCTACCACATTTTCCGGGGGAAAACTAGATCAGAACTTGTGCTTTCAAGAAATTAAAATATTGGAGGTAATGTACGGCTGCCTAAAATACGCCATTGTGGAGGCATATTTTACTCCCTTATCAACATCTGTTTAGCCCTTCTTTCCCCAGACTGTTGTGAGGTGGGGAGGGGGTAGGACAGGGGAGGAGGGATGCAAAGAGCAGAAAGTTGTGAGTTTTTTAGGGCTATAAAGAAAAACTTTGGACTTCACAGAATAAGGAATCAAATATTTTAATCTATAAGGAACCTTAGAGGTGATCTAGTCCAGTCTCATCATAGGACAGAGGGCAAGAAACCCAAAGAATTTAAGTGAGTGGCCTAGTCACTGCTTCGCTAAGTGGCAACACTGAGATTTTGAACCTGTTTCCTCTTATTTTACATCATTTTTTTTTTTTCCACCTATGTTACACTGAGGAAGATGGGTTGATTTTAAAATAAAGGAGAAACTAAGTTAGGGTGGGCTAGGCAAATTCTTGGTCCACCAAACCACTCTCTACACCATCCTCACTTTAAAAGAGGCCTGGGGGGGGGGGAGGGTGTCACACTATGTAAGTCAGACAAATGCCCCATTACTCTCTTGGGGCAACAGGAATTTCCTTGGGCCCAGAGGGAGCTTTCCTCTGGCCTGGGACCCCCACCCCGAGCAGCTCCTGAAGCACAGCCCCCGCCTCCATCCCCCCTCCCACAACCACTGGCCCCCTGTTGTGACTTTAAATTAGTAAACTTTTCAAAGTACATCGTGACTAATCAAAGTAGAGCAAATCGACAACTCCTGTGCTGGAGGTGTGGCCAGATGAAAGCCAGGGAGGACATTTTTAAGAGCCTAAAGTTTATTCATCCAAACTTTAATAAAACAATATGTCCATTGCCTGGGGCAGGTGTAATTTTCATAATTTATGGGTCTCTGAGACAGGAAGAGAGCTCGGGGTTTTATTGTGTTTTGTACGATAAATGGCATTCCAATTGTCTACATGTTGTTCTTTGAGGGCTCTTGTCTGGCAAGAACACAAGTCCTGCTGGAGCCCACCTGGGCCTCTCGCCCTGAGGCAAGGGATAATTATGAATACATCTGTATCTGTTAAGCAGGAGATGATTGAAAAACTCCCCTCATTTCCTTATGTCATTAGAAGACACTTCCTATGCCGACACCTAGAGTAACACTTAGCTGATGCAAGGCTTGGAAACCTTTCTCCCCATCTCTCTCTCTCTCTCTCTCTCTCTCTCTCTCTCTCTCTCTCTCTCTCTCTCTCTCTCTCTCTCTCTCCTATCTCCTCCCCTCCCCTCTCCTCCCCTCCCCTCTGCTCTCTCCCCTCTCCAACCTAATCATTTTCTTTCTAGGGTGTGGGAGGAGACAGGTAGAGCTGCCTAGCCTTCCTTTAGGCTGTCTCCCCTCCCTTTCAGATAGTTATATTGGAAGCAACAAGGTCCCAGGTCCCAGGAAAGAATATGATACCCTGAAGAGCAAGCCAATTAGGGAAAAAGGAATGAAGTTCTAGGTCAAGTCATGACTGTTAGGATTAAGAGTTATTACTCTTAATAATATGCTATGACAACATGCTATTGTCAATATTCCATAGATGAAGAGAGAGAAACTTGGACTTCAGTGATTCATCTTGCCCACACAGAGTCAAAGGTGTATTTCAAACTCGGGTCTTCCTGACTCTGGGTCCAACCCTGGATCTAGGCCCAGGCTACTTCCAGCAACAATCATTTCGTATCTATCCTCACTCACAGCAAACAAAGGTTGTGCCAACCTTCTGAGTTCTGATATCATCCTAATGGGGAGTTTACTTGTTACTGATCAGAAAGATGGGTTTTTCAAGGTCCCAAGAAGTCCTGGGCTGGAGAAGGGAGGAGATGGGAGAGTTTAGGGAAGGGATTCTTCTGATGGGAAGGACACATTGTAGAAATGAAGACTATGGGGAGGTAATTGCAGGGGGGGGGTGTCGATGACAGCAATAATGCTTCATTCAAGTTAATCCAGGCAGCTCTGAAAGGCTGAAGAGATTGGAGATGGAGGCTTCAGTATCTAGTGATGAGAAGGTACCTGGGAGGCGAGTAACCAGACTTTAACCTAAATAAGAATATCCTCTAAATCCTTCAGCAGAAATTCTTAATGGGGGGTGTGGAGGGGAGGAATCCATGAACTGAAGACGAATAAGAGGTTGAATGGGAAAGATTTTTTTCACCTTTTTTTTCACTAACCTCTAACTGAAATTTAGCATTTCCTTCCATTCAGGAGTGTGTTGGTAAATGTTTAACAACCAGCTCTAGGGGTGGGGGTGGGGAATATATCACTTTTAAGTTTCATCTGCATTATTAACATTGTCTCCATCCCTTTCTTAAGTCTAGGCAATCGTCAAAACAATCAATTGGGGTCTTATTTAGAGCCTTTGTTGATTTCTGAGGTGTAAATGCTCAAGCCGAAATTTTAACAATCAGGCCAACACCAGCATACCCCTCCCTGCTTGAATAATGATAACAGTAATAATAATGCCTAGCATTCACTATATATTGCTTTGCAGCTTCACAAATATTGTCTTATCCATTCTCACAACAATCCTGTAAGGTAGATGCTATTTTAACCCCCGTTTTACAGATGAAGAAACTGGGTCTGAGAGGCTGACTTACCCAGCGCCCACAGACCAGTAGCTAACTATCTGAGACAAGATTTAAATTCAAGTCTTCCTTATTATCTAAAAACATTACTTTAAGAAGAGATCTACCATAGGCTTTATCAGGCTACTAGGTGTCCATGATACAAGAGAGGTTAAGCATTCCTCTCTCAAATTTTTGTCTAGGCTGAGGTTGGGGAATCTGTGGTCTCGAGGCCAAATGTGGCCCTCTAGGTCCTCAAGTGCAGCCCTTTGACTGAATTCAAACTTCACAAATTATTCTGCTCCCCACCCCTGATCTAGCCTGTATTTTAGTTAAGTCACCAAACAACTGCTTATTCCACCTAGAACAGCACCAATTGTTAGGAAGTCTTTTGGGAAGGTCAATAGAACCCCTCTGTCACCTCTACCCCATTCTCCTAGTTGGCTCTCTGGACTAATCCAAATAAAATCTAACCTCTCCTGAATGTGACAGGCCATCCAATGCCTGAAGACATCTATCATGAGCTCTTTCTTCATTTCTTCTCCAAGTTAACCTCCAAAATTCCTATGACTGATTCTTAAGAGGCATGGTTTCTAGTTCCATCACTGAGCTGGCCATCTCCTTTGGTTAATCTCTAGTTTGTCAGCGTTCTTCCTAAAATGTGATGCTCAAAACTCAACATAATATTTCAGACATGGTCTGACCAGGGCAGAATACAAGGAGATTGTGTCTCCATTCTCCTGGGTCCTCTCCTATGTCTCAGCTGCCTCATTGGCTACCATATCACCGCTAAGAAAAAAGTAGGGTTCTAGCTGTGTTGGGAAAGGATAAAAGAACTGTTTTCTGGATACCATGGTTGGGGAGCTGCTCCATTCAGAGACCTCCTCAGACTCTTCCATGGCTCCAACCCAGAGACTACTTACTCCCTAAAGACTACTTACTCCCAGAGACTACTTACTCCCACCTGCCTTCTGGTGCCAAATTCTAAGGGTAACACGGGCAAGGACCCAGTTCACCTTGGACCTGTGCCAGATTTCAAAAACAGTTTAGAAAGGAAAGAAAGGAGATTGGACAGTGGTCCTTGTGCCAAATCTCTAGGATTCTCATACTACCCTCTGTGTTACAGTCAGAATCTATCCCTGCCCCCACCCAAGACTGCCCTGTGACCCCTTTGGCAACCAAACCCCATGTGGCCAGCCTCCTGTGCAGTCTGAATTACTAAAAAGCTCTGAAACTGCAGGCACCTGATCAGATTAGAGAATGAGCTGTATTCCCAAACTGTAGCTCAAACCTAGGAGAGTCTGTGAGTCCTCAGGGCACAGAGGCTCTGGAGTAAGGCTTGTGAGAGCAGAACTCTCTTCTTTAAGAGGAGAAAACTCACTCCAAGGGTTAGTCAGTGGAAGAGAGGACTTTATGAGTAGGGCATTTCAAAGTCCAGTTAATTCCCTTTCATGATAATAGCTGACATTTATAAGGCATTTAAAAGTTTGCAAAGTGCTTTTTTATATATATTATCTCATTTGAACCCTACAAGATTCCTGTCTTCATTTTATAGATGAGAAAAGGTTAAATGACTTTGGTCATGGTTACCCAGCCAATAAGTGTTAGAAATGGGTTTTGAACCCACATATTCACAACTATAAATCCAGCACTCCAGTCACTATGCCTAACTGCCTAACCAATTCTAATCCCTTTCTGTTATGTAGTTGCACCCCTACTGAACCCAAATACCACTTAAGTTGGGAATGGAGCTCTCTAATAAATCAATGAGAATCCCAAATTTGAGTGAATTACACTCTAGCCTTTAAAGTTATAATTTGTAAGCACTGGTTGTTTTCCTGTTTCCTTGGGCTATCTGCCTCTGACTATCTTCCTATGTCAGATTTGTCACCAAGTTTATAAAAATATATGATAATTTCTCAGGCCTGCCTCTGGGTTCTTCACAGGTGCTTATCAGAAATGCCATTTATAGGATCCTCCCTTTATTAAGAACCTACTGTGTGAAAGCCCGATTCTGGGCAATAGGGAAAGAGGCAAAATGTAGGTTTTGGCACAGTCCCTGCCCTTCTGGAGCTTACAATATGGTAGTGAGATGAGACAAGCACAGATAGGCATAATATCTAATATTAGATGACAAGTATATTAAAGAGTTGCCAAGAACCAGAGGAAGCTATTTGAATTGGACTACCTAGAATTCGTGTAAACAAATCATCAGAGACTATAAATTTAGGGCTGGGAAGGAACTTTAAAAATCATTGGGTCCATCTCCCTAATTTTATAGATGAGTTGTTATCTGGCCTCCATCTTTGAAAAGGACCAGTGACATCATAGGGTGATGTCTTGACTTGCATATGAATTGGATTTAAATGAGGCAGAGTTGCAGAAAGTTGTCAGACTCACTCTCTCTTCCAGAGTCATCAAAGTCCAGTGGCAAGACAAATGTCAAGATGACTGGCAATGGCCTGGGGTGCAGTGGACCTTGGTGTCTTTGATATCTGACCAAACTCTAAGCGTTCCATAGTGCCTGCTTCAGCCTCCTTCATGGCCATTGGAACAAATTCTTTTCATCCACCCATTTTGCCTACGGGAAATCTTCACATGCTTGAGGTAGACACCCCCTCCCCCCCCCTCCCCCCCCACCAAGTCACCAACAGGTTTGTTGGTTACCTTCAACCTGATTTAGCCTGTCTGCCAAGATGGTTTACCGGGGTATGGCTGCTGCTTCTTGGAGCCACAGGTGAGAGTTGGGTGACAGGTGGACACCAGCAGCAGATGAGCCATTCTAAAAAGGACTCAGCAAGCCCTCACACCAGAGGTGCTTGTCCTCCTGAACACCCCATATAACCTTACAGGTAAATAGACTGGGGCTTAGAGATGTTAAGGATCTTGTCAATTAGCACACAGCTAGCAAGCGCTGGAAGCAGGTTTTGACCCCAGGTGTTTATGACCACAAGAAGACTGTTCTGTCTATGTCTATCATTCTGTCACAGTCAGAAAGCACTTTCAACATCATCTAGTTCAACAACTTTATTTTACAGATGAACAAATTGAAACCCCAGGAAAGGAAATGACTAGTTCATAGGTCATATGACTAGTTAGTGGCAAAACAGAGACTGGAACCCAGGACTTCTGAATCATAATTCAATGTTCTTTCTACCAAACCCCTATATAATATCCAGCTAAGGAAAACTACCATTTGCTGGACATTTCTCCCAGGACAAAGTCTTCCTCCGAGACAAGTCAATCCTGGTCCAAGTTCATGTGCTTGGGCATCTCACACCCTCAGGTCATACTGCATCTAGGCCCATGCCTCCTGACTCCCAGTCCTGGGAAGTGCTGTAGTTAGTAGAAATGTACTACTCGAACCTTTCCCTCATTAGGGAGATGACCTGCTTCCTTGGGCTTTCTGTCACTGACTTTTACAGGAAAAAACCTCCTTCATCATCAGTGGCTGTGGATGAGGTAAGGCTCTGTCACAAAACTGATCAGCTGGAAGAAGCAGTATCTCCCACCCTATAGTCTAACCAACATTTTGTCCAGGCTTTGTCCTAGAAATTCATGAAGAACGCTCCTAAAACATGGTACCTGTGGAGCATGGGAACGAAAGTTAAGCAGGGTACTTTAGGAATGAGTTACTCCTAGGAAACTTGACTGTACCATTACAAATGACAATACTTCATGCTGCTAAGCATTTTAGGTCTAGTAGGTCAACAAATTCCATTGCTCATTTGTCCCTGCTCATTTCCACCTGTCTATGTCAATATGTTTTAAGGGGAAAAGAAAAAGGAAGCAAGCTGACTCGATTGCTTGAGCATTATTGTTCTCCTAGCATTTTCTAGAATACAGGGATCCTTGAGAAGAGTCCAGAAACCTAAGAATGCGTAAACCTTTCTATTCCTGCTGGTTGAACCTAACTATTCTGGATGGCCAAGAATGAATGTTTATTAAACCCAGGGCATCACCAATATACCAGAAGAGGAAGAGACAAAATTTGGGCCATGTAAAGATACAAAATCACCAATCTCCAGAGCTAGAAGGGGTCTAGCTAGTCCAACCTATACCTGAATTAGCACCCACTCTACAGTATACCCAAGGGACCATTCAGTCTTTGCTTGAAGAGCTTTGCTTTAATCCCCTAGACCACTCTGCTCATACAGAATCATAATCTTCTCAACTGCCACCTCTCACTTAATGTACTGGCTAATAGTCAAAGCAGTGCAATGGGTAGAGTATTAGACCTAGAGTTTGAATTCTGACATAAAAACTCTAGTTGTGTGTCCTTGGCCAAGTCATTTAACCTCTCAACCTCAGTTTCCTCATCGGTAAAATGGGCATCACAATAGCACCTCCCAGGGTTGTCGTGAGGATCAAATATGAGAATGTTTGCAGATCTTAAAGAGCTACGTAGATGCTAACTATCACCACAGCAGAAACAGAAGCCCAAGGATGCTTCATTGTATATTGGCCTCCCCCATTCTCTGTCTCCCCACTCCACCATGTTTTGATGATCCTGTCTTCCACATACTGAAAAGAAACACTTATTGAAGATGCCTTGGCTTATAGTTCAGTGAGCTTTTTGTCCTTTCCTCCAATTAACTCAGGCTGAAAATGATAAATACTTGGGTGTTAAATATTGAGAAGACATTTGGTGGAGGAGGTGGTGCAGTGGATAGAGGATCAGCCCTAGAGTCAGGAGGACCCGAGTTCAAGTGTGGCCTCAGACACTTGACAATTACTAGTTGTGTGACCCTGGGTAAGTCACTTAACCCCACTTGCCTTGGGGGGGAAAAAAACAAGAAATCATTTGGTGGATTACAAATGATTTCTTTCAATTAGCCATTTTTATTCTTTCCTGGCTCCATTACTTCCTTCACAATGTTTCCAATGCACCTAACCTTCAATCTCCAGGATTAAAATCCTCTCCCTTTTTTAAAGGTCCAGCTCAGACATCACTTCTTTCCTGACCTCACCTGAGCAGGTGGAAGTGATCTCTCCTCTCTCAAATTTATGGCTCTTTCACAGGAAGTCTCTTTGTCCCTATCACATGTTCCTCTGTCCTAGTTATTTGTGCAGAAGTTGCTATTTGGTCTTAAGCTGTTGTGAGGTCAGGGAATATGACTTAGTTTACCTGTGCATCCCTGGCACTGAACATAAAATAGGAGGATTGTTCAGTTTGTTGAAACTCAGTGACCAAAATAACCAGAATCTTGTCATTGAATTGTGGGGTTTAGAACTGGAAGGGTTCTTGAGACCCAGAACTTTGAAATTCAAGATCTAGAGTATAGAATGTCAAGGTTGAGAATACAGAATGTCAGTGTTGGGAGTGACCTTGCCATGATCAGGTCCAGCTCTCCCCCACCCAAACACACAAGAAGCAGCATGTTGTGGCTCTTAAAGTGAAGGGATGAACTAAATTACTTCCAAGTGTTTTTCCCCTCTCAAAATTTGCAGACTAGAAGTAGCAAAACTGGATTCAAACCTTTTTGTTCTCCTCTCCCACATCCTTCTCTTCTTGATCACTCAGTAGCTTGTCTCATAACTGTTGACTTCTCCACTATCACCAGTCATCCCTGGGCTTTGCCTGGTTTTTTGAGGGGGGGGTTGAGTATTGGGGGAACTCCTCCAGCCTCCAGATTATCCTCTAGGCTTGCCCCTCATTGTTCCCCCATACCTCTAAGTCAGTGGATCCTTATTCTAGCCCATGAGCTCTCTGCCCACTCATTTGCACACACACCCCCCAGTGGTTGCCCCCCTCTACAACTTCTGCTCGAGTGCCTATTATCTTCACTTCACAGGCTACCCCAGCAGACAAGATAAGCAATACCCCAGCAAAAAGCCCTTGGCCTGAAAAAAAGCACCCAAACTGTTGAGCTCACTCTCCCCCGGGGTCCTCTCCAGTCCTCCCCACTCCACCCCACCCCCATCTGCCCCATATCCTGCAGGAGACTTAGGAAGCATCTTTGAGGTATCGAAGAAATAAAGAAATGGGAGGAGTCACCTATTTCTTGATCACAAAGAGACCTTTTGCTATGATAGTGCAAAAATTTTCCTCAAAATAGGGAGGGGGAGTAGTTCTACTGAGATTGCAGAAGGCCCATAATCTAATTTTCCTAATCTATCTTTCAAAGAATGTCCTATTCCTCCTTAACCACACTAAAAGAATGACCCTGTCCTGGAAGGATGCTCAGCTGACTCATATGATCCAGGGTTTGGAGAACAGACTGGGCTGAGCTCCAGGGAGTGCAGAAACATCCATCATCCAAGTTTTCTGACCTTTCCCATTCACCAGAATTTCCTGTTCCTCTTCATCTTCAGCCCCTTTCCCCTATCACTTCTTTACTGGGTCTGGTTTTAATCTCCCTTTCCTGAATGATTTTGTTCAAAATTTAAATAAATGTGTTACTTGAAAAATGATTTCGAGTAGTTGCTGTTTAGGGGGTAGAGACAGTGAAGACTGAGACTGTCAACTGAGATTAGCTGGAGACAAGCAAACCTAGAGCCTCTGGAGTCCTCCCATATCACAAACGCAAAGGGATGTGAAGAGCCATCATGTGACTTGTCTCCTGTCTTTGAACAAAGTTTCTTAACCTGGGATCTGTGACCTTTTTTCAAAAAAATTTTCATAACTATTTCAATATAATTGGTTTCCTTCGTAATCCTATGTATTTCATTTTATACATTTAAAAAATTTTCTTCTGAGAAGGGCTGTATCACCACACTGCTCGAGGGGTCCATAACACAAGAAAAGTTAAGAATGTCCACTTCAGAAGGATGCAACTAAGTTTTCCAAAATAGACAGCAAGATTTCTAAGATTCAGTTTGGAACCAGTGCCACTAATTCATGTCGTGAAAGTGGGTCAACCGTGTACTTAGCTGCTGGATCACAGAGCCCTGTAAATAAATAGCCACAATTCTCTGCAACATTAGAGAGGTTTAGTTAGCAGACTACCCCTGTGCCAGTGGCTATTTTCACCTCCAGATATTATTAGCCAATGAAGGGGTCTCAAGTTTTTCAAATGGCATCCTATTAGCTCATTTAATAACATCCTTATTTCCAAGGGTAAGAGGAAAGGGAGGTTCAGAACTGTACCTCTTAAATTCTACCAAAGTGGATTACATGAAATGTCTTTCAGATCAAAATCATGTTTCCCTTGTAATTCTAGGAAGGGGAGCAAGAACTTAGATCTTAACTAGGTTCCAAATTAGAACCAGCCATTTTATTTTCATCTGCTGCCCAGCCCCCAACAACAAATCTCTCCTTCTCTTGTGGACTTTCACACTGGAGCTCTGCCAAATATGCAAGGAAGAATTCGGCTCCCATTGTTACTTTAAATATCCCATGTAGCTAAGGCCACACCATCTAGGAATGTTTAAGTATGGGAAATTTTTTTGAGCCCTCCCCCTCCCCCGATATCTATATAAATAATTTATTTGTCAGATGTCTTCTCAATCCCAGCTTGCATTTCAGCGACAGGCTCTCACCCCTGAAAAGTTAATAAACCAGCCTTGTAAATAAGTATAAAACTCTTACTAGCCTACTCCTCTCCAAAGAGATGTGACATTAGTAGATACATATAGTTCATTCAAACTTCTTTCTGTCCTCCTGGCATAAATTATCAAGGTGATTAGGAGATTGGCTATTTCCAAGGCTGTCCTACACTGTTTCCCAAAGTGAAGGTTCTATGATCAAGTTTAAGGTTGACTGATCTAGACTTTTTCATCCCTATTTTAAGGGAGGGAGACTTGAAAAGCCCTGCTTTCCATCAATGGGGTTAAAACTCTGGTAACTTCTCCCCCCACTCCAATCTCCCCATTTCAATACTTAAACATGCGTAAGAGAGCCATCAGCAACATGTGAAACAAATCAGTTTGTTGAGGTGTGGTCCCCCTCTCTCCTCCAACTCTAACTCTTCCCTAAAGCCCATCAGCCCAGCTGAGTGCACCCCCCCAACACACACACACACACACACACACACACACACACACACACACACACACACACACACACACACACACTTAATCAGAAGATCTGGTTATAAACAAACAGGTCTGCAGGCACCAGGCTTGGGGCTGGACAGATTCAGCAGTGGGTCTCAAACAGATTGCACCAAGATATGCCAGAGAGGTAGGATTCCAAATGAACTGGCAAGAGGTTTTGTTGGGTTTAAGACTTCAGGGTATTATTATTTCCTACAGGACTTTAATTTCATTTCATTTATTCTGAGGAAGTGAAAATCACTCCAGAATAATCCCTTTGCCCTCACCTCTTTCCCCCCTCCCACTAACCTTTTGTTAAAGCCAAAAATAACCTCCCTCCTCTCCACCCTTGAATTATGACTCTTCTTTTAAAGCCCAATTCAGATGCCACCTCCCTCCATCAAGTTTTTCCCTGTTTCCCCATTTGGTAACAAGCTCTCTGCCCCCTTTGACTTTATTGTAACCCTATAATACACTTGGGGTCGTATACTGAGAGTTGGAAGTCCTTCCTCTGACATATATAGTCTGTGCCACCTCAGTCAAGCTATTTAACTTCCCAGGAGGACCCAGCAACTCCCTAAAACCAATAATTGTCAGATATATTGGTAGCATCTTCATTAAGCTCCTTATAGCAATGAAATTTATATAATAAGGAGAGAAGGGGCCTCAGAAGTCATCCAGTCCAACCTCCTCATTTTACAGGTGGGGAAACTGAGGCTGCCCCCAGATTAAGTGAATTGACCAAGGTCATAGAGATAGTGAACATTAGAGGCAGAATTTGAACCCAGGTTGCCTGACTCCATACCTACCTTTTTTTTTTTCTACTGCACCATCCTGTCAGGAAATAATATGCATTATAACCATCTGTGTTTTGTCATACCCCCTGACTAGATTCTTAAGTCCTATGAGGGTGGCATACATACACAGATCATCTAAATATTACATATTGCTCAGAACTAGATTGATGCATTGAACACAGAGGGATAATTCATGAATGTTTGTTGATGTTATACAATAGTCCAACCTTGTCTCCTCTCCTGTTCTTTCCTGCTGAAAAGGATCTGTATTTGGAGCTGCTTAGGCCAGAACAAAGAGTTACCTTGACCCTGACTTTTAAATACCCTCCTCCCAACCCTCATGTTAGGCTATCCTCAGCAGATGAAGGTTTAGAGGGGATGATCTGGTGATTATATTAGAAGCCCTTGAAGGGGAAGAGGAGCCAGCTGGGATATTTCCTTTCTGTCTGCTCCCATAGTGGCCAATGCTATAAATCTGTGCCTGGCATGTTGATGTCTTCTTCCGGGGGCTTGGGTGAAATTTTCATGTAAAAGTCACCTTTGTTGGCTGGCAAATCAACAAAGCCCCGGGAGGCTCAGTGATTTAAAAAAATGGTTTCCTTTGCCAAGCACATACCCAAAAAGGAGTTTGTACCTATACTTATAACTGTAGATCTGAGGGGCAGAGCCTTAACCAACAATCTGGTCCAGGGCAAACACTACAAACTTTGCACCTGGGAGAAACAACACAAAAGGCTCCTTCAAATCAACATTTTAGAACAAATGTAATGGGGTGGGAGTTAGGAAAGACATTTCAGACTTTGGGACACAAGGTCCTGATAGGAGAGAGATCCTGGGATACCAGAGAGGTAAGCAGAGCACAGCTGTGGCTAGCCTGAGCTACGTCCAGAGGGAGGTGAGGAGCAGAGGCAGGAAGGAAGTGCCATCTGGTCACCTCCTATTTCAACTAATTAATTTTGATAACTAGGTTCCAAAATCAGTTGTTTCTACCTGCTAACGAACAAGTATTGTCAGTACCGGACACATTTTGTGGCAAAGCCCTGCACCTCTCCCTAAGTTACAACTCTAATAAGAATAATGGCCTTATTTTGCAGGTGTGGGGCCCGAGTTATAGAGGGTAAAAGACCCTTAAAATATGTTTCTTGTCTCACTTGGGCAGAGGATGCTTTCATTGAAATTTAATGAGAAATTTGAGGGCTGTGCCTTGAGATGGGGAGATTGTTCATAATTCACGGCCTATCCTGACTTCGATCTCCTATACCACTCAGTCTGCTCCTCCCCCCCACCCCCAGCCCCACTATAGGGGCAGGGCAGGTAGAGAAAGCCTGGAACAGGAAACGTCAAAATAACTCATAGCTGGGTTATGTCTATTCACAGGAGCAACATTTTCCAGAGCTCTAATTCTTCTCTGCTTCCCCCCACCCCCGCCCCTGCCCCCCGTTAATCTCCCCAGCTCCAGCATTCTGTAAGTCACTTTTAATCACATATGAGACAGCCTCAGGTGTGTGTAGGATGGGGTGAACCCTGGGTTCAAAACAAGGGGCATCCCCATCTCTGAGGTGGGCCTTTGGCTCAGAGCACATCGCTCGCTCCCAGGCTCCACATCTGAAGCCCTCTCTGGAGACAGACAGACAAATGGTTCAGATAGTGATCACTGGCCTTAGCATTTTGTTTTCCTTCCTAATGATAGCAACCTCCGGTATGACACACTGATTCACTTCGACTGCCTCTGACAGCTGGAAAATTTTACACATCTCAGCCAAAGGACCTGGAGGACAGCTCCTTTCCCTCCAGCCCCCTCCTCACCCCCCGGAGCCCACAGAACTGCCATCTGGTACAAAGACCAGGGAGGGAGGGGGAGAGCAGAGACCAAGAGGGAGGTCAAGGCAAAGTGGCTCCCCTTGACCAAGCTGTAAAGTTTAGTTTAAACTCTCTCCAGGTCAAAGCTACCAAAACAGTATCAGAAGGTGTGAAAACAAAGTTAGAAGTTCACAGGGTTTGATGCTTCTTCCTGAAACCCAAGGGAATGAAATGCCTCAGAAGATGGGGCCGGAAACTATCCAGGTCAGGGAAAGAACTTTTCAACCCTTATACCAAAGAGTTTCCTGAGCAAAGGAGGAGGGGAGTGGGAGGAGAAAGAAATAAAGTGACAGGAAAACCTGAATTAATTAGGAAGTCTTAGACTGATCTATATTCCTTCCTTTTTTCTTCCTCTCTTCCTTCCTCCTTTCCTTTCTCTTCCCTCTCTTCATTCCCTTCCCTCTCCCTTTCCCTCTCCTCTTCCCTCTCCCCTTCCCTCCCCTTCCCTTTCCTTTTCCCTCTCCCCTTCCCTCCCCTTCCCTCTCCTTTTCCCTCTCCTTTCCCTCTCCCTTTCCCTCCTCCTTCCCTCTCCTTTTCCCTCTCCCCTTCCCTCCTCCTTCCTTCTCCTTTTCCCTCTCCCCTTCCCTCCCCCTCTCTCTCCTTTTTCCTCTCCCTTTCCCTCCCCTTCCCTCTCTCCTTCCCTTCCCTTCCCTTCTCCACTCCCTTCCCTTCCCCCTTGCCTTCCCCCTTCCCTTCCCTTCTCCCTTCCCTTCCCTTCTCCCTTCCCTTCCCTTCCCTTCCCTTCTCCCTTCCCTTCCCTTCTCCCTTCCCTTCCCTTCCCTTCCCTTCCCTTCCCTTCCCTTCCCTTTCCTTCCCTTCCCTTCCTTTCCCTTCCCTTTCTTATCCAAATATCCTTCATAGGATTTTACAATTAAAAGAGATCTTAAACTTCAGGTCAAGCCATCTCATTTTTAGGTGAGGAAACCAAGGCTCATAAAGAAGTAATTTGCTCAGTCACACAGCTAGTAAAAGACGTTCTCCTTTTCCTTCCTTCCATCCAACTTTCCTCCCTTCCTCCCCTCCCCTTCCCTGCTCTTTTTTTCCATATTTATTGAATTTCTAGGGGCCAAGTCCTGGGGGGGAGGGGGAGGAAGAGAGCATACCCCCAAAGCTAGGAAACGATGCCTTCTCTCCAGGAACTTGCACTGGCCCTTCCAACTCCATGATCAAGCTAAATTTAGATTCTGATTGAGAAAGCAAGACATCCACATAAGAAACATATAGGGAACTATGTGAAGGACTTGCAGGAGTGGACTAGCTAGGCAGAGAAGAGAGGCAAGCCCTGAAAGGCTGTTCTATCAAGAACTACAGAAACAAAGGTAGCAGTGGCAGGAATGAGCTCGGTCTGTATAAAGGACAAGGAGGAAACTTATTGCCATGTGGAGAGGGAAATAAGTTGGAAACGGGACCAGCCTTAGGGGAAAAAATGAGATGTTTACAAAATTTGTCTTGGGGACTCCAGCCTCTCCAAACTTTAAAAAAAAAAAAAAGGTTCTGATGAGATTCTAAAAACCAATTTAGACTAAATTGTAAACAGCAGCTACACTTAGTGCCTCACCTGTTTCCAAAGGTAGTTTCATTTTAACAGGGGAGCAAATGCCCAGAAAGAAAAAAAAACAACATTATTTTTAGGCATCAGAGAGCAGTACAGGGGAAGATGAATTTTTTTTTTTTTTGATTGGTGGAGAGGAATCTCCCTGGCCCTAGAAACTAGACCCATGGTAGGATATCTCCCACTGGTGAAACTATTCCTTGGTGAGAAAGGAAGTCTTTCCTACAAGGCTTGGTGAGGCAGCTTTCTTAACATATCATAAATTGCTGGAAGACTTGTCCTGTCCTGATCTCCCTTCTCTACTTACCATACTTCTCTCCTTTCTTTCTTTTAGTCTTCCCAGTCTTCCACTTTCTTTTTCTTTCATTGCAGCAGCAAACATTTATCAGTCAATAAACCTTAATTAGGCACTTACTACGTACAGGGAATGCACTGCTACATAAGAGGGATGCCGAAGTGAAACACAACAGAATTCCTCAAGGAGGTTACGTTCTAATTTTGAGCAAGGCTAGCATGACCTTTTCCTGAGGCTGACTAGACAGAGGTGGTGGGACGAGGTAGGAAGCACCTCGTTTAGGTTTAGGGTTCCAATTCCTGTCTCCAATTCTTGTGTGACCCTGGGCAAGTCACTTCACCTCTCTGGGCTTCAGTGTCATGCTCTTTCTACTACTCTTTCCAGGCTAACCCTTCAACTCCCATCATGGTTTTTACCACCAAATCATCAGGAGCAGCCAAATCATGGGACTTGGAGAACTACTGTTTGAGAGAGGGAGAGATGAGGAGGGATAGAGAGTTCTGCAGACCCAGCTGTTCTCAGAGAGATTAATCTTTTGTATTTTACTCAGCTGCTAGGGTGATGCTTGGCCAACCAATAGCTTAACCCTTAATAAAAATACTTGTTGAATAGAATCCTTGATAATATGGACAGATCCCCAAACCACTAGTGTTATTCACACTGTCTACTGCATAAATCTGGTTGTACGATTGTTATAAAGGAAGGAGACACACATCTATCAAGTGCCTACTACGTGCCATAAGCACCATGCGAATATTATCTCATCTGATCATCTTAACAAGCCTGAGATAGGTGCTGTTTTTATTCCCATTTTACAGGGAAGGAAAATGAGGCAGACAGAGGTTCAATAACTTACTTGCCCAGAATCACACAGCCAGCAAGTCTATAATAAGGCTGAATTTGAACACAAGTCTCAAGACCCAAAGATCTATCCACTGGCCCACTTAGCTATTTCTATGGCTTAAAGAGTGCCTTCACAGGAGATCCAAAGTGAATTACTTTATACCAAAAGGATCACTGGAGAGCTAAGCCTCTTTCAAGTCTTTCATACTAAATGCCCTAACGTAGGAGTGGGAAAGGGCCTCACTTGAGGATCTAGAGGGCCACCTGTGGCCTCGAGGCTGCAGGTTCCCCACCCCTGTCCTAACCCTTAGCAGACCTCCACAACTTCCCTTTAGGTAACCTAAGGTTCTGCCCTAGCCTGAGGGGAGTAAAACGACTAATGGAAGTTAATTGTTTCCTACAATAGCTTCCGATGTTATCTCTGGCAGGCTGACTGGAGGTGGGTGAAAGAGTTAGTTTGAGGTTTGGTTTTCCTTTGGAGCTGCTTCATTGTTCTTTCGGGGAGAGGGGGGGAAAGGGGGACAGCTGGAAGAGAGGTGGGAACTGATTTCCTTTCATGTGACTCAACCTTCTCCTGAAACCAATGCTGTGGTGGGAATTTTGACACCAAAGCCGTTCTTCTAAATAAATCCTCAATCAATCAACAAACATTTATTAAGCTCCTACTATGTGCCAGGCAGTGGACCAATCCAGTGGGGATGAAAGTAAAACTGTCCCTAGAAGCTTGCATTATAATGGGAATGACCTGCGTCTACACAGACAGACTACATGTATATGTGAACAGTAGTTTGGGGAGGGAGTATACAAAGGAGGGATCTGGAAAAGCTTCATATAGAAAGTGGAACTTCATATAGAAGGTGGACTGAGTCTTGAAGGCATCCAGAAATTCTGGAAAATATTCTACCACCAATCTGGAAATGTCCCTCGGGTTACAACTGGTTTGACTTCAGATGTTCATTGCAATAATGTTTAAGCAACCTAATGAAGAGAAGGTATGGACCCAGATAAACATAACCAAGTAAGCATAATTATAGGATCACTGGATTAAAGTCAGAAAGGATCTAAGAAGTCAGTGAGGGTAACCTCCTCCTCCCTCGTTTTGTAGATGAAGAAACAGAGAGGTTAAGGAACTTGCTGAGGGTCACCCAGCTAGCACATAGGTGAGGTGAGATTCAAGCTGAGGTCTTCTTGTTTCCAAGTCCAGGGCCCACTCCACTATGACAAGCTACATTCATGGTTTGTGACAGTTCATATAGTTAACTTTTCACATCTAAATATTTTCTCTCTCAAACTAGACAGGGACCTCCCTACTTAATACTACACCTCTGCCCCTATCACTAGTGCTCTGTATATGTATAATCAATAGATATTTGTCAAATGGATGAATGAATGCTGATTTTTGTCTCTGGAGATTTTAGGTCATTTATCTGCATTGTCTGTCAGGTGGATAAGCTATTTTTCAAAAACACACCAAACCTGAATTATCCATAGGAGGCATGAGGGAATAATGGAAATGGGAGAATCACCCACGGAAGACATACCCAAACCTATCCAGATTGTTGGCTTGTTCCTCTTATTTGTGCTCATTCTCCTTTCAGGGCCTTTGTTTATGCTATTCGCCTCTCACTGGAATACTTGCCCTCTCCTGTTGTCCCCCTTCTATCTATATATCTCTATATTCTTTCATTTCTGCTTCCTCCGTGAGGCAGTCCTGATAACTGTACCACCTGATTTTTCCCCTTCCTGACCTCCTCTGGCACTTCCTGCTGCCAGTATCGCACAGTTTTGCATTTAGGTATCTCTTCTCTTAATCTTTTCTCTAATTGTTCCATGTGGATGGAGCCTCTGTTCATTTATAGGCTCCCAAATTTTACTTTTGACATTTTCTGCCCTCTGGGAGCACCCAACACAATGCAGATCTACTGCAGACACTGAGCAAAGATTTGGTTAATGTTTTCCTGTCATCCTTCGTGCCTACTTAGACTAGTTGTCTTAGTGAGAGTCTTCCAACCAGAAGACCTCCTTCCACTATCTTTCACAGATCAAACCTAATGGTCCTCCAGGCCCCTTACCTACAGTTAAGCTTTGAGTAAGCTCCTTCCAAGGCATCCTAAAGCACAAGCCATCCTTCATCGGGGAATGGCTGAACAAGTTATGGTATATAAATGGAATGGAATACTATCATGCTGATAGAAATGATGATGCGGATGGTATCTGAGAAAGATTAAAAGACTTGTATGAGCTGATATAAAGTGAAATTCAGAGAACCAGGAGAACAATATATGCTATAACAAAGCTGTAAAAACACAAACGCTTCAAAAGACTTAAGAACTTCCATCAATACAAACCATGATTCCAGAAGACCCATGGTAAAGAATGCTGGCCACCTCCTGCCAGAGAGGTGATGGGCTACATAGTCAGAATCAGAGCCATATTTTTGGACATGGTCAATGTGGAAATGTTTTCCTTAACTAATGCATATCTGTTAGGGGAGGGGTGCACTTCCTTTTTTCTTTTTCAATGGGGTGGGGGAATGGGAAGAAGAAAAAATTAATACTTTTAATATTTGGAAAAGAAATACAAGCTAAAAAACCTATGACTTTCTAAAGCAATACCAGCAAGCCCATAACTTATTCATTTGCCTTCCCTTCCTCTTTCCCAGTTAGGGGGTCATAAAATGCAAAAAGGAAGCCCAGCTCACAAACAATAGTAGGAACCTTCACTCTGAGGGCAGGGCCAGCGGTTTCTTAACCACTCCAGCCCGTAGGTTGGTCTGTCTGTCTTTGGGGAAGTGGGTAATAAATAGCGGTCTGAGCTGCTATCAAGAGGATACGGGCTGTTTATAAAAATCCTCGGGCTTTTTGAGCTCTGTTTAAAAAGGCGGGACGGTCATCGAGGCTCGGCAGTAAGGGCTGAAATGCTCCAACAAACAAAGCTGCCTAACTCCCAGCTGGGAGGAGCCTACCCCACATTGGGAACAGAAGGGAGATGATCGCTGGGCCACAGAGAGGTGGTGGAGGGCTTGGTTACTGTATGTCTGAGGATGATGGGAAACAATTGTTTGCTTCGGAAAAGCCTAGGTTTGGTAATAGGTGCCTTCCTCGGTGGGGAAGATGAGGATTTTCTTTACCCATCATGTACGGGCATGGAATTTTAAATGTTTTCTCGAGGGGAAAGGGGTCCGGAGTGGAGGAGGGAGGGATCCAAGAGTCCATAGTCTGTATCCCTACTCCATATGTATTCCTAAGGTGACAGGCCATAGTTAAGAGGGAGCAGTCCTGACAAACAGGGAGTCAGGACTAGTAGCCATGACTTTGGGCTCAGGAAGAGCATGTTCTAACATTCCTAGCTATTATTACAACTCTCCAAAGTGGAATGGGAAGAGGGAGGGGAGGGCTCACCAGAAGTCTTCAAGCAAAGGCTTGAAGCAAAGGTGGTAGAGGGAATTCTTGTTCAGGTATGGGCTAGACAAGCTGGTCTCTGAAGTGCCTTCTAATTCAGAAATTCTTCTCAAGACCCCAGCTTTCATAAATCATCAATTTCCAACTGAGGGCAGCACCTTCAAGATGGAGAGAGGAACAACCATGATGGTACCAACTTTGCCTGGGGCTACTTTTTCTCAACTGGTGATATAATAGAAAGAGCATTGGTCCTACAGCCAGAAAGACTACAGTACAAATTGCACTGTAGACATTCACTACCTGTGTAATATTAGGAAAGTCACTTAACCTCCTAGGGTGCAAATTTCCTGAATTGTAAAATAAGGGAGTTAGACTAGATGGCCCCTGAGTCCCTTCCAATTCTATATCCAAGATGCTAAAATAAGAAAACCAGCACACAAGTTGGATTGGATGTACCCTTCAAGTACCAGCTTATATACTCTTGGGAGGTGGGAGGGACTTATGATGGACAATGTTGATCCATCTACTTATTCCCCAGTAGAAAGTAAGATCCTTGTGAGGGACTGATCCTTAAGGGCAAATTCCTTTGATTTTTTTTTTACCCCCATTTCTTAATACAGTGCTTTGCATGTAATAGATGCTTAATAAGTGTTTGTTTTGAACTTCTATGAATGAACACCAGATCTTTGGGTGAGGTCCTTCCTAGAAGGACCCCTTGTCAAATAGCTTAGGCTATTATTATTATTATTATTACCATATTCTGTTAAACCTTATTCTCTGATAAACACAAGATTCAAAATGCCTCTTGTTCATTCTGCAAAATTCTAGTCCTTTTCCTGTCCTTGGCCAAAGGAGATAGAGTGTGACTAGCTTAGGTCAAATGACCAATGGAGATGATTTAGAGAACAAAAAAGATAAAGAAAGGAACACTTTACACACTATGGTTCTTTGGGCTGTAAAGATAAAATTAAAAAGTACAAAGTATGCTCAATTTTTGCCAATTAGTAGGTCAATGAAATCTAGGAGACTGGGGCAGAGAAAGATACTGTTCATAGCAAACCAAAATCAGCAAATACTACTTAACCTCCTAAATGTGTGGGGAGTGTCACAATTTAGATGATCTGTCTTTTCTGAGGGAATTTGAGCTCCAAGTTTAAAGGCTAGAGACAAAAAAGTAAAGGGTCAATATTTTTAGACTGGAAGGTGATGGAGGGAGAGGGTGGATGGAGGTAGTTAAGCAGGGCCTCTTGAAGGAGATGGCATTTCTGATGATCTGATTTGTCAATAAGAACAAGAGGTTTTAAACAGAAACAGATTTCAACCCCGCAATAATTTATGAAACTTAGGTCAAATGACTTGCCGTGGGTCACCCAACTAGTAAGTGCCAAAGACAGAGTTTGAACCCAGGTCTACTTGACTCTTAAATCCAAATAATCTATCAATCATCCCGTAATGCCTTTAGACTTAGCAGGAGAGGAAAGGCTAAACAATTGTCACAACTGGAGTGATATAAAAAATACATCTGTGGATTCAATGACTTTCAAGTTCTCCAGGTCCCCCCGGCCAAGTTAGCAGTTGTTTTTCAGTATCCTGAGGGTGGTAGTTTGAAGGAGGAGCAGAGAAGTGGCGAGAGAGCTGGAACGATCTTGTTTTGGTCTGAGGAAAAGTGGCCCTGTGACATCTGGAGGGATCTGAGGAAGCCATAATTCCTAGCAAGATGGCAGCATAGGAGCAGCAACATATCGCAGCTCTCACATAGCCACCTCAAAATACCCATAAAATATGACTCTAAACAAATTCTAGAACTCCAAAATGCACACAAATATACTTTCTGCTAAAGTCAGCTCAGCTATGAGGAACCATCTCAGCTCTGCGAGCCGAAACCAGCCTAGCCTGAAACCGCAACTTTGCCCCAGAGGCGGCTGGATGAGAGGAGCCGAGCTGTGGCTGGAGCTTTGGGAGAGCGGATCTGCGGCAGCTGTGGAAGTTCCCAGAATTAGGTTAGTGGAGCTTGGCTAAATCAGGGGAGAAAAGCGGGTCCAGCCAAATCGTCTCCAGGGCAACGAGACAGCAGAAGCAGAGGTCTTGCACCCGCCTCCACACTGCTGCTTCAGAGCTCCCGGCCTGCAGACTGCAGGGGGACCAAGAGATAGTTCAGAGGCCAAATGCTCTCACGTTGAGCGGCCTGGATCCGGATTGCAGTCTTGGGCAGGGGTCCTGGGTTTTTTTTTTCAGTGAGCCAGAGTTGGGGAGGAACCCAGCAGCCTCCTAAAAGTTCCAGCAGCCGGGAAAACCCCAACAATTTGGGACAGAGCTTTCCCCTCTGGAAGTAGAGTTCCACAGAGCTAAAAAAAAAAATTACAAACTGACCAACCATGAATAAGCATAAGAAGCAAATTAAGAACAGCAACCAAACCCTAGATTCCTTCTTTGGGGAAAAGAAGGATCAAGGCAGGGAGTGGGAGGAGGACAGCACAGTCGGAGCTCCCACACCAAAAGCTTCCAAGAAACATGAAGATTGCCTAAAAGCTAGAGATCAGCTGAAGAAGGATTTTGAAAACCAAATGAGAGAAGTGGAAGAAAAATT
>CM053585.1:299504077-299526920 GCA_028646515.1 Pseudochirops corinnae
GCTGTCCCAGGAGGAGACAGGGAGTCAGGAGATGGAGGGTCTTTGGGAGGCCAGTGTCACTGGGTCATTGAGCTTAATGGAAGGGAAGAAAATATAAGTCACCTGGAAAGGTAGGAAAGAACCAAGTTACGAAGGGTTTTAAAAGTTAATCAGAGGATTTTATATTTGATCCTGGAGGTAATAGGGAGTCAGTGGAATTTATTGAATGGGGAGAGATGTGTGTGACATGATCAGACCTGGGCTTAGGAAAGTCAGTTCAGTAGCTGAGTGGAAGGTAGCCTGCAATGGGGAAAGACACGGTGGGGAGTATAGTAATATACAAAAATTTAATATAAAATTTTCCCCCAAACTGGAGACATATTCTCTAATAATTTATACAGAGTCCAGGGCAAGGAGGCTTGTGTGGCAAACTGATAAACTCAGAGCTTCTGATTATTAGAGATTCTTTTTTTTCCTTATGGAATCCAAATTAAGGGGTTACATTCATGCCTGTGCTGGTAAATTTAACAACTGGATCTCTGAGGAAAAGAAGATATACAAGACACAGTTTTTTTTGTTGGGGAAGGGAGGCAATTTGGGTTAAGGGACTTGCCCAGGGTCACACAGCAAGTACCTGAGGCTGGATTTGAACTCAGGTCTTCTTGACTCCGGGATTGGTGTTCCCTCCACTCCACCACAACATACCTTTAAGTTTAATTTATATTATGAACATTTTCTCCATAATTTTCTTAAATCTAGACAGTCAATAAAATAATAAACCCAGCTGTGATTTTTAGGGTTAGCTGATTCTGAGACAGAATTATTCCCATTGAAAATTTAATCATGCTGCCTCCTACTAGTATTCTTTTAGGTATTGTCTTCAGCTGGGTTCTGATGTTATTTTGTCCTCAGCTCCTAATGTCAAACTTTGGTCAATGACTGACCTTCTGGGGACACTTCTACTGACACTAATGGGAAGTCCAAATATTCCAGCCTTTCCAAGTTCATGAGGTCTAGTCAAAGGGGATGGGGAGGTCTTTCCTTCTGCTCTGCCCTGCTCCCTTCCCCAAGTGAAACCCCCTCTCAGGTGCACCAGACGTGTTGCCCCACCACTAGGTTGGCCCACTTGGTGGATTACTGTATTCTGAACTGGCTTGTTCATTTACCCAAGTCGCACAGGGAATGGTGACCTCCTCAGCCAATCCCAGAACACTACCAATGACTTGAAGCATTGTACTCCTTCTAAATTGATCACAGACTCATCACAGAGCTTATAGTTTCCATTGATCTCTTCAACAGACGTGGGTAGGAGTTCTACATACTTACATGGCACCTTTGATGGACCAGTTCTATTACTTCTGAGAAATCTGCACCTAGCAAAGATGTCAGGGCATAGAGAACCTTCTTAGTTAACATTAACTGGAGTTGGGATATGGGGCACACTCTTTTTTACCTACTTAAGAAAAAATGAGCTATACATAATAGAGATTCACAATTTCATATCTAATCCTTTTTGTCTGTTTTCAATATATGGAAATGCTCACATTTCTTGAGGTTTGTCAGGTGCTGAATAAGAAAAAAATTTTAAATATCATTTTGGAAACTACTTTCTGAAGATGGATAATGAAACATGTCCACACTCCTTGTTGGTGGGGAGATGATGGAACAGATGTATAAAAAAGTGCTTATTTTCAGATATAGAATATATACTGATGTTTTATTTGTTACAAGCAAGAACACAGCTAGGTGGTGCAGGAAACAGAGCACAGGCCCTGGAGTCAGGAGGACCTGAGTTCAAATCCAGGTTTAGACACTTGACACACTTATTAGCTGCGTGACCTTGGGCAAGTCACTTAACTCCAATTGCCTTGCCTTCCCCCCCATCCCAAATACATAAATAAATTTTTTTTACAAAAGAGCTTTGATTAGTGGCAGGTGAGTTAGTGGATAGTGATGGAGTTATAGATAAAGAAGAAAAAGAATATCATTAAAATATTTTTTAAATCCACATAAGAAAACAAAAAGAAATTCAGAAGGAAATATGAGCAAATGGAGCAGTTTTGTTACTATCAAGTTAAACAAACAAACAAAACCCTCTACATAAGCCAAGTTCGTGGTTTCATTTTTGTTGTTTTATATATTGAAATGATCATATTTGCGGATGATTGCTAAGTTCATAAAAACATCTAGTTTAAAAAAAGAAAATACTTGGTGGGTTTCTAATAATCCCCTCTGCTCAAAGCCCTGCATGACCCAGGCCCCTCCTGCTTCCCAGTCTTCTAACCCCTCACTTCCGGACACATACTCTTAGGTCCAGTGAAAGTGGCCTCCGGGCTGTTCCACCCACAAGAAACTCCATCTTCTTCCTGCTCTTGGACTACTGAGCTCCTTGGCTTCCTTCAAGTCTCAACTAAAATCCCACCTCCTACAGGGAGCCTTCCCTAACCCCCTTAATTCCAACGATTTCTTCAAAGTTCTTCAATGACTTCCTGTTTTTCCTGGAGACAGCTTGTTTTGTATGTATTTGTTTGCATGTTGTCTCCCCCATTAGACTGTAAGCATCTTGAGGGCAGGGACTATCTTTTGGCTTTTTTTTTTTGTATCCCTAGTGCTTAGCACAATGCCTGATAGGCGCTTAATAAATATCTATTGATTGATGATTCTGGGGCTTCCATAACATGGCACTTAAGCAGAGACCCAGGATTGAGTTTATTTCTGGACCAAACAGTTCAGGTTTGTACCAGGGGTAGAAAAGATGTCATTAGCATGAGTGAAAGCAATAACAACCAAAAAGCATTTATTAAGCACCTATTGTATACCAGGTGTTATACTAGGTGGAGGAGATGCAAAGACAAAAATGAAATAGTTCTTGCTCTCAAGGAGCTTTCATTTTAAGGGAGGGGACAAGAAGCTGTTAGATAATGGTAATATGTACATAGAAGTGCACTCTACATAAGCAAAATTAAACACAAAGTAATGTGAGGAGGTTAAAAAAAAAACTCATAATAAGAGGAGTGGGGAATCAGGAAAGGTCTCATAGAGAAGGTGACTTGAACTGAGCTTTGAAAGAAAATAGGAATTCTAAGTGCCCAAGGTGAGAAGGGAGTACATTCCAGATCCAGGGGATATATTTATACATGCCAGTGAAGCGCTAACTCAGCAGGGCATGCCAAGATTGAAGAAAGATATATGGCACAGTGAACTGAATGCCAGCCCCAGAGTCAGAAAAACCCGAGTTTGAATACTGCCCAGACGCTTCCTAGTTTTGTGACCCTGGAAAAGTCACTTAACCTCTCTCAGACTCAGTTTCCATATCTATAAAATGGCAATAATGATAGTCCTACTTCACAGGGTTGTTGTACAGATCAAAATATATAAATATACATACACATACACACACACATATAAAATCTTTTTAAACCTTAAGGTGCTGAATAAATACTATCTTTTATTACAAAAGACTGGCCCGGCAGCCCTATCTTCTGAGAACTACCTTAAGCAGGGCAGTAATTAAGAATTTTTGTGCCTGGAGTATCCCAAACCTTACTTGGAGCCAGCACCTCAAAGCACTCCTCTGTGGATGAGGGCATGTGCGCCTGGGTTGGTGACACCTCCATAATTAGCCACTCCCACCATGTTCATGCTTTGGCAGAGGGCATTGGCCCTTCACTACCCCATGTGTGGGACTGGGTCTTACCCTATCTGTGTGACAAGGGAAGTATGGACACCTGGGGTTCTTGCATGTGCACGTGGACATTGGGGGTTATAGAGTACAGGTTGGTGGGTATGGAAAGGTGACATACCTCTCCCTTCTCTATATCCCATGGCCACTGTGCTGAACCACCTAGAACCAATAAAGCTTGGCCTGGCAATGTGCCTGGACCTTGAGACCCCATAGCTTTGACAACTCCCTTGAACCACAGACCAATACCATGTAGTCTTGTGGTGCGTTCCTTGTCCCTTCTGGAGGATGTGGCTACTGGGAAAATTGTTTCTCCTCAGTGTTTTCAATACCTTCTATATTTGGCACCCTGGGTAAAAGGCTCAGTCACCCTTGCCTTAGTTATAGACCTGAACCCAACTAAGTTCCGAGTTTCACCACCCAGTTGGCTACACAATGATGTCTTTTTCCATCACAGAGACTTTTCAAGAGTGTCTTGCTAAGCTATTGACGATCTGTGAGCTGTGTGGAGGGAAATAACAACATTGTCAAAATTATTGAAGTCGATTCTCCTTGTTGAAGTCTTTAATCAGTGACAAGAAGAACACTTATTTGAGATGTTGGAGTGGGGACTTTTTCAGGTATATGTTGAACCAAATGGTCATTGAAGTCCCTTCCAATTCAGAGCTTTTGAGAAACTGTGCTGCTGGAATTCTTTGAAGCAAAGCCACTGGAAAGGGAGTAAAGTTTATCTTACAGAAACGATTTCATTCTCTTAACAACATCCTCCTAATGTAAGTAATAGTAATAATAATGGCAACAATCATTCACAATCCAGTGTGTCTTGTTCCCCACCTCCAAAGGTGTGGTCCCAAGGTGTGCTTTAGAAGGGACAAGGAACCCATCACAAGACTATATGGTGTTGGTCTGTGGTTCAAGGGAATCACTTTAAGATCTATAAAATATTTTCCTCACAACAATCCCATGAGGTAGGTAGGACAAATATTAATATCTCCATTTTCCAGATGGGCAAACTGAGGCTCAGGGAGGCTAACCATGTTGTTTAAGTTCTCTCAGTTAAAAAAGTGAAAGATCTGTGATTTTGTCTGAAAAATCAAGGAATGGAAATGGATCATCATTGTCTATTATTCACAGAGGCAGTAGTAGGAACCTGTACTTTGTCCCAAGTAAAGTCACACAGATCAGAAAATCCAACACACTGAGTTGGCAAGTGGGCCTGGAAGGACTCAGGATTTCTTTTCCCAGATTGGGGAGCAAAAGACATGACAACTAAAGGATTTTGTGGAAATTCCTCTGAGGACATTGTTTCTAGCAAAAGAAGGTGTTTAAAGTGGAGCCCTGACTTTCTGTGCTGCATGTCTGGGACCAGTTTCCTCTTCTGAAACTAATCTCCTACAACCTTAAGTACTGCTTAGGGACCTGCTCTGTTGGGGTATTGATGATCCAATAGGTCTACATCTTCAAGTCACTTCCTGAATTGGAGAGAGAGGGGGATGGGGGGGGGGGAGAGAGAGAGAGAGAGAGAGAGAGAGAGAGAGAGAGAGAGAGAGAGAGAGAGAAAGAGAGAGAGAGAGAGAGAGTCACAGACACAGAGTCAGAGAGATGTAGAGAGAGACAGAGACAGAGAGAGTAAGGGAGAGAGGGAAGTAGGGGGAGAGGGAGAGATATTCAGAGATACAAATAGAGAGGCAGAGACAGACTGAGAGGAGAGAGGGGAAACAGGAAAAAGAGATGGAGAGAGAGAGAAAGAGAGAGAGAGAGAGAGAGAGAGAGAGAGAGAGAGAGAGAGAGAACAAAATGGTTCAAGGACTTATTCTTTTCTCTTTTCCACTTTGGGGCTGATGGCTTGAGGCCGAAGCAAATAAACAGAAACATTTTTCCCCGGCCTACTGGTATTTCTTTCTGGCAAGCAACAGGCACAATCAGTTTAGAGAAATACGTTACATTTTTCAATCCCCTGCTCCTTCTTCAGGCTGGGCCTCTCACCACATTTAGTCTGCATGGGGCTACAGACCTTCTTGGTCCCTGTCAGTGGATAGATTGCAAGACTTGATTGCCATGTCATGGCCTTCCAAATCCTACCGCCTGGTGATTCAGTCCCAAGTCCTTTGGGAGTGGTTATAATTAGGAACCAGGAAACATACGTGAATGTATCCTTGTGTCTGCACATATCCCCTGTATCTACATCCGTGTGTGTACCACACGTATAGTTTAAAGTGATCCAAACGTCTGCTTGCTTGCTTTCCATTGTTGTTCTTTTTCTTGGTTGGTTTCCCGGGGGTTTCTTTGGCTCCGCTCTTTCCTGCCTGCTGGAAAAGATTGCTCCCTTTACAAACTTGGAAAGAAGGAAGTGTCCAAGGGTCGGGTGGTCCCCATTGGGAGCATGAGTCCCCTCCTGAAATACTTTCTGGGAGCCAGCCAGCAAAAGCCATGTTGATTGAGTCCCACCAAGGCCTTGCCAAAGGAGTTATTCTCATAAAATCACCTTTTCATTGCTTCTGAAACCTGGAAAAGGAGGGGGAGCCTCTCTCTCTCTCTCTCTTTCTCTCCTCTTTCCTTGGCTTAACAAATCAGGTATCAATAAACAAGCTCTCAGAGATAGTTCAAAAGATGAGCTGTGCAGTGAGGTGCCTACGTTCACTATTCCATCCTGAGAAGAGGGCTTCAAACATGCTACCCCTTTAATCTCTTGAGGATGTCCAGTTCCACTTAAATACTAGGGCTATGACAAGCTAAAGCCTGGGTTCCTTTCTCTCTGTCCTCCTGGGGAAATTAAGTGCCTTCCTCTCCATTAAAGCCCAACCCTGGGGCAGGAGTTTGGGAAGCCCTGGAGAGGAGAAGGTCAGCTTTTACTCCCAAACTCTTTCATTTGCTAAAGACCAAGGAATATGGCAAGTGGGAGAGAGACTGTGAGGTGTAGAACTCAAGCCATATAGAGGATTATAGATGTAAGAATTGCTAGGGAGTTCAGAGGTCATCTAGTCCTATTGATTCATATTATAGATAAGGAAAATAAGGCCGAAAGATGCCCATCTACATCTATGAGAATTTTTGTCTACAAGTTTAGTTAACTGAGAAGGATGGATTTTTTTTTTTTGCAAGTGGTTCATGTCAATATAACTTCTGGGAAAGGGCAGCTTTCTGATGTATAAAATATGAATTTTTCAGAGTCAACATTCTCACTGCCCAAATACACTTTAGGACTATGAAAACTTCATGTACAATGATATGTTGTTATGAGCTAAATCGTACTGAACAGTTGTAAGAGGGCATTTTATGTTTTATTTTTATTTCCACACGCGGTTTATTTTTGCTCTGACATTTTATTATAATTTCTTCCTACAGTAGGTGAAGAGCTGGGGAAGTTAATTTAAACCAGTCTTACTCTCTGTGTGTTTTTAATATTTAGTTAAGCTTTTATTGGGCTTGTCAAGCAAGTCAGTGCGCAAAAATGCAGCCGAAAACCCCTTTCTCCCTGTGCTATGCCTGTCCATTAATACTGGGTGGTGACAACAAGATTCGCCCACACTTCAAACAGAGGATTATTCAGGGTTTTCAAGGAAATTTGAGCCACCTGCTTCAGAAACCTCTTAGTGACTTAGTGGGAATGATGAATGGTATCTCCTGATCCAACAATTGCTCCCAGTCCCAACACCAGCCCCACAGACCCCAACCCTGGTTGGGGCTCAGGAGAGCAATGCTGGTGGTAAATTTGGGATCTAGATGTGGAGCCTGCTTTCTGAGCTGCCCCTTTGGCTCATAGCGTAACCTCTCTCTGGGTCCAAGATGTGACTGTCTCCAGCTTATGGCCACTTGGAAGGGGAATGCTCCAGATGAGTGGTGTATACTCCTTTGCTGCTCGATTCAACCCAGTTTGAGGCTGTTTATCATGGACAGCAAACCAACTATGGGATCACCTTGGAGGAAGTGGGTTATGAAGGCCGATTGTGTGGCCTACGTGTCCGGGAGCCACACTACCCGCGAAATTTGGCTGAGTGAAGAACAGGAGATGCAACATTTTCCAGTGGGCTGGGAAGCGGGCTGGGTGTTTCTGGACACTCAGGCTCTCCAAGTGAAACTTGTCCTTATGGTTTTGAGATTCAGCAAAGGAGGTTATTGGTCTGGATGGCTCCTGGGCCCAGGAAATTCACCCAAAGAGAGGAAAGGGGCTCTGCTGGCCCACAGCCGGGAAGTCAACCAAACACAAATCTTTGGAAAAAAGTAATGGCTCCCTAATCCCTACTGAAAATAAGGGGTTGTCTTCTCTCACTTTTCTGGCCCATGCGCCCTTCCTCCCCCACATCAGGCTTTCAATAACTTTCTCTTCTCATCCCACCCATGACTTTGATTGCGCTCCTCTTCTAACCTCACGTGACATGTTCAGATGCTGTGCTTGGGTTTTCCCAGGAGAGGTTTTTAAGAGAGCCGGTAGAATATTCTTTGCACTCTGGGGAAAGTATGAATCTATCACAAATGGTTCCTCTATTCCTAACACCAGGCTAGAGCACCACCATTATGTATGAGTTCTGGAAGCTTTGCTGCCATCTCCCAACTTAAGTGCAGAGACTATCAGTAGGTAAAAACTAGAAAGACATCTACTGGAGAACATATAGACCAACCTTCTCTTTTACGTGTTTGGGAGTGTGGATGGGGAAAGGTGATGAGAACTCCCTTTGCTACTTCATTCTTTAGCTAGAGCTGTCTGTGTATATTGTTGTCCTGGCTTCTAGATTGTAAGTTCCTTGAGGGCAGAGACTATCTTTTACCTTTCTTTATATTCCCAGTGCTTATCACAGTGCCTGGCACATAGTAAATGACCCTTATTGACTGATTGGTAATCTATACCATTCCCCCTCCCTGCGCTTCCACCCCACTCCACTATGACTTACATCACTGGGCTGAGAAGAGCAGGAATGTTACTGAAAAATGGGTCTGGTGACGTTGAATTGTCTCATTTGTGGCACTCCCCAACTGGGTAACATCAGCTCCCCTCATTTCTCAATAATCATCTTGTCAGGGATCAGGGATCAGGGATGGCAGAGGTTTGTGTAATGATGACAAACAGCAACAATGACAAGACAGTCATGGATTGCACTGATGTATTGCTTTAAGGTCCACACAGTACTTTATCTCATTTGATGTTGACAGCAATCCTGTAAGGTAGGTAGGTACTCTTATAGTATCTACAGTTTACATATGAGGAAACCAGAGTCTCGAAGAAGTTAAGTGACTTGCCCAAGGTCACACAGCTGAGGAATGTCTGAAGCACGGTTTAAACACAGGTGTTCTAACTACAAATTCAGCATGAGGCTTCCATTCCCAGCACTCTCTCTTCTTGGGGAAGGAAGTCTATTTAGTTATTCTTCTTTTTGCTCGTGAAGAAATTGAGTTCCAGAGAAAGGTGATAGCTTACAGAAAAATTACACTTCATGGCAGGAGCAGAGCCAGGATCAGACTTCACAGGTCCCAGGTTTTCACTGTGTGGTTTTGCCCCTAAGCTACACTACCTTCTAAATCACTATGCTCTGTGTCTTATATCCTAACACCCCAATCCTATGGAAGCATGGGGCTTCTCTCCACTCACACCCACATATCTGGGCTGCGGACTCGGTGAAGTATCCACTTGTGGTCTCTGCAGTTGGCAGGAGGGGTTCTGTGAAATCCAAAGAAGCTAGATGCATTTATTAAGACAAAATGTTAGGTTAAATCTTATTTGGAGAAGTACATGGCTCCCTGCTTTGACATACCAGGGTTTCTTAAAGCTGTCTGCAGGATTTGGGTGAATTCTGAATAGCGTATCTCCTTTTCTTGTTCCTCGGGGAAAGGTGACTTGACCTGCATAAAAGTGTTTGTTGAGTTGTTTTTTAGTTTGGTGACCCCATTTGGGGTTTTCTCAGCAAAGAGATTAGGGTCTTTGCTATTTCCTTCTCCAGCTCATTTTACAGATTAGGAACTGAGGCAAACAGGGTTAATTAAGTGAGGGTCACACAACTAGTAAGTATTTGAACTAGATTTGAACTCAGGAAGACGAGCCTTCCTGACTCTAGGCCTGGTGCTCTAACCACAGCACCATGTTAGAAAACTTTAATTGATTTGGTCTGACCTGGAAAGATCAGAGGAAGCAGTAGGGCATGGGAAAGGAAGGGACAATAGCAACCTAATAACTTCTAGGTTCTGGAAATTCGGGATAGGAGAACTAGGTTAGCTTCATGAGTCAACCTTTGATATGGGCTATATAGTAATACTTTGCGACGGACGGATTTGCTGGGTTGGGGCACTTCCTATGGAGCTGGGCATATACCCTGACTCTTTTCAGTGGGACGTGTTCTCCAGTCCAGCAAATAAAAATATTCCTCTGATTGTCCTACCATGCGTATGTCTCTTATCCCACTATGATACTCTAAGTTCTGTTATGGCAAAGACTGTATCTTTTCCAAACTTTATCCTCAATTTCTAATAGTGTTTTCACATAGTAGATGTTTGCTGAATTGAATTGAAAGGGCATGATAGGCAGCCACATATCTAGTGGTGTGTGAGAAGCCCACCAAGATTCCCTGATCCCAAATATCTCTCCCACTTTAATTCCATGGTGCCTGAAGTTCTGCCATTGGAGATACTTCTTTTTGGGTTCAATCATTAAAGGGATAACATTTCAAGCTATTACCATATATTAATATTCTAGCTAGAATTGGCCACCTAATAAGGACCTGAGACAATAGGAAGCAGATTAAGAATAGGCACAGATGGTTTGAACATATCTGCTTTTCAGTCTGAGTATGTGCATTCTAAAGCTTGGTTTGGTTTGATCATTTGAGTATCATTGATTCTTTTCTTGTATCTGTGCCTCTTCTTTTCCATCAGTGTGTTTGTCAAGTTATTGACTGCTATTGGCTTCTGTGATTTTTGCCCAGGGGCTTCTAGCAATGTGGGGGTGGGGGCTTTATGAAAGAATAAGATATGTATGCCCTAGCATCCATCCTTTAGAGCAGTAGATTCTATTGCCAGTCAGTGGCACAGTGAGTAGAGTGCTAGGCTTGGACTCTGAGTTCAAATCCTGTCTCAGATATTAACTAGCTATATGACCTTGGGCAAGTTACTCAACCTCGGCTTCAGTCTTCTCATTTGTAAAATGAGGGGGGTGGACTTGATGGTCTCTAAGGTCACTTCTTATTCAAAATGTATGGTCCTATAGCTATTTATTATTTTTTTATGGTTGTGATTTATGAAATCATCCCTTATATTCATATATAACTAAAAACCATCATTACGTGGTCATGGGGAAATGTTAGAAGCCTTTCCAACAAGATCAGGGATAAAGCAAGGTTGTCCAATATCGCCATTGTTGTTTGTCATAGCTCCGAAAATGGTAGCTGTTGGAATAAGACAAGATAAAGATCAGTTTCTCACTTCATAATGACAATCCCTAGAGCTTTTCTTGTTACCTGTGTGAGGCCCCAGTAGAAAGAGACTTCTTCTTAGTATCTTTAGTTAGTATCTTCTGATTTTATTTTATATCAAGATATCAGTGGGTTTAGGTCTTAATGAGAAATAAATGACAAGGGGAAGGGAAGGTAAACTAACATGTAGCTTTAGGCCTTATATTTCCACTGGTGTTGAAACAATCCACCCTTATTTGAACTAGAATTTTTAATGTGTATATAGTAGAATAGATTGATATTAATTATACACCCTTCAACAGTCTTACAAGAACAAAGAAATATCCATGGACCAGAGGGAATATTTAGAAATTATATTTTTGTTTGCATACTATATATACCCAGTGTAACCTTATTTTTTGCTAATCTATTTACTCTGAAATGATTCTGCTGCTGTACCCCATAAAGAGAATGAGTGGATATTTTCCCTTCAATCTGAAGGGCAGGTTATATTTTTCTGGGGATTAGTAGGGGAGGAAGCATCTGTGAGACCTTGCCAAACATTTTTTTATTTTTGCTTTTTGGAGGGGGGAGGGCAGGGCAGTTGGGGTTAAGTGACTTGCCCAAGGTCACATGGCTAGTAAGTATTAAGTGTCTGAGGCTGGATTTGAACTCAGGTCCTCCTGACTCCAGGGCCGGTGCTCTATTCACTGCGCCACCTAGCCACCTCTCAAACATTCTTAGAGTGCTCAACTTTGTGGCAATAAATCACTTCTCTCCTTAGAAATTGCCAGTTCTAGATCAAGTATTCCTTCTCGTTCTGTCCCCTGTCCATTTGATCTCCCTGGTACCTTTTTTTCTTTGGACCTTTGGACCCAGAATTATGTCACTCTAAGAACACAATAGCCAGGGCACAAAACTTTAGCCTTGGGTCAATCTTTGAGTCAAAGTGCCCCCTTCTTGTTATCATAGGATCATAGATTAAGAGCTAGAAGGGACCTTGGAGGTCCTTAAGTCCAACCCCTTCATTTTATAGATGAGAAAACGACATCATTAGAGATTAAGACACTTCCCCAAGATTACACAAATAGTACGTATCTGAGGTTGAATTTGAACCTTAGTCTTCCTGACTCCAACTCCAGTTCTCTATCCACTATCCCATGCTGCTCCTATCATATTCAGAATGGTGTAAAAACCATCATCAGCTTTGTCTATGATCAGTCAGCCTCTTTTTTCCATCCTTAAAGCCATGTGACTGTTAGTGAGAAGGCTAGGATAATAGATGCTCTTGTCAGAGGCTAAAACCACTTGGAGAACTTGGAAGACTGCTAATTGACCCATCTGAAGAGATCTCAGTGTCAAATAGTAGTAACCTGTTATGCATTCCTTCCTTCATTCACTCACTCAATAGATACTTAAAAGTGCCTGCCATGTACAAAGCTTCATGCTGTATTTCAATTTGGTCTAGGCTATATTCATGATGCTCTCTGGGGAGCCACCTTTCCCTTGCCCCACCTTTCCTCTGCTCCCATAGTAATCCAGGTGGCATCTGCTGGGCCAGGATTCTTCTCGTAGACATTTAGGAACTCTTCCTTTCACATGCCCAAACCATCTTTGTTTGCCTGCTTTATCTCAGTGTAAGATCCACAACCACACAGTACCTAGTATTCTCTCTGTCTCCCATCCTCCCATGCCAGGGCAAGTTTGGCTTGGAATTGGCCCATCACATGTCATGTTAGATTTTTGAATTACCCATTGTTTTATTTCATCCGTGTCTCTCCTTGACCCCTTTTTGTCGGGTTTCAACTGCATTAGAACTTCTGCTTCCCAGTTGTAAGTCTGTTGCAGATGTGCAGTGTTACTGTAACTCTGTGGAGGTAGTCAAAGGTGGGAGAGACATCTAATACATCTAATTGGTAAAATCTTTTCAGAGGAAAGAGGGGAAACAAAGCAGGGCTTGGATCCAAAAATCATCAGACTTTTCAGAAACATTCTAATTAGATGGATGAGCAGAACTGTGCAGTTTCTCTCTTTCAAAGGCTGAGACAATAGAAAAGGCTTTCACTTACCTTTTTAGTTCTTGGAAGTATTTCTGCCATCCAAGTTTGGAAAGAGATGAAGGAAATGGTAGGGTGCCCTGTGGAACATATAGAGAGATCTGCTCCTGATGCCTAATTGGGCAGAGTAGGGGGCTTGAGTGACCCATTGGAACTTCCCTTTCAAACCAACATTCATTTGTGCTCCCACATTTGCCTGGAGCACTTGTACATAGCTCAGTGGAGTAAGGACAGCGAGCTTTTCTCCTCATGCTCAGTCCCTTGAGTTGTATGGTAGGCGGACCGAAGGTTCTTTGAAACTCACCTAACCCTGGTTCTATTCAATGACTGTGTTCCAAAATCTGCTCTGAAATGGCAAAGCTAAGGGCTATTTTGGATGTCTTTGACAACAGTAGTGGAAAGGCTACATGAAGCCGTGATCACATTTTATTGAAAGTGACTTTGAACTCTTTTTGAATGGACCACTTGCCTTCTCTGTTCCTTGACCTTTCTGTCTGCCAATGTTACTCCTCATCCTTGTTCCCCCCCAGAAGGGAGATTGGCCTTTCATTGAATATGATCTAGGGCTGCTTTTGGACCCTTTTCTTTTCTTTTCGCTAAAGTAAACTCACTTTGCCTATATAGACAACTGTAATGACTTGGGTAACTTCTAAACAAAGAAGCTGGAAAATTCTTGAGTCACTCTGTTAGAGTAAGAGTAGTAGTAATGGCTCAAAGTCCCTTATTCACCATTCGAGATTTTGAATATCAATTAGCTACCAATCAATCCAGAGTCTTCTTTCGCCTACTGGCTTGAATCTGTGGCCATGTTCAGGGTCCTCACTGCCTTCCCCCAATCCCTGGCTATGCTTGACCCAAATAAAAATCCTATATAACACCATTCTTTATTGGTTGAGGTACTAGCTTATTCTCTCCAAGGCCCCAGTAGAATATGCCTAATTCCACTCAGGTCCCAGTGATTTTACCTTCCTCCCTGGTTGCCCTTCATGTTGTAAATATGTTCCCTCAACAACACTGTCTTGCTGACTTGTGGGCTCCATGTTTCCTTGTACCAGATCTTGGTATTTTGATTCCTCCTGTCTGTATTAAGACAACTACAGATACAAGTAAATAACTCAGAATCCAGAAATGAATCTCGTTGTAGAACTAGTATAGATTGAATTAAATGAATTCTTTGTCATGTACTAACTCTCCCTCCACATGTTGAAGGGAATAAACATATGGATTATGAACTTTGTGATTATTTCTAGATTATTTTGAATCTCTCCTTGGCTTCCCTCCTCTCACCAGGAACACTTCTGGGTCACATCCACCCAATCCCAGAAGAAATAAGGATGCACTAAGACAACATGGTCTTATCACACTTAGGAAAGTACATCTGTTAGGGAAGAAATCAAATAAATTCTCCAAAGCTAAGTAAATATAGTTTAGAATCATCTGCCTCACTATTCCCATCCATTGGCATGTACAATTAGGAGTGGATTTAAAGACCAATTCGCATTGGTTTACCTATATCAACTCCTCCCAGCCTCTTCAAGGAAAACTTGAATTTGACCTAGGTGAGTAGGTAACTTCTATCCACCAGGGACAACAGAGCTAAGTGTATTATTTCTTGAGGAAGTTTCCAGGTCCAAAGGAAGCCCAGGAGATGAGGAAGTCTAAGAGAAGAGGTGAAACCAAGCCACCCCAAGTCCGAGCCTAAATTCACACCTAAGCATCCTCCTTAGCATTTTTAGCTTCTGAGTGATTCCCAGCTGGTTAGTGTGCTGTGGTGCAGCTAAACTGGGATTACAGTCTGTCAGCTCTTATTTAATCACCTACTCTGGGGCCTGGGGAGGAGTTGCTATGTTGGCCCAGAACACGACAGGGCAGAGATTGGACAAGATGTCACTGGTGCTGGATCCGAGGTGATGAAGCATGTTCCCTGGTGGGAATTAGCTGTGTGCCAAGGTAGACGTTTCCAGGACACTGGATCTCCCCCTGCTCTCCTTTCAGTGAGGTAGGAAGCACTCTGGTAAAATGAAAGATTGATAGATTTAGAATCTGAGGAGCTGGGTTCAAATTCTGACTTTCCTGTCATATTATCTGTGTGACCTCCAGAAAGTCACTTGTCCTTACTGGTCCTTTTGTAGATGAAAGGATTGGACAAGAGAGTCTGTAGAGTCCTTTCCAACACTGAATCTATGATCCAATGATTCTATGGGGGATTTGTCCATAGAGGGGGAGCAGTATAGCAGCAGCTGGTGCATACAAGTGGATAAAGGGCTGAGCCTGGAAGTTAGCAAGGCCTGAGCTCAAATCTAGACTCAGACACTTACTAGCTGTGTGACCCCAGGGCAAGTCACTTAACCTCCACCTACCTCAGTTTCCTCATCGATACAATGGGGGCGATAATAGCACCTAACTTCCCAGAGCTGTGGTGAGGATCAAATGAGATAATATTTGCAAAGTGCTTAGCACAATGAGAGCGTATAGTTGATTTGGTGGTTGCTTGTCCTTTGTGCTCAGAGGACCAAAATGACCTCAATGTATAGCATGTACAGTTGTGGCTGGTCAGACCAATAGGAACTCAGAAGACTCCATCACAGGTAAGGCACACATAGTCTATAGGAACATTTGGAGCAGAGATCTTTAAATTTGTGTATCTCACATTTCTTTTGAGCTGCTACAATTTTGCTTTGCTCAGAAAGCTCAGCTCCTTCTTTGATGTGGGCATACCATGCTAGGTAGTTCTGTGCCAGTGTCTCCCATATTTCACAATTGATTCCAAAGTTCTTCAGAGAGGCCTTGAGAGTGTCTTTGTATTTCTTCTTCTGGCCACCATATGAGTGCTTACCCCGTGTGAGTTCTCCATGAAATAGTCTTTTAGGCAAATGTATGTTTGGCATTAGAACAACTTGGCCAGTCCATCAGAGTTGCGTTCTCTGCTGTAGAGTTTGAATGTTTGGCTGTTCAGCTCAAGAAAGAACATCAGTGTCTGCTACCTTATCTTGCCAGGTGATCTTCAAAATCTTGCTAAGACAATTCATATGGAAGTGATTCAGTTTCCTGGCAAGGCCCTGGTAGACTGTCCAGGTTTCACAGGCATACAACAATGAGGTCAGCATAACAGCTCTGTAGACCTTCAGTGTGATAGTCAGTCTAATATCTCTTCTCTCCCACATGCACTAGTTCTGGCAACATTGTGGACATCCCTAGAAAGTATACTGCCAAGGTAAGTGAACTTATCCATAGCATTCAAAATTTCTCTATTTGTTGTAACCAGTGTTACAGGTATGGATGATGTGGTGCTGGCTGGTGGAGAGCCTATATATCCTTGGTGTTAATCATTAGACCAAAAATAGCACATGCAGCAGAGAATCAATCTATGTCCTATTATATCTTGACCTCAGAGACTGCATTGAGTGCAGAATCATCTGTGAACAAAAAGTCATGTACCAACTGTCCCTCCACTTAAGTCTTGGCTTATAGCCTTTTCAAGTAAAATAATTTACCATCAGAGTGGTAGCTGATCTTGATGCTGGATGATCTTAAGTAGGAAGAATGAGATGTCATTTTAAAAAAACAATTGAAATGACTAAACTATGGTGGGGCAGCAAAAATGGTTGTTGTTTGTTGTCTGTCCTTTTACCAGGCTAAGAGGGATGGATGGGCCAGCATGCCTCTGCCTGGGGAGCTGGAGATGGTGAAAGGGCTTTGAGGGGGTCAGCATAACCAGAGTTGTCCTGCTTCAAACATTTAATACTAGGGTAATATAAAAAAAAAACAAAACATGTTCAGTAACTATCCAATCTTCTCCACATTCCGCTTCTTAGATTTTGACATTGACTGTGAGCCTGAGAAAAACCTGGAAATTCTGAGTGACTGTTTTGCAATAATTGAGTTTATGGGATTAATTGGGAAGCAGGTTGGGGAGGGGGTTGGTGAAGGAGGGATCTCAAACATGGTAAGAAGGCAAGAAAGGGAGTGACTGGTGGAGCCTTTGAAAGGGTCATGGGATGGAAAAGTTTGAGAACCTGTCTAGAAATGATGACTAGGCTTCCTAAGCGTCTTATATCAGCTAATCCTCTTTGCCTATCACATACAAACCCTGAAAGGAGGGGAAAAAAGGCCCCATTAATACAGGAAAACCATCTATCTTGGCAGGATTAAGTCTGGACCTGTCTGAGAAAGAGGCCTAGTCCATTCAATTCAATGAGTATTTATTAAGCACTTGCTAGGAGCTTAATAAATGTGCTGTTATACCCTTTATTCCACTCTTGTCTCAGCTTGATTTCCTGCAGTCTCAAGAACATCTGTGTTCTGTGAGGTTTGGATTCAGTCAAAGGGCCACACTTGAGGACTACAGGGAGGCACATGGCCTCTAGGCTGCAGGTTCCCCACCCCTGTCTTAGACTTTGTCATTGTTCCTTGGTTTCCAGCTTGTCCTGGTTCTTCCTTCAGTGCCTGGAGATTTCTCACCCATGAATGTGCCTCTGCTATGCTGGTCTCCTCCTCCCATTGGTGAAGGCCTCCTTCTAAGGCAGTGGTTCTCAACCTCTAAGTCACGACTCCTTTGGGGATCAAACGACCCTTTCACAGGGGTCACAGGGATCACCTAAGACCATCAGAAAACACATATTTCTGATGGCACTGTTCCTCTATCCATCTCCAGGCAGATCTGCCCACATGCAGATACACCCACATATGAGTATTAAATGGTCACGGCATTAGGAAGGTTGAGAACTACTGTTCTAAGGCCTCCATTTTGGGGAGCAGCCCAGGCAATCCAGATATATTCTCTTCCTGACTCTTCCTCTGCCTTTCTGAACTTTAATATCATATCCCAGCAAGAACTACCTTCCTTCTCCAGCCCCTCCACTAACTCAAAGACTGTCTTTCTTTTTTTTTAATTCCCAGGGCTCACTTAGCACAGTGCCTGGCACAACAAGCACTTAATGCATGCCTCTCGTCCTGCCTTGTCTTGATTTGACAAGGTGTTGAACTAGGATGTGAAGGCAGCCAGGTGCCTTGGTGTACTGACCCTGAAGTCAGGAAGACCTGAGCTTAGGTCTAGACTCAAATACTTACTAGCTGTGTGATCCTGGGCAAGACACTTAGCCTCTCTTTGTCTCAGCTTCCTCATCCGTAAAATGGGGATAAGAATAGCCTCTTCCTTCCAAAGTTGTTACACTATATGAATTTTAACTATTATTATTAAATAAAATAAACAGTTGAATTAAATTATTATTTATGATTCACAATTTAATAATTAAATTATATAAAATACATTATATTAAGTAATAAAATAAAATAAATAATTATTCATATAATAAATATACAATACATTATGCATAATAATGTTATATATAATATGTAATAATATATTGTATGTAATATACAAGTATACATAATAATGCATAATAATAAAAACCTGACTTCAGGGAACCTGCATTCTAGTAGAGAGAAATGATGTGTACACAGATAAGTAAACACAAAGTAATTTGGTAGCAAAGTACTGGGTACCAGGGGACTGTACAACACAACAGAGTACAATATAATATGGCAGACATTTATTAAATCCTTGTTGTCTGTCAGGCACTATGCTAAGCTCTGGTGTTGCAAATAAGAAAAAGAAAGACAGTCCTTGCCCTTGAGAAAGGACTAACAATCTACTGGGGGTGTGTGGGAAGAGACAACATGCAAAAGGAAGCTGAAAAGGGGAGGCAGAGGGTATGCAGTGACGGGGAATGAGGCTGAGGATGGAGTCAAAATCTCCAGCTGAACTGGGGAGAAATGAAGAGTTGGCAGAGCTTCTGGTCTTTAAAGATAAACTTTAGGACATTAACAATTTGGGGAAATTAGAAAAGGCGTAGGTGGTGATGGCACTTGAGCTGAACCTTGAAAGGAACTTGGAATCCCAAGATATAGAAGTGAGGAAGGAGAGCATTGCAGGGATGTAGGACAAATTGTGCAAAAGCCTGGAGGTAGGAGATGGGCTGTCCTGCATAGAGAACCACAGAGGCCAATTGGACTGGACAGAAGACAATGTGAAAGAGAGTAAATGTGAAATCAGTCTGGAAAGAAATGTTGGAGCCAGATTAGGAAGAGTTTTAGAGGCCAAACAGAGGAGTTTTTATTTTCTCTTAGAACTACTAGGGAGATACTGATACTTTTTGAGGAGAGGAGTGATGCAGTGAGACCTGTGCTTTAGGGATCTCAGTTGTGTGGAGAATGGACTGGAGGCTGGGGTCTAGAAGACCAATTAAATGCTACTGCAATAATCCAAGTGAGAGGTGAAAAGGACTTGAACCAGGACTCCTATGAGTTCTCTAGACCCTAAAATCCTGTCTAATTTGGGGAAGGGGTAAGGATGTAAAGCAATGCTTTCTTTTTTTTTTTTTTATCATTATTATAATATTTTAACTTTAGTGTCTGCGGCATTAGAGCTCAGAAGCCTAAAAGGAGAGCGGAAGCCTGCTTTCTAAAAAGACAGAGTGAGTCATACTAAATGAATAGGAATTTGAACAGAGGTGCATTGTTGAACAAAGCCCCCCTCCAGCCCCCACACCCACCTTGGTGATTCACTCTATCACCTTCAGAATGAAAATGCAGCAGAGGGCATGAAGCCCATGGGTATTACTGGGAAAATGGGCACACCGGGTGTAACCCAACTGGCCACTTCTTTCTGTCATCCACCCATGAAAACCCTGGGGAGGAGATGAGGCTGACATCAGAAACCTGACATAAAGATCAAGCTTCGGCTGGGATGAGTTAACATATTTCCTGAGTTCATTATTTATACACTTTGAATCTTATAACATACACTTGGATTTTTTTTTTCAGATCTGTTCTAACTCCAGTTTCTCAATGCTGAGCAAATATTTGCTATTCTAGCTTCTATGCTGTAAGGTCTAGCTTGGCTCATATCTGCCCCATCAGCTGTTTGTGCCACTGGAAAGGAACTGTGTCCCATAAATGGACTAGATGCAGTAAAGAACGCAACCCTGAGCAGTTTCCAATTTTCCACGTGATGGGAAAAAGACAAATATAGGGAATAGGGAACTCTATTTCCCAAACTTCAGTGCAAGACACAGAGAGACAATGTGGTAAATCCTACATTGTTGGGGGTGGGTGGGAGGAGGCAGGTGTGGTGAAACAATAGGGAAGAAGATGAGGCTACTTATTCCTGGCTTACCCAACAATAGTAGCAACAAAACCAATAATGATAATAGAGAGACAGCTTGTTACTGTAAGTAAGCCATCCTTGCTTAAGAAAAAAATTGAGTTTCCATTATTTGACAAAAATTGCTGGGAAAAGTAGAAAACAGTATGGCAGAAACTAGGTATAGACCAGCATCTTACACTGCACACCAAGATAAGGTCAAAATGGGTTCATAATTTAGTCATAAAGAGTGATACCATAAGTATATTAGGAGAGCATGGAATAGTTTATCTGAAAGATCTATGGGTAAGGGAAGAATTTAGGATCAAACAAGATATAGAGAGCATTATGAAATGTCAAATGGATAATTTTTATTATTTAAAGTTTGAAAGTTTTTGCACAAACAAAACTCACATAACCAAAATTAGAAGGAAAGCAGAAAACTGAGAAATTTTTTTACAACAACTATCTTTAATAAAGGCCTCATTTCTCAAATAGGAGTCTTTGAACTGAGTCAAATTTATAAGCATATGTCATTCCTTGGATGGAGGGGAGGGCAGGTTGGGGGGGGAGGGATATTAGAAGCACATATTTTTGTAAAGGGACAGGGACAAAGTAGAGAATAGAACAAGTGGGGGAGGAAATGGAAGGAGAGAAATACACAGGTACTGGGGTAGGGAGATCCATCTTGCCCTACCGGAAAGTCAGAGGGGTGATGGGGGAGGATATAAGAGAGAGCTGATTGGGGGAGGGGGTATACAGTGGGATCGCTGTTTTGGGGTGGTGGGTAGGAGAAAGACGGGGAGAAAATTTGTAAATCAAAATCTCATGGAAATGAATGATATAAACTAAAAATAAACAAAAAAATAATAATCTAAAAAAAGATTTAAAAATAGTTACTATTACATGTTATTCCATGAACATTGAAATAAAATAAAATAAAATATAACATTAAAATACAGAATTTCTTCCTCCCCCCCCCCCTTTTGGAGGGCAATTGGGGTTAAGTGACTTGCCCAAGGTCACATGGCTAGTTTTTGTGCCAAGTGTCTGAGGTCGAATTTGAACTCAGGTCCTCCTGACTCCAGGGCTGGTGTTCTATTCACTGCACCACCTAGCCACCCCTAAAATACAAAATTTTGATTTAAAAAAAAAAAATATGTCATTCCTCAATTGACAAATGGTCAAAGGATATAAACAGGTGGTTTTCAAAGAACTCAAAGCTATCTATAGTCCTATAAAAATACTGTAAATCACTATCGATTAGAGAAATGCAAATTAAAACAGTTCTGAGTTACCATCTCACACCTATCAGATTGACTAATATGACAGAAAAGGAAAATGATAAATTTTGGAGTGGATGGGGGGAAACTGCAGCACTAATGTACTGTTGGTAGAGTTGTGGCCTGATCCAACCATTTTTAGGGAGCAATTTGGAACCATACCCAAAGGGCTATCAAACTGTGCCATATACTTTGATCCAGCAATGCTACTGCTAGGTCTGTATCCCAAAGACATTTTTTTAGAAAGGGGGTGGGGAGAACCTATTTGTACAAAAATATATATAGAAACTCTTTTTCTGGTGGCCAAGAATTGGAAATTGAGTGGATGCCCATCAATTGGGAAGTGACTGAGCAAGTTGTAATATATACATGTAATGGGACATTATTGCACTATAAGAAAAGATGAGCAGGTGGATTTCAGAAAAACCTGGAAAGACTTACATGGACTATACAGAGTGAAGTGAGCAGAACCAGGAGAACATTGTACATAGTAACACCAATCTTGTATGATGATCAACTGTGAATGACTTAACTATTCTCAGCAATACAATCATCCAAGACGAGGACCCATGATGAAAAATGCTATCTGCCTCCAGAGAAAGACTGATGGCATCTAAATACAACACCAATCTTGTATGATGATCAACTGTGAATGACTTAACTATTCTCAGCAATACAATCATCCAAGACGAGGACCCATGATGAAAAATGCTATCTGCCTCCAGAGAAAGACTGATGGCATCTAAATACAGACCCAAGCATACTATTTTTCACTTTCTCTCTCTCTCTCTCTTTCTCTCTGAAGTTTTTCCCCCACAAAATGACTAATATGGAAATGTTGTAGATGATTAAGCACATATAACCTGTATCAGATTGTTTACTGTCTCAGGGAGGGGGGAGTGAAGGGAGGGAGGAATTTGGAGTGAATTTGGAACTCAAAACTTAACAATGAATGTTAAAAATTGTTTTTGCATGTAATTGTGGAAAAAATGAAATATTAAAAAAAGGAAAAACCTCTCAAGTTTCAAGTACTACCTCTGATACTGATACAATACTGTCTGTATGACCCTTGGGTAAATCACTTAATCCCTCAGTGCCCCAGACAACTCTCTAAGACTGTAAGGTTTTTAAAAAATTACATTTTCTTTTTTCATAATTATGCACTTAAAAAACATCAACAAGACATAAACATTATCTTTTATAAAGCAGAAAAGAAAAAAGAGGATTGTATATGACACTGTGATTATTATATAAATTTTAAAAAGTATATATTTAAACTTTGTCATCCCAATCTTCTTCTTCTTCTTCTTCTTCTTCTTCTT
>CM053585.1:299527420-299560103 GCA_028646515.1 Pseudochirops corinnae
GGCCTGGAATGCTCTCCTCCTCATCTCTGCCTCCTTCCGGTTTTAGCTTAAATTCCCACCTTTGTAAGAGGCCTTCCCCAGCCTCCTGCTATGCCGGCGCATTTTCTCCGGTTTATCCTGGACATAGCTTGTCTGTACACAGTGGTCTGCGTGTTGACCCCCACTGGACTACGATCTCTTCATGGACAGGGTCCTTTTTTGCCTTTCTTTGTTTCTACAGAGTGCCTAGCACTTAGTCGGCAATTAATAAATGTTTATTGACTCGACGTTGGTAAATACTCTTTCTAAAAGTTGTCTGGATGATAATCATGGAAAACACATCACATCATGACTTTCTGGTATTAGAAAACCTCCAGCACCTCAGGGTCACCTCTACAGCTCTCGGGGGAGCAGGAGTCATCCACTCTTTGAGGACTCCGTCTGCCCACCCTGACGTGAGTGGGAGTGAGGAAGGAGCTCCAGAAGGAAAGCTGCAAGGATAGACTGTGTAGGACAAATTACTTCCAAAGCTGTCCCAGCTTCCCTCTGAATCTCTCTCCCGGAGGTATTTTCAAAAGATTCCCCTCCCAGGCATGGGCGGTCAAACCCACAGAGCCTCCTATTCCTGAGAAGCTCAGAAAGCCATTCTTCCTGTTTGGGATGCCTCACACCATACAAAATAAATACATTCCCACCAGTGGATGGGGTGAGTGGGGGGCATAAAAAAAGAAGGAAGTGAGCCCAGCTCCCACCCAGCCCAGAGCAAAGGGGGATTCCATTCCCCAGGCTCAAAGTGAGATGATGAGATTCCTAACAATTGCAGGAATGAGAGGAAGAGCATTCACGCCGCCCAGGTGTAGGCATGAGCGAAACCCGAGGGGGCTGTTAGGGCCCTGTCTGCTAGGAATCTCTCACCCCTTCTCTTTCTCTCCTTCCTACAATACTCAGAACGACTCTGTCATTACATATAGCATTTTAAGATTTTCAAAGTGTTTCCTTCACAATAATCCTGTGACGCAGGTGGGGTAAATGCTGTTTCCCCCCCCATTTTACAGACGAAGAGACTGAAGATCTGAACAGTGAAATTACTTTCCTGCAGTCAATCAACAAGCATTAGATAAGTCCTTATATGGAAGATACAAACACAAAAATGAAACTGTTCTAGGGGTGGCTCGGTGGTGCAGTGAATAGAACACCGACCCTGGAATCGGGAGAACCTGAGTTCAAATCCAGCCTCAGACACTTGGGCAAATCACTTAACCCCAGTTGCCTTGCCCTCTCCCCTCCAAAAAGAAACAGTTCTTTACTTTGAGGAACTTACATTCTATAAAGGGAAAAATCTATTAATATAAAAATATAAACAAAGTATTACAAAGTTATTTGGGGGCAGCGAGGTGGTTAGAGTGCTAGGCCTGGAGTCATCTTCTTGTGTTCAAACTCTTACTAGCTGTGTGACTGTGGACAAGTCACTTCACCTTGTTTGCCTTAGTTTCCCTATATGGAAAATGAGCTAGAGAAGGAAATGGCAAACTATTCCAGTATCTTTGCCAAGAAAATCCCAAATGGGGTCATGAAGAGTCAGACACAGCTGCAAAATGACTTAGCAACACAAATTTTTTGGGAGAAAGCATTAGCATTAGGGGAGAGCAGGAAAGGTCTTATGTAGAAGGGGACATTTGAGCAGGTTTTTTGAAGGAAACTAGGGATGCTGAGAGAGATTCTAAGGTGAGAAGGAATGCATTCCCGGAGTCGGGATGGCCTATGCAAAAGTATGGAGATGAGAGATAGAGTTTAATGTATGAAGAACAGTAAGAAAGTCAGTCTACCTAGACCATCAAGGGCGTAGAGAAAAGGGAAATGTAAAATAAGACAGACAAGGCAGGTGAAGGGCTTTAAATGCCAAAGAGAATTTATAACAGAAACCAGAGGTAAAAAGGAATCACTACAGTTCATAGGCCACCCGCCTGGAAAGAAAAGTCTGAAGCAGGATTTAAACCCATATCTCCTGACTACAAGTCTCAAAGGCTGTCCACCATGCCATGCTGCATGTAACTCAAGATCAGAGCAGGAAAAAACCATGATGGCTATCTAATTAAAACCCCTCCTTTCACAGATGAGAAAAATGAGACTCTCATCAAAAAGATAAGAAAGGTTATGACTTGCCCAAGGCCACACCGCTAGGTAATGACAGAACTGGAAACTGAACCCGAGTTTCCTGACTCCTCATCCTGGATGTTCCCCCATAATGCCACCATACTAGCAGCTTCCCAAAAGATGCTACTGTGAACAGCTTTTAAGGTTCAGATTATACAGTATAGTGAACCCTCCATTTATTCCATAACAAATCAAGGCAAACATTCACAGCAAATCACAATATAAGATCCACAACCTTACATCTTATCACAGAAAATCACAATATAGTGTTCACAACAGCTTAACATTAGAATGGCCACGTAGTTTTCACTACAGTGAATATTTAGAACAAAGAACAAAAGAATAATCATCTGGTTTCCCTAAGGGGGAAATCCTCCTTACTTAATCATTCAATCAATTCACAATACAGTAATCAATCTTTCATTCATGGGGCAATCATAAGTTAACTTAATCAGTCACTTATCCAGATTAGCAATTACTAAGTATTATTAATCACTAGATATAATCATCAGAAAATTACACAAACCCTCCACCCTCGGTGTCCAGCAAACTTCAATTTCATCAGGCATTCTATATCTGAGGAGAGGCCTTTTCTTCATCTTAACTAGGGGTGGTCTCTCAGATTCCCTGGATCCCCTTCCATGGTCTCAGCTCCTATCTGAATCTACCAAACAGTCACTTGGATTTAGAGGCAGACAGATCCCAGGTTCTTGTCCAGTCCTCCAGGCAGTTTCTGGTACATACTGAAGTTCACAGATTCTGACACATCTCAAAACCTTCACCACTTCTATTGCCTGGAGCTCAAGGATCAACCAAGCCACGAACAACAAAGTCTTATCCTGATCATGCTTCTTCAGTCCTCTAACAGTTCAGCTGGCCCTAGGACCCAGGAGAAATCTCAGCCTCCCAGGCAGCCCTCTCAGCCTTCCAGGCGGCCTTCACCAGATTCTCGTCTCATAGAAAACTTCAACTCTGTTCTCAGTCCAGCAACCCAGATCCCACATACTGGGACAATTCTGCTTCCTTCACCAGGAGGAAAATTCCCGATTCTGATTCTCTGTCTCTAGAATTCTTCTTATATACACACACTGGCCTTCTGTCTCAGCCAAACCCCTCCTGCCATGTCAGCAACAGGAGATAGAGTTCACACCCTCTGTTCACACAGCAGACAGAGTTTGCACCTTCTGCCTCTCTCAAGAGGTACTTAGCCCTAAGTTACCAAGGGCTAAGTATCTGCTAAATTGATGACTGTTACATCCCCACTACAAAGTTGTTTCCTTTTCTGATCTCCCACTCATTTTTCTTCCTCTCCAAGTACATGGCTAGGCCCTGCCAAAGGTCCTCCTGGTTACCCTATGGCTCCACTGAAGGAGCATCAAACTGAAGCTGAAGAACTTTGATATGACCTACTCTGTGCCCATCTCTCCCCTCAACCTATTGCTTCTAAGCCTGGTGGGCAAAGTTTCAAATCTTCTTTCCAAAGTCATCGCTAGAATCTCCAAATCAGAATTGATATCCCTGCCAGCATCTCCAAGAGACACCTTCTGTAACTGGAAATAACCAGCATTCTCATCCCCCAGGGTGACTCGGTTTTCTCTTCTGTAAAATGGGCATAATAATAAGCTCTGCCTTATAGGGTTGTTGTGAGGATCAGATGAGTGATATATGTAAAGTGCTTTGCAAACCTTAAACATATATAAATAATATATAAATATATAAATGTTAGATGTTATTATTATTATTATTCGAGGAGTAGGAGCTGTGGTGGCTCATGGACGCTTTAAGATACTAGAGCCTTAGATTGATCCTTTCCTTGCTCTGTACCAGTAGGTTAGCTCTGTGAGGCAAGAAATGAACAAGATAAACCTCATGGAAACAGGCTACTGAAGTGTCACCATCTTGTATAAAAGTTCCATTGGCTTGGACCACTCTCCTTATGGCAACCTCTTATTGTAAGCTAGTTCTGTTGCCAGAAATTCCTTGGGCTGTTTATTTTCCATTTGTCCATATGCTCACCACAAATGCAGGAGAACCCCCGTTTGAGGTTTATACTTAGAAGCTGTAATTGCAACATGGGAGCAAATGCATGGAGTGAGCAGGGGAAATGGCCCAATTGAAAACAAACTCACCATATGTTTCAGATTGGTGGGGTCCCAGAGAGCCAGGACTCCTTGGAACCATCTAAGGTATTCATTGTGCTGTCATTCAACTGTGTTTATGAGAAAATGGCTCCCCCTGAGCAGCTGCCTATCAAGGCCCCAAATCACAAACCATCCATGGTGGGAAGCAAGGACCCATTGACAATTTTCTTGGTCTTCAATTTGAGTCCCAATTTGAATGTCTTCTCAACACAGGAACCACAGGTCCCAAGTGATTCCTTCTCTGTGCACTGGGCAGACCATCTTGCTGATGTACTTGCCGTATTGGAGCAAACAAATCCCATGAATCGTATGAGCTCCTTTCCTACTTACAGGTTTGAAATGGGGATTGAAAAAACATTCATGGTTTATACACAAAAATATGGCAGCTGGAAATGTGTGCCTCCATCATTTCCAAAGATGTTAAATCATGGTTCCATCTGGTGGCCATTTATGTGGACTTTGAAAGTATTAAGGAAACATTTGAAAAGAACAAGATTGAACTCCATTGTCTTAGTTCAATGTGTTTCCTAAAAGTTCATCCTACCACCAACCAGTCAATGAAATATAACAGCTGCATACTACATCCTGTTAAGGCTTACCTCATAGGTCTGAATATTGTCACCTTGTTATAGCCAGATAAGCTGGTTTGGATGTTCTAAGGATTTCTCAAGTTACTGGAAATACTTGGTCCCAGACACATAGGAAGCAGCATGGTTTAGTGGATAAAACACTGGACTTCCAAGTTTAGAAGACCTAGGTCTGAATCCTACCTCAGTAGGATTGTGTGACATGAAGCAAGTTCTCTCTGAGACTCAGTTTCTCCATCTGTAATGCAAGGGAAACAGCAACTAATTCACAGGGTTATGGTGAGGATCAGGTGAAATACTGTATGTAAAATGTTTCATAAACCTTGAGACTGTTTATATAAAGCTCTCTATAAATGTCAGCTCTTTCTTTCAACCCAGTGATGCCACCATTGGGTTTATGCCCCAACGGAGTCAAAAACAGAAGTTATGGTGCAATAGTCAGAGCAGCACTCTCAGTGGTAGTGAGAAATTAGAAAGAAAGTGACTGCCCATCAGTTGGAAAATACTCAGAAAAAAAACCACACCAAAACTATGGCATGTGAATGTAATGGAATATTGTTGTACAGTAAGGAATGATGACATTTAGGGGAATGGGAGGATTTGCAAGAACCGATGCATAAAGAAACAAGAAGAGACATGATACGCAACTATGACAGTATATGACAAGATCACTAAAAGGAAAACAGATTCAGAGTAGCTAAAAAATCAATGAAGGTCCCAGAGAACAGATATTTAAACCTACCTCCAATAGTGTGCTGGTAAATGTTTAACAACTGGATCTCTGAATAATAATAATAATAATAAATCTTGTGAAAATACACTTTGAAATATAATCTGTATTCTTAACACTTTCTCCATTGCTTTCTTAAAGTCTATACAACCAACAAATAGTAAATTTTGATTTGTAGCATTTACTGAATTCCAGGGTGTAAATGCTCACTGAAAATTTAACAATAGGCTCTCCTGGCTCCAGGAGCCTACCTCCTTCCTCTTAGCAGAGAGGTGGGGGACCACAAGAAGAGAATGTTTTATATGTAGTTGTTTCATTCACCCAATGGGACATTTTTGCTTAATTGTTGTTCTTTGTTACAAGGCAAGGTTCAAGAGGGAAGAGGTTCTAAGGTGGGAGGTGCCCCCCACACCCAGAAATGGCTATGATATAAGGCTGTGATATAGGTATAGGTATCTATATAGATATAGATATAGATATAGGTATATAGGTATGATATAGATATAGGTACCTATGATATAGGCACCTATAGACACAGGAATGGGGATTAAAGTTGTGATTTCATGGACCCAGGAAACTCCCTGTACCAGTGCAGACTGAGCTGTCTAGAACAAATGCGGAGAGCTGAAACAACTTCCTTGGGTTCACACAGTTCATATCAGAGGCAGGATTAGAACTCAGGTCTTCCTGGTTCTGAGGTCAGCTCCATATCTACTATGCCATGCTGCCACTCAAGGACAAAATACATCAGTAAAATACATATTTAAGAAAACTTTTGTAAATGCCAACTATTATTATCCCTTGTTTCCATCATCTCTCTGTTTCATGAATTTGCGATAAACTAAAATCCCTTCAAGATTACACTCCTTTTTTTTTACAACCCTTCAAAGACATGCATTTGTGCTATCCCACCTAAGTATAGGACCAGTTTCTTTCTTTTTTAAAAATTTTATTTATTTATTAGTTTTTAGTTTTCAGCATTCACTTCTATAAGATTTTGGGTTTTAAATTTTCTCCCCCTCCCTCCACTTCTCCCCTCCCCAAAACAGCATGCAATCTGATATAGGCTATACATGTACAATCATAAACATATTTCCACATTAGTCATGTTATAAAGAAGAATTAGAACCAAAGGGGAAAACCACTAGAAAAAAGAAACAAAACCAAAAAAAAAGAAAGAGAGAAAGAAAAAATAGTCTGCTTCGATCTACATTTAGACTCCATAGTTGTCTTTCTGGATGTGGAGACCATCTTCTACCATGAGCCTTTTGGAATTGCGGTAGATTCTTGTATTGCTGAGAAGAGCTAAGTCTATCAAAGTTGGTCATCACACAAGGTGGCCGTTAATGCGTTCGGTGTTCTCCTGGTTCTGCTCACTTCACTCAGCATCAGTTCATGTAAAAGACCAGTTTCTTCTAAACATCTCCTCAAGCCAGCTCTCCTAGATTATCCCTAGGGAGGGGCTTCCAAAGCATTTGGGACTCCTCCCTTCCTTCCTCTGACACTTCCTGCCAGATTGCCTTCATTCTTCCCTTCCTTCTTTTCTACCTCTCTTCCTCCCTCCCTTTGTTCCATCCCTCCTTCCTTCCTTCTGCTTTCCCTTCCTTCCCCTCTCCCTCCCTCCTTGCCATTGCCTCTTTCATGGTTTACATTCTCTTCGTTCAGGACTTTGAAACCTAGACACAAAAAGTACCTGTTATAAATGATCTCTACTCATAAGATCAAAGAACTAGAGTTGGGAAATTTGTTACAAGGGAAGGTTCGAGGGCGGGGGAGGACTCTAGTATAATCCCCTCCTTTTACAGATGAGGAAACAATCCCTAAAGCAGTATAAGTGACATATCCAAGGTCAGCTTGTTGGTAAGTAGCTGTGATGTGTTCCTTCCAGATCAAAATTATCTCATTCACTCTATGATACTCCAACCTCAAAATCTCCCAGGAAAAGGGCGTGGCAAAATAAAGGAGGAAGGGAGAGAAGACAGGAAGCACCTCTGTGGTAACAGTGGCAGCACCTTAATCTACCAGCTCAAGGTGGGCTAACTGGGCTTCCTGACTGGTTGAGCGATGAGTGATCACTTGCCAAAGTTCCTGCCCATACTCCGTGGTGGCTTGAGTGACAAAGGGTTGTTTGTCCTTCCAAGCCCCCTAATCGCCTTAGGGCAGGAGCTTTGCTAGAGCAGCCCAGTCATCCAGCATCATCTCAGAGATCCAAAAGGGACTTAAACTGAAGTCGGTGTTAGTCTGGCTTAATCCTAACTGGGAAAGGGACCCATAGGCCTCACAGGAGGTGCTGCTGTGGAAAGAGCTTTTGATTCGGGAACAGAAGGCCCTGGTTCAGATCCCATCTCTGCTCCTAGGTATATGCCATTGAGAAAGTCCTTCACCCCTCTCTCCCTGTCTTAGTTTCCTCACAAGGAAACTGAATGGGCTGGACAAGCTGACTTCTAAGGGGCCTTCTCATCTCAAAATCTGTGATCTTACAATGCCTCTTCTGGCTTTATCAGATGCTTTATCCCTATGGCAGGTGTAGGAAGGTCAGTAGGACGCTGTCTACCCTGAGCCTCGGGATATTTTGGGTCTGTCTGCAGAGTTTTGTTAGAATAATGTCATTCCTGGTTCTTCCAGCTTAGAAATAGCGCAAACAAGAAAACTGGGGAGGAAGAAGAGAGGGGCAAGTAAAATTTACTTTAAAGAAACTTTTTTCTACTTGCACATCTTACACTTTGATCACCTTGGTTGCAAGTAGCAGAGCTAGGATTCAAACCCAGGTCCTCCCATGCAAAGTCCAGCCTGCCTGCCTTCCTTTCCTTCTTCCTTCCTTCTTTTCTTCCTCTTTTCCTTTCTTTCTTTCTTTTCCTTCTTTCCTTCCTTCTTTCCTTCCTTCCTCCTTTCCACCCTTCCTTCTTTCTTTCCTCCCTCCCTTCCTTCCATTCTCCTTTTCTACCTTCTTTACTTCCTTCCTTTTCCCCCTTCTCCCTCCCTTCCTTCTTTCCTTCTTTTTCCTCCCTTCTTCCCATCCCCCCTTCTTCCCTTCTTTCCATCCTCCCTCCCTTCCTTTTTTCCTTCCTCCCTCCTTCCCTCCCTTCCTTCTTTCTTTCCTCCTTTCCTTCCTTCCATCCTTCCTTCCTTCCTTCCTTCTTACCAGTCTTCCTTTCTATGAAACCTTCCTTCCTTCCAGTATTTATTTCTTCCTTCTTTCCTCCCTCCCTTCCTTCCTTCCTTCCTTCAATCCACAAAAATATCATGGTCATTTCCCAATGACTCCCTCACTCATCCCCAGAAATCTTCCTTATAACAAAATAACACTAAGCAAAGCATCACACCACTTTAGACATGCCCATCATCCTAGTCTTCATTCTTTACCTCTGCTGTGAGGAGGGATGCTTGCCTCCCCTTCTGTTCTCTGAAGTTGGAATTGAACAGGGCATTGACCAGATTTCTAATGTTATTATCCTTTATATTATTATGGTTCCTATGTAAACTATTCACTTGGTTCTGCACACTTCTCTTTGCATCAGCTCAATGTAGTGCTCTCTCTCTCTCTCCCTTAGACTACGTTTTAATATTTGCTCAGTCCTCTGCCTGCTTCAGTTTCATTTGCTTTAACAAAGGTTTTTAACCTGAGGTCCATTAACCTGGTGTTTTGTTTTAGCATTTTGACACTAAAACTTTTGATAACTGTCTTTTAACGTAATTGGTTTCCTTTGTAATGCTATGCATTTATTTTATGCATCTTAAAACATGATTCTGAGAAGTGGTCTATAGATCTTACCAGACTGCCATTCATAAAAAAGAAAGTCCCCCACCCGCTAGCCAACGACTCCCAGAAGCTTACATACATAGAGAACTCATTGGCAGCTCCGGGTAGTGCAAAGAATGCTGAATCTTGAGTCAGAGAATCTGGGTTCACATCTTCATTTTGCCACTTAAGAGTTTTGTGACTTTCAACAAGTCACAACCTCTCTGAAGGCCTTCCCCCCATTCTCAACTGTAAAATGAGGGAGTTGGACTAGAGGATCTAGATTCTAAATCTACGATGCCCTCAGGGCTTCTGCCCCATCCCTATTCCAGAACTATAGAAACAAGTTTGCAAGGTTGTTTTTTTTTCTCTTGTGAATAAATTTTTACTGATGTTTTTTATTTAGTTTTAAACACTACCAATCATCTCCCCAGCATTCTTCCCATTCTCCTCTCAGAGAGCCATTCCATGTAACATCAATTTTTTAAGATGAAAAAGAGAAAATAATAATTCTTCCTTTGTATAAATTCATGTTACACAGATTCAACTTTATAAAGAATTCTGAAAGAAATTTCAGTTAACCACCAGGAATAAAGGCTAGGTGCAGTGGATGGGGAAGGGATTGCAAGGTTTTTATTTTTGCAAGCTTTATTTTTTCAAAGAAAATTTATTTCTCTGGAAACAACTTGAATATTGTCTAGCCCAATCCTACACACGGGACAGCTAGGTGGCTCAGTGAATAGAGCAATGGACTTAGAGCCAGGAAGACCTGGGTTCAAACACAGTTTCAGACACTCACTAGCTGTGTGACCCTGGGCAAGGCACCTCGCCCTGTTTACTTAAGTTTCCTCATCTGTAAAATGAACTGGAGAAGGAAAGGACAAACCTCTCTAGAATCTTTGCCAAGAAAACCTTAAAAAGGGATCATGAAGAGTCGGACGTGACTGAAAACAGCTAAACAACAAATCCTATACATTAGTGCCAGAATATTAGTCCTCCTGTCCTCAAAATATTGAGATATAATAAAATATTAGATATCTGGGATCATCCAGAAATGGGCTATTATGGATAAAAGGTTTTTTAAATTAAGTTTTATTTTTTCAATGAACAAAAAATAGATTTCAGTTCCCTACAATGGCCCATGACCGAAAGAAGGAAGGAAGGAAGGAAGGAAGGAAGGAAGGAAAGAAGGAAGGAAGGAAGGAAGGAAGAAAGGAAGTAAGGAAAGAAGGAAGGAAGGAAAGAAGGAAGGAAGGAAGGAAAGAAGAAAGAAAAGAGAGGAAAGAAGGAAAGAAAAAAGAAAGAAAAAGAAAGAAAGAGAGGAAGGAAGGAAGGAAAACTAAAATAAAACCCTTTAACAAATATGCAGTCAAGCAAAGCAAAATCTTGCATTGGCCATGTCCAAAAAATATGCTTCATCCTGCTCCCTGAGTCCATCTCCTCTCCATCAGGAGGTGGTTAGCATGTTTCATCAGCAGTCTTACGGAATCACCATTGATCAGTGCATTGATCAGAGTTCTAAAGGTTTCCAAAGGTGCTTGACTTACGGTGTTGTTTTCCCAATTCTATTCACTTTGTCCTGTGTCAGTTCATACAAGTCTTCCTTCCCAGATCTCACGGAAACCATCCCTTTCATCATTTCTTTTGGTATAATAGTATTTGATTACACTCATAAATCATAATTTGCTGGACCATTCCCCAATTGATAGGTATCCTTAGTTTCCAGTTTTTTGCCAATATAAAAACAGTTGCTATAAATACTTTTGTACATGTGAGTCCTTTTCCTCTTTCTTTGATCTCTTTGGCCTGGTAATATTTTCAATGGTCAAAGGGTATGTAGTTTAGCAACTTTTAGGGCATAATTCCAAATTATTTTACAGAAAAATAGCTGTACCAATTCAGAACTTTGCCAACAGCACCAGAAAGTTGTTGCTTTCCTATAGATTCTACAAGAAGATACATAGACATGCATATAATACGTATATAGCCATAAAATAGCTCTAGCTGGGACCCTTTTGCCATCCCTACTTCTCTGTCCTAATTTCGGCTTTAGTCCTGGAAGGACTATTCCTCAGCAGCAACGTTCTCTCTCTGCTGAGGACAACAGACCTGGAACATCTGCTGCTTCAGGAAAGTCCTACAAGGGGCATCTTTACTGGCCGGTGTCCTGTGTTTGCCAGGCATTCTTCTCATGACTCTGGTGAGTAAGCACCTCCAGAATGTTCCCTGAATTCTGTTCATGGCTGGGTGACCCACAGACAATCGTCCTCTTAATCTCACTTCTGCCAGACACAGAACCAAGCCATAAAATAGTCTCCCAGTTCATTCCTGAGGGAAACACAATCAAGTTGCATTTTGGGATCTTTCCTTTCCACTTAGCCCTAAGGAGGCAGAAAAGTAGGGGTTCTTTCCACTTATATCCCAGATCATCCTGGCAAATGGTCAGGGAGACTCAGATCACGTTGCCTTGAAGACTATTTGCCTCTTTCCATGTCTCCAGAGCTGCCTTGACCATCTCAAGATGAGCAGCTCCCAGGTCATTAGAAATATGTCCTACTGCCTTGGGGGAAATCTGTCCTTCCTGGTCTCTGCTCCTCTGGACCCCAGTCCTAGCCAAGCAAGTAAGCACAGCGAAAAGTCTGGGCAGGTGAAGATATCTTTTTTTTTTCTGAGAGGTTTTCCAATGGGATTTCTGGGTGCCTTCCCATACCACTCGAGAGCCGGAGGCAGGGAGCTGCAGTCACAGAAGGGCTTTCATTGGGGGGAGAGAAGTGTACGTTACTGTTTGCTTTCCTCCCTCCCATTCCTTTCACAAAAGTGGAGATACAGCCGAAGATTAACGAGCGGAAAACCTGTACCCAGGGTACAGGAATGACTCCAAGCTGATTTATGGTCTCTCCTTCTAATCTGTTGGAGGAATTCCCAACTGAACAGGGCCACAAATCTTTCCTGGACTTTCACAGCTGTTTCGACTGTCCGCTCACCTCCACGTCCTATATCTGTCTGACAGCCCACACGTTAAGGCCCAAAGGCCATTTCTGGCTAAGGGCTGACCACACAAAGCATCTGATTCATCCCTGGGCCTGGCCACAACACTGGGGGGAAAAAAAGAGAATAGGGGGAAGGAAAGTGTAGGGGAGGGGGGAGCATAGGGAGAAGGGAAAAATTCCCACCCTGGAGGGTAATTTCAAAATCAACAGCATCTTCCTAACGGAAAACTAACTGCAGGTTTAGGGAAATCAGTGGAATGTATGCAATTAATTAAAGGGCAAGTCTCAGAGCAGACTAAATACTGGAAATCAGGAACTGGAGTCCAACTCGAATCATGATCGGAAGGGGGAACTTCCCAATTTGATTGCAGAAAGCAATTTACTTCAATTAGCAGTGACATAAACAGGGTGATTGCTTAATAGAAGTATTGCATCTCTAAAAAATAAACAGCCTTAATTGCATCTCTTAACATTACATTAGCAGAACATGAATGCTCTTCTCCAAACAGGTTTGATTAACCCTTTCGGTGCCACGTGCCAAGAGTCTCCCGACTTCCACCCCCACCCCCTTCCACCCCCACCCCCTTCATCCAAGCAGCCAGTCCTAGAGAGTATTCTTCTAAAGCCTCGGATGTCCTCCCCCCACTCCCAGATACCCTTTTGGCTTTAATTAGTAGGGTGACTACTACATCCCTCAGGCTAGGCAAGAGTTAAGGGATAGAACCCTTAGAGTGAGGTGAGGAGGGGGAAAGAATGATCTTTCTGTCACCTCTTCTCCCCTACTAAGGATATCCATAACCCCATCAGTAGGGTAGTCTCAGCTGTTCAGTCTCATTGTGTCAAATATGTATGAGGTAATTCACAGTAAATTCAGGAAGTTTGGGGCTATAAAACCCTTCTTCCTCTAGATCTCCAGCTGTATAGGGTTTGTATAATGAATTGCACTCCACTCATGACAGCCCTTCTACTATTGGGCCATAGAGAAAGAGGAGAGAGAGAAAAAAAAGGAGAGGAGAGAGACAGAGAAGAGAAGAGAGAAAGAGAGAGGAGAGAGAGAGAGACAGAGAGAGAGAGAGAGAGAGACAGAGAGAGACAAAGAGAAAGAAAGAGAGAGAGACAGAGAGAGAGAAGAGGGAGAGGAAAGAGGGAGGAAGGAGGGGGAGAGGGGGGAAATGGCTGTGAAATGTCCCTTCTAAGAAGCTAGTGCTGTCCTCCAACTCCCTCCTGGCTTGCTCCCCAGCCAAATTCAACCCATGATTGCATATCAAGGTCTGTTTGGAAGCTGCTCCACACTCCCCAAATTGCCCAATACACTGGCTGCTGCAGCTTCCCAAGTGGGTGTGTAAACAGGAAAGAGAGCTGACACTCAGGCAAATAAACACAAGTGGGAGGGGGGAGGAGAAAGTGCACTTGGGAGCAAAGCAGACAGCCCAGTGAAAAGCCAGGTTTTTTGCTTTTTTTTTTTTTTTAGGGGTGCAAATGAGCAGAGTCTTTTAGTCTACAGTGAAATATGATTCTCTGGATTCTTCAATCCTTTTTGCATCTGTTTCTTCCTCTCTATTCCCCCCTTCCCCTCCCACCCTGCTCACATGGGCCTTCATGACTGCCCACCTGGACTACTGGGATAGCCTCCTACCAGGCCTTCTTCCTTTCTCTGCTCCCTTTATCTCCTTACAATTCATTGAGCGGAGACTTAATCTTGGTTATGCATAGCTTTGGTCATGCCTCTGCTCTCCTCAGATCTCATCAATGGCTCCCTATTGCCTGTGGGGTACAGTTCAGACTCCTCTGCCTGCCATTCAAGGCCCTCCACAATGGGCTGTCACTCTACTGTCTTCTACTACAGTAGAATTCCAGCCAAATTGGACCCCTTAAGCTTCTCTATGTTCATGGCCCATCCCTGAACTGCTTAATAATGTCTCTGCTTCTCATATTTAGTGTGGTGGAAAGAGAAGTGGTTTGGGAGTAGAAGGACCTGTGTTTGAATCCTAGCCCTGCTACTTATTGCGGTTTTTTTGCCTTGGACAAATTATCTAAAAGCTATGCTAAGGTCCCTTCCAGTTCTAAAATCCAGTAATCCCAAAGCTGTGTGAAGGCAGGCACTAAGTTTTAGCCAAACTTTGCATCTTTCCTGTGCTCCCCTAGAAGAAAGCTAGGCACCCAGAAGGTATTTAATAAATGCTTGTTGATTTTAATGGAAAAAGTACCAGACAAGACATAAGAACACCTGGGATTTAGGCATAACATCATAAAACATGGGGCATTTCCCAAGTCACTAACCAATTCATGCCTCATTTTCCTTATCTGTAAAATTAGGATAATAATATCAGCCCTACACACTTGAGATTCTCCCAGGGTGTGAAAGCACTCTGGAAAACATGAAGCCCTGTGTAACGGCAATGACTGTTACATCATCCTGCCCAATCCGAATGCTTCTATTGCTGCTGAGTCTGGGCCTTTAGGAGACCTAGGAGAGAGCCTCATCGACTCTTCCTCAGGCTCAGCTCCAACAAAGCTCCCTCCCCCCAGTCACCATGCTTCCCCAATCTTGACCCCAGAGATGAGATTTAAGACTGTCTCTCCCTTCCTTCTTTGAGAGGTAGGGCCTACAACCCTACGTGAAATGTCAAACTTGGTTGAAACGCTAGTTAGTTTTACTAAACATTTTTCCCCTTTGGTTTTATTCTTCATCATAAGGGATGGCTCTCAAGGAGCAAGAAAGGAGAGGCATTTGTTGGAAAATGAAGGTAATGTTTTAAAAAAATAAGATACTAATTAAAAAAAAGATTCCATGCTCATTGGAGCATAAAAAGGGAAAATGGCAAAAGGACGGGTGTGGGGGGAAGGGATGGCAGAAGCAGGAAGTGGTTCTGACTGCTGTAATCTTGATTTTGATCTTGCCACTTAGGCTCAGACACCTCAGTACTTACCTGGATCAGAGGATTAATCCTTAACACCCACTAACCCAGAAACTGGTAACCTCTGACCCAGGGCCACTGAAGAGCATCCACAACTGTTGATGACCTCTTAATTTTACTATAGGTACAATTTTTTCTCCCTTCTTTACCTTCCTTTCTTCTCTCTCCCTTGTAGCTTAGTCTGAACAGTGGCCACTTATTATTCAGATAGTGAAACGACAGGCTAGAGAGGCTTTGAGTCACTGCCCCAACCTGATGGCCACAGCTGAAGCTGGGATGCTTGGTCAGGTTGCCCCCTTTGCTGGTAGTAGTTCCCAAAGAGAACCAGATAAGATATTATCCTTGCAGGGTTTTTAAAAAGAGAACTAAAGACCTATAGGTTTACTAAGGTTCAGCATATTGTGAGAGGTGGATGAAAGGTATTTTGAGTCCACCCCAAAATGTTACTAGCTCTAGGACAGTGACCAATGTGCTAAGCTTCTCCTCTCTCCAGATGTCCCCAGCCATTCGGAGGCTAGAAGGTCACTAGGAATGTGCCATTCAACAAATGGTTTTTCTAGTGAATTTCTCTATCCTGGAATTCTCTAACACCCACCAGTTCGCAGGTACTTGATGTGATTCTTTCTCACTTTGTTCGTCAGCATCCTTCCCGCCCCCCCATGCAGTACCCTCATTCAGACAACTTTCCCCCAATAAATTCAATATTTATTAAGTGCCCACATTGTGTAAAACACTACATACTTCATCCATGCATCCATCTATGCATTCATTTATTCATTCAGCAAGCATTTAGTATGAGGCCTTTAAAATAACCACAGCTCAGATTTTGCTACTAGTCTACGTAGAAAATTTTCCATAAAGTCCCCAATATGGGACATCTAGATGACCATTCCTTGGTTCAAGAATAGACCATCCTTAGAGCCTCCTAGGAAAAAATTGAACTACCATGCTGGCTATATAACTAATGTTTGAGGCACCATGGTTTTGATGACTTGATAGGGTCAAGGAGACATGGATTCATATCCTTTGACCTCTTCTCAGTTGAGGGAATGGTTTATATACCTTGGATATCAAATACTTATCTGACATATTTGATTCAAAGGGTTTTTCCCTATTTGACTGCTTTCCTTCCTTTCACAGATGCATTAATTTTGTTTTTGCAGTTTTTCCGTTTCATGTTATCAAAGTTATCTATTTTATCTTTTGCCTCTATCTCTTGTTTAGTTAAAAAATATCTATTCATAGCTACAAGAGGTATATGATCTGCTTCTTATCAATTTTTATGCTATTATCTTTAATATTAAAGTCATGTGTCTGTTTAGCATTTATTTTGGAATGTGACTAAGGTACTAGACTCAGCATAATTTCTGCCAGACTGCTTTCCAATTTTCCCATAAATTTTCCTGGGTCCAAATCTCACCATGAATACATACTGTGTGACTATGGGGAGATTACTTTGCCTCTCTGAGCCCCTCTTTCCTCATCTGTAAAATGGGAACAATACCTATAGTAGCTGTTGAACAGGGTTGTTATGAGCACAGAATAAGATCATGTAGACAAGAGTACATACAAGGTGTCCCCAAAATCTTACTACAGTTCTCGCTTTGAGCCTTCAAGACTTTGGGGACACTTTACATAAATGTCAGCTATCATTATTATTTTCTCCTTGGTCCAAGTGTGGACCAATATCTCCAATATCTTCCAGAGTGAAAATGGGTCTAGGGGGTGCAGGGGAAGGGTGAGAGGGAGGAGGTGCCAAAGGTGACTCTGAATGGCTTTCTGGGTACCGTGGGACAAGTACAATTTGGTTCCAAAGAAAATGATAGTATGAGATCATTCATTATAATATTTAGCTCCCAGCAGAAACCACTGTGAGCCCCGTCCAAACCACAGACAGCTTTGGCAGCACCAGTATCCTCTTACGGTTACATAAGCTTTGCAGGGAAATAAATACCAACTCATCTCGAAGGAATTTTAAAGGCTAATAAACCTTGCGGCGCTACCACTAGTCTCCCTTCTCCAGGAGGTGCTGGTGTTTTATAGTGGAAGGAATGAGAAGGCCTCGTGGTAGGGCCAGGGAGGGAGGCCTCCGGCTGGCGGAGGCCGTGACATTCCAAACTCCCTGTCCCCAGAGACAAAGAAAGGCTCATTCCTGCCACAGAGCTGGCACGGCCTAAACACTCCTCGGCCCAGCCCTGGGCTGACCCCTGGCCTACCCCATGCCTTTAGCATTTTCATAAAAATAACACCAACATCCCACGTTTGTCTAGTACTTTGCAGATTTTGAAGCATCTTCTGCAGGTTCATTGCTTCATTTGATCTTCCTGACAAAACTGGCAATGCAATATTATCGCCATTTTCCAGGTAAGGACATTGAGACGGAAAGAGGCTACAGGGACTTATCACCAGCGCGTGGCTAGCAGCAGTAAGTGCAGGAACTTAGGCCTCCCAGGGCACAGAAAGAGAGGGTGAAGGTTACAACCTCTCTGGACTTCATTTTCTTAATCTGTAAATGAGGGTTGTGGATTGAATGACCTCTAAAGTCTCCATTATTCAAACGAAAGAAGGAATGGGGGAGGTGGGATGGAGACTAAAAAGAAGGGAAGGAGGGAAAGAGTGAGAGAAGGGAAAAAAAGCAGGAGTGAGAGAGGGGGAAGAAGGAAGGGAAGGGAAGGGGAGGGGAGGGGGGCAAGGAAGGAAGGAAGGAAGGAGGGAAGGAAAGAATATAAAAATCACCTATCTTTTTTTTACATGGAAGAGAACAAAGTTAGCTACATGGCGCAACCATATTTCTAACCTAACATTACCATATACCCAATGTTTTCTCAGGTTAATGTCCTGACTATCTAGGTAAAACTGAGATATCAGTGGGCAAATACTAAGATCAATAAATAGAAAATAAAAGTATATATCAGGGAAAGAAATTTCCAGGCTTAAGAGAAAGGACGAATTCATTTATGTCCAGCATCACTGCTGAGCCACTGGGGTGCTCTGTTCCTTTCTACTGAGGACCTGGCAGACAAAGGTGTGGGGATAAACCTCTCAAGTACCAGCGTTTGCTTGAGTGGCTAAGCCAGGGCAGAACAGCAGAATGCTGCCACATCAAGCTAAGCCAAAAGGAAAGAGGTAATGAGTAACCTGGATCCCTGCGATACAGGGTGAGTAACCAAGGCAACCAAAGAGGGTTAAACCATAAAGGGGGAGCCGGAGGGTGGGACAACCTCCCTGGAGCCAGCAGGGGACATTCCCAGGATGCCAGGTCATTGAGCTGAGTTTCCAAGGGGCTCAAGCCACTGCTAGTCTGGCTTAAAAAAAAAAAAACATTCTAAAAAACAAAGGCACCTACCCACTCCTATCCCCAGGTAGCCTGACAAACATATCCTGGGGAGTGCTGAGTTTAAAGCCCATCTCTGCCATTTACTCCCCAGGTGACCTTGAGCAAACCCCTCTGGGCCTCTGTAAAATGAAGGTGTTGGACAAGAGGATCTCTTAAACTCCTTTCTGGATCTAGACCTATGATTCTGAGTCTGTGAATTAGTGCCCAACCTTCAAGCAATGGTCACTGTCCAGGAGCAACCAAGTTATTTGGAGCCTGTCTTCCACCCACCTGCCAAAGCAAAATGTCTCTGTGGGCAATACAGGGTAAAGTCAGCTCCTCTGCCGGCGCAGACAAAAAAAGCCCCTCCCTAGTAAAGAGACTCAGCTGGGGCATTCATCCCCCAGCAGTACCCACCATTGCCAAGGACAAGGGGATCTGGGCAGAGGAGAGCACAGGCCCAAGTAGGCCAGGAAGGGCGGAAACCCTTTGAAGAAGCTGTTTAGCTTTGATTGTGCAATTCTGTTCTTATCTGGTCCCCATCCGACTGCAGCCCCTGGGAGTGTTCCAAGAACAGGAGTTCGCTCTTTGATTTCTCCTTCCCCAGCCTCCAGGGAACAGCTCCAGGTAGAATGATTAGAATCAGGCCAGCAGGCTGGCCTTGTCGAGGCTTGTCGGGAAGCCCATCTCCTAGGAGCAGCAGCTCCCCATGGCCTCACCCACGTGGCAAGCCGACAGCTGGCAGCTTGTTTTATGAACATCCAAAATCCAAGAGGAACCACAAAACCACGCTGGTGTGTGTATAACCAATCGTGGAGGAGGGCAGACACTGGCAATGTCTGCCACATCTTCCTCTGATGGCCAACTGTGCTCAGCACAGCCCCAGTGCCCATCAGCTCTGACTTAAGCCTCCTTGAGGCAGATGGCCCCCTCTTCTGCTCCCCCACCAGGTGTCACCATCTAACACCTGCAATCTTTTCAGGAAAGCTAGCAGGACGGACCAAACTGATGACACATGACTCTCCCTGCACTCTCCCCTCCAACCAAACTGGCCTCGCTGTTCCTCACACCGGATATTCCATCTCCTATCTCTATGCCTTTGTACAGGCTATCCCTTGTGCTGCTAGTGCCTTCCCTCCTCACCTTCACCTCTTATAATCCCTTGTTGTTGTCATTTTCAGTCATGTCTTATTCTTTGTGACTCCCATTTGAAGTTTCCTTGGCAAAGATACTGGAATGGTTTGCCATCTCCTTCTCCAGCTCATTTTACAGATGAGGAAACCAAGGCACACAAGGTTAAGTGACTTGCCCAAGGTCACAGAACTAGTGTCTAAGGCCAGATTTGAACTCACATCTTCCTGACTCCAAGCCAGGCACTCTATCCACTGCCTGTGTCACCTAGCTGCCCCCTTAGAAACTCTAGCTTCTCTCAAAACACAGCTTAAGAGCTACCTCTTACCTGAGGTTTTTCCAGATGTCCCATCTGCCGCTGCCTCTCCTTGTCTCAAAATAACCTTGAACATACTTTGTACATAAGTTGTATATACTTCATACGTACACATTGCTTCTCCAATGGAATATAAACTCTCTGAGGGCAGGGACTATTTCCTTTTTTTGTCTTTCTGTCCTCAGGGCTGAGCACAGTTCCTGGAACCTGAGAGTTGCTTAATAAATTCTTGTTGATTGATTTGATCCACAGCCCAGCTCAATTGAGAAGCAAAAGAGCAGAACCTTAGAACCCTCTATTTTAATGCTTCCCAACCAGAGCCTCACCCCCAATATCTTTAGTCAACTGTCCCAAATGGTCCTGGCTCCCCAATGCCAATTATTGATGAAGGGTTTAAGGATAGAAGTGTTAGGGGAAATAATGGAGAGAGAAAATAGTAGGTAGTTTGTGAGTGTAAGTATGTATTTCAAAAGAGAAGAGCCGCTTAGGGTCAGATAAAGGTATGCAAGTAGCAGATCCCTAGAGTGAGCTGGCTGTGTGAGGAGCAGGAAGGGCAAAAGTGGCAGAAGGTCCCTAGAGCCTGGTTTCCTATACAGCCAAGTTCAGAACTACATGCATTGGCCTAGAATCTACTCTGAGCCTAACTGAATTATACAAGCATTGATATCCCTTCTAACCCTGTGAAAACCAACCAACCAGATAAGCATTGAGCAGCTTCTCCAGCTGTGATCCTAGCTTGTTTCCTCCATAAGGGAAGAGCCAACAGCAATTAATCCTCAGGCACAGAAGGGGATTAAGTCCTTACAAGAGAGTCCTTCCATTGATTGATCATCTTTTACTTGCTGGGTAGTGGGAAGGCAGTGAATAGAACACCGGAATCAGAAAGATGTGAGTTCAAATTCTGCCTCAGATACTTACTGGCTAAGTGACCCTGGGCAAGTCACTTAACCCTGTTTGCCTCAGTTTCCTCATCTGGAAAATGAGCTGGAGAAGGAAATGACAGACCTCTCCTGTATCTTTGCCAAGAAAATCCCAAATGGGGTCGTGAAGAGTCAAACACAACTGAAAACGACTGAACAACATGCTGTGGACCCCTGCTGGAGTCACTTCACCTATGGACCTCAGTTTTCTAATCTTCAAAACAAGGGATCTGAGTAGGTGGTTCTCTAAGGCCCCTTTTAGTCTTAACTACAGGAAGCTTCCCGTCTAATCAGGGAGACTACACACATGCACCAACAGCTAGCAAAGACCATGTCGGATTTCTTTGTATCCCTGGCACAGACCTCAGTGTTGGATGTAGTAAAATCCCAGAGATATTTATTGAATAAATAAACTAGAATATGAGATAGTACCTAAATAAGGTACAGAACAATCACTGTGGCACATCAAAGAAGGGAAGGATCCCCCCCCAAACCCACCACCAAACACATGAACACAAATGCTCCTCCAACCTGAGCACTCCATAGTTTAGCTATCAGGCCACAGGACACCATGGGAAATCCTTTGGTTTCACTGGAGTGGGAAGGGAAAGGGAAGCAAAGGCCAGCCTAAGCCCACGAGGGAGTGGATGCTCTCTTCTATTTGTTCTCTAGGCAGCGACTCCAGGGCCCCTGGATTCTCCTTGTGGAAATTGATGATTTGTAAAGAGAAAAAGCGCATACACTTTGTGGCATTATTTCTATAATAGTGGTTCCCCAAGAACTGGCTTCATACCTCAGCCGTGTAACTCTATTGGAAGGTGGGATACAGTCCACGGAGTCTTTCTCCGGTTGGATGAGGTTTTCTTATTGTCTGTAGTTTCTTTCAGAGCTCTGAATGACAAGCACCCTTTGACCAACCACTCCAGCTGCTGCTGTTCCCTGGAAAGCCGACCCAGACAGTGAGTTCTGGTAGCACTCATTCATTCAAGAGGCATTTATTAAGCACCTTGGGGTTCAGTAGTGTCAAACTCTTCATGACCCTGTGGACCAATTGTCCATGGGGTTTTCTTGGCAAAGATACTGAAGTGATTTGCCACTTCTTTCTCCAGTTTTAGGCAGGATTAAGTGACTTGTTCAGCTAGTTAAGGTCAGATTTGATTAAGCACCTACTATATAACTAAGTAGCTCTGTGAATAGAACCTGGAGCAAGGAAGACCTGAGTTCAAATTTGAACTCAGTTCTGGCCTCAGATACTCACTGACTGTGTGACCCTTAACTTAACTTCTGCTTGCCTTAATCCACTGGAGAAGGAAACTGCAAATCACTCCAGTATCTTTGAAAAGAAAATCCCATGGATAGCATTAACATGCTATGGTCCATGGGGCCACAGAGTCAAACACAGCTGAACAACAATGATATGCCTAGTACCTGTTTTAGGTGCTAAGAATACAAAGGCAAAAATTTCCAGCTTCTGTCCTAACAGAGCTTATACAATCCTCATATATTCCAGGGATGCCCTCTGCCCTGCCCCATGCAAAAGCTAAGGCCCACAACTGCACACCAGTCTTAGGAAGTACAGAGAGAGGGTGAAACCCAGACAACAACCAGCTCTCAAGGATAGAATCTATTGCCTATACCATACTATATTGATTTATTCTCTTTGATCACATGAATACTCAAAAGTAAGCAGGTTTTGCTATTAATACACAAAATGTCAATTCCGAAATGTTAGTGTGAAGAACTGGCATGCAAATTCCCTTCACCAATACAGATAATGGTCTGGGCATGAATTAGTAGATAAATCCTAGGGAGTAGTTGAGGACCACAGAAGTTACCTGCCTTGTCCAAAGTCTACATAGCCAGTAGGTACCAGAGATGGGATTTGACTTAATATTAACAGCTGAATTTTTTTAATTCTGAACTTAACCACAAAAGAAAATGATCATTCATATATATATATATATATATATATATATTAGAACAGGAAGAGGGAGGATGTATTTGAAATTGTGAATGTCTACTCTATAGAGTTTGCTTTTCCTTTTATGATACATGATCTCAATCTTGAGAGGTCACTGTCCTGTTTGTCTGTAATTGTTTCAAGCCTTTCTCCTGCTCTCTTTTCTCTCTCTCTCTCTCTTCTCTCTCTTCTCTCTCTCTCTTCTCTCTCTTCTCTCTCCCTCTCTTCTCTCTTCTCTCTCTCCTCTCTCTTCTCTCTCTTCTCTCTCTCTCTTCTCTCTCTTCTCTCTCCCTCTCTTCTCTCTTCTCTCTCTCTCTCCTCTCTCTTCTCTCTCTCTTCTCTCTCTCCCTCTCTTCTTTCTCTCTTCTCTCTCTCTCTTTCTCTTTCTCTGAACCCTATCCCTATCTCTTCCTCCATTCACTCTATTATTTTTTTAAAAAAAAAAAGCAAAACCCTTATAACAAATATGCATAGGCAAGTAAAACAGACTCTCACATTAGCCATGTTTAAAAATGAACATCTCTCGTCATCTTTAGTCTATCACCTTTGTCAGGAGGTAGGTAACATGCTTCATCATCAGAAATCCAAATTGTGAATGATGATTACATTGAACCAAGCTCTTGAGTCTTTCATAGTTGGGTGAGGGTTTACTTTTAAACATTATTTTTTGTTATTGAATAAAATATTTACCTGATTCTGCTCACTTGGCTCTGCATCAGGTCATATAAGTCTTCCTACATTTCCCAGAAAGTGTCCCTTTCATTGTTTCTTATGTTGCAGTAATATTCTATTACATTCACATACCATAATTTGTTTAGCCATTCCCACACAGTTGAAATTTATGTAGAGCTTCAAAATTTGCAAAATGCTTTACAAGATAGCTTCTCATGACATAGATGCTGTTGTCATCCCCTTTTTACAGATGAGAATACTGAGGCTCAGAAAGATTAAGGAAATTGCTTACATTCCACAGCTAGTACTGCTCTTCCAACACACTATATGTGTGCTAAAAGCTCTTACTGTGGGGCAGCTAGGTGGAGAAGTGAGTAGAGCACGGGCCCTGGAGTCAGAAGGACCTGAGTTCAAATCCAGCCTCACACTTACTAGCCATGTGACTTTGGGCAAGTCACTTAACCCTAACTGCCCTCCAAAAAAAAAAAGTAAAAAATAAATAAATAGAAATAAAAGCTCTTACTACAACCAATCTCACTTAACATCCAAATTCTTTCCTTCCAGTGGAATTTTGCTAAATGCATACATTGCTAGAAATCACATTCCTAGTTAGCAGGAAGTTGAGAGAACCAGAACTAACACATAACTTGCTAATGGTAAATTAGCAAGTGAACAGTAGTTCCCTGGAGCAAGGGAAAGAGAGAAGTAACACACAGGCATGTGAGGGGACTGAGCGTCCTGAAGGTACACACAGACACACACACTTCAACATTTCCTAGATCTTTGGTGCAGTGCTTTGCTTTGGTGGGTGGCTTAGGAAATTGGATGACCAGAAAGTGGGAAAGAAGAGGGGATTTTGGAAGATGATTGTTTCTTGACATACATGAATAAAGAGCCCGCGATAACTGCTGTCGGGTAGCAGCAAATCCACTAGACTGGGAGATGAGTGCTTCTTCAGGTTTCTTCAGTATCCTTCAGATCTAGATCTGGGTTCTAGTCCTTCCTCTGTCACTGTTGTGACGAAGCTATATGACGCTGAGTAAGTCATCTCTTCCCTCTGGGCCTCTCTTTCCCCCTCTTCGTTGGCCTCTAAAACTCCATGACGCCATCCTCATTTTCCCCATCCTGCCTCCAAGCCAAGCAGTGCCTATTCAGATCCAGCCAGTAGCTGCCCCTTGGCTAATGTGACTGAAGGAAAGTGCCTGTTGAGCTGGCTCCTTTGTTGTATGGAATTTTTCAAAACTAGATCACCAAAGTAATATTTGAGCCATCTTCTGGTTCATAGAAATAGTGCTGTAATCCATATTGTTGTTCAGTTGTGTCCACCTCTTCATAACCCCATCTGGCATTTTCTGGGCAAAGATACTAGAATGGTTTACCATTCCCTTCTCCAGTTCATTTTACAAATGAGGAAACTCAGGCAAATAAGATTAAGTGACTTGCCCAGGGTCACACAACTACTAAGTGTCTGAGGCCATATTTGAACTCAAGAAGATGAGTCTGCCTGACTCCATGCCCAGCAGATCCGCTGCACCACCAACTGCCCTAAAATCCATGAAACTTCTTCAAAATGGAATTTTATTTGTTTGGGTTCATTTGATTTGAAGAAATTCCTGTGTCTTCCCCTATAAGTAGCATTCCAGATCAGGGAAGAAGCCTGCTGATTTCTTCTGGTTTACTCTCCCTTCTTCTCCTGGGGAAGGAGCTTGTCTGCCGGTCCAATTCAGACTATAGGGCCCAAGAGACAGTTATCAAGTCAGCTTCCTAGCTGAGTTCAGTTTCTTCTCCCCTGTACTTCCCTTATTCTCGGTGCTATTTTGATCTACTCAGTAACTATGAATGGAGAACATTCCAAGCACTGGCTGCTTTTCATTAAATAATCATATTGCTTCTTGATGGACTACAAGGAGCTAAACTCAGAGAGCACTTAGTGATCCACCACACAGTACCACTCCTCCAAGAATCCCTAATTCCTCTGACAAATATTTATTTGCCTATTATCTCTCCATCAGTAGAATATTTTTATTCTAGCAGTGCAGAGGAGGAAAAGCAAACCAAGTGATTTCTTTTCTAATCTACACATCAGTCTATTTTCTATACCAAATATGAGGGATGTCTATAAAGTAGCATTATATACTGGAATTGTATATTAATGGGACCTCAGAAATAGTCAAGAGGCCCATTAAAAGTTAATAACTGGGGGTGGGGGAGGAGTTCTAGGCTCTGGGCATTCCCAGATGGAACAGTGCCCCCAAATGCTTTGGTGTGGTTGCAACTCTGCAATAGGGGAAAACCATAAATTTGGTGAAGTCCAAGAGTCTCAAGAGATTATCTGGTCCAGCTCCCTGACTCCACAAAGAATCTGAATGAACACTGTGATGAAATGCTTGCTTCACCAATTCTTTTTTTCATCTTAGCATTACTTTCTTGCCTCCATTCAAAGAATATTTTTTCCACTTAATAGTATTTTTTTTCCAATTACATGTAAAGATAGTTTTCAACATTCATTTTTATAAGATTTTTGAGTTTCAAATTTTTCTCCCTCTCTCCCCTCCTCCTCCCCTAAGACAGCAAGCAATAGGTTATACCTGTACAGTTAAACATATTTCCACATTAGTCATGTTGTGAAAGAAGAATCAGAACATAAGGGGAAAACCATGAGAAAGAAAAAAAACAAAAAAAAGTGAAAATAGTATGTTTTGATCTGCATTCAGACTCCATAGTTCTTCCCCAGGATGTGGATAGAACTTTCCATCATGAGTCTTTTGGAATTGTCTTGGATCATTGTATTGCTGAGAAGACCTAAGTCTGTCAAAGTCAGTCATTGCACAATGTTGCTGCTGCTGTGTATAAGGTTCTCCTGGTTCTGCTTACTTCAATCAGCATCAGTTCATATAAATCTTTCCAGGTTTTTCTGAAGTCCTCCTGCTCATCATTTCTTATAGCACAAAAGTATTCCATTACATTTATATGCCACAACTTGTTAAGCCATTTCCCAATGAGCATCCCCTCAATTTCCAATTCTCAAAGATTATTAATCATGAACTTTGGTCAAAGGGAAGATACAAAAAGGAACAAAAGAGGATCTTTGTCCTCAATGCCCTAATGAAAAAGCTTATAAATCTGCCATAGTCTAAAATTTACCTTAAGCATATCGATTTCCTAGGGAATGTAAGGTTTGAGGATCTAATTTTGTCATGGGCAAGGGCAGGCAATGGAATAGATCAGGAATGGTAGATGTGACCAGCAAAGTAGGTCATGGTGAGTTAAAGGAATAACTTATTAAAAAAAAGCAAGAGATGGAAACCAGAATAAGGTGGACCACTAAGGCTGACCTGTGAACATGTTCAGGAGCCTCAATTAGCAAGGATGGCCTCATTCAAAGATCAGCATTAGCATGGCTTGAAGAATTAAAGGAATATTCTATTGGTTCTATGATTTCACTAATGTAGGCACTCCATCTCTCTCAACACTACCCCTCATTGTCCCACCTCTTCCACCTCTGAAGCAGCAGCCTTTGTAACCCTGAAGATTCTTCCACTCCTAAGTCTCCTTCACAGATTGGCAAGTTCCTGGGAACCATTATTTCATGAATAGGACAGGCTATCCATGCTCAGTTCTCTCCCTGAATAGCTCCCAACTCCACAGTCTTTTGCTTTACCCCAACTCCTGCCTTCCTCTGACCCTCCCATTGCTTTCCAGCTTCCTTTTATATGATGTTTTCCCCCATTAGACTTTAAGCTTCTCAGGGATTCAGTTTTTGACTGAGCACAACTAGGAGTCACAACTTTGAAGAACATATTTAGGTTTAATAGAAATTCTTCCTAACAGTTGAAGAAATGCAAAAAGTGAATGGACTGACTCAAGGTGGGGGGGGTCCCTCCATACATGTGCTCAAGCAAAGGCTGTATAACCACCTGTCAGGTATCACAGAGGGTTTTCTTATTCAGTTATTCATGGACTATAAAGCCCTTCCAATTCTGAGAGTCTGTGATTCTAGTGTCATTTCAGACATGGAAGGAGAAGGGAACACTACGGCGCCTACATGCCCGGCACTTTACAAATACTATCTCACTTGATTATCGTAACTATCTGGGGAGAGTCTTTCCCCCCATTTTGCAGTTGAAGAAACTGAGACAAACACACAACTAGTGAGTATCTGGAGCCAGATGTGAGCTTAGATCTTGATTCTAAATCCAAGGCTCTATCCACTATACCACCAACCTGCCCATCCTCAAACTGCCCCCTCCAAAGTAGAACAACCAAAAAAAGTTAAGTGGTTTACCCAAGGTCACACAACTAGTTATCCTCAAGGCTGATGCTGTAACTTAGGTATCCTGCCTCTTAATCCAGTATTCCCCCAACTCTCTTCCACTACAAATTGACAGAGATCATTTCCAAGAAAATACTAATTATCGTTAAAAATAAAATGTGTTATTATAACTCAAAAGTGGTATCAACTGGACAGTCTTAAAACTTGCAAACATTCTCCACCAATCTTCTTTTATGTGGGAGGGTATTAACAATACATTTTTACTTTTAAAAAAATAATTTAAGCTTCTGGAAGGTAGGGACATTTTTTTTGGCTTATATTTTCCCAGCACTTAGCACAGTCCCCAGCACATAGTAAATACTTAATAAATGCTCTATCCTCTAACTATGTTGCTGTTCCGTCATTTTAGTCATGTCTGACTCTTTGTGACCCCAGGTGGAGTTTTCTTGGCAAAGATACTGGAATGGTTTGCCATTGCCTTCTCCAGCTCATTTTACAGATGAGGAAACTGAGACAAGCAGGATGACGTGGCTTAGTTGGATGGGGGGGGGCACAGGTGGGCACCAAACAACTTGTAATGTCTGAGGCCAGATTCAGACTTATAAAGATGAGTCTACCTGATTCCAAGCCCATCTATCTATCTACCTATCTACCTACCTATCTATCTATCTATCATCTATCTGTCTATCATCTACTATCTATATATTCCATCCATCCATCCATCTATCTATCTATCTATCTATCTATCTATCTATCTATCTATCTATCTGTTAGCTCTCTGTCTCTTGCCCATCTCCTGTCAAGCTTACCAGAGGGGACCAACCCTCTCCTGAGGGCCTTTCTTGTTCAGCATCTCACTGAAACCAAAGGCACACTCAGGCTGTCCATTGATTATCCTTTGTAACCAGCCCATTTCCTCTCTTACTACATTTCTACAATGACACCCACTACATACTTCAGAATTTATTGTTTATAGTATGATGCAGCCTGCTCATGCTCACCTTGAAACTCTCTGATGCCTTTTTGTGTGATTTTCAATTTCAAATCTTCAGGTTTGAATATTGTTTCATTACTTATAACACCACCAGTAGAGTACTGAGATTAAAAAGATAGGCTTGTTTTCAAGAAGGAGTTGAGGGTCATTAAAATATTTTTTCCAGTTTCCCAAAGGCCATCCAACCTGCTCTCCTCTTTCTGTTCAATTCTAAGCAAAACTCATTGTCCATTGGTTTGTCCATCCAAGATAGATTACTTTTTCACCTATATAAATATTTTTTATGAAAATAAACTACACATCCATTGAGGGTATTCTTTTTTTTTCAATAAATACTTTTTCCAATTACATGTAAAAAATTTTAACATTTAACATTTGTTTTTTAAAAGTTTGAATTCTAAATTCTCTCCCTCTCCTCCCCCCTCATTGAGAAGGCAAGCAATTTGATATAGGTTATACATGTGCAATCATGCAAAATATTTCCATATTAGTCATGTTGTGAAAGAAAACACAGACCAAAAAAAAAAAGAAAGTTTTAAAAAAAAAAGTATGCTTCAATCTGCATTCAGACTCCATCAGTTCTTTCTCTGGAGGTGGATAGCATTTTTCAGCATGAATCCTTTGGAATTCTCTTGGATCATTGTATTGCTGAGAATAGCTAAGTCATTCACAGATGATCATCATACAGTATTGCTGTTACTGTGTACAATGTCCTACTGGTTCTGCTCACTTCACACTGCATCAGTTCATTTAAGTCTTCCCAGGTTTTTCTGAAAATATCCTGCTTTTTATTTCTTATAGCACAATAGTACTCCTTCACAATCATATACCACAACTTGTTCAGCCATTCCCCCATTCATGGGCATCACTTCTTGAGGGCATTCTTGATAAGCATATTAAAAAAGAAAAGGTGGACTTTCAAAAGTGATATTCTACAATGTACCACATCTTTACCATCATACAATCGACTGAAATGTATAGAAAATACAAGATTATTTTTTATTGACTGCAGCAACCTAGGAGTCATCACTGATGTTCCTCTCCTTCATCCCTACACTTCCTCCCCAACCCCAAGTCTTGATGGTTTTATCTTCATCATACCTCTCACAGTCACCCCCTTATCATTACCCACATAGCTGCCACCTTAGCTCATACCCTCATCACTTCTACCCAGACCACTGCAATAGCTTCCTAATTTGACTCTTCATCTCAAATCTTTCCCCACTTATCTTTCTCATGGCTACAAAATTGATATTCCTGAAGTCTGATTTTGTCTCTATTGATTGAGAAACTCTAGTGATTCTGTAGGATAAAACACAAACTTCTCTGTTTGCCATTTAAAGCCCTTTGCAGTCTGTCTCCTCTCTGCCTTTCCAGGCTTATTGCAAATTACTTCCCTTCATGTACTATAATGCCTTGATCTACTTGTTATTCCCCATATATGACAATCCATCTCCTGAGTCTTTAAATAAGCTGTGCCCCATGCCTGGAATGTTCTCCTTCCTCACTTTCATCTCTTGGAATACCTAGTTTCCCTCCAGGCATAACTCAATCCTATTACATAAAACCCATCCTTATCTCCTTAGTTGCTAGTCCCCTCTGCCCCAATCCACGCCCTGAAATCATTCTGTATTTACTTATTTGTGTACATGTTGCTTCCTCCCAAAAGAATATAAGTTCCTTGAGTGTAGAGATTTGTCTTTATATCCCCAGCACCTAACATAGTGTCTAATACATAGCAGATTTTAACAAATAAATTATTTTTTAAAAGCCTTTGATTCACTCCATAGACAGACTTAAAGGCTCTCTTCCAACAAAGTGTTTCACATGCATATATCAAAATTATGTAAGATTCTGTGAAAGTTATAACCATAGAGATGACTTGTTCAATGACTCTGATCCTGAATATCAATGAAGGCATAAAAGAGGCTCTAGGTTGGTAGGTGCAAAGGCATTTGCCTCTGACATAGAGAAGATACAGTGCAGAATCCAAGCTGAGGAGGGATTTCCTTTAAATAGTGAGGTCATCCGGGTGTTCCTGTTTGAGTCTCAAGAACGTTGAGCCCAGGAACACTGAAGGGCTTCCAAATGATGCCCATGATCACTTAAGAGAGTTTGGCCATGAAAAACCTTGTGTGTGGAGAACATCTATTTTCCAGACTGATACAAACTTGAATGGATAACCTATGCTTTGGGTTGTCCAGTCTAAATGACTAGACATGATGGCTGATTAGTTTTTTATGGCAAAGGACTTGGGTGCTGGTACAGGAGTTAACATTTAAGTTTTGAGACCAAGGTCAGAGTTTCAAGAAAAGAAATGTTCCTCTTCCTTTGGGTGGTAGCAGCCTAAATGACCAGTTTGGTTGGTTCAGGCAATTATATCAAACCTGGCCTTATCTTTACCTCTCATCCTTACACACACACACACACACACACACACACACACACACACACACACACACACACACCTTCTTTTCTCTTTATTTAAGCGTCAAAGTAAATTAGAGGGGAATAGTCAAAAGTATTTGTCCTAAGTCGGAAAGTGGATGGACATGAGCAGCATTTGCCCTCCAATGCTATGTAATCTCTCCCTCTCCCTTTGAGTTCTCTCAATCTTATGTTGTGGCCTCCAACCCAGCCCAGCTGTAGCCTGTGGAGTTTACAACCATTCCACCAATCTCCTGGAATGTAAGACATTTTGTTACTAAGAACCACGAGGCACTTTCAAAGCTGCAAGCCAAGCTACATAACACCAAAGATAGTGCCAGTCAATCACTGGCTTACATAGCTTCCTAATGTTTCCTACATCAGCCTTTTCTTGAAGTTTCCAATCAGTTTGAAATTTCCAAACTGTGCTTTCCCCAATCTAATCTAATCTAACCTAGTACAATACAATTCACTCCATTCTAATCCAACCCATTCCATCTCAAAACAGTCTAATCCAACAAGAATTAAAGGCACACTGTCCTAGGTGCTGAGAATACAATGAGAAAATGAAAAACCATCTCTGCCCTCAGGAAATTTATATTCTAGCCTAATTTGGGAGGTTCTTCATTTGGTATAGCCTACTTTAGTTGATGTTAAGAATAGCTCATAAGCAGACACAAGAATCCACCCACACATTCACACACACATACCTATGGACAGAGTCACCATGCAACATGGTACACAGTGTGGATTTTACAAAATTGGTTAAAGAAATATGGACTTTATAAAGTAATCAGGCCTTCTTCAAATATCTCCATCTTCAGAAAGGGTCAAGGACCAAACCACCATCCAGAGCTTGATAGATTGCTGAAGGCTATGATGAATAAGTTACTTAGTACTTGTGAGGCTGTGACCTGCTCAGTCTTGGTCTGGAAGAAATTATTGTTAATAATAATAATAATAATAATAATACTTGACATTGATAGAGGGACTTTAAAGTTTTAAAAGGTTTTGTATTATCTCATTTGAGGCTTCTCAATAGGTCTATGAAATATTAATCCCATTGTACAGATGAAGAAACTGAGGATCAGTAGTTATGTAATTTTACCCAAGGTCACCCTGCTAGTAAGCATCAGAGGGGGAATTTAATTGAGTCCTAGGTTTAGGACTTCACAAATCCAACTATAGTGCTCCAGTTTTTAAACTAAGAGGATACAAAAAAACAAAAAAACAGCTCTTCAGGAGTTCATAATCTACTCTACTTGGGGGGGGGGGGGAGAGAGTTTAGCCACATGAAACAACTAGAGAATAACAATAATAATAGCTCACCTATATGTCGTTTATAAGTGAATTATCAATGAAATCACATAGTAAAAAAACATTTTTGTATTTCACAAAAGACATACATAATCTAAGTACCAGCTAGTTCTAAATCA
>CM053585.1:299560603-299605270 GCA_028646515.1 Pseudochirops corinnae
TCCCGCTTACTGTGTATTGGACAGGAGAAACAAGTCCCTAATAAAGCCTGTTGAAAAGTCCAAAAAATTTATTTTTATTTTTTAAAATTTGTCTTATTTTTACATTATCTAAATTTCCCCTACATGCCTCTCCTTCATAGAGAGCTATTTCTTAAATATATTTTTCTTTTTATTAATACGTCTGTTCCATTACCCCCCCCAGTGAACAATTTTTTAAAAATTTTAATGAAAAATAAAATCATCTATTTATAGCAACATAATCCAGCAAAACAAACTTCCACACTGGCCATGTCTAAAAATGTATTTTTTATTGCCTTTTATATTCATCACTCCTCTAACAGGAGGCAAGTGTCATGTTTTATTTTCATTCTTTTGGACTCTTGGACTCGTGGTTGATCATTGCACTGAACTGAGCCCTAAAGTCTTTCAATGTTATTTTTCTCTATAATGTTATTGTATAATTTCTTCTCCTAGTTCTGCTCATTTCATTTGGTATCAGTTCAGGTTTTTCTAGTTTCCTTTGAAATTGTCCTTTTGGTAATTTCCTATGGTATGGTAGTGGTACACTGTGATTTTTTTAGTCACTAGTTTCTAATTTTTAGTTATAATGGAAAGAGCTGCTATAAATTTGTTGGTCAAATGACCCCATTTGGGTTTTCTTGCAGAGATACTGGAGTGGTTTGCCATTTCCTTCTCCAATTCATTTTACAGATGAGGAAATTGAGACAGATGGTTAAAAGACTTGCCCAAGGTCACACAGCTAGTAAATGTCTGAGGCAGGATTTGAACTCAGGTCTTCCTGATGCCAGGCCACTGGGAAACCTAGCTGCCCTGCTGCTTTGAATAAATTTGTACAAACAGGTCATTTTCCTCTTTCTTTGATTTCTTTCAGATATAGGCCTAGTTACTACATAGCTGAGTCAAAGAGTAGATACAGTTAAGCAACTTTTATTTTCAAAGTTCTTTACCAATACTATTCTCTACCTATGTCAGAATTAGTAGTTTCACTTTATAAACAGTAAAGTCAAATCTCAATTTCAATGAGTTTTAAAAATATTTACTAACTTTATTTTATTTACATAAGTTTTAAAAATTATATTTACTAACTTTCAAGAAAGTACTTTCGGATCTTTGGTTGATTTCTGGACAAAAAGTTTACAAATTAGGTTCAAAATATGAAGGACCTTTAGCTGTTCTCAAAACTCTCAGCCTGACCCCACAAAAATTTGCAATATTTCCTCAGATCAGCTGCCCTACTATTAGTTCATATTCATTCAAGATTTAAAAGGTTTTTTCTTGTGAATTACTTTGCCCCTACAAGAACATCAAATTTTTTAAGGTCCTAATTTTGCTTTATTAATTATTAATAGTTCTATTGACAAACCTTTCTGGCTTAGAGCTGCTGTTTTGTTGAATGCTTCCTATTTTGTTCTTCAGTATTGTCAGGCGGGTAAAGTCCCCAAGTAAGAGACTTTGCAATACCCTGTTAATTAAAACATTCTATCATACAAATGTCACATGCCCCTCACCCCCCCAAAAAAAGGCTAGGTACAAATTATGTAGATCCAAATGCTCTCTACCTATCCCCAGACAGGGGGGCCGAATTTAACAACAAAATATATTGGGACCTTGGGATCTAGCATTTGTCAATAATCTTTTCCCTTAAAATCAGAGTTTAGACAACTAAAAAAAGGATTGAGTCTATTTGTATTGTCAAGATCATGGCCAAAATTCACATACAGCCTTGGTGACTGGGAGACAATGGAAACAGTATGGGATTTGGAATCAGAGGTCCTGGTTTTGGTTCTTGGTTCAACCACTTACTATCCCTGTAACCTTGATTAAGTCACCTAATCTTTCTGGGTCTCAGTTTACTCATCTGTAAAACTCGAGGTTTTGACTAGATAACGTTAAGGTTTCTCCAGACACTAAATATGTGATCTTCAAATACTTATCCTTCTGAAAATTGCTTTTCTTATACTCACCCATTTTTTCAGTAACAACCACCATTGCCAGCAAATTTCTAGACAGCAGCACTGGCCAATGAGAAAACCAGGATGATCCTGGGTCTCTCACCCAGACTTCACTTTCTAATGCATCCAAACATGTGTTTCCAGTAATGCTGTTTGTGGTCCCTTTCCTCTCTTATCACTCCCCATGACCTTTGCTTGTTATAGATTTCCTGGCTGGAGCCAGTTGGATTTGTTTGATTTTTGTTGATGGTTATTAGGAAAAGGAAGTGCCAGAAGGGATTACCTCAAGTTTAAACCGATTTCCATTAGAGTCATCAGGCCTTTAATTACATATCTTGGGTCTGTTTGGTAGAGAAGTGGTCAAAGATGCACTTTTATCTCCCCTGGAATCTCCTTCTATGCCTTGTGGTCATTCCATTTATGCCTGAAGTTCCTGTAAACTCAAGTCAGAAGTTAATATAGTTTTTGCCTGGGAATTGTGGACAAGAGGTTAAGATTCAAGACTGAGGGAAAGAAATCTGCAAATCACAAGGGAGGGAGGGATCTTCTAGATCAGGTCTGGGAGACTGGAGGGTAGAGGATGTGTCTGGCAAAAAGGAACTGGAAATTACATTTTGTCACTGTCCAAAAGTTTTGTTCCCCATCTTTAAAGGGCCAATAACTGTTGTAAAGGAAATAGCAGTGAATTTGGAGTCAGAGGACCTGTATTTGAATCCTGGCTTTGCTATTTACTATCTTCAAGCTCTCTGTAGCAACCTCTCTGAGCCTCTGTTTCCTCGTCTGTAAAACAATGAACTGGAATCAATCATCTTTAAAATGCCTCATAACTCCAAATTCTGATCTAATAATTAGTACCACAGCAGAACCTAGTACAACGCCCTGCATCTAACAATTGCTCAAACACGCCTGACCAATGAGAATAAGCTCAGTGTCCTGCCAAACACTCTCAAGGCACGAAATGTCTAAGGCACAGTAAAAATAGACCTGCTCATCCCAGATTTCAGCCATGCTGAGGAAAGAGAAATGACCAGGAGTTATTAACTACTGAGTCAGCTCTGGACAGTTAATCTCTAGACAGATCTGAACCTAGAATCAGAATACATGAGTTCAAATCTTGGCTCTAATAATTATTGTTGTATTTTGGGCAAGTCAGTTTCCTTACCTGTGAAATGGGAATAATAATACATACAATTCAAAGTATTTTCAAAATGGGAAGTGATTTGGAAACTAATTTTATGACATTCTTGGGGAGAGTCCACATAAAATATGCCTTACACAAATCTTGCACATATTAATTCATTTATGTGCATCATTAATCATGGAGCCAGTGCCCTTCAGTTTGCTGAATGGAGATAATCTAATAATCTAATCTAAGAATGCAGAGCTTCTAAAGTAGACCTTATATGACTGCCATAGTCTCATACTCCCCTAATTTCTTCTCAGAAAAACTATTGTTGGAGAAATAATAGAGTTCGATAGCCCACTTTCAGTGGGACTTTGTAGACAAACAACCCAACTTTCTCTGAAATCGTCCAGCAAGTAAAAGAATGAATGTTGCAGGTGTGAGAAAATGAGTTTCTCCTTTGTGTCGGGGCAGGATGGTTGTTAGTTCCTGGCTCTCTGGCTAGGCAGTTAGTTACTTTGCATTTGTGGCTTCCAAACTCCGACAACTTTGAGAATGATCCTAAGTAGAAAGGTGGAACACCTAAGGAAACCAGTTCTACCTTTACTGAAAACCCAAAGTTAGGAAGCTCAATTAAATGGGTTTTGGCATGATTTGGTTTGGCAGTGAGTTTGGGAAACAGTGAATAATTGTTTCTCAAGTCTTTGCCCTGAAAAAGCATGTCAGGGGCTGCCTCGAGAAGACCTGAGTTTGTACAAATGTTATTGTTTTCTTGTCGCTTTCCAGGAGCGTCTGATTCTCTATGACCACTTTTGGGTCAGCAAAGATATTGGAACTGTCTCTAGCTCATTTTGCAGAAGAAGAAACTGAGGCAAACAGGGTTATATGACTTGTCCAGGGTCACACAGTATCTGAGGTCAGATTTGAACTCCCAAAGACAAGTCTTCCTGACTCCAGGCCCAGCGCTCTATCCACCGCACTGCCTAGCTGCCTTTCTTGTTCAAATATATCCTCACACTAAACTTCTCAGCTTGACTCCTTTAATAGGTGCTGGAGATAGAGCACTGGCCCTAGAGTCAAGAAGACCTGAGTTCAAATTCAGCCTTACATACTTACTGGCTGTGTGATCCTGGGCAAGTCACTTAACTGTGTTTTGCCTTAGTTTCTTCATTTATAAAATGGGGGTTAAAAAGAGGACCCAGAACTGTTGTGAGAATCAAATGTAATAGTATTTGTGAAGCTCTTTGCAAACCTTAATGCGTTACATAAATACTAGTTATGACTGTTATTAGATGCACATAGTTGCAGATGATGGGGTTCCTAAGTTTCTCTCTGAACTGAAGTCCTGAAGAAAAATGTGTTAGAACAATGACTGAAGCACATAAAAGTAAAAAGCCTCCTTCAGTTTCAAAGCAGGTCCTTCTCCTGAGGTGTCCAACTTGGTCTAGACCTCAGCCCCACTGCAGATAGCCACCCTGTCATTCCCAGGAGGCCCCCCCCCCCACCGAGGGCAGCTTGGCTCCTTTCTAAGAGACCTGAAGCTGCGGCAAAGCAGGCCAGTCATTGGATTCCTCATTGTAATATTCTATTGGAAAAAAGAACACAGAAGCAAGGACAAAGGGCCTGGATGACAAAGAAAAGCTAAGGGGAAATCAGGCTGGGGGAAGGGGAGGGGGGGGGAAGGGGAGAGGGCTGTGAGGAAACGCAACTAGAAAGTCTAACCAGGACCGACATACCCCTGGCACCACACTTCCTGAGGCCCAGACATCCCGCCACGTGGTAAACGTGAGAACGGCTGTCTGCTGAAATTGTGGTGGCTAAAGACTGCATTAATCCAACTACATGTGCCCTTTAAAACCTACACCATTCTGTGCCTACTGATGATCCACTGAGATAATGTATGTAAAAGCAATCTGAAGAGCTCACCATTGGCATACAAATTTAAGGTATCTCCTTATCGATTGACAAACCTTACCCATCTCTCAGGAAGGTTTTGGTCTTTATAAATGCCTATTTGTCACCAAGGACAACTACTTTAAAAGGGAAAGGCAAAGGCTGCAGAACTCTTAATTCATACCTTGCAGCAGGAGATCAACTCAGGCAAAATTAGAGTTCACTCAGGAAGATAAAATGCAAAAATGAACAGGGAAGTGAGGTAACAAGGGTGGGAGTGGAAGAGAGGAGGTGGGAAGCTTCTCTCATCTCCTCCTGCAAGGGCCCATGGTTAGCCTGGCCCACAGGGGCAGGTCCAAGCCAGGGGCTGATTTTCTTTACAGGTATACGCGTGAAGAGGCTATCACGATTTTATAATTCCACCCATTTGGGTAGAATGCAAAGAAGCTGGAGGATACCACACCCCTGTAGTTCAATAAATGTCCATTTCCCATGGGTCTTTCTTAAGAGTGGTTTCCTACTCAGAAAAATTAGAGTGACCTGACCAGGTGATGCATGTGAAATTTCTAAGTTCACCCTGATGTAGTTGGGTAAACTCAAGCGACTGGTGAATGTACATGGAAAAACCTGGGTCATGATAAGCCGCTGATAAGAGTGTGCCTATACTTCCGTCAGCTCTATTTAAACACTGATAGACTCTTGGGCAAACAGAAACGTTTTTGTCCTCAATGCATCCACAAACTGCCATCCACAGTTCTTTCTGAATCTGGCTAAGGCTTGGCAGGGGAAGGTAGGAATGGGATCAATGGGGAAGCAAGCTCTCTGTCAGATTAGATCATCTATGTTTTCTCTATTTCAGATGGAGACAATCTCTAGAGCTCAGATGTACTCTTGCCTCTAGACTAGTACAGGTAGGAGATTTGGACTGAGGACAAGGCAGATGACCCAACAAAGGAATTACCCCTATGACCACCCTAAGAAGAGGCAAATGGCCCTAAGCTCAGCAGTCAGGAGATAGAGCAGAGAATCCAAATGGTCTGTATACATCTAACAATGCAATCAGAAGTCAGGTTTCAACTTATGGAAATGATGAGATTTCCAATTTGCTTCATAACCTTATTAGTTTTGATTCAAGTGAATGGATGATTTTTTTACATTTACTATTTGAATTAAAGGAAAAAAAAATTAAGGCTCCAAATTCCTCTCTCAATAAAATGATTATATAATTAATGCTATACAGACATAGAAAAGTAAAAAAAATACTCTTCTGTTTTTGAAATATCTAGAAACTCTATTTTATCCATCTTCAAAGTTAGAGACAAAAATTCTCATCTCATGGTGGTTCACAGAAAGCATTAGACAGAGGGGGAGAAGTTTAGTGATGGCATCTTGAGCGTGGCATATTTCCTCATCCATAAAATTAGGGAACCGGACCAGTATTTAGCGTTCAAAGGGGCCTTAAAGATCTAATAAAATCGTTTCATTTAACAGATACAGAAACTGAGGCCCAGGGAGATGCAGTGATTTACCCAAGTTTACAGACAGCTAACAGCAGAGCCAGGATCAAAATCCAAGTTATCTGATTCCAAAATTCACAGCCCTTTCCATTACCACAGTCTACATCTTTAAGGTTCCTACTAGCTCTACAAGCCTGTAATTCTAAATAAATGATATTGTGAGTGTTCAATTTCAATCAAGCACAAAGAACCACATGTCCTGATGTTAGCTCAGGTTTCAGCAAGTGGGGGCAGTTATGTGAAATCACATCCTTTAAGGATGCTTCAGTAAATATTCTATCACTTAGGCATTATAGTGTTGGACTAGAAATCAGAAGAACAGCTCTATCATTAACTGGCTATGTGACCTTCAGCAAATCACTTATCCTGGGTCTTAGTTTCCTTAACTGTAAAATGGGAAAAATAAGAGTCTCAACTGTCTAAGTGGTACGTCTTAGGAAGGAGATGACCCATCATCTCAGGGCGGTGTGGGGCTGAGCCTGGGGGGACTTCGTGCAATGTCACCAGTGAAACCACAAGGAGGCACTGTCCCATTTGGAGATCCCAGGATGCTAGAAAAAAAGTGAGGAAAGAGAAACAAAGAACAAAATAGATTTGGTATAGAAGGCTCCTAAGAATATCTATAAGAAGTAGAAACCCAGAGGAGATAGTAGTACCAGAAATAAGTGGTAGGGGGAGGGGAAATGCAAAGAGAAAGCTCAAGAGAAGCCAGGAAAGGCAAGTTAAAGCTACACAAAGATGGCGCAAAGTACAAATGAAAATAGCACAAGGGAATACAAATAATATAAGAAAGTAGATGAGAATCAATGTTTGAAGATCTGGGAAAGGCAAGGAATGGGAAAGATAAGGGTTTCCTGGAATTGGGAGAGTTGGGAAGCTTTCTTGGCTTGGCTTTTTAGCTTCCAGCAGCCACCAAAGCACTGTTTGAAAGGGACTAACTTGGATAAACTTGTGACTGTAAAAGAATCGGAAGGAACATAAATATTTTTTATAATTTTTTATCATTAAATTTATAATTTCTAATTGATTAATAAATAAATAAATAATGAAAAAATATAATTTAAAAAACACCAACAACTCTAGATTCAAATGAAAACATGAAAGGGCTATATAAATCCAAGATAAGATGGCAGGATCCTACCTCTCACTCCCAAATGGAAAAAACAGTCAAAAGGATAGGGGGAAAAGCATACTCTCAAGGGAGTTGAAGAATTTAGAGAAACAGACTAGTTTGATAGTAATTATATACATATATATGTATGTATATGTATATATACATACACATATAGATATGCATATATGTGTGTGCATATATATATACATATACCTGTATGTACTATACCTGTGATTCCATTAGTTCCATTATTCCATATATTCCATTAATAATGAAGTTCCTTCTAACAAGGCAGATCAGCACCTGCTCTGCAGTTATACTCATATGAGAACTACCTAGGATACTGAGAGGTCAAGTCCCTGCTTAGGGTCATACAGCCTGTTATGACTGAGGGGTACAACTTAAACCATGTCTTCCTCACTCCAAGGACAACTCTCTATCCACCACACCATGTTGCCTCTCAGCAATAATCTTCTTTAAAAGTTTTAATCACTTCTTTTGTTTTTGTATTATCTTCATTTCCAAACATAATTATAGATATATAATAGCTATAACTCCTCCCTCCACCTCCGCTCACCAAGAATTTTCATAAAGATTGGATTTTGATCCTGGCTCTGCTATTTAAAAAAAGAAAAAAAAAACCTCAGTTCAGCAAAATGAATCAAAACATCACTAAAGTCAGATAACATATACAATATTCCACATCATAGTCCTCATATCTGCAAAGAAGGGAGTAAAGGTTCACTTTCTTATCTCTTCTCTTGGACCAACCACAGTAGTTATAATTACACAGCATTCATTTCCCATCAGTACACTCATTGTACATATTGTTTTTCTGGTTCTGCTTATCTCATTCTGCATCAATTTATGCATTTCCACTCCTTCCCTTCTCTGAATTCTTCATCATTCTAGCAATATTCTATTATGTTTATTTAGACATTTGCTGACTGATGGGCACCTACTTTGTTTCCGATTCTTTCCTACAACAAAAGGTCAGTAATACTATTCAATAATACCTTTTATTAAACGAAAGCTGTAAGACGTTTGGGAGAAAAATAAAACCCTCAAAAGGAACTCTGTAAAATTCTTTTCTTTAAGAGACTGGGTCATTCATTTGTGCTGGATTTTTCTTTAATATCATCAACATCCCATCTGTAAATCTTTCCAAGAAAGGGAACAGGAATAAAGATTCCAAACTGAGGCAAAGCCAAGGAGAATGTTGGAATAAAAGGTATTGGGAAGGTTCTTTGGCTTGTCTCTTTGGTTGCCAACAGTCACCAAAACAGTGTTTGAAAGGGACTAGCTTGGATAAACTTGTGACCTTCATTTGGCCTAGAATAGCTAAAAATTGTTGGGTTTTTGTTTTTACCTCTTTTTTTTTTTGTTTTTTTAACGGGAAGGCCACTAATAAACTACTTGTGCAAATGCTTCATCATCTAGTTGGAAAAAAAATCCTAATTTGACTGCTACTGGAGTTGGCTTATAGTATGTATTTTTTGCAAAACACATTTATTTACCTTTCCCTCTAATAAACTACACCAACCCATAAATAAAAGGCAGTAAAAGTATCCATGGTACTATTAAAATTTGTTGTAGTTAATGAAACTTCAATGTACTCCCTTTGAATGGATCAGGTAATATTTGGAAATCGCCAAGGAATGATTCAGATTGGCAATAGGGTACAAACAGAATCATTTGTCCCTAAATACAGTGTCTGTTTTCTTATAATTTAAATCTCTCCCCCTGACATATTAGATTTCACTTTAAAAAGGCCAACATACTTGCAGGAGTCTAGTAGTGAGTCATTTGTATTAAAAACCACCATAAAACACATTAAAGTCTTTTTTTTTTAAATCTACAGTTCAGTGAATTCCATTCACCACACTCTGTTGCATAAGTGCTACTGTGGAGGAAAAGTCTTTGGAATTTAGGAAAGGGTGGGGGCTGGGAGCAAAACTCCAAGAGTACCCAACCACTTCTAAGACACATAATCATGTTTAAATAAAAAATGAAGGCAAAATCCTTACTTTCCCACAGATTTGTTCTTAAATTTAGGCCAATCCTCTCTGGTATGGGGACTCCTAGCAATTAGCTGGTAACCTTTTACTGTGAATCTGAAGGATTAAAACATAAGGGAGAACAAAAGGAACAGATTTTCTCCACTTCCCCCCTTAGTTATCCTTTCTTTACAAACAGACTTCATTTCCTCTAGTGTCCTCCTCAACCATTCTAATCTCCTTCCTCCTCCCATATTTCCCTTAGGGGATTCTGAAAGATGACTATGGGGAATGCTACCTGAATAGGATTTGATCAGAGTCCTGTGATCCTTTTGAGAATGACTTCAGAAATTGGAGTCTGGCCAGTATTTCTTACAATGAGAGAAAAATTATACTTTATTGGGAATTTATCACTAATGTATCTATGTAAACAAAGTAACAGGTAATAAGCCACAAAATTAGCTGGCTAGTGATTTCAACTACTGCTTTCTTTCTTCTTGGAAGAGACTCAGAGAAATACTCCCAAAAGATGTCGGCTCTTAAAGGGAACACAGATTAGAAGCAGTGCATCTCCAATCCACTGTTCACTGAGCTGGACCACCACTTTGAGTAACACACAAAATCCTGTGGTTGGCTGTCATTGACATCTGACAGGTCAGCTAATCCATCCCTCTGCCTTTACCCTTAAGCCATTACAAAGGAAAGAGAAGCTGTCCTTTTTTTTAAGGCCTCCAGAACAGATTTCACAATGTTCTCAGCCACTCACAAAGCCAAGTGTCATTTTAAATTTGCTAATGAGAAACTGACACAATAGAGAGTTAAGGGTGTATATCCTACACAAATTTGTTCTAATCAACTCTCATCTAAAGGGGAAGTGGAGATCTAGGATGGATGCTCACCCATTAGCCTACTTCTCTTGTTGGTGGAAAAATTGCAGCAAGGTCTACCCATTAATAACGCAGAAAGCTAAGTTCTGGGAAAAGCATAAAAAATGAATTTTGAGAACTCGGTCAAACAAAGCATGGGAAACCAGTAAATTAGAAAAGGGAGGGATCAGGTCTCATCTGTAGAAAAGACCCCCTATGCAGACACACACCTAGGTCACATGTACTCTCAAATACCACTGCAACTATTACAAAAGAAACCACTTTCTGTATCAATGTATGCTATTATTATTACCACATATGTAAAGGATGGTGCTTCAGCATCAGGAGCTTTCCTTTACCCAAGCAGAACTACTGCAGATGGACCATTCCATCTATGGTTTACTTAAGTCTTAGACTCTTGTTGTCTGAGTAAGATAGAGGTTAAGTAACTTGCCCAGGATCGTACTTCTAGCATAAGTATTCAGATCTTCCTAACTTAATTTACAGGCACTACAGACCATGCCATACGCCTGTCTACAGGGTATTTTTAAGATCCTCCAACGCCATACAAATGACCATGGGGACATAGAACGAATTCCTAAACACAACTAAGTCAGACTAAAACCCATCTAAGAATTAGAATTTGTAAGCATTTGCACATTGCTTAAAGTCAAAAGCATAGGATGTTGAAATTGGAAAGGGTTCTTAAGGAATTTTTTTTAGGTCACTGATACCCATTGTTTAAATAGAGACATCATTAAATGACACAAATAAGAAAGGGAAGGGCTGGCGAAAACACTGGTTGCCAAACACAGTGTAATAACTTTAACAGCAACTTCAATTAAAATATAAATGTCAGAAATAGTTGGAAAAGAAAATCCCAAATTGGGAAGGTAATGAAGAAAAGAGCATGAAAGTTTGTCCAGGGCTACCATGCCTGAAAATGTCCTGTGGAAACAAAGATACAGAATCAGGAAGCGGTTGGCAAAATTCTTACTAAAACCCCATTTAAGGAGTCCATTTCAGGTATTTCTGACTGCTCTGCAATTGAAAAGAATGCTTCTTCATCAAGTGTAACTCTAGCTGAGCTAGGATAATGGGCTGTCTGAATCTTTTCTACTCAGCTCAGGAAGTAACTGGCTTAAATGGGGGAAATAGATCTCTGCAGGGGGTATGAAAGCAGACCCCAAGCAAAGTGAAAATCATGCTGACTCTAGAATGATTTTCTATATGAAACAAAGGGTTATGTTATAAATCTATTGAGTTAATTTAGCTGTATAGTTATCCTGGTAATGCTTAGTTGAGAAACACCTGTAAGGTTTGGGGACTCACTTTCATGATTCTATTGATGGTGGGTCTTTCAGACAAGTAAGGAAAAATAATGAATTCTGCAGTCCTTTCTGAATGCCATCTCAAAATCTTTATAGATTCACAGAACTTCACCTCATCCTCTAGAAGTCTGTTATTATGTCTAGAATATCAGGTGTGGGGAATCTGTGGCCCTCTAGGTCCTCAAGTACAGCCCTTCAACTGAATCCAAACTTAAGTTGGGCCACATGTGGCCTCGAGGTCACAAATTAGTTTGGATTCAGTAAAAGTTTGGATTTAGTAAACCTGAAGACATAGAGGGCCACATGTGGCTTTGAGGCTGCTATTTCCCCACCCTGGTCTAGATATTACATATTAAGGCATGCTGTGGATCTCACAACATTTGTAAAATACTAATTTATATAATCTTTTAAATGAGAAACAGTAACTTCTTGTTTCAGGATGAATACTAGATAAGCCAGAGTAGGAAGATGCCTATTTTTCTAATAATGCATATATCGCATTCTCTCACTCCAATAACACAACTATTTAAGTGGTAGAAAACTCACCACAGTCTGGCTATATTCAAGCTTACAATCAAGATTTTATATTTTATTAATCTGACAATTGGTCATGTTGAAGATATAAACCTCTCATGGCTTCTGATTAGGAAAAAAAATAATAGCCTTAAACGAAAGTTCAATAAGAAAAATATAGAATATATTCATACCCATATTTATTCCCATGAGGAAAACTGAGTATGTTAACTGGAGTGCCAATAGAATCAAAATGTCATCTAATAAATGGTCAAAGTCTGCCTGCTGTTCTCTTTCCAAATTTTCATTAAGAATACCTTCAATGTATACACAGTTCATTCTCAAAAAGATTGTATAGGAATGAGAAAAGCATATGGGTTGGTAGTTATCAATGCCTTCTCATGTCTTTTTTGGTAGTGATTTTAGTCTTGTTCATAAGCATTTCTACTCTTTTGAAAAATTTTCCTTTGATATGCCTTTAAATCTCTGAGGGCCTTTAAAATTGTGCCATTGCTTATTGAATGTCCACTTTATGACAGATTTCCTTTATACAAGATGTCCCAAAAGGCTTAGTGCACCAAGTCTTTTGGGACAACTTGGATTCAGCTAAGTCTAGACATGCTTTCTCATTTCATTTTCCTGAGTGCCATTTTTATGTCCTCACAAAGTGTTGAGTTCAAACGTAGTGGTTCCATTGTCAATAATGAGGATAGTTATAGAAACATTGGCAGATCTGTTCCAATTTACATCTGTTTGTTGTCAAATTTCATAAATAAATGTTCTCAGAATGAACTGGTTTAACTGAGAAGCACTGTGGTATTACATAGATATGAATATCAGGGCAATGCTCCCTGAAGTCCAAACCAGATTAAAATGTAATTAGGGGGTCACATGAGCAACTGGATGGCAGACTAGATATTTTCTCTGATCCCCATGACTTCTTAAATCCCTCCAAAACAGAAATTATATGCTGAAGATAAAGCAACTTCAGCTGTTTCCATGGTCTATGACATCCAGAATCCAAAAGAAGGTTACAGATGCTCACTGACCCTGAGTTCATTTAGTACTCCTCCCCCACTTACCATGCTACTGGAAGTGAGATTGCATTAGCAGACCCAAGGACAGGACACAGGTTTATATCAAAATCCACGTCAACACCATGGTCCCTCCTCCCTTTTTTCTAGTGCCATAAAGACTCTGGTTCCAGACTATGGAAATTTCCTTGGACCTCAACAGCCAGCTTGGCCACAGCCCTTTAGGAGCAAAAGCCTGCCAAAGGCTGCAGCCAGGAAGCAACAAGGCTATAAAGCTCTCAACTGAACTGGGGGAGGGGGAATGGGTAAGGGAAGTAAGTTCTGCCAATACCAGGGAAAGCAGGTTCTGAACTACTCTGCTAAGGAACAGTGAGACCAGGTCACCAGGACAGGATATTGTGCATGTAGGGAGCTGTGCAGTATTCCACCAATTCCACCAAACCTGAGGGAAGAGTGTAGCATCCAGGTGGGGTCAGTTCTGACCACCTAAAAGTTAGCTGGGGCAGAAATCGAAGCTGGTGAACAATGAACTGCCAGCATGGGAAGAACTTAGAAAATATTGAAATCTAGCACCTAAGGAAACCATAATCAGAGGAGGGGAGGGAGTCAGAAGTGATCAACAAGGGAAATTGGCGGGGGTGGGGGGGGATAGGGAGAACAAGATAGAGACTGAACAAACAAATCAAATATTCCAGGAAGAAGAAACAACAAAAACAGATAAATCAACAGAAAAAATAACAACAGAAGGAAATATAGCCTCTAGATCTAGTAAATGAGTTCAGGTATCTATAAATAAATACTGCAAAATGAAGGAAAATGATCCAACACTTGATGAAACAGAGAATCCCATGGAATTTGAGAATATACTGTTCCTGAGTGGTTTAAAAGAAAAATGAGAGTTATAAGAGCACAATTTATGGACTAAACAACAAAAATAATGAGCTAGAATAGAAAAACTTGAATCTGCAATAGTAAGTCTCATGAAAGAAAGAAAGAAAGAAAGAAAGAAAGAAAGGAAGGAAGGAAGGAAGGAAGGAAGGAAGGAAGGAAGGAAGGAAGGAAGAAGAGAACAACAGATTGGAAATGCAAATACACAGAAGTGAAAGTCAACCTAGAAGAAGAAAAGAAAAAAAGAAGAGCTTTAAAAGAAAATATCTTCATGATGCAAGTAAGATATATGTAAATTGAAGATAGGACATGTAGAAACAACCTAAAGATCTGCGGTGTCCCAGAAGAACATAACAAAACAAAAAAAACCTCACCACCACAATGAAGGAAATAATAGAAGAGAACTGCCCAGAATATCTGAACATAGAAAATGTAATTCCAGTTGAAAGAATTCAGATTCCTCCAGAAAAAAAGGCTGTAAACTCCAAGACACATAGTGGTTAAATTTAACAATTCAATTAAAAAACAAATTCTGCAAGCCATCAGGAGAAAGACTTTCAAATACAAAGGAAAAGACAATTAGAATAATGCAAGACTATTTCATATCCACTAAAAAAAGGAGGACAGAATGGAATACTGTGTTCTGAAGAGCATTGGAGCAAAGGATGCAGCCCAGGGTGACCTATCTTGCAAATCTGAGCTTAACTATACAAAACAAAAGATGGACATGCAATAAGAAAGAAAAGTTCGAAAGGTTTTCAGAAAGGAAACCAGAACTGAGGAGATTATTTACTTCTCGAATACGCCAAAAAACAGAATCTCAGGAGGAGTAAATAAATGCTGACAGTAAAAGCAATAGAATGAGAACAGAAAGAGCAGTAAGGGACTTCTCTCTAGTTGTACATGAGGAAGACAGGGTGAATGTGGAAATCTGGTAGTGGTACCAGTGAAGAGGCAGACAGGGAATATTATGAACAGAACCTTATGACACAGGTAAATTGTTTTGTTTTGTTTTGTTGTTGGTGGGACTGTATTACAACATGGGAGGGTATGTGAAAGTTTGGGAGGGGTGCAAGGAAATAGAAGAGTGATGTTTTGGGGTCAAATCAAGGGATAGCAATGTGGGAAAAGTGACCCTCTGTGGTCTCAGAAAGAGAAGAGTTTACAGGGAAGTGGATGAGGAGGAAGACAGAAAAACTGAAAAATGGAGGAAAGGAAGGAGGCCTTACTTTGGGGGTGGGAGGGAGTTCACCTATGGGTAGATGAGATCTTACACTGGATGAGACCAGCGGGATCTGGAACCTGAAAAGCCCACTTGCCCCAGGGGGAGGAAGACTTGGAAGCCCTGAGGGCAACTATCACCTGGATGATGAGGAATACATGGACACAGGGAGGAGATTGCCAGGCAAATGCAGGGTAAAAAATATCAACAGAAGAGGATGTAGATGGGGAGGGGGTACCCTACCATGGGGCTGTTTCCTTTCTGATACCTGCAAATAACTGGCATTGTTCTAAAAGTGAGGCACAATGGAAAAGCAGAATCCATGGGGTAAGTCCCAATAAGCAGTGGCAGAAAATACCTAGATGGCAGAGTCTGGAATGGATACCTTGGAAGCTCTGATTGTACGAAGAATAAAGAGAAAACTGAGAGATCGAGGGATTGCAGGGGTCGTGAAAGAAAGAATGAAGATTTAGAGCAGTGGTTCTCAACCTTTCTAATGCCGCGACCCTTTAATACAGTTCCTCATGTTGTGGTGACCCTCAACCATAAAATCATTTTTGTTGCCTCTTCATAAACTGTAATTTTGCTACTGTTATGAATCGTAATGTAAAAATCTGACATGTAGGATGCATTTTCATTGTTATAAATTAAACATAACCCACAAGATGAGAACCGCTGGTTTAGTGCAAACAGAGAGAAAAGATAGACAATTAAGAGAGTGAAAGAAATCCTTTTTGGAAAAGGATGCAAAAAATAAAATTTAAAAACTAATGAACTGCACTAGCTTAAGAAGAGAAGAAAGAGGAGTCTACCTGACTGCTGAGTAGAAAAAGAAGAAGAAAGAAATATATAATCAGAAAAAAGCAGGAAAGAAGAATTAATACACTAAAGAGAAAGGGGTAACAAACACAAAGAGGAGACCAAGAGTGAGGGGAAGAGAGCCAGTGGGGACAATGCCACCTCAAAAAAAGATTAAAGTAAAGCAACTGAAAGAATGTAATACTGGATTTTACAACAAAAGGGAGTGTTTTGAAGGAAAAAAATTTAGAAATAGAGGAAAACATAAATCTAACTCATAACTTTAAATGTGAATGGATTAAACAAGCCAATAAAGTTAAAGAGAGTGACAAATTAGCTAAGAAATGTTTACTAGAAACACATCTGGGACTCTAGTATCTTTGCCAAGAAAACCCCAAATGGAGACACAAAGCATTGGAGACAACTCTACAACAACAAAGAAACACAAACAAAAGACACAAATCCAAATGGAGACTTGACAATGAAATCTTAGATAATGAGGTTAAAGAAGAAATCATAGAAACAACTAATATTTATGTAAAATAAAATTATATGATGAAATAACCTACTAAAATTTCTAGGATGCTGCTGCTAAAGCATTCTTGAGGGGAGAAAATCATATCTTTACAATCATATATTAACAAAATAGAAAAAAGGTTAATGAATGTTTTAAAAAATTTTTTAATTTAATTTTTTTTTAATTGGAAATTTTTATTTAAATTTAAATTTAAAAATTTTTTAAAAGTTGGAAAAATCAACAAATACACAAATTAGCACAAAAAAGATATCAAAAATTAGAAGAGAAATAAATTGGAAACAAAAAAGTTCATAGTCATGATAAATAAAACTAAAAACTGGTTCTTTGAAAAAGACTAATTGATAGACACTTAGCTAATGTGATTAAAAAGAAGAGAGCAAAAAATCAAATCAATAGAATAGCAAATGAGCAAGTGGAAATTACAGCCAAACCAAAACAAATTAAAAAGAATAATCAGAACATATTATGCACAGTTATATGCTAGCAAAACTGATAACATAAAAGAAATAGAGGAATAATTTTAAAAATATTAAACACCCAAACTATCAGAAAACCAGATCAGCTGTTGTCCTTTGTTCTTGAAGAGGACCGTCACTATGCTGGGTTCAAGGTACAGTGTCTCCAACTGTGGCTAATCAGACCAATATGAGCTTGGAAGGCTCTGCCACTGGTCAGACACAAATAATCTATATGGACATTTGGAGGAGAAATATCTCTAAATTTGTGCATTTCACATTTCCTTTGAGCTACTGCAATTCTGTTTTGCTCACGGAGCACAGTGCCTTCTTTGATGTATGCAACCATGTTGCACAGGTCTGTACCAGTGTTTCCCATGTCCCACAATTGATTCCAAAGTTCTCCAGAGAGACCTTGAATGTCCTCATATCATTTCTTCTGACCTCCATGTAAACATCTGCCTTTTGTGAGTTCTCCATAAAATAGTCTTTTAGTAAAGGTAAGTTTGGCATCCAAATAACATGGTGAGCCCATCAGAGTTGCACTCTCTGCAGTAAAGTTTGAATGCTGGGCCATTCAGCTTGAGAAAGGACCTCAGTGTCTGGTACCTTACCTTATCTCCCCCACACTTTCCCAAACACTGAGCTAACTCCAGGAATGCATGTCATTCAATCTCACCATCTACGCAGACATCCCTAGAAAGTATACTGCCAAAGTAAGTAAACTCATCCACAGCATTCAGAGTTTCTCCATTTGCTGTAACCAATAGTTCCAAGTATGAATGATGTGGGGCTGGTTGGTGGAGAACCTTTGTTTCCTTGTTGTTAATTGTTAGGCCAAAATTAGCACATGAGTGTATCAGCAAGCACCTTAGCATAAGCAGGATGGCTGCTAGCACAGGTTCTTTGGTCTGCTTTTATAAAGGAAAACAACTCAAAAAGGGTTAACAGTCTCACTTTAATCAAACAAACATTTATCATTTACCTAGTTCAGGTGGAAAAATCAGCACCCTGAACTTCAGAGAACACAAACAGAAGTTACAAGGAGACAAAGAAACAGATCAGCAGATGGGCTTCCAGCTGTCTGACCATTACATCCATACCTAGTTAGTTACCAGAGAGAAGCACCAACATCTGGGTTTTCAAAGCTGGGGGGGCTTAACAGCTGCCCAGAGTCTCATCTGGCCAAATCACACAACTCTTCCCAAAGTGAGCCCCCAAACAAAACCTTGCCTCAGAGGTATATATAGCCTTTTCCAGGGTCAGAAAACATCACAACCCTCGTGACTCACTTGACTACAAAGTAACAAAAGTTGTGCCTTCCTGAAAAACAAGCCTCCCACCACAGGCTCCATGTGATCACATTCAGCCTATTAGGGAGCAGAGTTTATTTGCAAATCAGGAAAGGTCCTCAAATTCACCTAAGCCTATTAAGGGGCTGGGAAGATCTTCAAATTCCCGTTACCATTACAATAAGGCAAAGAACCAATCATTGTTGCATCTCAACCTCAGAATATACATTGAGTGTAGAATCATCTGTGAACAAAAAGTCATGCACCAATTCTCCCTCTACTTTAGTCTTGGTTTGTAGCCTTTTCAAGTTGAGTAATTTACCATCTCTGTTAATGTCATACTCATCATCACTGAAGATATCTGACAACATTGCTGAAACATCATGCTAAAAAGTATGGGAGCAATACACATCCCTGCTTCACTCCATTGGTGACTGGGAAAGTCTGAGAGCCTTGTACATCATCCAGAACCCATGCAAGCATGTGTCATTAAACTGGCATATAATATTGATGAACTTCTCAGGGCAACCAAATTTTGCCATGATTTTCCATAAGTCCTCAGGACTAACAGTATCAAAGGCCTTGGTCAGACTGATGAATGCTGTATAGAAAATTCTGTTCTGCTCTTGGTATTTCAGAAGACCAGATAGAGATTTTACATAACCCAATCTCAGAAAGGAAATAGATCTAGTTGTAAAAGAACTACCAGGGGGACAGGAACTTCTGGATCTGACAGATTAATGAGAGAATTCTACCAAACTTTTAAAGAACAGTTAATCCCACACTATACAAATTATTCTCAAAAACTGAGAAAGAACCCTACCAGAATCTTTTTATGAGACAAATATAGTCCAAAACCAAAACTAGGAAAAGATAGAATAGAAAAAAAAAACTATTCATCAATGTTATTAATGAACATTAAAGCAAAAATTTTAAACAAAATGCTATCAGATTACAGAAATTTGTACAAGAAATCATTCATTAATAATCAAGTAAGGTTTATGCCAGGGATATAAAATGGATCAATATCAGAGGAAAAATCAACATAATTAACTACATTAAAAACCAAAACATCCAAAACCACATGATCCTCTCAATGTATACAGAAAAAGATTTTGACAAAATACAACACTCATTAATGCTAAAATCCCTACAAAATATAGGCATAGTCAGACCTGGTTTTTAATGTCATAAAAATCATCTATCTAAAACCAAAAGCAAGCATCATATGCAATGGGGATACACTAGATAGTGACTAGAACCTTTTCCAATAAATATGGGAGTGAGGCAAGGAAGCCCACTCTTCCCACTACAATTTTATATAGTTCTGGAAATGCTAGCAATAGCAATAAGATGAGAAAACAAGTAAAGGAATTAAGACAGGTAAAGAGGAGATGAAATCATCCCCCTTTGTTGATGATATGATGGTTCTCTTGGAAAACCCCAGGGAATCAGCAAAGATATTGAGACAATTAATAGATTTAGCAAAGTTGCAGGCTACAAAAATAAATCCTCAAAAAATCAATAGCATTTCCATATAATAATAATAAAGCATAAGAAGCAATAAAAGAAAGGAAAATCCCATTGCAAATAACTACAAAAGACACAAAATATCGGGAAACTAACCTCTCAAAGTACACAAAAGACCAATATAGATTAAATTACAGAGTATTCCTTAAAGAATTAAAAAACAACCTAAAGAGCTGAAGAAATATTCAGAACTCATGGCTAGGCCATGCCAATACAATAAAATTGACAGTACTAACAAAATTAATTTACACTTTTAAAACTATACCAATCAAATTACCAAGAGGATGCTTTACAGAGCTTGATAAAATAATAAAGTTAATTTGGAAAAACACTTCTGAATATCAATGGAAATGATGAAAAGAAGTGCAGATGAAGTGGGAATAGCCTTTCCAGACCCCAAACTATATTATAAAGTAGTAATCAGCAAAGCCAACTGCTACTGGTTAAAGAATAGAGAGACAGATCAATAGAAAAGATTAGACAAGGGAGATTCAGAACAATAAAACTCAATAACCCAAAGTTTGATAAAGTAGAAAAATAAACTATTTAGGGAAAAATTCTTATTTGATAAAAACTGCTGGGAAAACTGTAAAGTAACATGGCAGAAATTAGGCTTCAACCAATACCTTACACCACACTCCACATACATTCTAAGTTTAGGATAAGTGACATTAATATCAAAAGTCTTAAATTAAAAAAAAAATAGAAGAGAAAAACAGATCATATACCTCTCATAGCTGAGAGATATTCTTTAAACAAATAAGAGATAGAAGCAATTACAAAAGATAAAATAGATAAATTTGATTACTTCAAACTGAAAAGCTTCTGAGACAGCATTAATGCATATAAGGGAAGGAGTGGAAAGGGGAAAAAACTTTATGCCAAATTTCTCTGATACGTGTTTGGTAGCCAAGATATTACATACACATACATGCACACACACACATGCTAATAGCCATTCCCCAAAAGATAAATGGTCAAAGGATATGAACAGTTCTCAAAAGAGAAACTGCAAAGAACTCACAATCTCATTAAAAAATGCTTCAAACTACTAATAACAGAAATGCAAATCAAAATAATTCTGATGTTTTATGTCACACCTCAAGTTAGCAAAAATGACAAAAAATGGCAACGATCATTGTTGGAGGTATTGTGAGAAGATAGGCACACTAATACATTACTGGTGGAGCTGTGAAGTGGCAAACCATTTTGGAAAGCAATTTGGAATTCTGCAAAGAAAGTGCGTCCATACACTTTGAACCAGGGTCTCAATTACTGGGCTTAAACTCCAAGGAAGTGATCGATAAGATAAAAATCCTCATAAACTCCTAAATATTTATAGTAACATTTTTTTTTGATATCTAAAAATTGTAAACAAAGTAGCTGTCAACTGAAAAATGGCTAAAAAAATTGTGTCATGTGAATGCAATGTAAAATTACTGTGCTATAAGAAATTACCTATATGATGAATACAAAGAAACATGGAAAGAGCTATATAAACTGATGCAATGTGAAGTAAAGCCAAGAAAAAAATGTAAACAGTAACTACAACAATGTAAATGGAAAGAACCATACACTAAAAAAAAAAAACAAAGTTAAATAATCAAGTAGGACTCAAATGAAGAGATGTAAGAAACCTCCAACTTACTACTTCATATAGGTAGGAGGCCCACAAGTATTACACACTGTACATGCTTTTGGACTTTTTCAACATATCAGTTAGTTGTGCTGATTTTTCCCCCTATCTAAAAAAATTACTATTTGTCATGTAAAATGGCTCGCAGGAAGGGGAGAGATACATGAGATACTACAGTGATAGAAAAAACAGAAAACATTAACAAAATTTTATTTTTAAAAATGTAATTGGGAGGGACGGCTAGGTGGCACAGTGAATAGAGCATCGGCCCTGGAGTCAGGAGGACCTGAGTTCAAATCCAGCCTCAGGCACTTGACACACCAGCCATGTGATTTTGGGCAAGTCACTTAACCCCAATTGTCCTCCAAAAAGCAAAAAAAAAAAAAAAGTAATTGGGAAACATTTGACAAAACAGATTTTAACACTGTAAGGCTCCTTATGTATGGTTGTGCTCTCCTCTCCCTTTCTATTTGATTGTTGTTCAGTCATTTCAGTTGGGTCCAACCCCATTTAGAGGTTTCTTGGCAATGATACTGGAGAGATTTGTCATTTCCTTCTCAGCTCATTTTACAGATGAGGAAACCAAAGCAAACAGGGTGAAGAGACTTGCCTAGGATCAAAAAGTTATTGTCTGAGGCCACATTTGAACTGAGGTCCTCCTGACTCCATGCCAGGTGCTCTATCCACTGTAAAACTAACTGCCTCAAGTTTTGATACCACTGGTGTAACGGACAGTGCCTAGACTTGGAAGGCAGCAGATTTGCATTCTAATCCTGCTTCACTTAGTAGTTACGTGACAGAAGGCAAGTTATATAACCTTTTTAGAGCCTGTTATCCTCACATAACATGAAAGCAAAGCCTTTCACTATTCTGATTAGCTTCCCCTAGACTCTCTCCATCTTACTGTCTTTCTTAAACTTTGGCACACAGTTCTGAGCAGAATACTCCAGGTACGATCTAAACAGGGTAGAGTACACAAGAACTACACCTCCTTATTTTCAGAAAGTATGCCTCTCATAATCCAGCCCAAGATCTTATTGGCTTTGGGGGTTGTCATAAAACAATGACTCACGTTACATTTACATTTCACTACAATACCCAGATTTTTTTTTCAAACTGATGCATGACCATGTTTCTCTCATTCTTACTTGACCCCAACAGATTTACATTTAGCCGTATTAAATTTTATCTTCTTAGATTCACCCCAATGCTCTCATCTGCCAGGAAACGTCTTGGATACTGTCATCTAGTCTATAGTTATTTTTCCCAGCTTCGTAACATTTGCAAATTTGATGAGTGTGTCTTCAAATCCTTTTATTCAAATCAATGATAAAAATATTAAAAGCACAGATCCTTTGAGCACTCCTCTTAAGATTTCCTGCCAACCTGACATTGAACTATGAAGGACTACTTCTGAGTCCAGCCATTTAACCAGTCCCAAAACTAATTTTTATTGTCTGGTCTATGTTTCTCTTGATCTTTTCTACAAAAATAGCTTATTTTATCAAATGCTTTGCTAAAAATGTAGACCTACTAATTTAGTAACCACACTAAAAAAAAATGTTTGACTAGGCAGGCTCTTTTCCTGCTGAAGCCATACTCGCTCATTAAAGTCACAATTTCCTTGTCTAGATGCTCAATAACCATCTCTTTTACAAATCTATTCTAAAATTTCCCCAAGCATCAACATCAGTACTACTGACCTGCGGTTTGCAGACACTGTTCTCTTCTTTCTACTTTATAAAAAAATTCTGACATTTGTCCTTTTTTCTAGTCCTGCCAAACCCATCCCATTCTCTGGGATCTTTCAAATATTGTAAATAGCTAGAAATTTTATGACACTTAAAGGTTTTGCAAAGTGCTTTAAAAATCTCATTTGATCCTTATAACCTCATAAATAAGTGCTATTAGGATCTCTACTTCATAGACGAGAAAACTGAGGCTGATGGAAGTTAAGCGATTTGCCCAATGTCACACGGCCAGTGTGTCCGAGTCTGGATTTGAATGCATTCAGGTCTTCGTGACTCTCAGGTCTAGTGCCCTACACCCACGGCACCCCCCGGCTGCCAAATATTTACAATGGCTCAGCAACCACATCTTTCAGGATTGAGGAACGAGCTCACATTTTCGGGGGAGTGTTAGGGGGTGGAGGGAGGCAACGTCTGCTTTTTTACCTTCCTTGATGTGCCAATTTTTTATATGTTAACTTCAAGTTATAGTGACAAAGTCATTATCTTTATCTTTATCCACTTCCCATTTTTCCTTGTTTAGATGTCTGGGGCTATTTGAAAGGTCTAGTGTTTTCTTAATTTTGTTTCTTGTTACAAATGTTAATGCTTAGCTTTACTCTAATCAGTTAATGATCTAACCCAACAGAGACAGCCAATTCTAAAATGAGTCCCACATCATTAAACAAGCATTTCCCCTCTGCTGAGGTAGTTTTATGTTTTGCGTAATGCTTAGTGCTCACCATGTCTGGCACCATCCAATGCTTTTCTTAAAAGTAATCACACACTATAGGTGGGATGCTTCTAAAACTATAAACCTTTGGCTTTGTTCATTTTAAACTATATTTTCCATGTATTTTTTTTTTTGTCACCCTACTTATGCCCACCTTTACAATGAAGTCAACAAGAATCACGCTGTATGCTGTATTGGATTTGGGGTGTCAACACGTTTTGTGTCATAAGCTCCCTTTGCCAGTAAGGCGAAATACTTTTCAGAATTGTTTTTAAATGCATAAAATATATAAGGATACAAAAGAAATGGATTTTATTGAAATACTTATAAAAAGATGGTTTTAAGTATATGAACAAGAGGGTAAGAACACCTCATTTGAAGAATAGCAAAATTTTTCACAGGATTTATCTACCTTTTCATCTTTTGCAATAGATGTTAGCAGATAAGCAACTTTCTTTGTGGTGGTCCCCTTGTTTGTACTAATCAAACTTCCAGTTTGCACAGGAAGGCAAGATGACCAAGTGCCCTATAAAATGTTTCTTGTCGTCTTTGGATGTATCATAAAACCAAGTTCCCTAACTGCTTTATTCACCCAAGAACCTGTAAAGCCATTATTCTGCTTACCTGTAATTTTGTCTCTGGTTTCATTTCTAGTGAGAATGAATGTAGACATAATTCAGTTCCTCTAGTAGTGTATCATCTCACCAATCATTAAAAAAAAATTGTTGAATTGAGAATACAATTAAATGCCTGTTTGTAGTCTGTTAATTCTTAGCACTCTCTGCTTCTTTTTCGCCATTTTACTAAATTCTCACTGTGGAAGCAGAAGTGGCACATAGGACTAAGTACCATTTTGTATTTTGACTTGCTTCATGAGTTACCATGGGCAAATAATTCATTATCCAGTGGCCAACTTAGCTGGTAATGAGTGGACATTAAATGTTTGTAAAAGAAAAAGGTTTTTAAAAGTATTTTAAAATGGTAGATTAACAAACTATTTCAATCAATTCACCCAGCTATACCTAACTAGACTGATCCCCAGACATCTGGATATCCAGATCCTCTGGGATCTTAGACAATTTCCTATAGTAGGCCACATCTTCACAATCACCCATCTGAGAGGTGTGGAAAATATAAGTATATACTGTACTTATTGCTAGGTGTTTACAAAACAGTGTTCGATCAAATAAGATATCCTTAAAGCCTTCCCTACAATGAGTTATCTCCCATGTTAACTGCACTAAGAATCCTTGCTAGTTGCAACAAAAGATAATTTTGTTCAATGTTTCCGTTATAGGTAATATTCTAAAGACTAAATGGAATGGCCACTCCCAAGTCAAGCAAGGTTGTACAGATGCTCTTTTTTGCAACTGAAATGCTGATTATTTTGATTCCTTCAAACATTATGAGACTTATTCACTTAAAATGGTCTAGAAATCCACACAGGAAAGTCAAGCAGATGAAAAACATTTGCTGCCCAGTTATTTCCCATATGTGGACAACTGACTTAATTGATCAATATACTGCCCATGGCAATGCCCGGGCCCAGAATTAAATAGGCGAAAGCAAGTTCAACTTTATACTGAAATTTAGTAGCACATTGCTCATTACTGATACTTTTGTTTGTATGATCTCATCAATTTGGGAGTTCCAGCCAACAATACACATTGCAACTTACATATGTCTGTCCATCCTATGCTACATGGGATTCACCCAACATGCTAGAGACCACGGTTTTCTCCCAAGGACAGCAATGAAGCACTCTGGCCATTTGCCTGTCATCCCTTGCCTTCACCAAGTAACCAGTCCATCTTTTCTTTCTAAAATACAATTCCTCGATGACATTCTTTACTTGTTTATCTTTGGAATTCTTCATTGGTTTATGTGTGGCAGCTTGTTCACACTCGCCATGTGTCTTTCTATGGCCCTCTGTGTAATACCCGTCTTCACTTCTTCAGAGGCAGTGGTATTCCAGGTCTTACTGCCATAAAGCAATCCCAGTAAAAATATTTCTACTGCAAAGATGGGCATTTGCTCTTTTGGGAAACTTGGGAGTCTGCAACCAAATCAAATCTTTTTAACATTACTTAATAATATTTTTTTACTAAGACTATGGCTGACAACCATGGAGCATCACAATCTCAGAAGAATCAAAATTGCAGGTGACCACCAAGGGCAATAAAATGGCATATGATGTAAGTCAGCCATAGCATAGTGTTAACATTGACTTGTATTAAGAAACATCATAAAAATTATCAAGGAAATGTATGATTAGAAACGAGTGAGCAACAAGATGCAGAACTTAAGTTCTGTACTAGTATCTACAAAATATGACCCAGAGAAGGTCTTTACATCATTAGGTACAGTCTACAGAGGACTTATGGAAAAATTCATTTAAGAATGGGGAATAAGCACAAGAGGACATGGATCTACTAATAAATGGCTTACTTCAAATTTAAACATATAGTGAAAATTTGGAGGAGGACTCCGTATTTAAGATCACCTTCATAAATATTTTAATTTCTAAGTACTGACTAATTTTTGATAGAGATAATCAATCACAAGACTGCAGAAAACAATTTTAAGTTACAAAATGTCATCCTTTAAGAACAGGAAGGTATACAAACTTGTCACATTCTTCTGGAAAACCTTAGTTTCTACTCCAAACTTCACCATTCCCCCAAGTCCCCCCTGTAGTGTTCAGTGCTCCAAAAGGTTATCTATTTGGATTTTAGGTAATTTGGAAGAGTACAACTTTCACTTAAAGTTACCTATCAAAAAGACCACTTTTTGTGGATGATCAGTATTTATACAAATAGGCATACATACACACACATATATATAATATATAGATATATACAAAAGGCAAAAATAAAGACTGTGTATTTTTAAATGCTTATTACTAAACATCCCCAATCAATTCAGCTTTACAGAATAACACTTAAACGAGGATAAAAGAAAATGTAAAATGTATTTTTTTTTGTAAAATGTATTCTCACCAAAATGTCAAGGGAATGATATACATATATGTGTATATATACACACACATATATATATAATTTAATAAACACTACTTGCTCCCCAAATTACCTCAGAAAACCTGAAAGTATATATGAGAAACTTATATAATGGCAAGAAAATAAACCAAGAAAATAAACAGCAAGAGGAAAACTTAAAGCTTAAACTTCTATTTTGCAAATGTCATCAATATCCATTTGTTTTTATTGAGAGCCAAAGTCATATATAAAAATTAATAAAGCCACAACTAGATTTGCAAATAACTTTATACTTTCTATTTACCTACATGGACTGTAATAGAAGTCTTATCAGAAATATTTTAAGGTAACACGATTACTGATATTAACCAGGGCCAGTATAACAAGTGATTTGTCATCCTGTATCAATTCCTGAGGAAAGGCAAGTCTGGGCAGTGAGGGTCAAAGGACAGTTCAGTTTTAAACATGTAAGCCAGATGTAGTGTTCTACTGTACCCCTTTCTAGGATCCATTTCTGCTGTCCCATCCCAAACCCTGATACCCTGAACATGTAAGTGTATCACAGTATCTCTTCAGTTGCACCTGAATAGGGCTGTCTTGAAAGCTGGCCAAGTCTTGACTTGATTTTTCCCCCTTCCATAACCCTTGTTATACTTATATAACACTATTACGTGGACAGAACAATAGGTACACAGAGTCAGGTAGATACATAATGTGAAAACCAAGAATAATTCTTTCTGTTTTACTGGTTGGAAAACAATGAGAGAAAAGCAAACAAAATTTTAAATTATTAGCATATTTATCACCTAACTCCTTAAAGAGCTGACTTCTTTAGATGTCCTGATCTCACAATAATCAATTTCCTTTACCACATGTCCCTATTTCAATTTTTCAGAGCTCACTACCTGAATTTAATTCCCTTAAAATCTTTTCTTCTCCCATGTTTGCTGTTTCCCTGCCTTACTCCCCATAAAAGAAGATGATACAGTATAGTACTTTGCAAAACAGCATGAAGCTAATTCTATGTGATAATTATGTATGAGATATAAAAGTCTTCAGAAGTTGTGGTGAATACTAGATTGTTACTTTACTCCAACAGTCCCACCTGCTTTTGAAAGACCAAAGCAAACTTACTATTTATGAACACACACAAATTAACTGCCTGATGATTCAATTTCACCTTTAAGGAAAAAAGAGGAGGCTACTTCTCTCTAAAAAAAAAAGAGAAAAGAAACTAAAAATTGTAAAAATGATATATGAATTTAAACCTAATTTAGGTGAAATGTGGTAACCATTTTACACACACACACACACACACACACACACACACACACACACGCTGCCTGGGATGGCAGCTCTCATCAGGAAAATTAGCTAATATTACTTAACTATTTAGGAGGAAAAGGACAGTTGAAACTACTATCTAGAAGTACTTGTAAAGACCATCCAACTGTGGGTTTCTATCTGACAGTCTTATGGGTTACCAAATGAGTAGAAATTAAAAATGCCAAATGTTCCAGTTTTCTGATTATATAAGATCAAATAGTACAATTACTTAGAGAATAAACACAAAAGTAGTCTTTTACTATGTTTGCGTTTATGTGATTTAGTGTTCTCTATTTTGTCATGCAAGATAAATCAAACAGTATTCACTAATATATGTTTATGCATACATTCATTCAAGTTACTATAATCTAAACAGATTTTTGAACATATGTATATTTAGGAATTTAATGAATACCTGGCCATGACAACAACTGCTTCTCTATCTATATAATCTAATGCAGAATGGAAAAAAAAAATGCTTAAAGGATTGTTCATAAAATCTCCTTTCAAAATATAACTTCTGGAAAGGAAAGTAATACTATATCTATACAATCAGTAAGCTGGTAAAAAAAAAAGTTAAACAATGGTACTATAAATCATTAATAAAACTAAATATCATGATGTTTCTGAACTTAAAAACTAACATGACATTTCTTTAATCATTCAGTAAAATATTAGAAACCAGGTACTTCAGTAATCACCAACTACATACCAAAAGTTTATATTCTAAATTAAACACTGGTCTACAGAAAAAAATTGCTACATAAGTAACATTTATTAACGTTCTGCTGTATTTACAGTTTTAACATAGTAAAACTCAAATCTGAATTACCACTCGGCAGAAGCACATCAGTCTACACTTACATTGCGCATCATAGTTTCTGCTAACACATTATAAAAGCAAGTAATACAATTTATTAGGGATCATCTCAAAAGTCCCAAAGTCAAAACTCTTTTTCCCAATCCTCTAGTCTCTATTTCCAGCGATAACAAAGCAAAAATAAAATAAAATAAGAGGAATCTGTTTCATGAGAGATGTAAATAATTGTACTTACTAATTTTGTCATCTTTGTCTTTGATAGTGTAACAATATCATATGTAGAGAGAATGTTTATGAAATCCCAAAGTACTAAGTACAAAAAAAAAGGGTACTGTAAAATTTAGGTGACAGACTAATACTTGTATCATACCTTGCAAAAAGGAACATTCATTCCTGACTATACCTTAAGTGAATTTTGTACTATGACTGTTTCCAGGTGTACACAAAACACAATTTAAGATTTATAGGTTTATTTTAAACAGTGTATACGTATCATGTGCAGAAATGTAGTCTTAACAGTTTTCTAAACTTTTGAGAATATCCCTTCAAAATGGCCAGTATTATACATATCTTACACTGAAATATTTAATTCCAAATTCATTTTAAGATGGAGAATTAAATAAAGCAAGACTGCCCCCTACTGACTATAGGGACAAAGCTCATGCTATTTTAAATGACTACAAACAATATATAAGGCATTATTAGTACATCACAGACTTGATTGCAATAGCTTTTTCAAACATTAACCACTAATGATTCAATGATTACAGAATTCTGCATTAACTATTAAAATTTTACACCTAGAAACAAATAAAGAGAAATGATCTTCAACAGTACTTTATTTATTTTTTAAAGCAGGTGATTATTTCTTCTGTGTTTTGAGACTTGATTCACTTCCTGCAGGTGTCCTGTTGCTTCTTGAGAGAGAATTCATAAATGCAGGAAGGCGTTTGCCAGAAAACATCTGTTAGAAAAGGATATTGAATATTGAAACTATAGTTAGATTGTTATTTTGGCCAAGAGAAGGATGTAGTGCACAAAAGAATGCAGGATGTTTGTAGACATACAAAACGCACCTTAACATTGTTGTAGGATTACTATACACTGATGTCACCAAGTCAACAGTTAAACATTTATTATTAAATCAGATAATTTTAAAATTTAATAAAGCTGCCAGAACTGAGATTCACAGAAGGATGTGCTTGCTTTCTCTAAGGTCTTTCCTCTAAGGTTTGTGACAGGAAGTACTGTGTAGCCAAGAGTACCAAACTTAAAAGTCTAGAGAGACCTACGTTTAAATCCAGTGCTCAGTAGCTGTGTGAGGACAGGAAAGTCACTTACCCTCTCAGCCTCAGCTGTCTCATCTGTAAAAGGAAGATAATAGCTATGCTATCTACTTTATAAGGTTGTTATGAAGATTAAGCATGTAAAGCAAACCTAAAATGTTATGGTCAGATGTTATTATTTTGTTCTCATCTTTTCAATGGAGTTCAGATAGAAACCTATTATTACTATTATTATGACTGACTGCTCCTGTCTTCACAACTTCATGTAAAAGAGGGTCATGAAAACAGTCATTCATCCATTCTACATCTAAAGAATTCTAGGAGCAATATTTTACATCCAACACAAAAGTGTGAGTCCTTACCCTTGAAGGTTTTCAAGCAGAGGCTGTATGAACCTTTGGCGGTCATGGCTTAGTAGCGATTCCTTTTGTGTATGGGGTGTACTGGACTGCTGCTGAAGTACCTTACAACTCAAAAATTCTGTGATTCTGAATACATTAGTGTGCTCCTGGAAATCAGACTGCCTGGTTTGTTTGTTTTTTTTAATCTCACATACATAATGTAGGGAATACTGTGACTACTATCTTTCGGACCCAATTCTACACTAGCATTAAATCAGTGGTAAAGTTTTGTTTTTGTTGGGATTTTTCCCCTCAAGACAAAGTACTAACTAACACTTTGTCATAAGAAATCTTGGAACAATGGGGGAAAGTCAGGAGACTCAAGAATGCAAAGACCAAATTAAGTTTTATAAAAATGGCACAGCTAGCAGAACACATTCTAAGGAAATAAGTTATCAAATGAACAAATAAAGTCTAAGTGAAGTCTAAGTGAATCTTAAGATCATTTTATGAATGGGATGGAAATGTCAGGAAAAATAAGTCTCTCCTTTCCCTTTCCCTTTTTAGGTTTTGAAACTTTGGTCTTAACTTAAAGACAAGAGTGGCAGATAGTATGGTATGTGAAAAGAATGTTGCATTTGGAGTCAGAAGACGCGAGTTCCAAAGTCTAGTTCTGCCCTACTGTTTATATGACCCGAGGCAAATCCCTCATCCTCTCCCTCTCTCCCCAACTATACAATAAAGTTAGAAGAGATGATCTCTAAGAAATGAAACAAATCATAAAAGGTTAACTTTGCTTATGCACATCAGAAAAGGAACTGTAATGACATTTAGGAAAATAAACAAGTGCAAAAAACACACAGAAAAATGGCAGGTTGATACTACAGACACTACAATGCATTTTTTATTCATTCCTATTGCTGTTTAAAAGTAAATCAATTTTTATCAGTTTCTATTACTATATAAAACTCATGAAATAAGTACCACTTTGTCACAACATTAATGTTCACTAAAGTATGTGACATAGTCCAGATGACAACATCAGCCCTTCACTCAAAGGCTCATACTACTTCAGCTTGGGAAAATTAGCTTTGCTAGATTTCTTAAAGTCAGGAGAGCCATACAGCAAACATTAAAGAAAATTGAGACAGTCTGTCACATGGTGATTTCAACTACTATACTAAAACCTTATGTACTAAAAGCTACACACTTAACTCTCAAGCTAACATGCAAGCAGCTCTTTCATCCTAGCCAGGGCACAATGAAGTTTCTCCTCCACAAGGCAGAAGTTCTCATGATGAAATTAATGATAAGAAAAGCTGATCTTATAGAATATTAATACTATGTTGAATCTGTAAATCAGAGAGACCATTGTGGAAATGAAAGGATTTCTAAAGCTTTGATATATAGGCCATAAGACAAAGTATGTCACTAAATTTCTTAACCTTCAGCAGGAAAGAAATAATAATTTTTTAGGCACTGTGTGAAATGTTATATTTTCAGCAAGGCTTAAATGGAAATTTTAACTTTTCTACTTTAAAGTTACATATTCCAATAAATCACTCAAGCCTAGAACAAACCTTTTTTCTTAAGAAAAAAGGAAAAAAAGGCAGAAAAGCATACATATTCATGCTTAGAAAAGGAAAGGGGATGAAAGATGATGTCCTCATTTTAACTAGTAATTGGACAAAGTCATGATTTTGTTTGTCAGGAGCAACCTGGCCAATTCCTAGCAGTTATTTTTTTAACTGTTATATATGCTGATTTATTATATTCAGGGATGATAAACATAAGTACCTAACTACATCTCTTTAGTCTATGATGTAATTAAATTGATGGTTTTTTAAAAATTGATTGTATGTTTCATATATACAAATGGTCTCAAGAGTATGAACAGTTTGGATTATATTAATTTTATTTCACAAAATTAGTAAATTCTTCCTCTGTGTCAAGAGGACTTACACTTTTTAAAGCAGATCCAACTACTGTTCCTTTGAACCTATTCTCACACTACACTAGCTTCACTGAAAAATGAGATATTTTGCATAAAGACATTTCCAAATGAAGATTTCCCCCTTTAAATTCCAGAATTTTAACTGTTTTGAATGGAAATATTTCTAAAATTATTCCATATTTTCCTGCCTTAACTAGGTAAACTGAATATAATTTAATCTTTTTTTAATCACTCAGTCATCATCATGAACATAAATTATTATACTATGCTATATTACAACAATATCTACAAGGACTCAGACTGCTCTAAGTTCTTACATCTTTTTTTTTTTCTTTTTGGAGTCAGGAAGGTAGGGCAATTGGGGTTAAATGACTTGCCCAAGGCCAAATGGCCAGTTTTGTGTTAAGTGTCTGAGGCCACATTTGAACTCAGGTCCTCCTGACTCCAGGGCCGGTGTTCTACACACTGCGCCACCTAGCCGCCCCTCTTACATATTTTTTAACATTAGTGTGGCAGAAAGAATAATGGATTTGGAGTCAAGGCCTGTGTTCAAATCCTCCAACTAACTTGATCTCTCTGGGTCTGTTTCCTCATCTGTACTGGACCAGGTGGTCTCTAAAGCTGACCTTCCAACTCCTAAATCTATGATACTGAGATCTCAGTCTCCATGACACATTTTGCCTTCCCTTTTCTTGATTTGCTATGGGCTAAAAAGTCAATAATTAAGTTTGTTAAAATAAGAGTAAGAGTTGAGTGAAAGTCTTTTTCAGAAGTGAAATTCACGAGCTCTACTGCAGAATCTTGGTGACATCAGTTTTAGCAGCTCACAAGTTTTTTTAGGTTACTTATTAGTCTTAACTATGTTCCTGAAAACTGAAAATTGCCAGATCATGTAATTTCTGTAGAAAACTTAGTGAATGGCTACATTCTGGTGCATAAGAGCAGGTTCCATCCTCTATAATGTTACCAATGACATCTTTATCAGAATTAACTAACCAAAATCTACAGTGCACAACACAGGAGCTCCTTTCTTCAATCAATCAACAAGCATCCATTAAACACCTACTTTGTGCCAAGCACTGCTTATTCTTTTGCTCTAGAAAAATTATTCAAAAACCTGCCTACTTCTGCCTTCTTTTCAAGAGTTAGTATTTAAACCAATCACTTCTCCAAAGAAGAGAAGTACAATGTTAGTCTACCTTCCAATTTTATTGAATTAAATTTATTCTCTGCTACAAAGAAAGTGAATATAGGAAGTAGGAAGGTTTTCAGAGAATTTTCTACAACTATGCGCTCATAGTCACAGCTAATTAAGAAATACAGATAATAAAAGATCCTGCTATGTTTACTGCTTATTGATTACAAAAAAGCATTTGATTCAATGAAACAATATATGCTTCAGAAGGTAGATCTATCTAACTATCTAAGAAGATATCTCTCTATAAATGTAAACTAAGAGAGAGCTTGCTCAATGATACTTTAAGAATAGATATCAAGCAAGAATTTTAAAAGAAGACATATTTACCAAAAATGCTTGTTCTGAATCATGAATACAAGCAGAGAGGTCTCCTACAGACAGTTAAATTCTCTAGTTGCTCCAACTGAAGATGACATTGTGCTTATTGTACTTCAGAGCTCTCCAAAAACCCTCAAAGTGACTGGTTTCACAATCTAATCTAACACAAAAGAAACCAAGTGATGAAGGTGTATTGCCCAGATTTTAACACTTAGATAGATGACGTTATACTGGGTCAGGCTCTCAGAACAACCTTGCTTAATGATATGGTAAGAACAGACATCATGCTGATAGATGCTGTGATAGGTCCAAGCTCAACAGGAGATGAGCTAGGATCACATTTTGAGAAAAATATACAGTTGTTTCAATGATCCCAAGTTGTTCCCTGACATCAGTACACACACCTTTTACCAGCAATATTCTATTTTTACACACTGTGACTACACATCATGGACACCACAATCTCAAAAAAATTAGTATCTCAGGTGACCCAAAGAACAATGGAAAGGCTCAGAGTTGATGTAAAAAGGATGAAAGGCTCAGAGTTGATGTAAAAAGGATGAAATAATTTCTAGTGATAAAGTACATTTGGCAGGGCATAAAATGCATCACTGAGGAAGCATATTATCTGAAAGTAGCTAGACTAATCATGTGTGGAGAGCAAGGAGGAAGATATTTCAAATGCAGCAACTAGTATGTACAGAATATTAATAAAGAATCGATGGAAAGCTTACAATATCATGGCTGGATCCTCTATAGAGAATATAAGGGTAAATTAAGATGTGTTCAAGAATAACATAGATCAGAAGGCCTAGATGAATTGTAACATATCATAGATAAGACCATAAAAACACTGAAAAAGTCCAATATAGTTAGGATACAATTTTAAACGTGTGATTTCGCCTATCCTTTCAATGAGTAAAGAAAAATCAATTCTGTCATATAACACAGCTGTTCAGGCTTCTAAGGCTTACAAACAGAATTCCAAAGGCTATTTTTGCTTTAACCATTCAAATTTTATATATCTAAATATTCCAGGAAGCACAGAATTACATTTACCAAAGGATTATTTGGTATAGCTGTTACTTTTGCAAAAAGAAACAATTAAATGCAATATATCATCCTCAATGGAAGTCTATCCTACAATTCTGAGAAAGTTGCTAGGAATGTAGTTATTCTTAAAAAATACTCCGGACTGCTGCTGATTATAAAATCTAAATAGTAAATCTATCTTGAAGAATCTTGTTTTCCAAAGACTTTCTCCATTTCAAATCATAACCATGCAGTATGATAAATTTAGAAATTAAGCATCTCCACTTGAAAACCTCATCAAGAATTTCATAAAAAGTTACTAATTAACAAAAATAGAATTTAGAGAAATATCTCATCAAAACCAGTCTTCCCAGAGAAAAAGAAAATGAAGTCAACCCAAATTTCCCTATTACCTGGATACCCAACAATATACAATTTGTTGTAACTAAGCAGATGGAAAAATATAATTATCTGGTAAGTGTTGAATGAAGACTAAATATTTCTTCTAATTAAAGAATCAAGAGAAAAGAAAGAAGATTGGCTCAGCCCATTTAAACAGAGTAAAAGTGTTACTAAGAACCTGATCAGACAGACTTCTGAGAAGTTAGTTTTTCAGTAATGTTCTAAGTTTAAAGTAGAGGATAAACAGGACAAAATGGTGCAAAACTAGCTTTAAAGCTAATTTTAGAAGCTACCATCATCAGCTGCAGAATCTATGGAAGAAAAAAAATATTCTTGTGCTATTCTGGGTAACAAATGGATTAAGAGATACTTGTATAATTTCTAGGATGTTTTAGACCCTCATTCTTACTCTCAAGGGAACAGAGCTGTAAACCCAAAGGCAAAAAGGGTTAAAGCATCCAAAAAGCTAAGAATTAAACTTAGACTTGAAAGAATTAAAATACTACCATAAAAAAAAAGAATAAAATACTTTTATTAATAAGTCCACTTCTAAGTTTTTTTAAAGTGAAAATGAATAGGAAAAACTGCGAAAGTACGTTACTGGTTTTAAAACCTATGCCAGTGATTCAACAGTATCTACTCGTGTGTCTGGAGTTTGACATTAAATTTAATTCGAGAAACGCTAAGTTTTTCAAGCATATAATAAAGAGCTTATTAGTAAGTTTTCTCAAGAGCAACCTTACAGACTATTCAACAGTGGTTACTCATTTGTCCATGACCATTTCCTAGCAATAAAATTTAAGCATTCCTAGCAATAAAATTTAAGACAGCTTTAACTATAATGTGAACTCTAGCTTCTTTGTATGATTTTTCATTAAAAATGTGTCTAATAGACATTCCTTCCTATATAAGTACCTGAACATATATACCTTTGCTGTAATCATGCTTTTATTTAAAAGAAAATGATAAATTCTTAACAAATAAGCAAAATAGCTGAATTTTTTTTCTCCCCAGCATGACCAAGTGGCTGTACGGTCTAAAAATAAATCAAAAGGGCACCCATGTCTGCTTAGGCACAGTCAGAGAAAAAAAGGTTTTAGTTTGACAGAAGCTGGGAACTACCTACATACACACACACACACACACACACACACACCCCAAGTGGAAAGGGTGTTCAGCCTGGAATGAAATAAGGTGCAGACTAAGGACTCTGTGGACTTGTTTGGGGTCCAAGAAAAAAAGACCTTGGACAGAAATTAGATTCAAGTCATGAGATGTGAGATCAAGGAATTCTATCTCAAAGGATTTCAGTGAGACACCCTTTAAGTTGGACTCTATATCTTCTGTGTGTACGTATAATAGTCTACCTGTATACATTTTCTACTCCCACTACAAACAGTAAAGAAATTTTCATGGCAATAGAGAAAATTGACTTGATAATATATTACAACCATGAGGAATTGCCATGAAAAGTGAATATGAGACAGTTAGTGGAAAAGGTGAATATGAGAGAATTTAGTAGAAAAGGTGAATACGAGTTAATTAGTAGGGAAATATGTTCACATTCCCAAAAGTCTTAATTGCAACAAAGAGGTCCAAATTCTTGGGTAGCTACAAAGGCATGGGAGCCTACTGCATTCTACTGGAAAGTCTTAAAATATGGCAGTTCTAAGAGATACATGCTAAAATTACTTTAAGTATTTCATTTAGATGTAGCTCAAAAAACTAAGCAGAAATGTGTAATAAAAATACATGTACTAGGAATATGACTTAGAAACAAAACTTTAATACCTTTAGTAAATAAAGAGAACTCTGGTCCTGGGGAGGGTTGAAAAAGTATCTGGCATCTTCCGAACCTTTGCATAATTGATAAATCCTCTGAGAAACAGGAGAAAACCTAAAAAGATTTTTTTAAAAATACAAAGTTTCATCACTACTGCAAAGAACTTAAGCTCACCAGGAATAAAGCCCAAACATAATTTCAAAAATTACTATATAAATCCAACTTCTTCTCCAAATATATATATATATATATATCTCCTCCACATAGCAGAAATGCCATCCTGAAATGAGGAATAATCTGTATCTGTATCTCTGTTAAAAGACATTAAAATATAGAAATTTTCCCTTAATATTTCCAAAGTAGTTTCCTCATATAATTTCTATTAAGACCAAAGGAGCCTGGGACCAATTTTCATAGGTTCTTTTTATATGTACCCAAGAAAGAGAGGGATATCAATTAACTGGCCTAAATGGGCACATAAAGAAAAAAACAGAACTAGTATCATTATTTACATTTGGAGGTTCAGTTGAGACTCTTAAAAATACCTTCTTAAACTTCAAAAAATATTCTGAGAACTAACCACTAAAGACAAGTGATAGGAAATTTATAGATTTTTAAGAATTACAATGACCATTTTCCATAGCATTTTTCTGCTGACCAGTCATGTCATTTCTGGGCTTTCTTAACTACAGCATATTAATACTCTCCACTAGATGGCAGGATTCCTTTACCTACAAAGAAGGCCTTTGGAGCTCATTTGCTCACATCTTTTACAAAAGGGTGAGGCGTGAATAATCACCACAGGGCAGAGATTTGGGGTTCTTGATTCGTTTTGTTTTGATTTTCACAAACTTAAACATACATATACACACATAAAACAAAGAAATCAAAAAACTGTCAATGCCCAACTAACCCCCCAAAAGTGATTCAAAGCCTTATCTGGTAAAAGACCTCATGGAAATTTTTGGATCCATGTTAGTGGAAAAAGGAAAGAGTTAGCTTTCATGTAAGGTGGTGGCAGCCTCTTCAAAAATCTAACTGTCAAAGATAAACAAAGCAACTTCTATTTTTGGAAATTAAGTAAGATCTCACCATCCTCCAATTATGTTTCTACAACTCTAACATCCTTCTACTGGCAAGAATTACTTACAACCATTACACCATGGAAGACTTTTTTCCTAGTAAATTATATTACAAAGGTAAGTACTTCATAATATTGCTGGACTGGTAAGAGCAAGGCATGATTCCACTAAATATAAGATCAGGTCTAGCATCATCATCACTGCCATTAGGGATGGCAAGATGTATGGCAAATACCTTGTGAGTGAAGGCAATAGAGACTTGCTAGTACAGCATTTATTCAAAAAACTATGGAATTCTTTGATAATGGATGTAAAAATTTTGGTGTGGTTTGTGGAAAATGATGTCATTTTAAAGATTTTAAGATTCTTTTGTACTTAAATCCATATAGTATCTTGCTTCAAAAAATACAGATAGGCGGCCAGGTGGCATAATGAAGAAAGTGCTAGACTCGGAATCAGGAAGACCTGAGTTCAGATCCAGCCTGAGATCTGACTGTGTGACCCTGGGCACTTAACCCCTCCTTTTCATTTTCTGGTATTTATTTGGTATTGTTTTTAACATATTACTATATAACAAGCTCTCAGGAAAGTTTGCTAAAAATAATTTAATTTTGAAAATGTACAAAAAGAGGTTCGGTTTTTTTTTCCATTTTTATTTTACAAATACTTACCTAATATAAGGAAAACCCACCAGAGCCAGTACTGACCATCAAAGTAGCCAGGGAAATAAGTGGAAAACTAAAAAATAAAATTATAAAATAATTTTCAGGCATATTACACTGCAACAGAATTTCATACTTATAAATACAATGAAAAATAGCTGAGAATTTCAGTAGAAAGTGAATTTTGGGGGCAGCATATCCAAATTATATATGTAGAAGTAGTTGTCAATTTTACTAACATTTCAGATCCATGTACTGTCTATATATATATATATATATATATGTATGTATGTATGTGTGCACGCATGTATGTATGTGTGTGCATTATGTAAAAAATAAATAAATCAAACACAACGGCTTTTAATTTAATTGTACTAATGCTAGGAAAAGGTAGCAGACAAAACCAAAAGTATATTCAAAATTCTGGGAGAAAAAAATAAGAATAAAGAGGCTAATAAACATTTAATTTTTTTCTTCTTCCCTCAAAAACCTCTTATTCTACACAACTCACCCTGACAATCAAGATCCACTTAATTAAAGATAGGCCAAACCCTGAAATGGCCCCATATCTTCCTGCAGCTGAGGTGGTCAGACAGAAAGACAGGAAAAACCCAATCCAGTTAAAGAGGAATGCCACTGGAAAATCAAGAGAAAACAGAATATAAAAACATACATTAACCTAGGCACAAGATAAGGCTATTTATAAACTTTTAATTTCAACAATGTTCCCAGGGACAGGAAAGGACTTCCTCCCCACCCCACAATCCTTCGTGACAAAAAATTCCCTAGGAAAATATCCAAACTCCTCAGCCTAAGCAGGTGTCCTTAAAGTTACTAAAGGAAAATGCAAACTCTATCTGGCTATTTAAGGCCCTCCACAATATGGCTCCAACCTACTTTTTCAGTCTTATTTCATATAACTCCTTTTCATATATTCTAGTTAATTGAACTACTAATTTTATTCCCTCAAATCAACATGCCACGTCCCACCTTCCTGTATTTGCACAGGCTATCCCCATCCTGCCCGCCCCCCTGCCCCCAGCTTGAAAATAATTTTCATTTCAACTTTTAGGAATCCTTTTCATTCTCTGAGTCAAAGCTGAGGTGCCACATGTTTAATGTGGCCTTTCCTGATTTGCCCCATTCATAAATATTCTCTCCTTCCTCAAATACTCCTTACTCACCCAGACTGGATCTCTCCTTTCACTCTCATCACTCCTTCACTTGCTTTATTATACTGATCTAGGTACAAATCCTATTAATCAATCCTTCCTCTGCACTCTTCTCCAGTCCTCCCAACCTCATCCCTCAAAAAAAGGGCTCCTTAAGAGCAAGGACTGTTTTACTTCTGCTTCTGTATCCCCAATGCCAAACATATTTTAAAAAAACGTTTGTGGAACCAAAGTGAAAAAACTTTATTGCTAAATATGTAGATTTGTACTTCTTTCTAGTCTAAATTCTTACAGTTTTTTTTTCTATTCACCTCCTGCAAATACGTTTAACTCTGATTGAGTTGGGGTATCAAATAATTTGCTGAGTATTTAAAGTGTTCAAGTTCTTCATATTTCTTTCAACTGTGAAGAGTGTGTTTACCTTTACCAAACCTCTAGTTCTCCATGATCTTTAAAGAGACTATTATGCAACACTGTCAATAAAATCCCTCACTATTAAATATAGCAAATTTTTAAAAAAGGATTGCTACTCTCCGAGTGGAAGCTCCAGGGAAAAAACCTGGAAGACAGGAAGGAAGGAAGAAAGGGTGGGAGGGAGGGAAGGAGGGAGAGAAGTGGGTAGAAGGAGAGAGGGAAAGAGGGAGATAAGCACAACGACTCAAAACCCCTTTTGATCAGAGGTCAACTCTGATCTCTTAGTCAAAAGAAGAACTCCTGGGGAAAACTGCTCAGGTAAAAGACACAGTGTTCCTAATTCTACAGGTCAGGTAGGGGTAGTAACAGTAATGAAGCATAACTAGTGTAAAACTGAAGCATCCCCATAAAGACCTTAATGATAGTTTTCATAAATATGCATGGGGAGAGAAGAGGAAATGAGAGAATACTAAAATATAAATGTGATAATGCTTCAGACTACTTGTTTCCTCTCTCTGTGATAAACACAATAAAATGGTTCTAATTACTATATATACTTACTGAAAAAAGTTAACATGAATATCCCATCATTTCCTATCCTCAGCTGGTCAGCATCATCAAAATCATCCCTTGCTACAAAATCATCATCCTAATATGAAAAGAGAAAGGATAATGAAAATTCATACTCAGTACTTCTTAGGGAAAACAAAAAACAGATACAAAATTCACCATTGATGTGAAAGACTTCCTATTTCACCTTGAATTAAAACAGAAAAAGTATAACCAATATAAAATTAAACATTAGCACTTGACTATCTACAATAAAAATAACATGTCTCATCAATGGAATGCTTTAAGTTTAACAAAGCATGCTTCTTCCTCCCAACTATTTTGTGAGGTATGTAATATCAACAGAACTAAGTCGCAGAGATTATTAAATACTTTGTCCATGGTCACCCAGTAAAAGATTAGAGCCAGGATTGCAATTCATATATTCCTGGACACTATACCATACTGCCACTTATTCTGCTTTTAAATGAAACAAATTAAGATTTAAAAAAAAATAAATCTGAAAAGAAATTTTAATACATCTGTACTTTGTTATATAATTTAAATGTTTTTGGTTATTCTGAACCCGACAAATACCAGCAAATGAATAATGACATATACAAAGAACAGAAAAAGACAATTTTACATGAAACTGCCAATCTCTAGTATACAAAGCTTGTTTTTGAAGTGTATTAACACATTTAGTGTATTAGTTCCAAAGCTATCCTGTTGTCTTTCCCTCTATAGCTGCATTCTTTTCTCTTTCTTAAATGCTTCACTGATGGTCTTTTTATTCTTTTTTTTTCTAACATCACTGCTTTTATCCTTGTCCCCATCAATTCCTTCTCTTTCCCTCCCTACAATCTCCCCTCCAGATAATCATTAGAGTCAAGCAAAACAAATTTGTACATCAGTCACATCCAAAAATCTTTGTGCCTTTCTTTCCTTCAACAGATAGGAAGCAGGTTTCATCACTGGTCCTCTAGGATGGCCACTGCATTGCTGAGAGTTGTCTTAGCAAAATTCTTCTTTTTTATTTGCTTTAATGTTATAGTTTTCACATAAATTGTTCTCCAGGATCAGCTTGCTTCACCCAAGTACTCCCAAGTTTGGCTGAATCTGCCCCTTTATTTTTTTTAATTGAATTTTATTTTCAGTTCAAAATTCTCTCCCTGACTCCACCCACTGAGAAGGCAAAAGAAACAAAGTTCATTACAAATATGCATAGTCATGAGAAACAAATTCCTGCATTTAAAAAAAAATTCAGTATTATTTTATTTCATTCCTTTGTTTTTTGTGGTACAACATTTCATTATATTCAAATATAATAATTTGAAATGTCTATTTTTGAACAAATAAGTCTCTTCCTTGTTTTATTAAGATAAATTGCCAAGTATTGGTACTGCTGGGTTAAAAGATATGCAAAAGTTTACTGATTTGGGAGGAACAGTTCCAAACATCTTTCCAAAATGGCTAGATCCTTCAAAAATGCATTAGCTGGATTACACATTCTGTCCAACGACTGTCCTTTTCCTTTTTCTGGTTATCTTTGCTAGTCTGATGGGTATAAAGAGAAACCTCATCATTGTTTAAATGGACATTTCCCTTATTATTCATGATTTAAAACATTTTTTTCATATGGTTACTTAAGGTTTTTCTCCTTTCAGGAGTTAACTTCATAGCCTCTGGTCATTTATCTACTAAGGTTCACTATGTAGACTATGTTATCATTTGCAAAGTGAGAATTTTGTTTTTTCTCTACCTACTTATTCCCTCTATCTCATTTTCTTTTTCGTTACAGCGGCAGCCAGGTGGCACAGTGGATAGAGTATAGCACATGAAGTCAGGAAGACCTGAGTTCACATCCACTCTCAGACATTTCACCAGCTGTGTGAAGCTACCCAAGTCACTTAGTATCTATTTGCCTCAGTTACCTCACCTGTAAAATGGGGATGATAATAGTACCTACCTCAAAGGCTTGTTCTGAGGATCAAATGAGATAACTATAAAGTGCTCAGCAGAATGCCTTGGCACAGAAAAGGTGCTGTATAAATGTTAGCTATTATTATAGTTATACAGCAGGCATTTCTAGGACTATGTTAAATACTAATACTTATATTATCTTTGATTTTATTCAAAAGGCCTCCACATTTCACTACTACATATATTATTGGATCTTGGTTTAAATATTATTTATTATATTAACAAAAGGTTTATTTATACTTATGCATTTTAATGTTTTATGAAGAAATGGTTGCTGCATGTTGTCAAATACTGTCAAAAGAGGCACTGTAGTATATAATGGATAGAGAGCTGGCCTCAAAGCCAAGGAGAGCAGGGTTCAAGTCCTACCTCTGACACATACCTGTTATATGACACTGGGCAAATTATTTATCTCTCTGTACTCTTGGCAACTGTAGTTCTTTCTTTGATCTACCAATTCTTAGTATTGAATTATTTAGTCTCCATTTAAATTTGAATATTTCCTTCAAAATCTTTTATGGATAATATGTTTTGCTACACTGTGGTCAGTAAATATATGTTTAGTATTTTTACTTTTCTATAGAGTTTTTACATCCTGGCCAATTTCTATAAAGAGACTAAATATAGCTGAGTAATCTGTACATTTATTTCTATTCTCAATCAGTAATCCCCAGAGAACTATCACATCCAATCTTTTAAAGATTTTATTCAGGTCCTTAATTTTTTCTTGTTTATCTTTTCATTAGATTTATCTAGGTCTGACGAGGTAAACTGAGGTCCTCAAATATAGTTTTCTATCTATCTCTCCCTATAACTCAACTTACTTTTCCTCCAGTTATTTAGGTGCTATGCCATTCAGCATATATTAAGTATGGCACTTATTTCATTGTTTAGGGTTCCTTTAGTTCCCTTGTTTATCTTTTAACTTTGACTATTACTGCCATTTTTTTTTAAATTTTATTTTAGTTTGCATCATTCATTTCCACAAGATTTTGAGTCACATATTTTCTCCCCTTATTTCCCCCACCCACGACCCCAAAACAGCCATTCCAGTGTGTCTCCCCTCCCCCAGTCTATTCTCTTCTATGTCACTTTTCGGTAGGGCAGGATAGATCTCCCAACCACAGTGCCTGTGTATCTCAAGTTCCAGTTGGATGTAGTCAATAATA
>CM053585.1:299605770-299623577 GCA_028646515.1 Pseudochirops corinnae
TATAAATTACCATTTTACACCCTTGTATATTCCCTTTTCCTTTACTTTTCTCTCCCAAGACCATCAAAACAGAAGAAAAAAAAACCATTCCCAAGCCTCCTGTTTGTCTTATTTTAATTCCTTATATGACCTTGACATCAGGATTCTAAAAGGAAATCTGTCTCTTCTCCTCCTTGAATTTAAGCCCTTGACTGCCACTTAGCCCCTTCCCAAATGTTCAAATGTATTTATATTTCTAGCTTTTTCTTGATTTCTGTGTCTGGATTTTAAAGTTTCTACTCAGTTCTGATTTTTGTTTTGTAATAAGGAACACTCAAAAAGTCCCCTACTTCATTCAAAATCCACTTTCCCCCTTTAAGATTAAGCTCAATCATGAAGGTTAGGTAAATTGTTGTTTTCCTACCTCAAGTCTCTTCCCACTCCAGTTCATCCTCCTCCAATTGGCTATCAAAGTGATATATTCCTGAAGCACAAATCTGATCATGTCATCCTATATATAATGACCTCCAATGGCTTCCTATTATATCTCTAGGATCAAACAGATCCTGGCTTTTAAAGACCTTTTTAACTGTCCTTTCTTAACTTTCCAGTATTCTTACACCCTACTCCTCCAGGTACTTTGTGACCCAATAAAACTGGCCAGCACAGTTCCTCCTCCACACAATATTCCACATCCTGACTCTTCCCCATACCTGGAATTCTCTCTCTTTGTCTCTGCTTCTCTGCCTTCCTTTAAGTCTCAACTAGAAGCCCACCTTCTACAAGAAGCTTTTTTCCATAGTACCATCTTTATGAGATGATCTCCAGTTTATGCTGTATTTCACTTGTATACAGCTGTTTACGTGTTTCTGCCCCATTAGACTGTGGGATCCTTGAGAGAAAGTACTATTCTTGCCTTTCTTTGTATCCCCAATGCTTAGCATAGGCCTGGCATATAACAGGTGCTTAATAAATGCTTGTCTTTTAAAAGTCTTTATCTTCTGGAATGCTGAATTCTAAGATTGTTATCATTTGCAAAGTGAGAATTTTGTTTCTTGTTTTTTTGACCTGGAAAGTGGGTTTTGGCTATGACATCTCTGAGAGGTTTCATTTTGGAAGCGACCAGTGATTTCTTTTCACTTTGCCCTTTGGTTCTAGTACCTAGACAGTTTTCATAAGTGATTTTTAATAATTGTATCCAGGATATTTGTCAGTCATTATTTCCAGAGAAACTGATGATGCTTCTTAAATTGTCTTGCTTAGATCTGTTTTCCAAAAAGACTAATGTGATAAAGGAAGGTGGCCTAGCTAGCCAGATCTCAAAGTGTATTACACAGAATAATTGTCAAAACAATCTGGCTAAGAAACAGAGCAGTGGACCAGTGGAATCGATTTAGGCACACAATATACAGTAGTAAATGACCATCAATCTAGTGTTTGATAAACTCAAAGCTCCAAGCTTTGGGGACAAGAACTCGCTACCTGACAAAAACTACTGGGAAAACTGGAAAGCACTTTGGAAGAAAGTCGATATTGATCAACATCTCATATGATATAACAAAACACTGTCAAAATAAGTACAAGATTTAGACATAAAGGGTAATATCATAAGCAAATTAGAAAAGCACAGAATAGTTTACTTGTCAGATCTATGAATAAGGGAAGAATTTATGACTAACAAGAGATGAAGAACATTACAGGATGTATAAAATGGATGATTTTGATTACACTGAATAAAAATAAACAATCTGCATAAACAAAACTAATGCAGCCTGAAAACTGGAGGAAATTTTTATAGCAAGTTTCTCTGATAAGGATCACATTTCTCAACTACGTAGAAAACTGAGTCAAATTTATAAGGATAGAAGTCATTCCCCAATTGAGAAATGGCCAAAAGATATTATAAACAGGCAGTTTTCAGACATAGAAATTAAAGTTATCTATAAACATATGAAAAATGCTCTAAATCAGTAATGATTAGAGATGTGCCAATTTAAACAATTCTACTACCTCACACCTATCAGACTGGCTAATAAGACAGAAAAGGAAAATGACAAACATTGGAGAGGTGGGAAAATTTGGACACTAATGCACTGTTGATAAAGTTGTGAATTGATCTAACCATTCTGGAGAACAATCTGAAAACTGTGTATACCTTTTGATCCAGAAATATTACTACTCTGTTGGTAGTGAAAAAAATTTACAACACCTCTTTTTGTGGTGGCAAAAAATTGGAAATTGAGGGGATGCCCCTCCCGTGGGAAATGACCCTCCGATCATGGTATATGATTGGTTTTTTTTTTTCCTTAATAGTATTTTTTTTCCCAATTACATGTAAAGAGTTTTCAACACTCATTTCTGTAAAATTCTGAGCTCCAAATTTTTCTCCCTTCCTTTTCCCAATATAGATGATAACATGTACAATCAGGTTAAACATATTTCTATATTAGTCATGTTGTAAAAGAAGAATTTAGAAAAGGGAAAAACCACACAAAAGAAAAAACAAAAAAAACCTGAAAATAGTATGCTTTGATCTGCATTCAGACTCCACAGTTCTTTCTCTGGCTGTGGATAGCATTTTCCATCATGAGTCTTTTGGAATTGTCTTGGATCATTGTATTGCTGAGAAAAGCTAAGTCTAACATTAATTAATCATCATACAATACTGCTGTTATACTGTATACCATGTTCTGTTCACTTCAGTCAGTATCAGTTCATGTAAATCTTTCCAGATTTTTCTGAAATGTACCTGCTCATCATTTTTATAGCACAATAGTACTCTATTACATTCATATACCACAACTTGTTCAGCCTAACTGATGGGCATCCCTTCAATTTCCAATTCTTGGCTACCACAAAAATAACTGCTATAAATATTTCTATATATGTGAGTCCTTTTCTCTTTTTTATATCTCTTTGGGATACAGACATAGTGGTATTCCTAGATCAGAGAGTATGCACAAGTTTGGTTGCCCTTTGAGCATAGTTTCAAATTGCTCTCCAGAATGGTTAGATCAGTTCACAATTCCATCAATAATGCATTAGTGTTCCAATTTTTTGTGGTATGTGATTGTGATGGAATACTATTGTGCTATAAGAAATGACAAACAGGATGCTCTCAGAAAAACCTGAGAAGACTTAGATGAATTGAAGTAAAGTGAAATGAGCAGAAAGAACCAAAAGAACACTGTACACAATTAACAGCAATACTGAATGATGATCAACTGTGAATAACTTAACTATTCTCAGCAATACAACGATCTATGACAATTCCAAAGGACTCAATTCCAAAAACGCTACCCACATACAGAGAAAGAACTGATGGAGTCTGAAAGCAGACTGAAGCATACTTTTTTTACTTTATTTTTCTTGGGAGGTTTTTTGGTCTCTGTTTTCTTTCACAACATGACATTACATATGTTTTATATGACATTTACATATTTATATACATATAAAACCTATATCAAACTTCTCGATGAGGAGGGAGAAAGGGAGGGAGAGAATATGGAACTGGAAACTTTTTTAAAAGAAGGTTAAAAATTGTTTTTACGTGTAATTGGAAAAATATTTTTTTTAAAACCCACTAGAAAGCAAAGGAATAAATGGAGTTTTCCTTCAAAAAACAAACATCACATCACAAGTATTGTTTTCAGCTCAGAGCTCCACATTTTAGGAAAGACACTAAAAAGTTGGAGAATGATCATAGAAGAGGCTGACCAGAATAAGGAAGGTCCTCAAGTTCAAGCCACATGAATATCAATGGAAGGAATTAGAGAGTTTAACCCAGAGAGGATTAAGGAGAGATCATAACAGCAGTCTTTTAAGGACTATAATATGGAAGAGGGATTATTAGACTTGTTCTTCTTGGACTCAAGAGGACAGATCTAGGACTGATAGGAGTTAAAAAAGGACAGATTTAGACTGTATGTAAGGAAAAACTTTCTAACAATTAGAAATAAGCAAAAATGGAACAGGCTGTCCTTGAATGGATGATAACTTACTGGTATGTTGTAAGGTGACTTTGTTCAGGTATAAATGGCTTCTGAGATACTTTCCAACTGTTCATTCTATAAAGATTTGTTTGGGACAGTATATAGGCCCAGAATAACTATCTTCTTATTCCCAAATCCCATCCTTCCCATTCTTTGAAAACATGAACTATTTCAAAACTGAGGCTTATCTTGGTACCATAAATACTATCTCCTTCAACACATCTTTCTTACTAAGAAAAGCTTCCATTTAAGAACTAATTCATTTCCAGAGTAAACTCAGTACTCATTCAATAGAAAAGAACTATTTAAGGAACATTCAAAACCATGATGGCTAATTTTGACTTCAGATAAGGATAAGTAAGCCTTTATCCATCCAACTGCTTTATTTTTTGGATAATTCATTAAAAAATTTTCAAATATAATTCCTCTCCTAGTAACACTGCAATAATCTCCTAAAATGGTTTCCCTGCCTCATTTCTCCCTTTTCTGATATAATTCTATACATCATATTATAATAATATTTTCACAGGTTCAATTCCACTGATCCACTCAAAAATCTGCTCAGTCTAGAGAATGAAATCCATACTATTTAACCTAGTATCCAAGGCCTGTCTCCTCCTTTCACTCATAAATCTGGGCCTAATCTACATTTTCAATTTAATTTTCCTTATGAAAACGATTTCTGAGCCAAACTTTTTATACTTTCCTAAATCCATGTCTTTACTCATATCTTTCTCCCTCTCATACAATTTCCAATTACCCTCTCTCTACCTATTAAAACTCTGCTCTCCCAAAACTCTAATTCACCTTTCATAATGCTTTCTTTCCCCTAATCAATCATATGAATGATCAACTGTGAATGACTTAGCTCTTCTCAGCAATACGATGATCCAAGACAATTCCAAAGGACTCAGTTCCAAAAATGTTATACACCTGCAGAGAAAGAACTGATGGAGTCGAAGCAGATTGAAGAATATTTTTTTAACTTTATTTTTCTTGTAGGGTTTTTTTTGGTCCTTTTTTTGTTTTCTTTTATAACATGACTAATAACAAAATATGTTTTGCATGACTGCACGTGTATAACCTATATCGAACTGCCTGACTTCTTAATAAAGGGGAGAAGGAACAGATAAGTTTTATCTTCCTTCTTTTTGATATGACACGTCATGCACTGTCTAGCATTATAATTATTTTTGTATATATCTCTCTAACTAGATTATAAACTCTGTCCTTCATAGTTCCTGACACATTGCAAGTACTCAATAAATGTATTAAGTGAATTAATGTTTTGAATAAACTTTAATGTCCTGATCTGTTTTATAAGGTGCTCACCCTCTGTGCATATATCATAAAAGACTGACATTTATACAAAACTTTAAAGTTTGCAAAGTACTTTACATAAGTATCTCATATGACCCTCAGAACAACACTGTGCATGCAGAAGGTAGTACAAGTATTACTGACCTCACTTTATAGATGAAAAAACGAGGTCTGGAGAGGTTAAGTTGTCCATGGTCACATGACTAGTAAGCAATACAAGTAGCATTTGAAGTCAAGTCTCTCCTGATTCTATCCACTAAGGCCTACTGCCTCTGTAAACTATCTTAACAAACACATACATAGTTTTGTTGCTCTTCTTTTGACCTTGGATGAGATCTGGAGGACTAAAAGCATGCTCCCTTCATCTTTCAAAATTCCCTTGATATCCAACAGACCTTCATTAAATAATATTGATAATAATGATAAATGTATACCACAGTAACATTAGCTAATTTGAAGATTTCAAATAAGATGTGAAATACTTCATCAGAAAGTCTATCAAATTTTAAAATAAAAATCACTGCTTATGTCACCAAATTCTTATTTAAATGATGTCACCTTTCTGGTGCTAGATTTTTCATGGATATAGATATAGCTCTGAAGATCTTTTACTGGCATTAAAATGTCTATGGCCCTAAAATTCAGTAAGCTCAACTCACTGTAAGTCATTTATTTCAAATCTTTAAAAACATCAATTTCATTAAAACATGTAATATCCATTCATGAACACTATTTATTAATTCAAAGTATAACCAAAATGGCACTACTAACAGTAGACCACTGAAATAATCTTTAAAAACATCTATTAGAACATTCAATTATTATAACAGATTATAAAAGGAAACCAAGAGGCATCATAGCATAATAGATAAAAGACCAATCTTGGAGTCAAGAAAACATGGATTCAAGTCCTGCCTCTGCCAGTACTATTTGCCCACTGACAATTCATCTAACCTCCCAGTAGTGAAGCAAGACTATAAGCTCCAAAGATGTCAACAGGCATCAGTAAAGAGTTTTTTTCCCCACAAATGAAATTACAGCTCTAGAACACACACCCTCTAGCATATATAGGCATGCTCTAGTGCTCGGAACTAGAGAATATTTCATACTGCAACACAGCCTTTGGTCTATTTCCCCTTGTGAGGTACAATCACCAATTCTGCTCCAATGTCTTGTGTTTCCTGTACTTTCTTGTTCAACTATCTTATGCAAAGTCAGCTATACACCAAGGAAGTACAGAGGAAGGTGGAGGAAGGGGGTGGGGTGGGGGTGGAGGAGTGGTAGGCTAAGCCAGAGACAATGTTCAATGAAACTGGTAAAGGTAATGTAATGTCCAGAACCACTCAGGCTCATGGTCCAGTTTTTCATCATGTAGAGAGCTTCTTGTCACAAACAACCAAACCCAACTAAAATCTTTGAAGTGGAATTGCTTGAAGATGCTGTCTCAGCCTTTCAACTCATTCTAGCCCACAGACTTCAGGTTAGGTAGCAGCTGGTCCTGCTCCACACAAGTACTGAACAGCTTGAGGCAAAAGCTCTCTGGCTGCTCTAGTCATCTCACTACCAATTAGCTATGTAGAATGGAGAATAAAATAATTTGTTCCTCCCTGACTCAGTTCCTGTCAGAAATAAAAGTATTAGAAGAGAGGGTATCAACAAGTCATGTCATGAAAAAGAAGCTTTTAAAAAATTAACATGACTGAACGTTCTTGATTCAAAACCGTATTTTTCCTTATAAAAGGGAGAATATATTCAGAGCTTTCAGATCTGACACAGAGCTTGTAATGTAAAAAGTATGATATTGGCTCCAATCATCAGAGGGTGCTAAGAAGCATATAGATGTTGTTACTATTCAGTCATTTCAGTCATGTCTGATTCTTCATAACCTCATTTTGGGATTTTCTTGGCAAAGCCACTGGAATATTTTGTCACTTCCTTCTCCAGCTCATTTTACAGATGAGGAAACTGAGGCAAACAGGGTTAAAAGTGACTTGTCCAGGATCACGTAGGTACCGTCTGAGACCGAATTTGAACTCATGAAGATGATTTTTCCTGATTCTAAGCCCAATATTCTATCCACTGTGCTACCTAGCTGCTCCCAGCAGGTTACAGAGATTCTAGCAAAAATGGAGATAATTATTAGCCTACCTAAACAACAGGGAACAGAAAGCTAGAACTTCTCTCTCCTTCTCTTTCTGCCCCCCATCCACCTCCCAAGTTGTACTTAGATATGTCTCTAAAGACTTTATGAACATAAATACTTATTAACTTTGTATTTTTTCATTAACAAAGTCATCCATTAATCTAGGTGCAGGATGCAGATAGTTTAGTCTTAATGTCAGATGTTAAACAAAATCCTTTCCGCAAAAGAATAACCTAACAGAATCATAGAATTTGAGAGATGGAAGGAAACTCAACAATTGAGTCTAATCCATACACTACAGGAATCTCCACTGTAACTTACCCTGCTTAAAGACCTCCAAGGAAGGATCTCATTTACCTAGGAAACCCATCCTATTTTTAGACAGGTCTAATCTTTAACAAGTTTTTACTGACATCAAGCTTATAGTCGCCTATTTTGCAGTTTTCATACTGTGCACGATCATCATTGCTCCTGGTTCTGTCCATTGAGGCCAAACAGAGTAAGTCCACTCCCTTTCCTCCATGACAGCCCTTCTTGAATACTTGAAGATAGTGATCACGTCTGTCCTTCCTCCCTCTCCCCAGCCTGAATGTTCCCTTTTCCAGGTTTAATATGGAGTTCCTTTAATATAAGAGTTCCTTCAACTGATCCCCATATGACATAGGGTCAAGGCCCTTCACTATCCTGCATGTCTACCTCTGGATACTCTATAAATTATCAATGTTCTTCTTAAAATGTGGTACCCAGAACTAAAACACAATACTTCAAATAAGGTCTAATGAAAGCAAAATACTGTGAGATTATCACTCCTCTGTTGCTAGAAATTATGCTCATCTTAATGCAATCTAAGCCTCCGTCTTTTTTTCAGTTGCCACATTACAGTTGACTTATACTGAGCTTGCAGTCCACTAAAACCTCCAGATTTTTTTTTCAGGTGCTACATAATCATGCTTCCTCTTATCTTATACTTGTAAAGTTAATTTTTTTTTGGTAAGACTTTAGCAATCCCTCTTGCATTTCTCTTTCTCAGTCCAATGCTCTAGCTCATAAAAATTCTTTTGGATTCTGACTCTGTTATGTACTGTTTCATATCATCTGAAAATTTACCCAATAAAATAAAATGTAAATTTAATGTTTAAAATGTTAAATAGAATGGAGTCAAACATGGCTCCCTAGGATACTCCACTGGAAACATCTTACCCCAGTAACACTGAACTCTTAACAACCATTTGGTTACAGTTCTGATTCCAATCAATTCTGATTCCATCTGACTTTCCATCTGACTATATTACTGTCTAATCCATATTTTTCCATCTTCTTCCATAAGCACAGCATGAAATACTTTATCAAAAACCTGGGGGTGGGGGGGGAGGTGGGGAGACTAGATGTTGCAGTGAATAGAGCCCTGGCCCTGGAGTCAGGAGGACCGGAGTTCAAATCCAGCCTCAGATACTTAACACTTACAAGCCATGTGACCTTGGGCAAGTCATTTAACTCCAACTGCCCTGCTTTGCTCCCTCCAAAAGAAAAAAAAAAACTTTGCTAAAAATATAGGTTAATTATATCCACAGCATTCCCCTTATCTACTAGTTCGGGAATCCCATGGAAGAAGGAAATGAGTCTGGCAAGAGCTCTTCTTGAGGATGCCAGGCTGGCTACTTGTCATCATCTTCCCTAGAAGTTCCCCAACCATCTCTTTGTGAACTGTTCTGGAATTTTCCCAGGAATTAAAGACAAACACATTGGCCTATAGTCCATTCTCCTCTTTTTGAACATCATGACATTTATGTTTCTCCAATTGTGCAGTACCACTTTCATTTTCCTCTGATCTTTCAAATATATACTGGTTCAGCAATCAATCTGCCAATTCCTTCAGGACCTGAGAATGTGGCTCATCTGAACTAGGTAACTGGAATTCATTACAGGTGGCTAGATTCTGTCTTTATTTTGGGCATCAATTCCTTGTTTGTCACTTTTGTCATGCCATACTCAGTATAAAATTTGTTCCCGTTGGCAGGAAAAACAAAACAAAACAGACTGGAGCAGCTCTGAAATGAAAAGGAGGAGAAGGAGAAAGAGAAGAAGATGACGATGACTCTTAAGTTTTCTTAGCTTTCCTTACTGGCTTCAGCTCATTCTGAGACTGAGCACCTCTCACACTATTTTTATTGTGCAACATTTTCAAATTCATTATGTCACCTCTATCTACTGTACATTTCATTTTTTCAGGACATTGCATTCTTCTGCACATTTTTTTAAAATTTAGATTGGTTAATTGGTTAAGTGTCCTGTGTACTAACATCAGTCTCTTCAGACACATCCCATTTTTCCTCTTCATTGAAATTGTTCTCCTTTGTATCTCCCACATCCCTCCTGGGTTTACTACTCCTGAATAATTTTACTACTTCAGATTCTATCTTTCCTCTGTATTCTCTGATATGTGATTTCTCAAAATCTAGGGTGAGTGTCAGACTATAATCAGATTTTCTTTCCTTCTCTATCAAACACTAAAGGATGGACTAATCATATCCTCCAAAGACACCCATCATTTCTAGCCCAGCTGCCAGTTTTTACCTCACAGTGAAAGCTTGGTCCAAAAAAAAGAATTTCCCCATGTTGGTTTCTCCATTTTTTCTTTACTTCATCATTGCTAACAAGAGATGAAAGTGTGTTCTTTTTTTAAATTACAACATTCTTTTAAAATTACTAGTGTTTTCAGTAATCACTTTCTTCATACCTAATAAATAACTAAGCAAATGTTAAGTCCTACACAATAATCATTAATTATGTCATGTCCAATACTCACTCTCCCAGGAACCAAAGGGATGGTAGCTTCAGCCTTGGTCCTTTCTGCTTCATCATAAGTAGGCAATGTGGTAGCCACATTGTAAGAAGGCGGCTTAGGAAATCCAGATTCATCTTTGTAGTCAAAATATGCTGTAGAGAAAGGTTAAAACAAATCACATACAGAAAAAGAGCTTAAGATAGTTTATTTATTGCTTATGCCATGCACACTCTCAATGGGTATGATTTTTAAATGATTTCTATGTAGATTATTAAAACAAATTTCGAATCTAAGACCATCTTTGCTATAATGTTTTTAGGTAAAACTCCTTCCACTTTCATTTGTACATTTTCAAAATTTTCTTTAAAAAAATATATCCAACAAGCTAACCTGATAGATAAAAGTAATACCACATACCAAAGGAAAAAAAAATTTTTTTTAAGATTACGGCTTCCCTTCCACTACAATTAAGAAATAAGTAATTTTTAAAATAAAAAGTAAAATTTGTACTATAGTAAAGTTACTAGTTGTAGGCATACTCATTTTGCACATTATTATGAGAAGTCATTATTTGATAAAAGGTTTAGAGATAGAAAAAGCCTTCTGAAGTCATCTAATCCAACTTCCCCATTTTATAATGAAACTGAGGTACTTGAGAAGTTAAGGGGCTTATAACTAAGGTCACACTGGAAGTAAATTATCTTTAGACTCCAAATCCAACATCATTTCTATGGTGTCATACTGCTATTTTATGAAATTAGTACTGTCACCATCACAATAAATAGGGAAAAAGATTAATATGATTTAAGAATCAAAAGACCTGGACTCAAATCTCATCTTTATTAGTATCTGTAGGACCTCATAAAAGCCAAAGAAATTCTATATGATTTCAGTTTTATTATCTGAAAAAAGAAATATCTGGAATAAATTATCTCTGAGGTCCCTTCAGGGTCCAAATCTATGAACCTATCACATTCTGACATGTCTGACATGGCTAAAACACTGACAGAACCATGTTTCATATAAAAAAGCTGGTAACATAGGCCCAGAATCCAGACATAACATCTATTATCTTTCTTTTCTCTCTTTCAAATGAGAAGCTTCATGATCAATGCCCCTTGTCAAAGTTCAAAAAAAAAACCCCATTTATTAAAAAAGTCTTAATCTCTCCCTACATTCATGCTTTCTTAATTAAATTCCTACAATATCCTGTACAGAATGAAAATGTCCTACAATTCATCAAGATTAAATTTTCCTATTTTTTAATTTTCTCATGCTTTATTGAAATTAGAAAAGATATAGTTTCAAGACCTATGAAGCTTATGCAAGCTATGCAGTCCTTACATTATTGTACTGATATTTTAAAAACTATCTCTGTTTTTCTATAAACTATTCTTTTCTACAAGACACAATTCATAAAAGAGAATATACTTAAAACACTTAACAATTTTTTTATAAATTAATCTAAAATTATCCTACTTCTATATAGTGTTAAGAATATGTTTAAAAGGTATTAATTTAAAATGTTTAAAAAATAATAAATGTTTAAAAAGCTATGCCAAGCTCAATGAAATTTATCTATAGATTTTCCCTACAAAAAGCCACATTACCTAAAATAAAATGCCAAATCAATAATCAAATATTGCTTGATGTCTTAATGATGAACTAAGATTCTCTGAGATCTAAAAAAGAAAGGAGTTATAAAAATAACTATGAAAAATCTGCTTCCAATTCCAAAAGATATGGAATCCATTTTTAACACAACTAAAATAAAATTATTCCTATTACCTTAAGTTTCATTGCACATTTAACCCAACAATATTTATCAGGTACATTTGGCACTACAACAAACCAGCATCTCAAAGTCTATATGGTAGAGCTCAAAGAGCTCAAAAAGTAGAATAGTTTGAGATACTGCACTGTAAAAAGCCCTTCATATTTCAAAAAACAAGTGAGGAGCATCACTTTATTATAGCAGAAGTCACTAACTTATACTCATAACAAAGACCTTAAGTTATCAAGAAAAGGTTAAAATATGTTCACCATAGTCTACATCATGGAAATATTTTCTGGCAAAATAGTTAAAATTTTAATATAAGTTGGTTCTTAAAGGAGCAAATTACAATCTATTCAGAAAATTCAGTTTTCCAGAACAATGTATCCCCTAAAGACTACAGATAGTCAGTGTGAGAGATAGTAAAGGTTTAAGTTTCCACAGAACTGATAAAAAATTACTGAAGTAAAAACTACTGATAATAAATTGTGAGAAACAGTAGGGAGGTTAAGTTTCCATTGAACTGCTAGACATTAGTCACGTAAGATGAAGGGGGTTAGCAAGCAACAGGGACACAACCAATCAGAAGACACATAAAGGCTTTGAAAGACCTTCATACCAGGATAAGGACTATCATGATTTCTATGCTAACAGTAGAAAGCTATTCTCCTTTTTGTACTCAGGACTTCCCCTTCCTAAAGAAGGGCAGAGTCCACTTCTGGCCATGTTCAATTCCTCTGGATTTCTCAACAAACTTCTTCTGATAACCCAAATTTTTGGTATCAATTTTGTTTGTGTTTCCAACAGTCAGGATAAAGATTTTTACTCTACAAAATAAGAATCCAGTTGTTCATTAACCAACTGAAAATTTCATCAGTTCTGCTTGAAGTTATAAACCAAAAAGAAAAAAAAAGCACATCCCTCTTTTCAGATAGCCTCAGTTTTGCTCTGCCCCTACTAAACAAATACAAATTTAATGAGGCTAGCCAAAAAAGCACTATTCAAACATTTTTCCTGTCCCTTAGTTCCAGGTAGGTCATTACCCTCATTCAAAAATGAAAGCAGCTGGTAAATTCCCCAGTTACTAAGGTAGTTAGTTACCAAAGGTGAAAAGAAGTAAGAGCTAAGAAGTGGAAATCAGGGTTAGTATCTCGCCATCCACTTATAGAGTAGCAATTGCTACTTCGAGGAAACACTTCATATAACACACACAATCCCAGTGTGAAGTAAAAGGTGGGGTGGAAGGTACTTGTCTAGCCAGATGGACACTTGATTACAAGTTAAGGTTGTTCGGGGAAGGATCTACTAAGGCTCTAGCCTGAGCCCCTAACAGCACTGTTTCCCTTACTTATTCCCCTCATGTATATGCTAAACTTAGAGAAATGTTTAAATAAGGGAAGGTGACAGGTTGAATACAGCCCAGGTTAGACTGGATATTGTTTTGATTCCTTTTGTTCCTTTTCAAGCCTTGTAAGAGATGTTCAGTGAGTTGTACTTTTGCTCAAGTTTTTAATTAAGATTTTATTAGCATAAAAGCATCATTAACAAGCCTAAATTCTATAGACATTAGAAATGGGTATCATTTCCTAAATGAATCATAAATAACAAGAAGACTGATCAAACTATGAAAACAAAAAATTGTGTAAAACAGAACTGAAATAGACAAACCAAAAAAGGAAGACTAACTACAGTTTGAAGGCTCTGAAATTTCTATTTCTACTAGTACATTTATTGAAGCCTTAACTACATATTTTATTTTTTAGCCTTCTGAATTCTTGATTTTATTCTTTAACTGGAGGCATTAAAAATGAACTTTTAATAATAAGTTTTATAAAAACATGGACTCAAATATATAAGTTATAATACAGAATCTTAGATACTAACTAAAAGCAATGTCACTGAGGAAGCCGTGTTCACATAAGATAATCTTGGCCTTATAACTATTAGTCACTTCATCTCTCAAATTGTATGTCCTAAGAATCCTTTTAGTTCTTCATTTCTATGTTCTAAAGATGTCTGCCTACTATCTAAAGTCCCCTCCAATTCTTTTTTAAATTAATTTTTTTCCAATTAATGAAAATCCAACTTCTCTTCCTCTTACTTCCCTGAGGAACTTTTTTATTTTTTTAACATTTTTATTTAAAGTTTTGAGTTCTAAATTCTATCCCTCCTTTTCCCCACTCCCTCTGTGCCTCCTTGAGACAGAAAGTAATCAGATATAGGTTATACGTGTGCAATCATGCAAAATATTTCCATATTAGTCATTCTGTACAAGAAGACTCTAATAAATGAAAAAAAAGAACGAAAGTAAAAAATAGCAGCTTTAGTCTATATTCAGTCAATATCAGTTACTTCTCTGGAGACAGTATGCCTCATCATTAGTTCTTTGGGTTTGTCTTAGATCACTGTATTGCTGAGAGTAACAAACTCATTCACAGTTCTTCATCAAACAATACTGCTATTACCGCGTACAACGTTTTAAATGTTTTCCTGGTTCTATTCACTTCACTATGCATCAGTTCATCTAAGTCTTTTCCCCTCTTACAATTCTTCCCTACTCCCTTGAAAAAGAAAAAACAAAAACAAAACAAAAGCCCTTGTACCAAATATATATAGTCAAACAAAACAAATACTTGCACTGGCCATGTCCAAAGCAAACTATGTCTCATTTTGCACTGAGTGCATCACCTCTCTGTCAGGAGGTAGGTAATATATTTTATACTTTATAATAATTCCTTTGGAATCAGCCATTCAGAGTTGTTGTCTTTAAAAAGTGGTTTGTCTTTATAATATTATTTTATTATAAATTGGTTTTGTGGTTCTGCTCACTTCATTTTGTATCATTTCATGCAATTCTTGCCATGTTTCTCTGAAATCATCTCCTTCACCATCTCTTAAAGCACAACAATATTCTATCATTGATATACCATAACCTACTCCAGACATTCTCCAACTGATGGACACTCCTTCAGTTTCTAGTTCTTTGCCACTGCAAAAAGAGCTGCTGTAAGTGTTTTTGTACATATCCTCTCCAACTCTTTAAAAAAAAAAGGGTCTATGCCTGAGGAAAAAAAAAAGTCTATTCCTAATAAATGATTTCCTGGGGGTGATAAATGGAAGTAAAGCATTTTAACTAACTAGTCTACAGGTTGTTAGCATCAGATCATCTGGGGCAGAGGTGCCAAACCTGCAAGTCTTGCAAAACTCCTGAGAGATGTCAGAACCAAACTAGATTAAAATATAAATGGGATATGTTTAACAAAATAAATAAAAATAAAACATAGACAATGTTAATTTGTGGTTTTCTAATTCAATATGCAGTCTGTAAGAATCCTTTATATTTGAGTTTGACACCACTGTCCTAGGGTATAGAAGCAAAGATCAGGGTCAAATATTTCAAGATTTCTAAAGAATCAATAATACTCAATTGGGGATTTCTCATTCAGGCATATAGTGTACTAGATGATCAACTGGTCCTTTCTAATTCTGAGATTCTATGTATAAGTAATCCTGTGAAAAGTTTCTAAGCCAAATTACAATAAGGTTAACTAATGGAAAAGTGCACATTGCAGTTCATAAACAAAACAAAAACTAAGCCAGTTTCAAAAAAAAAGGATAACAAGGCAATCATTTGTGAAGATATATTAGAAAAAGAAAATTCCCTGGGGAGTGAAAAGAATGAGGCAGTTCAGTCCTTTTCCATTTACCTGCACTCTCTGCAGAGATGCTGCTGTAGGGAGGAGGAGCATCACTAACAACTCGCTCAGGTTCTCCAGACTCTTCCTCATTCTGCAACTGAAAACAAATTTTATTTTAATAAATGAAGTAATTCAAAGTTCTCTGATGCAGCGACAGTGCTGTGTACAGTATGTGCTTAAATGAATAGTTCACTCTAACTGGACAGCATAATCAAGAAAAATAAGACAATATACACTGGATATTTTTCCCAACTCAAATTCACCAGACCAAATGTTCATATTTAAAATATTCAATGTTTTAACAATTTCAAATGGGGCGGCTAGGTGGCGCAGTGAATAGAGCACCGGCCCTGGCATCAGGAGGACTTGAGTTCAAATCCGACCTTAGACACTTAACACTTGCTTACTAGCCATGTGACCTTGAGCAAGTCACTTACCCCCAATTGCCCTGCATTCCCCCTCCAAAAAGCTAAAAATAGTAACAATAACTATCTCAAATAGTTTAGGCATTCTGCTATGAATGAGGAGTAAATTGTTCAAAATACTCAATCCTTTTGAGAAAGTCCCTTCTACCAATGTAAATCTTTCACTGTTTTTCAATGAACAATTTTGATAAGAGGTTAGGTGACTTGTCCATAGCAAAAGGGGAGTTAGATGGTCTAGCAGATTGAGCAGCAGGCCTAGAGTCAGAAACACCTGAGCTCAAAACCAGCCTCAGACATTTACTAGATACGTGAACCTGAGTAAGTCATTGTAACTTCTCTTTTCCTCAGCTTCCTCATCTATAAAATGAGGATATAGCACCCGTATCCTGTGAAGATCTAATGAGATAATAACTATAAAGCACCTTGCACAGCCCCCGGCACAGCACGTACTAGGTACCATGTAAATGTTATTGTTATTATGCTCATTAATGGAACCAAAGGTGTGCCTGATCTGGAGTCCAACCAAGGTTAGATCTCTACTCAATAAAACACACTGCCTTTCCAACTTTTCAGTATACATCTCTAACATGTTATTCTCCACTTGATGAATGAGAGTAGAACCATCTTAGAATTTTAAAAAATGAGTTTTTACGTTTTCTAATGTAGTTTAACAGGGTACACTGGGCCATCCATTCAGTTAGTTTTCCTTTTCTCCAAAGGCACTGAGACTATGCAATAGTTAACTCTATGTAAAAATGAAATTATTTTTGAGGATTAAACCTTTAATCCTGATTTTACTGACACTTTGGGGAGCTCACACCTGTAATTTTTTTTAATGAATATTTCTTTTTTTCCTATTAATTTATTTTTAGTTTTCAACATTCACTTCCACAAGACTTTGCTTTCCAAATTTTCTCCCCACCTCTCCCCTTCTTTACCCCAAGATAGTGTGCATTCTGACTACCCCTTCCCCCAATTTGCACTCCCTTTTATCACACCCTGGGGCTTCCCTTATCTCCTTCCCCAGTTTTCTTGTAGGACAAGATAGATTTCTATACCGCACTGCCCGTATATCTTATTTCTGAGCTGCATATAAAAACAATGTTTATCATTTGTTTTTAAAACTTTGAGTTCCACATTCTCTCCCTTTCTTCCACCCCACCCACCCTCACTGAGAAGGCCAGCAATTCCATATAACTGTACATATGCAGTCATGCAAAACACTTCCGTAAGTCATACTGTGAAAGACTAACTATATTCTCTCCATTCTATCCCACCACCCCATTTATTCTATTCTCTCCTTCGACCCTGTCCATCCTCAAAAGTGTTTGCTTCTGATTATCCCCTCCCCCCATTTGTTCTCCCTTCTACCATCCCCCTCCAACCCCTCTCCCCCTACTTTCCATAAGTACACCTATGATTTAAATGGAAGTAGGGTACTCTTCATTGAATGAACTTCCTTTAAGAATAAAACTCAGAAATGCAAATCAAAACAACTTTGAGGTACCACATCTCGCCAGTCAGATTGGCTAAGATGACAAAACAGGAAAATGACAAATGCTGGAGAGGATGTGGAAAAATTGGAACACTAATGTATTGTTGGTGGAGTTGTGAATTGATACAACCATTCTGGAGAGCAATCTGGAACTATGCCCAAAGGGCTATAAATAATTGCATACCCTTTGACCCAG
>CM053585.1:299624077-299643840 GCA_028646515.1 Pseudochirops corinnae
GTTGTCAAGATGCTTACAATCAGATGCTAAATTTACATAGGTCTTTTCCTCAGTCCTTAACAAAGATCTGGAGAGACAAAACACTTTTCAAATATATTAGTGGACACATTCACTCCCTTTTTTCTACTATTTAATTAGAGGAATGGATAAATTTAATCAACTACATCAAATTTTAAAAGCCAATTTCTAATTGATGCAGATCATATGCTAATATCTAAAATTGACCTAATCCTGACATATCCCACTTTTATGTACTGAAATAATGCACTCAGTTGTATACAATATAATATGCCTACAGTTTTTTTAAATGCTAACATGCCAACAGCCACCTGGGTAGATCAAGAAGATGGTTAATTTTAAAAAGTGTGATTTTTTTTAAATCCATAATTAACTTTTAAACAATCAATAAAAACAAATCTCTGGGAAATTTGAAATTAATGAACATCCTGGTAACAGTTTTATGACAGGTCATTATTTACTTCCTATTAATGGAGACAGCCAGGAACAGAAAGCAAGAATGACTTGCCCAAGGTCATATAAAAAGTCTATTACAGGCTCCTAATTAGGCTTTAGGTCTTTTAATCCAGTCTAGTGATTTATAAAGTATGCTGTACTGTCACAATTTAAAATTATTTGTGACAATCTACCCAAATTCCTAAATAAAGTCACCTTAATAGCCTGAGAAATGAGATGGAGGAAATAGCAAAATACAGATAATGAAAACAAAAACAAAAACTAGGTTATGTAAGGTTTAAACTTCCTATTTTAATCTTTTCGTGGTTTTCATTTATTCTGTGGTACACGGAAAACGTCACAGACTTTATATTGAATCCTTAGCATTATTATTCAAATTAGCATTAAAGGTCCTTTAACAAGACTAGATTGCAGGCATCTGTGGTTATAATTAACCATTAACAGCTAGAATTTGGCTGTATATTCTGACAATTAAGATAGATGTTGGGCTATATTATTAAACACCCTTAGGCCTCTCTACGTTTCCACAAAAGTGAGGTTCAGTAGCAACAGCAACAAAAAAAATTTCTTCTTGCAGCCTCAATTTCTAAAACGCTGTTAGATAATGATCCAACCATCAAGTATTTCATTTCCTCCCATGTTTGTTATGAGAAAGTTGTATCTTCTTTCATCATCATTTTCAAGTGCTTAAAATACAAACCTTCCACGTACACGTCGCCATGTCTGAGGGGACATGCAACAAAAGACGGCCTTTGAAAAAAATTACAGGCCATCCTCTCTGGATCTCTCTCTCTTTTTTTAAATTGTCTTAAAGCAAAGGGAGAGGGACCGCAACAACAGTGTCAGCTTTGAGGCGTGAGTAATCCCACCTCACACAGCAAGGAGCGCTGGGCGCAGGCACCGACTTCAATCCGTCTCTCAGTTCTCTTTTCCAGTGGATTTCTACCCCTTCCCCCTATTTTTTAAAACTGACAATCTGACAGCAGGGAAAACCAAAAAGGGGGGGGACAAAAGAGGGAGGGCAGTCCCCTTCCATCTCACAGGGCCCCCAGCCAGGACAAGGGACCCGCCCGTTCCTGGGGGAGGTTGTGTCGGAGGGTACCCCCTCCCCCGTGCAGGGCCGACTAGGGCGGAGCTGGGGAGGGGGCGTCGCGTCCTTCGAGGGTAGAGGCGCCCAGGGTCAGGCCCGGTTCGGTCTGGGGAGTCCCGCGCGGGGCCTACAGAGCCTCGGCGTCGCGTTCCAGGCCCCGCTGGGGAGGAGAGTGGGGCCCGAGGGGCGGCGGGGTGGGGCTGCGGGCTGGGCCGTTGCTCACCTGCTGGTATCTGCTGCCGCTGCTGGGCTCGGCCGCCGCCGCCATGGCGCAGCCGAGAGGGCGGAGGGGTCGCTGCGGGGACGGTGGCTGGGCCGCGGCGGCGGAGCTGCTCTCGGGGAGGCCCGGAGGGTGGGGAGGTCTGAAAAGGGGGCAACGGGAAGGGCGAGGATCGATGGGTGGCCCCTGAGGGAAGCACTCGGAGGCCGCGGCTTCCTTCAGGTTTTCTGCGGGCTGCCCTCCGTGGGCCTGACAGTGCAGCTGTCGAAGCACAGCGGCGATCTCTCCGAGAGGAGGCGGAGACGGAGACGACACGACTAAGCCGCGGCGCCGCGCTGCGCTCCCCTCCCCCTCCCGCCACTTCCCCTCCTCTCCCCTCTAGGCCCGGCTCGCTAGGCGCGGGCGCAAGCCCTCCTCCTCGCTCCCCCCGCCTTCTCTTCCTCTCTCCCTCTCTCCCCCTCCCTTCTCCTTCTAGCTCCTCCTCCCTTCCTCCTCCTCCCTTCTCCTTCCCCCTCGCTCCCTCTCCTCGTCCTTCTGGGAGCCCTCTTCCTCCCTCTCGGCTCCTTCCTAACCTCTGCGCCCCCTCCTCCTCCCTCTCCTCCCCTCCTCTTCCCTCTCTTCCTCCCTCTCCCTTATGATCTCCCTCCTCCGCCTGCTCCCCTTCTCTTCCTCTGCTCCCCTTCTCTTCTCTCTCCTTCCCCCGCTTCCCCTCCTCCTCCCTCCATCCTTCTTCCACCCTCCCTCAGCTTGCTTGGAGGGTAATTCTCAGCCTTAGTCCCCCCCACCTTTCTCCCTCCTCTCCTCGTCTCTGTGCCACTCTCAGCCTCTTCCCCTTCTTGTCAGGCCTTTTCTCAGCCTAACTCCCCCTTCCCTAGTCTCAGGCCCTCCATCTTTTGATTCCCTGCCTTCCTCCTACCTTCAGAATTAGAGGGGAAACTCTCCCCCCGCCACCATCATCACCACCACCTCTGCGGCTGGGCGAGGTCCCTAGCCTTGCGTGGTGGACAGGGAAAAGGAAGGGAGATCTAGTTACGTTCTCCAGGCTTCAGCAGATCTCACGGATCGCTTCTTCTTGGCCATCACTAATGCACCCTATCATCATCAGCTCATTCCTAGAAATATGGAGTTTTTTTTCTTTCAAGACTGCCAGATCTTCTCTCCTCCGACTTGGAAAAGCTTGTCCTATTATAATCAGAGGGATTTTTTGTTGGGTTTTTTTTAGTCCTTCTCATTTTATGTGTCCATGAGTGAGTTCCTTGTAGACATAGAATAGAAGTATAAAATGCAGCTCCTGCCTGTGAGGAGCTCCTAAATTAGTTAGAAGACAAGATCTTCAAGTACTAGGTAGAAGACCCCCACACCATATACATATATGTGGGTGTATACATTTGTGCACACAAATATGTGAATGTATGTGTGTGTGCATGTATGCATACTGTTGTATGTGCATTACAGTGTTTGGTGGAAGGGCACTTTTTAGGGAGCAGCTTTGTGAAGAACAATGGCTCTAGGCTTGAATACCAGCTCTGCCATTTACTAACATGACTCAGCAAGTTACAACCTTTCTGAACCTAAATTTCTTTGTAAAGTAAAGATTCTTGCACAACTTAGCTCACATACCTCTGTAAACGATAGTTTTAAAATGTGAGCCATTATTATGGTATTTTCTTTAGCAGACCAGTGATTTCATCCACCATAGCTGCTATTTGCTGAAACCTCAGGTCAGAGACAGGCCTTGGGGGCTTAATCCTTCTGCTCTAAAACTCTGTCCCATGGGTTGTGAGGTTCTATGTACTGGGCCCACTGCTGTACCTTCCAGCCCAAGAGACTTTGAAGCCCACCCTGCTGCATCTACCATACCCTCCCCCACCTTCCAGTTCAGAAACCAACCATAATCAAATCAATACCGCCTTATGACTCTACTTACCATCCTTGACTTCTCAAACCAAAACACACTACCCTACCCACTACATTGTCATGTACACACACACACATACACACACACTCCTCGTCAGAATGGAAACTCCTTGAGGTCAAGGACCACTTCAGTGCTTGGCCCAAGAGTGCTGAATAAATGTTTTTTACTCACTCAGTGGTATAAGGAGCCATCAGGTGAGGAACTCCCTTTACTAATGCTGATTATCCCCTGCTTTGTAGGTTTAGAAAATTGTGGCATGGAGATATCAAGTGACTGACCCAGGGATGGGGAGGGGAATTTAAACCCAGATCTCCCTTATTCCAAGAGCATTCACTGCCCATTCACTAATTGCTGTCTCTATATTATCAAATATCCCATGTAAGTGGTGCATTGTGCCATATAGTGGAAAGACCATTGAATTTGGAATCAGAAGGCTGAGTTTGAACCCTGCATCTGCTGCTTATAATGTATATGACTTTGGGCAAGTTACTTAACCTCTACAGGCCTCTGTTTAGCCATCTGTCAAATGAAAAGATTGGACTAGTTGTTTTCTAAGGTTTCTTCATGTCTAAATCCTATGATCCTCTAAAATACAATAGGAATTCAAAGGAGTGGCTGATCACTGGAGGATTCAGGATCAATTTTATAATTTGGAGACAGAGAAGAACTAGAAGTAGGTAAAGTAAGCACAAAGTGGATCAATCAATCAATAAACATTTATTAAGCGCCTACTGTGTGCCAGGCACTAAGCTAAACACTGGACATACAAAAAAAGGCAAAAGACAATCTCTGCCCTCAAGGAGTTTATAATCTAGTAGGGAAACCATTATTATTATTATTGTTGGTCCTTCTTTCTTGAAGAGGACCATGACATGGCATGTAAACAAATAGATACAAAGCAAGCTACATACAGGATAAATAGAAAATAATTAACAGAGGGAAGGCATAGACTTAATAAGGGTTAGGGAATGCTCACTGTGGAAAGTAGGATTTTTAGTTGGCTCTTAAAGGAAGCCAGAGAAGTCAGTAGAGCAGAGGAGAGAGCGTTCCAGGCAGGGGGATAGCCAGAGAGAAGGCCCAGAGCAGAGAAGAGGAGAGTCTTGTTCGTGGAGCAGCCAGGAAGCCACTGTCACTGGAGAAGAGTACATGTAGGGGAATATAAGAAGACTGGAAAGATGGGGCAGGGTTAGTTTATGAAGGGCTTTGTATACCACACAGAGCATTTTGTATTTGATCCTGGAGACAAAAGGAAGCCACTGCAGTTTATTGAGTACCAGGATAGGACCCATGCTTTAGGAAAATCACTTTAGTGGCTGAATGGAGGATGAATTGGAGTGAAAAGACACAAGGCAGACAGACCCACCAGTAGGCTATTGCAATAGTCCAGGTGTGAGGTAATGAAAGTCTGCACTAGAGTGATGGCAGTGTCAGAGGAGAGAAGACAGCATGTTGGAGGGATGTTACAAAGGTGAAATCAGCAGATCTTGGCAATAACTTGGATATGGGATGGAGGGGGGGAGGGAGAGAGAAAGGAGAATAGTGAGGGATCCAAGATGATTCCTAGATTGTGAGCCTGAGGGACTGGGAGGATGGTGTTGCCTTCCATAATGATAGGATAGTTCAGAAAGGTAATGGAGGGTTTACAGGGAAAGATTATTTTTGTAGAAAGTAATGTGTGGGTGTAGGAGGGAGAGCACGCCTCTCCATTCCTTTATCTGAAGGACTGATGTTATATTTCAATCCTTGTTAGTAAGTCTCAATAAGTATCCCTTTGTAGAAGCTAATTGATGTTAATTGGTTAAGAGATATTGAGGAGATGTTACCTGGTTCAATGATAGTGGGGGGGGGGCAAATGTATGGAGGTCATGAGCAATAACATGAGAGAACTCCAACCCCTGAGGCTTATATCTAGAATCCCCTCTGGGGACCCCTACCTGCTGATCAAGTTTGGGTGAAGAGTTATCCCATGGCCTGTGCTTCACGTATCAAAGGTTTCCTTGATAAAGTATGAAAAGATTAGATATAGGCTTTAACAAGCTATGTTCTATAGTAGGTCACATCTTTATAGTCCTATTATTAACTTAAAGGTATAGTGAATACAGGATTCACATTGTTTGTTGACCATGCAAAAGCATTTGATTCAGTAGAGTAAAATGCTGCCTGAAAAACTCTTCCAGTAATGTGACTCCCATGTACATACAAAGACAACTTTTCAATGACTCTCTGGCTCTTATTATCAAGAGAAGCATAAAACTGGAAGATATAAGTTTGTCATACATGTTGGCAGTCAGTGACATTGTTTGCCAAGTGGAAGAAGGATTCCTTGTAGACCTGGAGAAGTCCTCCAAATTCTTTTATATGTGGATACTATTATACTGATTGTAATACAATTTAAGAGGCTCTGCAATGATGTCAGAATCATTGCAGAGCCTCCTAAATGAGAGCTATAATTACTCAGAGTTCTTCCTAACTATCCACACAGTAAAAACTAAGTGTATAAATAATGTCTATTGTCTACCCTATAACATTTAATTAGATGCACAAACCCTAGAACTAACTGTCCAAATGAAAAATCAGCTGACACCAGATTTGAGCAAGAGTGAACTGGATTACTCTTTGGAAATTGCATAGCACTTATAATGAGCCAGATTCTCTCTGAAACAAAGACCTATACTTTTAAAACTAATATTAATACAATTAAATGGTATAACTATAAGTCATATAATATCCTAGTTCCTGAAGAACAAAGTTTCTGATCACCCAGAGATTAATGGAGTAACTCACAATAAGATGTAACACATTTTGAAGGAAAAACAGACAAGAGAAGAAACATAGAGGATGTTAGCAGAAAAAGACCAGAAAAAGAGTGGACCAGTTAGGGAATGAGAAAGGAATAACCAGGTAACAGTTATTGAGTATCCCATTCAGAGCCAGCCATTATGAATAGACCCAAAGGAAGCTCCACCTTCCCCCCAATAGGTTGTATAGGTAGCTGTATAGGAGTTAAGGTAAGATATGGACAAAGATGAAAAGGCATGAGCTTTATTTAAAAAGGGAGTATCCACATTAATGAGATCAGAAACCTAAGTACTTTAAATTCTTGAAAACTGTTAGTTTTTTGTTTGTTCTAGTGGGGTTTTTTGTGGTTGTTTTTCCTTTGTTCTTGTCCAACTTCTGATTTTATCAGTTTGGACAGCTCTGTGGTGTGGAAACTCCCTTCACTAATGCAGATCAGGAAATTCCTATGTAATCTATAGTTTTCTTCTTTAAAAAATTTATGAACTTAAGACACAAAATAAAATGAGCATTTCCATATACAACATAGAATTAAAAAAAGGATTTAATACTAAACACTAAACTCTACTATATAAAATTTGTTTTTTAGCATATATAACAAATTATATAACGTTTATATAATTTATTATATATTTTGGTACTTTGTGATCTCATCATATGAAAGTAGGCCCAGGGAAGAATGATAAAAAGAACAATGGAAAATATATTTCTGGTTTAACAAATGAAAAATCACAATCTCACTGGTTAATCAGAACCTTAATACATATATATCATACTTTCTTCCAGAAGAGTTTTTTGTGAATTGTATCATACACCAAAAAATACACTTGCTTCTATCTTTAACAAACAGGAAACAAATGGCTACAGATGAGAGGGTAATTTCAATATCAGTTGTGTGTGTATGCCATCAACTACTTTAGAGCAAAAGCCCAAATCAACAAATTAAGAAGAAAAGATAAAAATGAAAAGATCCTTCATTCACTGAAACTGACCCAAACTGAACTATTCAAACAAGGTATTAATGTTAAAAAATAGGGCATGGAAAAAAAGCAAAGATACTGACCATCACCACCATTTCCTGCATAACTTTAACAGGTATAAAGCAAAGAATGCCAAGATGTAGAGGCCAAAAGGGCGCCAAAGCTGCCTTAGTCAGCATTCACTTGATCTCTGTGCTACATGGAAATGTCAGCCAAAGGCAACACCGGTTTAGAATACAAAATAATCTGTGAAATGCTACGGAGGAGGAAGAATATGAACGCTATCACCTCATTAAATGTCAAAAAGCAGCAGAGACAAAAATAAGTCTACAGAAACCTTGGCATAAGACCCGACTAGGTCACATTAACCTAAGAGCATTCATAGATGAAATTGGCAACAGAAGAAATAGGCATAAAATGTAAACGTTTATCAGCATTTCTACAATAATCTATTTTCATTATCGGTGACAAAGGAAACATCTCATGTGGACTCAGTCCACAAAGTATAAAATGAAGACATAGAAATGGCACTTAAAGTGAAATTGGGAAGAAAGATTGGACTCGATCAAGTAAATACCATGGAAATCTGTGCTGGAGGCAACACGATTTTGAAGATAATTTTGCAAGATATTTCAGGGAAGGAAAGATACCAAAAGAATGGAGGAAAACCACAGATACTATTAACATCAACAAAAATTATTATAGGTTTAGAGGCAGATGGGACCTCAGAGGTCATCTAGTCTATTCCCCCTCCCTCACTTTACAAATGTGGAAACTGAGATCCAAGAGGTTAAGTGACTTACCTATAGTCACAAAGGTAATGAGTAGAAGTTTCAGTATCTGACTCAGGTTTTCTGACTCCAAATCCATCATTGTTTTTAATATACCACACTGACTTCAATACAGTATCAGTAACTACTACTTTTTCATTTTTATTAAATCTTTGTCGGGACATCAATGACTAATACTTTTTCATTTTTAATAAATCTATGCTTCTACCAGATAGATATGTTACAAGATAGTAAAAAGTGCTTATAGATTATGTAGAAAATGAAATGGTCACACTGCTAGACTTGAAATCAGAAAGACCTGAATTTAAGGCCTGCCTCAGACATTCACCAATTGTGTGACCCTGAGAAGTCACCTCTATATGTTTAGTTTCCTGATCTGTAAAATGGGGATAAAAATAGTACCTACCTAGCAAAAAAAGAAATATCAGTAAAGTACTTTGAAAGCCTTAAAGCAATGTTAAATCCTAACTACTATTATTAGATGGGATCACTATTTAAGGCTTAAGATGGGATCACTATTTAACCCGTGGAGGAGGTTAAGTTTTGTTAAAGATTTTTTTTTGAGGGAGGAAGACAAAGCATTTGGGGTTAAGGGACTTGCCCAATGTCACACAGCTAGTTAAGTGTCAAATGTCCGAGGCCAAATTTGAACTCAAGTCCTCCTGACTTCAGGGTCCCTGCTGTATTCACTACATCACTTGTTAGCTGCCTCTGGTTAAGGTTTTTGAGGGAAAGATACTTGAATGAAGTGACTTACCCAAGGACATTCATGTAATAACTGGCAGAGCCAGGATGAGGACAGATCCTCTCAATCCAAATCTCATGATCTTTCCACTACATGATACTACAGAGTGATGTCTCTATGGAAAGAAGGAGTGATTGCATCAAAAGCCCTCAAAAAAGCTAGAGCAAATAGATTATATTACTAGTCCTGAAAGAAAATGTCTGGTTCAACGAACAAGGAAAAGTGGATAACTAGATAAGGGAGTAAGAGGCAATTTGTGAAAAGCCTTAAAGTACAAGTGATTAAAAGATTTTTATAAAGACTATCCAGTGAGGGAATCAAAGCTATGGAGGCAGGAATAGAATCCAAAAAATATTTTCTTGTGTTGTATATGATTGCACATATATAACCTACGTCAAATTGCTTGTCATCTTAGGAAGAGAGGGAGAAAATTCAGAACTCAACATTTTTATTTAAAATGAATGTTAAAAATTGTCTTTACATGTAATTGGAAAAAATAAAATACTATTAAAAATATATTTCCTTCATTTACATCTTTGATCTTAGAACACAGTTGATTTGTTCTAATAATATCGAGTACAGAGCAATGCATAAGATGCTATGGGTTCCTTTGCCGGGGTCCTATGGGGACCCAACTCTGATACAGGTGTGACCAAGATAATAACAAATAATAATGATAGCAATAAAATAAGTGAGCTTTACATAACACTTCTGGGAACAGTTCAGAGTATCAAGGGCTAAGTACTCTTGGAAAGGAGGAACATTTGTGTGTCTGGGGCTACAGGCGAGTGCCCCTGCCAGCTATTCCCTGAGCCCATTAAGCACAAAGGAGTCTGATGCTGGTCATTGATGGTTAGAAACTGGCCTGAATATGCTGAGGAAGGAATAGAGATGGAGAGTGATGAGAATTCATCTCAGAGGAGCTATAAATGGGAGTAAGGGGACAAGAGTCCTAGTGTCCCCCTCACACTCCCCACAGTGATTATTTTGCCAAGAGAAGAGTAATGATAAGGCCACTAATCAAATTTGGCCTCTTATCTGATCTGCACATTTTCTGAATTTTTCTCAGGCTGTTTTGGGAAAGAGATTCCCTGGAATAGGAGGATTTACAGAATAACCTTAGGGTGAGTGTAACAGCGTATTGCTTTGCATGTGCCTAGATCACCTAACATGGAGGCACTTTCATGGGAGGCCATAAATGGGTAACCTTTTTCCGTTGGCCACCCAGTATAGGCTTTAAAACTACCAAACTGGTCCAGTCTCTCTCTCTCTTCTTGGCTTCATCCAGAAGGGCTAAAAATTCTGTTCACCTACAACACAGGCAGCATGAGCTGAACTGGGGGGGAAAGGAGAGGGTGAAATACTACCTTTCTTCCCCCTCTCCTTTTTTAGGCCCTGTGACCCTAAGAAATAGCCTTAAAGTTTTGGTCTGATCTAAACAGATATTCGTCCTTTTTAATTCTAGGTGCATGTGGTGGAATACCCAGATCCAGATTCAAGACATGGCAACTGTGGAATATGAATCCATATTCAAGGCCAAAGGTTGCAACTGATCCAGCAGCAAAGCCCTGAGAAGCCCAGTCACCCAGGACTCAGCCCAGGGCAGAGTTTTGTACTTGGAATTTGGTGAGATTATACTATATAGGAACTGAACCAAACTGTGAACTTGATCCCTGACCCCTTCCCAGAGAGTGAGGTGGTGAAATGAGAGATCATGCCTTCTACAAGCTGGGGAGGATGTTTATATGATCGCTGCTATCTTTGAAGTAGGTATTCCTTTATAAAAGCTAATAGACTGTTAGTGCTTAAATGGACCTGGGTTTCAGAGGTCCCTTGAAATTGGAGAAATATCATTGACGGGTGCTCAAGCCAATGGCAAAGAGACTAGACCCTCCCAGACCCCAAGAGGGCACTGGAGAACCCTGGGGAAGAAGTGAAATGTAACTGTTACAACTACCTTACTAATGGGGCAGCTAAATGTTGCAATGGATAGAGCTGTAGGGCCTGGAGTCAGGAAGACCTGAATTCAAATTCGGCCTCAGATATTTACTAGCTGTGTGACCCTGGGCAAGTCACTTAACCCTATTTGCCTCAGTTTCCTCATCTATAAAATGAACTAGAGAAGGAAATGGCAAACCACTCCAGTATCTTTGCCAAAAAACAAAAACACCCAAATGAGGTCACAAAGAATCGGACGTGACTGAAATGACTGAATAGCAACAACAAACCCTACTAGTCATTGTTACACTACAAATGCCAGTTTCATGAAAAGATACGCCAAAGCCAACCTCCCAGTTATCAACAGAGAACATGCTTTGAATTAAAATCCTTATAAGTAATTCAATATAATAAAAGAAGTCTATCTAAATTACTAATATGGAAATGTTTCACATGATTGCACATGTATAACCTCTATCTGATTGCTTACCACATCAGGAACAGAGGAGGAGGGGAGGGAGAGATAGAATTTGGAACTCAAAATGTTAAAAAAAAAAAAAAACAACCAAATGTTAAAAAAATTTTTAACACTGAATTGGGGAAAAAATAAAATATATTAAAAATATGTAATAAAAGAAAAGCAGTTCTAGTCAAGATAGTGAACGAGTTCCTTATGTGATCTTGGGCAAGGAGGTATTGCCTCAGTTTCCTCATCTGAAAAATGAAGCAGGCTATGTAATCTGAGGACCCTACTAGCTCTAAGAATTCATGAGGTTGATATGTGGATATATGGAAAAAACTCCGCATACTCCATGATGCTGGATTTACACAAAGTCATCTGATTCTAACCTTCCTTTTGAGCCGCTACATACGTTGTTGGGAGGGTTGGCTAGAGTTGGGGATACAGAGAGCAGACATATAATGGCGCCACATTAACAAACCCACTTGGGAATCCATCCCCATGATCCCTAGCATCATGAATAGCGTGTTCTAACCTGCTGAGCTAATTAGATACAGGCATTTTTAAAAGCATTTAAGAGTTGGAACCAGGCTTACCAGCCTCAGGGGCCCTCGCAACAATTATGTATTAGAAGACATTGGGTGAAGGGAGTGTTCTTTCCATTTCCTGTCTTTCTTATGGAAGGTAATTTTCTCCTGTGTTTAGGGACTATCATGAGAAGCTGGGATACACAAGGGAGATATTATAGGCAGATATTGTATCGTGCGTGGTCTGGAAAGGGAAAAACAATGCACATTAATTATCAGACACAGGAGAAACATAACTGAAGTGGGGGGCAGCTCTGGTGGAAGAAATTCATGCTGCTCTTTGGTAAAACCTATAGCAGCTGTTAGTAGATGGCAGGATAGTGTTCAAGCTTTATGGGTCTTTGGGGAAACATGGCCATGTGGTAGAGATCAGGCCTGAGGCCTCTGTTTGGAGTTTTTGCCCTTGTATAAGCAAATGGTACATGAAGGAATCTTTACTGCTAATTGATACTCATTTCAACAGACATTTAATGCTGGAGGCAACAAGTATAATAGAAAGAGTTCTGGATTTGGAGCCAGAAACCTCCTAGCTGTTACTTACTCCCTGTGTGACCATGAACAAGAAGAGAAGGCAAAGGGAAAAAAGCTTTTATTAAGCACCCATTATATGCCAGGCACTGCGATAACTGCTTTATCTCACTTGATCCTCAAAACAACCCCCAGCAGGTAGCTGCTATTGTTAATCATCAGCATTTTACAGTTGAGGAAAATGAGACAGAAGATAGGTGACTTACCCAGGGTCACACAGATAGTGTCTAAAGCTGGATTTGAAATCAGTTCTTGGTGACTCTAAGCCCAGCACTCTGTCTGCTGTACCACCCAGAAGCCTATTTTTTAGCCTCTCTGGAGTGTTGCTTCCTGGGTTTCCTCTCTTGTTTTTAAAGCCCTTCACAACCTCTCCCAGACTATCCTTCCAGCATCATTTATTATACATTATTCTTCTTCTTGAACTCTAGCCAAACTAGGCACCCCCCGTTCCTCACCCACTATCCTCCATCTCCCATCTTTGGGCCTCTTCAATGGCCCTCTCTCTTGTTTGGAATGCACTCCTCTCAATTTCTTAGATTTCCTCACTTCCTTCCAGATGTGCCTCAAACACTGCCTTCTCTGTGAAGCTGTCCTTGATATCTTCACCTGCAAGCACTCTCCTAAGTACCTTCTATTTAACTGTCTTCATTTCCTAAGCTATAATCCCTTGGACATAACACACCTGAGCCCTGCACCAGTGCTGTCTCAGTTTCCTGAGACGTACTTAGAGGTGCCACTGATGCTTAATGATGTCCTTTGTTACCTCAATCATTATACCCCATGGAGAGATCTAAGATAGATCTATTTTTATATCACATTTTATCCTGTAGTAAATAGTGTGACAGTGAGATAGAATGTCAAGTTGTGCTCAAAAAGTCACATCCCCAAAACCATGGTGGTAGAATTGCCAGATGGTCTACAAAATCTCAAATTTGCATTTTAAATGTATTATCCCATCAGCCTGGGAGTTCAGGGGTGAAAGCCAATAGAGCCATGCCCTTCAGCTTTCAGAATATTGAATATTGTCATGCTTCTTACACCAGTAATTCATAAACATAAAGCAAAAATCAAATGAGGATCATACCATCATTTTAGGTATTCAACTGGCACTCTCACATGATTTCATCAGGAGTGGTTGATGCAGCACTAGACTTGGAGTCTTAAAGGCCAGAGTTCAAATCATACCTCAGACCTAACTGTATGACCTTAAGCTCTATGGACCTCAGTTTTCTCATCTGCAAAATTACAGAGTTAGACTGGATGGCCTCTAAGGTCCCCTCTGTGATATGATCATAATTCTGTGATCACCCTTATAATGTCTATTACGTCAATCTTAAATAATCACTTCAAGAAATATCTCTTCTCCTTACAAAATGTTTAATTGCAGAAAGGAAAGATTCAGTTTCTGAGTGAGAAAGTGCAGAAGAAGAGGGATGGGGTTAAGGGAAAATGACTACGGTATAAAATAATGCAATAATAAAAGTTTTTGGAATATGAATATGATGGAATATTATTGTACCATAGGAAACAACAAAAAGGACAGTTGCAAAGAAACCTGGGAAGACTTGTAATACTGATGCAGAGTGAAGTGAGCAGAACCAGAGCATACATATGTATATATGTGAATATATATGTATGTATACATATGTACTATATAGTAACAAGGAAGGAAGAAAGGAAAGAAAGAAGGAAGGAGGGATTTTATGAAGCACCTATTCTATACCGGGCACTGTTCTGAATGCTTTACAGCAACCTTAGGAGGTAGATGCAAGTATTATCATCATTTTACATTGATGAAACTGAGACAAATAGAAGTTAAGTGATTTTCCCAGGGTCCCACCATTAGGTGGTATCTGAGGACAGATATGAACTTAGGTCTTCCTCATTCTAGGCACAGCCTTTAACACTGCAAAGAAAAACAGAGGGAGAAAACTTGGAAAGGAGAAAACAGGAAGAAAACTAAGAAAAGCAGGGTAGCTTTGAAAACAATGAGCAGTATTTACTACATAGTTTTCCAAAAAAAGTAAACAGTGTGAAGAGGAAATTTATGTTTTTATTTTGAATCTTCTTTACATAGTCCTGCTATGTACATGGAAATGTTCTTTTTTGTGTGTCTTTTTTGTATTTAAGTACGAAATGATTTTTTAAAAAATCAAAGAAAGAAAATAAGGGCAGGTAGGGGGAGTCCAGTGGATAGAGTACTAGGTCTGTAGTCAGGAAAACTCATCTTCCTGAATTCAAATCTGGACTCAGACACTTACTAGCTGTGTGACTCTGAAGCAAGTCACTTAACCCGGTTCACCTCAGTTTCCTCATCTGTAAAATGAGTTGGAGAAGGAAATGGCAGACCACTCCAGTATCTTTGCCAAGAAAACCCCAAATGGAGTCATCATGAGTCAGATATGACTAAACAATGACAACAACAAAAGAAAAACAACTTTGAAAGATAAGAACTCTATTCAATGCTATGATCAAAGACTCTAGAGGATCAATAATGAAACCTACTACTCACCTCTTGACAGGGAGAGACACAAAATCTGCAGAATGAGATATACATTTTTGTACATGGAAAATGTGTGCATTTGCTTTGTTTGACTATGTTCATTAGTCATAGGGCTTTTTTTTTTATTTAAGAGGAAGAGGGGAACTTAGCAATAATGTTTTCCAAAAAAAAGAAAAGAAAAGGGGCGTCATTGAAGCATCTTAAAAATATATGCAAAAGAACAGAAAAAGTTCAGACAGAAATGTAGACAAATAAGACAATTTTGAAAGTAACTCAATGCTGAATTCATTGTATCCTGAGGGAATCCAGGAGATTAGGACTGAAAGTGGTTATTTGTGGGAATAGAGTGAACCACACTGTCTCCATCTTGTGACTCAATTCTGGAGCTAGTTCAGTTCCCTTTTTGTCCAATTATGTCTCTGGTCCAAATTCTGTCTTAGGAGGAAACTTTATTCAATTGTGGGAATTGGGAGAAAACTTCATTATATTGTTTGAATCTAGCCCGGAGTTTGAATCTGGGAAGCTGGACCCCCACTCCCTGCTGCTTAGAGACCCTTAACTAGGGACCTAGGATATGCTGACCAGAAACCCAGTCCATCCAAAGATGGAAGCAAGTTTTCTCACAATTGTACATCTTAAGCAATTTCTTTGTCTAATCTGAAAACTGGCCCCATACTGATCAATCTGTTATCGTTTCCATGTTCCTTTGATTGTTTACAGATACTTTGAGGAGTGGGACACCTCATTATCCGATTTCAAACAATTGTAGGTGTTCACTCCCCTCTCCCAATTTGAAAAGTCCCTAATCTTTCCTCCAGTTAGAAATCAGATTGCCTAATGTTATATTGTTTCTTTTTAATTAATTGACCTTACTCTATTAATTGTTTTTATTGTATAAAAGTCTACATCCCCCTGTGCTCGGGGTCCAAGCCTAAAATGAGGATATCTGGCCCCAATCTGTTGGGCAATCGTCATGCATTGTTTAATAAATCAAAATGCTCAGATGATAGAACCTCTGTTTCCTCAGTCATTTCTTTCCCCCACTACAATATTTTTTTAAAAAGCAAACTATACATAATAGAGATTCACAGTTTCACATATAATTGTCTCTTTTGGTTTTCTTTTTAAGTTAAATTTAGGATAAAAAAAATAAGGGAGGATTCAACATCCAAAGGAGGGAGTACAGACTAGAGGGACAGTTAAGTAAAAAATAATTATGGTATTAAAAAAATGAAAATACGACAATAAAACCTTTTTCAAAGGTTGTGAACCTATGACTATTCCAATAGATTCTATATCGTGGACAGAAAATTTAGCTTTGAAAATGTTACCTTTTGGCTAAACGATAATCTGGGCTAACCACAATCTGGAGTGTAGTTCTTCATAGCCAATTTGTAGGATAGGGCCATATCTTCCTCCCATGGCAGACAGATTTCCATCTTAGGATCAGGTAGAAATGTCTCCTTTCAGCAAGTAGCAGACAATTTCCATTTAGACTTTTAAAAACATTCCCATAGAGTGGAGAAAATTTCTATTGGGACTTTAAAAAGTGTGTTCATGTTTTCAAGGAAAAGGGGTGGTGAGTCCAGAATTCCAATATATTCCCCTTCAATACAAGGGGGAAAGAGACAACTTGTATATAATACCAGTGACTCGGGTTTTCTAAATAGAGGCCCAGAGAGTATTCTAGGTCTAGGATTTACTAGCAGTAACTCCTTGTGAACAGCAGTGATGAGATTAGACCTCTAAGTATAGCCACTGGCACAGTAACTAGCAGCCAGGACTAGGCCCTTGAAAACTAAAATTAGCCACTGAAGATTAGGAATGAGGTTGAATCCCGCTGAAAGAGAAGGACCAAGGAAAGACTTAATCTGTTATATAGTAGAAGGTTATTTTGACTTCAAGACACTTCACACCTCTTATTCACCAAATGCCTTAAGGGACTCTACCCAAATTGGAGAAGAAACCAAGAGTACCTTGACTTTCCTTGCACATATGCACATTAGACAAACTCTTCAATTTTAGTACGCGATAGCTAGGTTCCCCCTTCTCTTCTCTGTCCTGAATCCAGAATCCCAGAATTTTAGATATGGAAAGGAAAATCTAGTCCAACTCATAACCTAATAAAGCAGTGGTTCTCAACCTTCCTAATGCTGCAACCCTTTAATACTCGTATGTGGGCGTATCTACATGTGGGCGGACCGGCCTGGAGATGGATAGAGGAGCTGCGTAAGACCATCGGAAATATGTGTTTTCCAATGGTCTTAGGCGACCCCTGTGAATGGGCTGTTCGACCCCCAAAGGGGTCATGACCCACAGGTTGAGAATCGCTGTAATAAAGAATAATTAATCATATAAAGAATATTAATAAAGAATCCTCCCTGTCACACATTCAGTAGTCTGACTGTGCTTTGATGAGGGAGAACCCATCATCTCTCAACGCAGACCGTTCAAATTTTGCATAGCTCTAATTGTTCAGATATTTCTCTTTATGACAAGCCTAAGTTTGTCTTTTTTGCAGTTACCACCTATTCCTATTATTTTTCCCTCTGAAAAACTGTAAGCTCATTAGAAGTAGGAATTGTTTTATTCCTTGTACTTAAATCCCCAGTACCTAACACAGTGCCTGGGCACATGGAAGACACTTAATAAACGATTGATTGATTGGGGCAAGCAGAATGAGTGTAGGCTCTCTTCCCCATAATAATAATGGGTAACACTTACATAATACCTACCATGTGCTAAGTGCTTTAGAAATGTTTCCTCATTTGATTCTCACAACAACCCTACAAAGACAGGTACTATTATTACCACCACCATCCCCATTTAACAGATGAGAAAACTGAGGCAAATAGAGGTTAAGTGATTTGCCCAAGATAAGATAATCGATAGTAAGTATCTGAGGCTAAATTTGAACTTGGATCTTCCTGACTCCAAGCCCAGAACTTTCACCACAGTACCACCTAACTTGAAGATACCTATCATATTCTTTCCTGCATCTTCTCTTCTCTAAGCTAAACATCCTCCGCTCCTTCAGTTGATCCCCATATGACATGAGCATGATCTATCTTACCAAGTTGGTCACCTTTCTCTGAATGCTCTTGATGTAATTCTTAAAATGTGAATGGATGAATGAGTGAATGGATGGGGGGGGAAAGCATTTTTAAAATACTAGCCATGTGTGCTAAGCACTATGCTTAGCACTGAGGATGCAAAGAGAAGTTACAGCCCCTTCCTTCTCTCAAGGAACTCATATTCTAACTAGAGGAGACATTTAAGAGGGCTTAGTTTCAAGGCAGATGGGAAGACCTGGTGGTCCTTAATGAGCAAAGGCAGATTAGATGGCAATAAATATCCAGTGGCTCATTATCTTGCTGGAACGATTAAAGTAGGTAACTCTCTATTCATCCCCAGTGGTATTGGGGACATGGGTGCCATGTCCCCAAACCATAACTACTGAGAAAGGGAGAGTGGACCTAAAAGACAGTGGAGTGGGGGCTGTCAGTATAGTCCAGAGACAGTGGGAATGGGTTATCAGCATCTAAACAGGGAGAAGTATCCAGAGTCTGGTGGGAACTAGGCAACAGGGTCTGGATTGGGGAAGTAGAAGTTATCTCTCTGCCCTGCTCCTGCTATGCCCTAGAGTTTCCCATTGTGATCTGGATAGGATGGCATGGTCTGTGATGGGGAAGGGGAAATTCTTATGGCATCCAGAACTGAATACAGTACTCTAAATATGCTCTGACCAAGGACTCATGATGGAAAATGCCATCTGACTTCAGAAAAAGATCTGATGGAGTCTGAATGCAGACCAAAGCACACCATATTTCACTTTCTTTTTGTTGTTGTTGTTCAAGTTTTCTTTCACAAAATGTCTAATATGAAAATATGTTTTACGTGATTGCAGATGTACAGCCTATATCAGATTGCTTACTGTCTCAGGGAGGGAGAGGAGAGAATTTGGAACTCAAAAATTTTTTTGATGTATGTTGAAAATTGTTTTTGCATGTAATTGGGGAAAAAATAAAATATTATGTTTAAAAATGTGATCTAACCAGGAAAGAGTACTGAGAAATCTTCTTATTCTTTGACACAAAGCCTCTCTTAATGCAGTCAAAGATTACATTAAGTTTGTTAGCTGCTATATTCCACTACTGGCTCCTGTTGAGTTTTTAACACACTGAAACCCCTAGATCTTTTTCAGACAAATGGTTACCTAGACATAACTTCCCCACTTCATTCTTCTGAAGTTGTTGTTTGTTTGTTTCTTTAACCCAAGTATAAGATTTATTGGATTTGGCCCAATGTTCTAACCTCTCAAGTCTTTTATGGGACAGGACTCTGTCATCCAAGGTGCTGGCTATCTTTCCCAGCTTTATGGGATCTACAAATTTGCAAAGGATGCCATCTATAGTTTTGTCCAAGTCACTGACAAAAGTGTTATATAGTAGTAGAGGGACTATGGAACACTCCAATAAAGGCCTCTTTCCCAGTTGCTATAAAGCTTTTAATGAATTCTTTGAGTTGAGGCGTTCAAAGGGTTCTGAGTTTATCTGTTTGACCTGTTGTCTAACCAACACCACCATATTCTCCATCAGAATAGCATGAGAGGCTTTATCCAATGCTTTGCTAAAATCTAGGTAATCTCTACAGCTCCATCTTACTTTGGGCGCTCATTCTTATTATGTCGTCCCCTACACTGAAGATTTGACTTGGCTTGACCTGCCTGCCTC
>CM053585.1:299644340-299687733 GCA_028646515.1 Pseudochirops corinnae
TATTGGTGTCAAACTCGAATAGAAATAGGGCCTCTAAACTGTACATAAGGCTTCTTGCAGGCCACATATTGCCTTAGAAAACCACATATGAATATTACTTATATTTTATCATATCTTTGTTCACTTTGTTAAACAGTTCCCAATTATATTTTAATCTTGTTCAGACAGCACTCAAGAGTGTTGTAACAGGCCCACATGCCATCCACAAGGCTGCATTTGATACCTCTCCACCAAAGTATTTACAGAATAATTTTTTTTTGAGGGGGGAAAACAAGGCAATTGGGGTTAAGTGACTTGCCCAAGGTCACACAGCTAGTTTTGTGTTTAGTGTCTGAGGTTGCATTTGAACTCAGGTCCTCCTGACTCCAGGGCTGGTGCTCTGTTCACTGCACTACCCAGCTGCTCCTTACAGAATCACTTTTATGGTAGCAAAGGACTTTTTCTCCAGCAAAACCAGTGACCATTGACTGGCATATAATTGAACAAACTGTGGTACATGAATGTAACGGATATAAAGGATTCAGAGAAGTATAGGAAGACTGGTATGAACTAATGCAAAGCCAGGAAAACATTTTTTAAAAGTATTTTTTAAGCACTTACTATGTGCCAAGAACTGTGTGCTAAGTTCCAAGGAGGGATACAAATAGAAAAGTAAGATAATTCCTGCCTTCTCCTCCAATGGGGAAGACGTAACAGTGGTAGCCAAGGCAAGGAGTTTTGCTCAGGAAAGTCACTGAGATGACAAGTAGAAGAGCAGGGCAGTCAATTGTCATGGCTTTTCTAGAGACAATGATAAAGTTGATTTGATTACAATTCTCAGAGCAAGATGCAGAAACAGGGATAGTACAAGAGGGCCTCAGGGCAGAAGATAGCTGGGTGAAGAAGAGACTACACGGCCCAATGATTATAACAACGGAAATGAAAAGAACAAGCCCAAACTGAACACTATGTGATTGCAATGACTAAACTTGACCCTGAAGAATAGATGAGAAAGTATACTTACGTTCTTTCATTGAAGAGATGGGGCACAATGAGTGTGGGGAACACTGTCCATCTTAATTGAAGTGTTGGTTGGTTTTTCTGAACTGCAATTTTTTCTTTTTGTTATTTTTTGTTACTTGCTGAGGAGAGCAGGGGGAAGGTATTTATTTAGAAAAGAAAGTGATACAAAAACAAAAGGTAATGATAAAAGGGTTTTTTTAATTTTTTAAAGAAAAGTTAAATAACTGGCCTAAAGGTACACAGCTAATTCAAGATAGGATGAAGACTAGAACAGAACTAGGCCATCCCACATCAGTGCCTTGGTCCAACAGAATAAATTCTAAAAGCCTATTAATATTCACCCATCATGGTTTCTCTACCTAATAATTGGTATAGAGAAAGAGAGACAAAAATTGTTCTAGGATGTACAGAACTCCTCTGGGGAATCTCTTCTAATGGGCAATTGTCCTAAAGCATAGGTTCATAAACTGGGGTTCATGAAGGGGGTCTGTGGATAGATTCCAGAGGGCCCATGAACTTGGAACCATTTTTTTGCTTTTTGGAGGGGGGAGGGCAGGGCAATCAGGGTGAAGTGACTTGCCCAAGGTCACACAGCTAGTAAGTGTTAAGTGTCTGAGGCTGGATTTGAACTCAGGTCCTCCTGACTCTAGGGCCAGTGCCCTATTCACTGTGCCATCTAGCCGCCCCAAACTTGGAACTTTTAATATTTTGACAGATGTATTTCTAATGTGGGTGGCTACATGACACAGTGGATAGAACACTGGGTTTGGAATTAGGAAGATTTATCTTCATGAGTCTAAATCTGGTCTCAGACACTTATCAGCTGTGTGACCCTGTGAAAGTCACTTAATCCTGCTTGCCTCAGCCTCCTCATTTGTAAAAATGAGTTGGAGAAGAAAATAGTAAACTACTCCAGTATCTTTGCCAAGAAAACTCTAAATGGTATTATGAAGAGCTGGACAGAACTGAACAACAAAAATTCCATTGTAATTGGTTTCCTATGTCATTTTATTTATTTCTATTTTATGAACTTAAAAGTGCTTTTCTGAGAAATGAGGTCCTGAAGCTTCATCAGACTCCCAAAGGGATCCATGACACAAAAAGGGTTCAGAATCCCTGTCTTAAAAGAGTCTAGGTCAGTCCTAGCTCATTCCCAGTTATCAGGGCTCAGGGAAATCTTCAGTCTTTTCTAGGGAAATGGGTCACAGGTTGTCACATCAGGGTGGATAGCCAAGGATCTAGATCAAACCTCTTTTCAACTTAGTGTATATAGAATACGGAGCAGCAACAGGGAGAGTTGTTAGAGAGCAGATTATCAAGAACAAGGAATCTTAGGTGATGAAATTCTGAAAGTCAGAATGATAAGGGAAAAAACTAGAATGTCTCTGGGCTTTAATCTCCAGAACTGGGAACTGCAGTTGGGGATGTAGTATGAAGGGCAAGAAGTCAAGGGGAGAGAACACAAAATGGATATACTAAGTTTTTTTTTCAGATCTCTAAGCCAATGATTTACAGAAGATTGGAGGTCTCCAAATATACTTATCAACAGTGTTCCTTCCTGTTTCTTCCTCAGAGGAAATGAATATGTGCATGGGGAGAATTAAATAATGGATCGAGTTAAATAAAGAGCCAGTCACCTGATCCATCTGGCAATTATTAACCTGGCAACTCCTATGCAAATCTTCATTTTTGACATCATATTTATAGTCTCATATCTCAAATATAAAAAGAACTGAATCAAATTTATAAGAATACAAATTATTCCCCAATCAATAAACAGTTAAAGGATATGAACAGTTTTCAGACAAAGAAATCAAAATTATCTATAGTTATATTTTTTAAAATGCTCTAATTCACTATGGATTAGAGAAATACGAATTAAAGCAGCTCTGAGCTACCACCTCACCTCCATCAGATTGGCTAATATGACAAAAAATGGAAATGATAAATGTTCAAGGGGATATGGGAAAACTGGGACATTAACCCACTCTTGTAGTTGTGAACTTATCCAACTGTTCTGGAGAACAATTTGAAATTATGTGCAAAGGGCTATAAAACTATACTTACCTTTTGATCCAGCAAATACCGCTACTAGGTCTATATCTCAAAGAGATTAAAAAGGCAGGGACATTGGGGAAAGAACCCGTTTGGACAAAAATATTTATAGCAGCTCTTTTTCTGGTGGTAAAGAATTGGAAATTGAGGAGATCTCCATCAGTTGGGGAAGAGCTGAACAAGTTGTGGTATATGATTGCAATGGAAAACTATTTTGCTATAAGAAATGATGAGCAGGAAGATTTCAGAAAAGTCTAGAAAGACATGAAGTGATTAAAAGTGAAGTGAACAGAACCAGGAGAACATTGTACACAGTAACAGTAATATTGATGATCAACTGTGAATGACTTAGCTATTTTCATCAATACAATGATTTAAGACAATCCCAAAGGACTCATGATGAAAAATGCTATTATCCATCTCCAGAGAGAGAACTTATTTTGTCTGAATACAGACCAAAGCAAACTATTTTTTAATTTCTTTTTTTTCAAGTATTCTTGAACAAATATGGAAATGTTCTATATGATCGCACATGTTTAACCTATATCAGATTGTTTTCCATTTTGGGAAATGGGGAGGGGAGGGATGGAAAGAAAGAATTTAGAACTGGAAATAAAAAAAAAAACAATGAATGTTAAAAATTGTTTTAAATGAAATTGGGAAAAAATAAAATGCTATTTTTTAAAAAAGAAAATAATTTTCATGAGCATACATATTCTTTCCCTTACCAGCCATCCCCACCCCACAAGTCTCTTTATAAAATGCCTCACTGTGCCGTTTAGGTTTTAGCTACATTAGGGAACATGAGTTCAAATCCTGGTTCTCTGATTTACTCTCTGTATGACTGTGATTGAGTTATTTCATCTTTCTAGGCATCTGTTTCTTCATCTGTGAAATGAGGGGGTTGGACTAGATGACCTTTAACGTCCCTTCCAGCTCTAAATCTATGATCCAGTGATTTTATAAGGTCTCTGGAAGAGACTGACTAAGATCCATGATGGTGTCCTTGAATATTAAGGTGATGATAACTGACAAGAGAGACAGGATTGCTCTGTATTTTTATTAACTTCCTTAAAACTTCAATAGTTCAGGGCAGCTAGGTGGTGAAGCAGATACAGCATTGGCCCTGGAGTCAGGAAGACCTGAGTTCTAATCTGACCTTAGACACGTGACCTTTATTAGATGTGTGACCCTGGGCAAGTCATTTAACCCTGATTGCATTGCCAGAACAACAACAACAAAAACTTTAACAGTTCTAAGAAATAGAGCTAGCATCAGCTAGCAAACAGTCACAGGAAAAAGAAATTGTATGGGGGTGGCCAGGTGGTGCAGTAAATAGAGCACCGGCCCTGGAGTCAGGAGGACCTGAGCTCAAATCTGGCCTCAGACACTTAACACAAAACTAGCTGTGTGACCTTGGGCAAGTCATTTAACCTCAATTGCCCTGCAAAAAAAAATAAAAAGAAATTGTATGTTTTCTTCAACCCTCACTAGAGGCCGTGTTGCCCTGGAGTAACCTCTGCTCTAAGATCCACTCTTCTGATTGTTGACTCCCCAAGCCAGACCAGGATCTCATGAGGGGCCCAGCCATACTTGTTTCACTCTCAAATCGACTTGCTCTCTGTAGGTCTCCACTTCCTCCCTAGCTGTCTGTCCTCCTCATCCCCACCCTTCTTCCCTGCATCTCCCTTTCTAGTTTTCCTTTATTCAGCATTAGAATGTAAGTTTCTTGAGGACAGGGACAGTCTTCTTCCTTATAGCTGTAACCTGAACCCGGAGCCCAGTCAGCGATATGTAGTAAATATTTAATAAATACATTATCTCTCTGTGTGTATATTACATATATATGTATATCACAAACACACACACACACACACACACACACAAAATCATATATACGAAGGAATGGATATCCAGGAAGCTAGTAGCTATATTAACAGAAGTTAGGGAGGTCTGTAATAATCTCAGTAATGAAATCCTGAAATGAGTAAATAAACTGATGAATTTATTAGCCTCTGACATATTAACATGGTTATGTAATATTGTGCTACACGGTGCTCAACAGAGTTTGGCTTCCTTTGGGACTTTCGGGATGAACCACGCTTCCTGGGAGCCTTCATACACTAAACATAGTCTATTTGGTTTTAATAGATGCATCCACTATATGCCCTGGGCATACACTAATCTAGCCATATTTTTCTATAGACAAGACTTAATCATAGTAACAATTAACATAATACATAATAGCTTGATAATAGATAGTTTTTAGATCGTACTTTAAGGTTTGCAAAGTGCTCTACAAATATTGTCTCATTTTATTCTTACAACAACCCTGTAAATTAGTGCTATTATTACTTCTATTTTACACTTCTGAAAACTGGAGTAGACAGCAGTTAAGTTACTGCCCAGATCCAGTTGGGTGTCTGAGGTCAAATTTGAACTCAGGTCTCCCTGACTCTAGGTCCACTGCTGTTACCCTCTATGCCTCCTACCACACATGGCGTTTTAAGGTTTGCAAAGTGGTTTTTTTGTATATATACTAATATATACATATATGTGTGTGTATATATATGAATATATATATTCCTTGTGAGGAAGGCATTACAAATGTTATTACATATAATATATGTGACATATATATTACAAATACATTATATATATATTCCTTGTGAGGAAGGCATTACAAATGTTATTATACACTATATATTGCATACATTATATATGTATATTACAAATATATTTTATATCTATATTCCTTGTGAGGAAGGTATTACAAATATTATTATCTCTATTCCACTATAGGAAACAAACTCAGAGGGCTTGAATAATCTCTGCCCATGTGAAAATGACCCACAAAGTGCAAGTTACGTTTGCTTTTTAAAGCTCTCAACAGTGCTGGGAATTGGGATGGTTCGCCTAAGACAGGTGGCAGACCAACATTGAAAAACAGCTCTAATCCCAATACAGTCATATGCTTAGTTCTTTAAGATATCCCTGAACAGAGTTGCATCACTCCAACTCCAGGGCTTAAAAAAAGTTCTCTTTTCTAATCTTAGGGCCCCCCCAAAAAAAAGGTTAAAGAAAATTAACTACTGGGGGATGGCCAAGTGGCAGGAGCACAGGTTGGAACATGCCAATGGAGAATAGAATGTAGTGACAACAGCCGAGGAGGCAGCTTCTTAGGCCAATGGGATTCTCTACTGCAGAGAAGCCAGTCAACTCAAGACTGAGAAGCAAGTGAGTCTAAGAAACAGATTCATACTTCAGCTGACCTCAGCTCTCTGGAGGAGATCTAGGTGAAAGGCATTCCTTAGAAGTCAGAAAAGGAATTTTTTCCTTTCACTGAATCCTCAGATATAGGCTGCTGATACATTCCCTTACTATTCTTTCCACCTGCCCACATTCCTAGGACCCACTGTTGGCACCTTTCTAGACTTTCTGCACTATCCTATATGTGGTGTCTTTGGGCCCCCTGATTATCAAGTCCTGGGACTAACAGTTTGTCAATTGGCCTTCTTAGTACAGTTTTATGCTTTGTTAATCAATGAATCACTAAAAGTATGCTTTCCTGAAGAGCAGAAGTGAGTAAATCAATCAATTATTCAATAAACATTTGTCAAGCAGGTATTAGTGGCAGGACATGGACCATTGAATTGTTTGGTCTAGGTAACTCCTGGAAGATGAAAAAATTCTTCCACTAACATATGTCAGCTCCTTTTTTGAGAACTGCCCAGAGCAGAGTTGTCAAATACCTGTCCTCTGTTGCAGAGGTACAACACTCCAGAGTATGGCCAGAACCAGATTAGAATACAATTTGGAAATATTTAACAAAATAAATAAAAATACAATAAAACATAGATAATGTTGATATGTAATTTTCTCAAGTCAATATGCAGGATTTAGGGGCGCCCTTTTCTATTTGAGTTTGACACCACTAGCTTTGAGCATGGAGAGGTTAAGTAAGCTCAGTGTTACAGAGCCAATATGTATGGGGTAGAACTTGAACCCAGGTCTTCCTGATTTAGAGGCTAGAACACAATCCCCTATCACACATGGCCTCTCACAAAGACAAAAATGAAGTAGTCCCTACTTTCAGGACTTGCATTTTATTGGACAGTGACAATTGAATCAATGAAAAGTTTTGGCTTTCTATACAATTTCCCTGAAGAGGTAAAAACTCCCCCCAAAGAAGGGTGAGTCATTCCTCCTAGGAAGAGAGCATTAGAGTGGGATTAAATGATCATTCTGAAATATGGAATGTAATAATATTGTAAGTTGGAGACTTTCAGTAAATCACACTTCATGGATATCCTGGAGACTGTCAAGGTCTCAGAAAATGAGGATATGCACCAACAATAATGAAGAAAAGTAGGCTTGGTATAATTCCAGAGAACAATGAGAAAATACACTGCCCACCTCTTGGTGGAGAATGATGGACTCGGAGTACAGAAAGAGACATACATTTTCAAGTATGGCCAATGTGGGAATTTGTTTTTCTCAACTGTGAATATCTGTTAAAAAGACATTTATTTTTCTGTTGGAAGAGGGAGATGAAAGAGAGAGCAGGGCTATTCATAAGACTGCCAAAAGAAAAAGAAAAAACAAAAGGAAAAGAGGGACATTGAAACATATATTTTTTAATGTAGAGAATAGAGGAGGTCAAGGAAGGAAAAAAAATGGCAGGAGGCCAGCTTTGAAAATTATATATTGAATTTATTATATACTTAAAAGAAAAAGCTAGCTGTAGAGATTCATAATTTAGTAAATAATCATTTTTCTGTTCAATGATATATATGGAAATGCTTACTTTATTTGATATTTGATAAATTTAGGATTTTAAAAAACTTTTAAAAAAAAGTAGATTTGGAATAGTCCTCTATTTCCCCTCTATATGTATAGTTTGCTATTCTAAATTTTTTTAGCTTGTACATTAGATTGACAATTAGAGATTGCCCTTTCTTCTTCCCCCAGGACACTAAACCAAGAAGGCCCATTTTTGGCTAAAAACATTTTTGCCTAACACAGTTGGGCATTGTTGCACCTCTATCTCTTCTTTGATCACAAATTATACTACGGAATGAATTGGTCCCTGCAGCATGGACTGGGGCCAGTTAATGTGCAAGTAATTCTACTGCCAAATTGCAATCAGAAAGTTTTATTTTGCTTTATGTAAAGTCGACATTCATTCATTTCCTTGCTTGAGAAATTTAATACAGACTCCTTGCCACACCCACCTTCCCTCCCCAACATCCCCCCCAAAACAACAAAAAAATCCTAAACGATAGCCCCATAAACAGATCTTCTAGGCTCAGTAGAAAGGACAATAGGTTCAATGGCCTGATTTTATACATAGCTCATCAAGCATGGAACAAACAGATAAATGTCAAAGTATTTGTAGTTCAATTGAGCCCCACATAAACGTATTTATTCCATTGTAGTGTGTCTGCTTCTTTGTTGATTTACTACAATGGACAAGTCAGAAGTTGTACTGGGCTGCCCATTCCCTCCCTACCTTCTTCCCCTCAACCTCCTAGGCCATAGAACAAAAACTTGGGATCATGCCATTCAGAAGATGTCCAAAAGTGCTAGAAATTTCAGTGTGGCACATTACTGCCTATTCTAGCAGTAATAAAAAATAAAAAATAAAGTAACTGACTTTCCCAGTCAGTTAGGGGACAGGATAGGAAGGGTTTGAATTGATTAATATCTTTTCAGTTGTGAACAATGAAGAATTGAATCACATCTATAGAATCATAATTTTGGGGTCAGGAGCAAGCAGTATAAAATATACCTTCAAATGTTGGAGGACATCGTTGGGGGGTAAGGGGTGACAGAAAACAGAAAGCCCAGGAAAAGCTTGCTGTCTTGCAGCTTCTTCTTTTAACTGACTATTCCTGCTAAGCAATTATTAAGCTCAGTTGTTTCTTCTGCTATTGAAGGACGGGAAGGAAGTACTGTCAGATCCCATCGAATTTCAACACCCTGGGACAAATTCCCAGTTGCCCCATCTTAGTTATAGATCTGTATATCTCTCTGACAGGATAATTGTCATGATACTAGGCCATGGAGACAAAATTGTGGCCAGGATTTTCTTATTAAGACTTTTTTGTCCACGGTGATTTCTGAGACCTGAGGACAGATTAGATAATGTCACAAATGAGGAAAGCTGAAAATAGGTATAAAAGAAGTAAAATTCACTAACTAGTGATCATGTTTCTCTCCCAAAAAAGTACAGGCAAATGTACAAATACCCTCTGGGATAATTCAAGCCTTGAAGTATGACAGAACAACCAGAAGGGATTCGAGAATCAACAAGTTTTCTGACCTAGGTCCCAATGCACAAAGGACCTTGGATAAACCATCTGGCTATTCCAATAGAGTAGAGATAATGGCCGGTCACGACTCCCTAGGGTACTATGTAGACTGACTAGTTAATGGGAATAAAGTCCATTGAAAAGGCAAAAGGCCTAATAAAATTTCTCTGTAATCTCCCTAACAAAGAGAGCAGAGAAAATCTTGACAATAAATATGATAAGACTGAGATCCCCTCGGTGTAATTGATTTCTATCACCTCTAAGGATTTGACTAGAAACATGGAAGTTCCACAAAAGCTGCCATGACCTTGACTTGGTGAAGTTACAAGACCTGACAATGTATTTCTCTTCCAATTCAGACTCACTTTAGAGGTGCCAGTCTCAGATAGAGCATGTTTTCTTGGGTCATTAATACCTGCCTTTCATACTCATCATTCAATACCAGCAGGTAGGAATGTCACAGAAAAAAGTGAAACCATAGTAACTCCCTCTAGTGGTGTGTGGAATTCAGGTCCCCAGATACTGTCCTATCAGAAGGATCCCATTCCTTAACAAGTCATCTTAACAGTCTGTTTCCATGGATTGCGTCATACTGATGAGGGAAATGGCCCCAATAACAAAAAGAAAATTTAAAATATAAGGCATCTATGTTGTCAACAATGGTCTAAGGAATAGAATCCAAACAAAAGGAAAAGATCAAAGCATTTCTGTGATGTATTAGTCAGTGGTAGGACATTTCCCCCTTATTCTTTTCCCAGTGGAATTACTGGTTCCTCCAGCCTTCACTCCCACCAGCAGAAAATGTCTATTTTGTACATATTTGGAATTTCTCTGTGTATATGTTGTTTCCTCCAGTAGAATGTAAACTCTTTGAGTGCAGAGACTATTCTGGTTTTCACTTTGAATCTTGGTGCCTCAGTGCAGACACTTAATAAATGCTCATTTAATTGAAAATAAGGTTTAACCACACCAAGGTAAATGCAAGATGATGAGGTGGGACCGAAATTTGAGGGAGCCTGAAGAAATAAGAGAAGAGGAAGGGCCTATAGAGAGAGAGTGGTGGCAACTGGAGAGAAGGAAGAGAATGATTGTAGAGGGCTTTTTTTTTAACCCCTGTCTTACCCCGGGAAAAATGGCACTAAGACTCATAGTGGCAGAGGGAGAGACAAAGAGAGACACACACAGAGACACAGAGAAACACACGAACACAAGACAGAGACAGAGAGAAGGGCAGAGAAAGACACACACATACACACACACAGATTGCTTTTGTTCCCTCCACCCCTTGTGTATCAAATAGCCATCATCATCAAACAGCAATCATCAAAGAGAAAATGATTTAGGCAGGATGTCCAAGGAGCCCTTATAGACTCATATTCTGGAGTTCTCATATTCTGGGCTGCGAATTAGTTTGGGAATTTGTATATAGTTGGTGCACCCAGACATCAGCCCTAGGTCCTTGTTGTTCCACTGATGAGGCCTGTCTTCTGGCACTGATAATGACTCCTATACAAGGTATAAAATCTTCATTGAACCCCAAGATGGGGACTTTGGCTCACAATGATCTTGACTCCTAAACAAGGAATAAAATTCCCTCTCAAGGTTAATTCTTTGAGAAGTTGTGAACTCAATCTTTCCCTGGGTGCTAGATGCCCCTCTGAGGCCACCCTGAGGATGAAAGACTGAAGATTCAAGGCCTTGAACTTGGGATTTGATATACCTTAAACACATAGAGAAGTGTTATGCATGCAATGTCTCAACTTTCCTGGGTGGGGACAACAATCAAAGAGAGTGAGAAAATCCCCTAAGGTGTATCTGGGCCCTATTGACACAAGAGAATCTAGATTTCAAGGGTTTCAAATGTCAATTCAAAATAATTTGAATTTTTTGTTATAAGAGCTGACTCCCTGAGCAGGGAATAGGGAAGGGATACAGAAGAAGGTTCAATGTAGAAGATGTAAAAGATATCAACAAAATCTATTTTAAAAAGTAGATCTTGACACCTTCATTCTTCAAAAGAATGTACTAATGTCATGACTCAATAGCCTTCACAAGGCTCTTTGGTAAGATCCCATGATGACAGTTCTTTAGGAAGAATTTGTAAAGGTGGCAACCAATTTCTGCTTCTAATTTCCTGGGAAAAGTCTAAAAAAAGGCAAGTTATTCCATAGGTTACCAGGCAAATGGCTAGTAACCCTCTCTATGTTCAGACCCTGTTGACTGCTTAATGCCATAAACTACTGTGACATTAAATCTAAGATTAAGGCAGCTAGGTGCGGCAATGCCTACACTGGCCTTGGAATCAGGAAGACCTGAATTTAAATCCTGCTCCCAACAAAGGCTAGTTGAATGACCCTGAGTAAATGTCTTAACCAATCTCCATTTCCTCATCTGTAAAATCAAGATAATAATAGCACCTACTTCACAGGATCGTTATGAGGATCCAATGAGATAGTATAGGCAAAGCCTCAAAGTTCTCTATAAAAAATGCCAGCTCTTACTATTATTAAGCAGTACAAAGTTATAAAAGGTTCTCAAATAATAATGATTTTCAAATCCCTTACATCAATACCTATGCCTTCTTCTTCTTTGCCCCTAACTCTGACTTTCCTTCTCAGCCAGGGCTTAGAGCTGAGATGACAAATCCCATAGGGAGCTCAAGAGAGCTATTACCTACCATTTGCCAAAATGAAATAGCCCAGAAGACTGAGTGCCTGAGAAACTGATTTACTTTTTTTTAAACTGATGTGAGAGTAAGCACTTTAGCCTTACTTCATAATCTTTTTTGGGGATCAAAGAAGATTGTAAAGGAGGAAAATAGTGTCTATGGTCATAGAACCTTAGAATTTAGAGTTGGACTGTCCAACATGCATCTGTTTCAAAGACCATCCCAGGAGGAACAGTTTAATGTAAGGGTTGTAAAGTAGCCTGGGTGAACACTCTGTAGGGACTGTTGCTTTTAGGCTAGTAGAAGATAATAATTGGGAGCAGGTATTGTGAGCAGACAAATAAGGGGGTTACTATGAATAATAGTAGCCCTGGTATAAAACTAGGCATACGCTTTGACCCAGCAATACCACTACTCGGTATATATCCCATAGAGATCAAAGAAAAAGGAAAAGCACCTATATGTACAAAAATATTTATAGCAGCTCTTTTTGTGGTAGCAAAAGAATTAGAAACTGAGGAGATGTTAATCAATTGGAGAATAGCTGAACAAGTTGTGATATATAATTTTGATGGAATATTATTTTGTTATAAGAAATGACAAAGCAGGATGCTCCCAGAAAAACCTGGAAAATATTTGTATGAACTGATGCAAAGAGAAGTGAGCAGAACCAGGAGAATATTATATATAGTAACAGCAATATTGTTTGATGGTCAGCTGTGAATGACTTAGCTATTATCAGCAGTACAATGATCTAAGACAATTCTGAGAAACTCGTGATGAAAAACATTATCCATTTCCACAGAAAGAACTGATGGAGTCTGAATGCAGATTGAAGCATACTTTTTTTTGCTTTCTTTATCATTCTTTTAAAAAAATCTGTGTTTTCTCTTTTGCAACATGACTAATATGGAAATGTTTTACGTGATTGCTCATGTATAATTCATATCAAATTGCTTGCCTTCTCAGGAAGGGAGAAGGGAGGGAAGGAGGGAGAGAATTTGGAATTCAAAAAAAATTTTTTTTAACCAAATATTAAAAATTTCTGTTGAGAAAAAAATGAGAAAATTGAGAAAAATAAAAATTAAACATAAAAAATTAAATACAAAAAAATTAAAATTAAATTTAAAAATATTAACCCTGAAGTGTACTCCAATTCCTCACAGTTTAGAGGTGACCTTGTATGGTTCAGTAGGTAGAGCACTGCCCTCTAGTCAGAGGACCCAGGTTCATATGCTTCCTCTGATGACTAGAACCTGGGTAACACTGGACAAATCACTTCACCTCTATGGGCCTTCAGCTCTGAGGGAGGGAGGACTAGCTGGCCTCTGAGGGCCCCTCCAGCTCTTGCTTGGAGGAGATTGATGAGCCTGGGTTCTTGAAGGCTTCGGCCGCAGAGCACCAACTCTGGCGAGCTCTCTGATACTGGAGTCAGAAAGATTTCAGAGTCTGATGATGGCTGGCATCTGTTGTACAAGAACCAGCATGGGTAAGTCTGAACAGGGTTGGCACTAGGAGGCTGAGTCACTCCAATTTAGGGGCTCCAGTAACTCACAGAAACTCAATCAATAAGCATTCATTAAGTTCTGACTGTGTCCTAGGCACTGTGATAAACATGGGAGGTACAAAAGGGACAAAAGACGATCCCTGCCCTCATGGAGCTTACATTCTAGAAATGCATAAAAAGGTTAAAGCTTACATCATTGGAGGAATTACCCACATAAGTGAAATCACAGATCTTTCAAAATAATAATGATCTCTTGAATGTGTAATTGGCATGGATGACTGTCCCTACTTTATAGATATGGGAACCAATGGAGAAGGGAATACGTATTTATGTAGTACCTACTGAGTGCCAGGCACAGTACTAAGCAATTAAAAAATATATTACCTCATTTTTTCCTCAAAACAACCCTGGGTGCTATTATCCCCATTTCATAGTTGAGGAAACTGAGGCAGATAGAGGTTAAATGACTTTCCCAAGGCCACACAGCTAGAAAGTATGAGGCCAAACTTGAACTTAAGTGTACCTGACTCCAAGTCCAGCTCTCTGTCCACTATGCCACCCAAGGTTATATTCACTTAGTGATAAAAGTCAAAATTAAGTATCTTTTCATTCTTAGATCAGTGTTCTTCCTAGGATGCTAGGCTGCTCCTAGCTACATTGTTCTATGTACATGTGCCATAGGACTGAATAGGAAAGTTCCAACTCTGAAAAGAGCTGCATAAGCAAATTGTGGATTGGTATGAAATTAATCTAAGAAAATGGGAATAACCCTATCTCATTTGTCTGTAAATACTGCCCCTCTCAGCCTTCACCTACAAATTATTTCCAATGAGATGCTTTTGAGCTGATGCTAACACTGGCTTCCAGGGCTCTCGAAAATGAGCTCGTATTTCTCTCCGCTTTGGTGTGACTTACAGTAGCTAAGCAACTCCCTTCTCCCCTTTCCTAAGCTAATTCAAGGGAAAGCCTTTCATCTCTCCCTTGGCCAGGGGCCCAGCCACGGAAGCATCCTAAGTCATAGAGATTTCTGGCTTCTAGAGGGGGATGGGAAAGAATGGCTGTTTTCCTATCATGTGGGGAGTAGGGAACAGTCTCATTTCTGCTCAGGTGTGGATAGCTCAGTTAGCAAGCCTTGTAAATGAGGCCAAAGCCATACATTCCATCTCTATGGGTACCAGTTAGTTTTTTTTCTGTGCCAACGTCAAAGACTGTTCTGCTAGACAATCAGCTTCACAAATGGGTGTCCTTATTCAAAGGAACATCAGGCAAGGAAGAGCCAATGAATTAGAGTCAATCAATCCTTACTGCTAGGGGAAAAGAAGCTTGAAGTGTATGCCCTACCTTTTTTTATTTAATAGTATTTTATTTTTTCTAATTACATGCAAAGACAATTTTCAACATTCATATTCTGAATGATTTTGAGTTCCATTTTTTTCTTCCTCTCCTCTCTCTCCTCTCTTCTCCCCAAGACAGCAAGCAATGTGATATAGGTAATACATGTGGAATCATGTAAAATATAGTTCCACATTAGTCATGGTGTGAAAGAAGAAACAGAACAAAAGGAAAAAAAACAATTTTTAAAAAATTAAAATAGCATTCTTCAATCTGCATTCAGACTCTAGAAGTTCTTTCTATGGATATGGGTAACATTTCCCATCACGAGCCTTTTGGAATTATCTGGGATCACCGTATTGCTGAGAAGAGCTAAGTCAGTCATAGTTGACCATCGCACAATGTTGCTGTCACTGTGTACAACGTTTTCCTGCTCACTTCACTGAACATCAGTTCATGTAAGTCTTTCCAGGTTTTTCTAAAATCTGCCTACTTGTCATCTCCTATAACACAATAGTATTCCATTGCATTCATATATCACAACTTGTTCAGCATTCCCCAATTCTTTGCCACCACAAGGAGCCGCTAACAAATATTTTTGTACATGTGAGTTATTTTTCTTTTTTTAATGATCTCTTCGGGGTACAGACCTAGTAGTGGTATTGTTGGGTCAAAGAGTATGCACAGTTTGATTGCCCTTTGTGCATCCCCTAATGTTGAGAGGATACACAGATTGAGCCTACTGAGTCCTGCTAAGGAAATGATACAGCCTCCTTACCTATTGCTTGCTGGACTTTCTCTTTGGTGCCTTTGGATCAAAAAAAAGTACCTTAGCTGAAGAGGTCCATGGAAGGTCACTGATTGAGTTTCTATTTAAGCTAAATCTTTTGGTTTTCTTTTGAAATAGATCACAGAATTTACTTATTATGCTGTAAAGATGAATATGATGTAGTCAGTTGATCCTTGTTCTGGTGTAGGCCAAAAAACCGCAGCACCATGTCTGTATACTTGGAAGCATCCTCTACTCTTCTCCTTGAACCACCACATGCAATTAGTTGCCAAATGAGGTCATTCTCCCTTCATGATACTTCTTGCATCTGTCCACTTTTCTCCACAAACAGAGCTTAGCTTCTACCTTGGGTCACCTCTCACCTAGATTATTTGCAGTAGCTTCCTCATTAGCCTCCTTACTTTCAGTCTCTTCCCTTTTCAACCACACCAGCAGCATAAGTTATAGAGACTTCTGGCCTCTACTGAGGGATGGACAAGAATGACTGGCTTCCTACTTTGTGGCAGGGGGTGGGAGGGAGATGGGGAGTCTCATTTCTGCTCAGCTCCCAAAATGATATTCCTGATCATGTTACCTCTCACCCTGACTCAAAAATCTTTGATGATTCCCTATTACATCTAGGACAGACATAAAATCCTCAGCTTAGCATTCAAACCTCTCCACAATCTGGCTGCCACCTGCCATTCCAGAAGTATTTTCTATTACTACCCTTCCTACACTACCCATTCCAGTCAAAACCTGTTCTTTATATACGTTTCATTTCCCACTCATGTACCTCTGATGCCCATTTCTCATCTCTTCCTTGGAGAATCCTTAGCTTGCTTCAAAGTACAGTTTGTCCTATGTGCGGCATTCTCTAACTCCTTTTTCCTTCCCCCTTGTAATTCTTAGTATTCTATTCTTCTGGAAATTACTGTCTCTTGTATAATTTTATATTTACTTACTTACGTACATTTCATATTCCCATGGCAGAGTAGAGGCTACTTGGAGCCAGAGACCCAGTTTTGTCTCTATTCTCAATGCCTAGTACACAGTAAATAAATGCTTATGGAATAGTATAGTATAAGTAATCCACGCTTCCATGCCAAGTAAACAAGAACCTTGTATCATATTATTCTAAAAAAGATAGAAAGAAAATCATGGAAAAAGGTAACTACAGACATGATGTCACAGTATAAAATGACTTTTTCTGTAGCTCTAAGCAAACTCTCAAAGCCATTTTGGGAGAAAAGTTAAACTATGAACGGTTGCTCCAGCAATGGCTACATTTTGAGAGCCGTTCCTTCTTTGGAGACTTGTTCATTTTACAATAGCCTTGTTGGACATTTTTGTCAGTATCCAATGAGGATAGCTGTGATGAATGTGGTTTGGGGCTTTCATTGTTTTAAAGGGATTCAGATCCAGCAAAAGTGTAATTGAATGGATTTTAGCCATGGAGTTCAACTAATGTTTTTCCATGATAACCTTAGCACTCATTGTCAACCAGGGCAGGCCAGAAGACCAATCATGGAAGCTGTGGCCAGCATTATACATCAAACGCCGCTTCAAATAATCTTTATTAATTATGTGTCTATAGCTTTGAAGTAGACCACAGGCTCCACTGGTCAGAAAGCAAGGCTAGATAAACAGAATTGAACTGGTCCTGTTGGAACTTGCCATTTAAAATAGTTAACAATCTGTACAAATAGGAGGGAAAATAGATACACACACAATAGTCTAGATCTCTGAAAATAAATAAAGGTTATTTGCAGTATCAACAAGTATTGGAGCTGGCTGAATCTGTGCAGTAGAAAGGGGAAAGTATGAGTGGCCCACTGAGGCAGATAGATATGTGAAAGAAAAGGAGGAACAAAACGAGAACTCTACCCTCCAGTGCTATGAATTCATTGTATTTTTGTCTTTCTTCCCCACTTTGGCAAATACCTCCCCACCCCATCCTCTACCGCCAATTAAGAAACTATCACAACTTTCTTTTTTTTTTTTAAACATTTTTTCTCCAATTACATGTAAAAATTTTTAACATTTTTTGTTTAAATTTGAGTTTCATATTCTCCCCCACTCCTCATTGAAAAGGCAAACAATTTGATATAGATTGTACGTGGTGTCACAACTTTCAATGAAGGGAAGAAGCTAGAATCTTTAGGTGACAGACTTGGAGACTTACCTCGTATTGCTGGTAAAATTCAAGAATGTATTATTTATTTTCATTTTGTGCAGAGAAACATAATAGGACATTATAGAGCACAAAAAAATGGATACTTATCTGACATGGATATAAATTTTAGCCAAAACTGATCAGCTCTAAGTTTGGGGGATTTTTTCGTAAATTTTTAAGTTTTATTGATGCTTTATATCACAATCGTTTTGGAGTCCCTCCCATGTTCCACCAAGAGAATCTTCTCTTGTGATCAAGAAAAACAGGTAAGCAAAACCAATTCATTCAGCCACTTCATCTACCAGCTTGGCAACATTCCACACCTGTGGTTTTCTATTTCTCCACCAAAAGAAGGGTAGTGTATTTCCTCATCTCTCTTAAGGTCCAAGATTACACTTATATAGAGCTGTTGTTCAGTAACATCAGTTATGACCCCATTACTCCATTTGGGATTTTCTTGGCAAATATCCTAGAGTGGTTTGCCACTTATTTTTACAGGAAACTGAGGAAACTGAGGCAAAGTAACTTGCTTACTTTGTCCCACAATTAGTGTCTGAGGCTGGATTTGAACTCAGGTTCCTGACATCAGGCCCAGAGCTTCATCTGCTGTGCCACCTAGATGCCCTGTTTATATAGAGTTAGTTTTTTTTTATTATTCTTTCAATTTGCATTATTGTAGTCACTGTGTATGATGTTTTCTAGTTCTACTTCCTTCACTATGCTTCCCATATTTCTTGGAATTTCTCTTATTTGTTATTTCTTGTGGTACAATAATATTCCACTACATTTATAGGTCACAATTTGTTCAGTCATTCTCTAATTGATGGGCATCTACTTTGTTTCCAGTTCTTTGCTACTACAAAAAGTGCTGCTTATGAATATTTTGGTTTATACCGGGCCAGTCTTCTTTTCTTTGTTCTCTTTAGGTCAAAGGAAGGGTATATATCCACAGAATGAGATCTCTGGATCAAAGGGTGTGGGTTCTTTTTTCTTGAGTAACTCCAAATTGTTTTCCAGAATGGTTGAACTAATTTGCAACTCCACCCACAATGTATTCTAAGTACTAAAAGCAACTGCACTTCGATTCTTTTTTTTCTTTTTCTTTACAAATTTTTATTGGTATTTTTTGTTTTTATACGATTTACATTTTCCAATATATCCCTCCTCCTTTCATTTCCCAAAGAGCCATCCCTTAGAACCAACAGTAAAAGAGGGGGGAAAATGTTCAATGAAACTAATGCACATACCTAAAAAGTCTGACGTTAAAGGTAGCATTCAACACCCACAGTCCTCCATCTGTGCAAAAAGATGAGGGGAGGAGGGAGATGCCTTCTCATTTCTTCTTGGGGGTCAAGCTTGGTCATTATCATTTCAAAATATTCCGTTTCAATTATCTTGTTCTTGCTGTCCCTTCTAGTCACATTGTTGTCTTGTCGTTCAGTTCTTTCAGTTGCTTGACCCCACTTGGGGTTTTCTTGGCAAAGATACTAGAAGGGTTTGCCAGCTCCTTCTCTAGTTCTGATGGGGTGCTTGGGAGGCTGTGCTTGAACCCCAGTGTGTAAAATCACATCCATTTCCAAAATCACATTTCTCCCTAGCTTCAAAACACTGTCTCGGGTACTTTCTCTCCAGCTCAAGGGCAGCATGCCCTAGCAAAATACTTATCTGTCTTTCTGATACAGTGCTCAGCTGTACCTATAGAATTGAGTAGTTTGATCCAGCTGTGTACTGACTAAAGCAGCTATGTACTGGGTCATACCTATCATGTATATCCTAGACTCAGTCATCCATATACTCCCTAGCTCATTATATACATCCTGAATCCCTTGCTGGCTTGGAATGTAAGTTTACTCCCAACATCTATCTTGTGAAACAAAACATTGATGGGGACAGCCTGGGTATTTCTCAGTCAGCCCTGACCACTAGCTGACTTAGTGAGGTTTCAAGTCTAAAACTACACCTCCATGTAGCACCCCCATCTTGGGCTATTTCCCAGTGAACTCTGGGTAAAATACCTTCACAGTAGTTATTAAAAGTGTATGTTCCTTTAAGAACTGACTACTCCAATACCACTTCTAGGGTGGTATCCCAAAAAGATCATAGAAATGGGAGGAAGACCCATATGTACAAAAATATTTATTGCTGTGTGAGATATGGTGAAGACCCCTCATAAAACTTTTAGGCTAGTGGACCCTCATAGAATTAAAGGTGGGGTTTTCAAGCCAGTTTTTCTGTAAAAAAAACAAAACAAAACAACAAGCTATGGACCTTGAAGTGTTCCAGGAATGAGAACACAGGATGCAAAGACATCTGTGTGACTACCCAGGTTAAGAGGCTAACAAGGATGGAAGTTGTACAAGGATTCTTAGGATACTAAATCTACAGGCTAATCATATCTACTTGGTTCCTCGCCCAGTTATACTATAGGGACAAGCTGACCATGAAGTGTTTCAGGAACAAAGGCAGACTTTGATCACGTCTGTTCATTAATCAAAAGAAAAGGGGGCGCCTCGACAAATGTAGGAGTTGAGTGGACTGCTAAATTTACAAAATAACTGCATTTGCTTACTCTGCATGTTATTATTATCTTTGGGTTAGAGTTATCACGTTTTAGATTATGCCCTCAAAGCTCATGAGAATGAGCTGAGAGGAAGGGGGCTAGGGAGAGGGGGGATTGTGAGTAGGTAAAGGGGCTGGGGCTAGAAAAGTATGTATCTTCTCTATGCCTGGTGCAGTCTGACACTGAGAATGTATTGAATGCACTCGGTGGGGGTCGCCCTTTTCTCATGGGAATCATAATAAATTCCTTTCTACTTTCTACCTTGAGAAGCCTCTGAGTTTAATTTGGGTAAGGGTCTTTGTTACCCCACACATTGCAGCTCTCTTTGTGGTGGCAAAAAACTGGAAATTGAGGGGATGCCCGTCAATTGGGGAATGGCTAAACAAGTTGTGGTAATGGAATACTATTGTGCTATGTAAGAAATGAGGCACAGATGGACTTCATATTTACCCAAAGAGGCTTATACGAACTGATGCTGAGTGAGAAGAGCAGAACCAGGAGAAATTTGTACACAAGGACAAACACAATGTATGTGTGACAACCACCTTTGATAAATTGGACTCTTCTCAGCAATGCAAGGTTTACAAGACAACTTTAAAAATCTCAAGATGGAAGGAGATATCTACATTCAGAGAAAGATCCAGAAAGAACAGAGTGTAAATGGAGACTGAAGCAAACTACATGATCTCTTTCTTTTCCATGTTCGGTTTTGTTTCCTCTTTCCCATTGTTCACTCCATCAGTTACAACCCTTCTATACAACCAGACTAATGTCCAATGTGAAAGTATTTGCAGATCCTATACTTGATTGCAAGCCACCGTGGGGAGGGGGGGGGGAGAGAAGAGGGGAAGAAGGGAGGGAAGAAAAGTTGAAACTCAAGGTATTGTGGAACCGAATTTTGTAAACTAAAAGTAAATAAACAAATCAATTTTAAAAAAAAAGAACTGACTACTCCTTAACCACTCCCTAATCCTGCCCTGACTCACCTACTTAGCATATTTGGCACTTGTTATACTATAGAATATCCTATATAAACTTTAACTGTACCCCTCTAAGGTTGCAGGTTCCCTAAGAACTCTTGTCTGCTATATAGTATAACAATAAATCTTTGCCACCCTGACAAAGAATGCTTGAGTCTGTGAATTCATTCCAAACTGCTTTCTAGGGACTCTGATTATTGAGGTTCCTGGACTCCCTGATCCCTTGAACCTTGTCAGTTCATTTTACAGATGAGGAAACTGACGCATACAGGGTTAAATATTTCGCTCAGGGTCACACAGCTAGTCAGTGTCCAAGGCCATATTTGAACTCAGGAAGAGGAGTCTTCCTGACTCCAGGTCTGGCACTCTACCCACTGTGCCAACTGTTTGCTCCTTATATTATTATAGTCATTGTTTATATTTTTCCTTTTTCTGTTTACTCTGCATCAGTTCATACATCTTCCCATGCTTATCTGTACTTGTCATAGTCATTGTTTCTTATAGCACACACATTTTCCAAGGAATATAGATCCTTTATAAAAGGAGAACATATATGTCATTGTACATACCTATGGCTTTCAGGGCCTTTTATTTTTTAGTTAATTTGCTTTTTAAAAAATTATTGCAGTATTTAATTTTTCTAGTTATATGCAAAGAAAATTTTCAAAATTCATTTTTTGAAAGATTTTGAATTCCAAATTTATTTCCCACTTCTCCGCCTTCCCCAAGATGGCAAGCAATCTGATATAGGTTATACATGTTGTGCTTCTATTTTTGTAGCCGCTTGAAAGTGGATTTATTTCTGTCTTTCTTATTTTTGGCCATTTGTTGCGTGTGAGGTAAAATCTCAGAATTGTTTAATTTGTACTTCTTGGGGATTTAGAGCATGTCTTCATGTGGTAATTGATAATCTGCAGTTCTTTTGAAAATTATTTCTATCCTCTGACCACTCATCTACTAGAGAATAGGTCTTGGTCTTAAATAATTCTATTAATTCCCTGTACACCCTATATATCAACTTGTATATTATCGATAAGCTCTTTTGTTAACTTAAGGGAGATTATGGCTGCCTATCTTGTCCTTGAAATCCTAAACCTGACTAATACAAAAGGAATTCAGGGGACTTTAATTACATTCTTTTATAGTCTGCCCATAGTCTATCTCAATGTTTCTTAGAGCTCCTCATCCTCTGACAGCCAGGATCTTAAAACAGTGCACAAGGTAACTCCCAAAGAAACAGAAAAAGAATTCTTTCCTTTCTGTTTTTTTTTTCTTTTGCAGACTATATCTCCTTATCTTGCCTAATCTAGAAGTGCAGTGGCCACACACAGGCCTTTGCTGCTCAGCCCAAAAATCTTTGCCTTGTTCTGTTTCTGACCCAGGCCAGTTCATTCTTCCTTAGGTAGCTCAGTGTCTCCCTGCCACCATTTTTGGGAGCTTACCATACAATGACAGGCAACTCAGACACCTGATTGGGTTTATACACTGTAGCTTAGAGCTCCCTAGCTCAAGATCCATTAGCACTAGCCTCACTAGACTATAGCAGGGACTACAGTCACAGGCCACCATACCCAACAAGAAAAGGGTTCTGAAGGTCTCTTCCAGGGTACAGCTGCCACTGACTTTTGGACACAGAGTTAGCATCTTTGTGTTCCTAATACATAGGGCAGCAAGGTGGCACAGCAGATAGAGTGCTGGGCCTGGAATCAGGAAGTCCTGAGTTCAAATTCTGCTTCAGATGCTTACTAGTTGTGTGACCCCAGGCAAGTCACTTAACCCGGTTTGCTTCAGTTTGCTCATCTATAAAATGAGCTGTAAGAGGAAATGGCAAACACCAATATCTTTGCCAAGAAAACCCAAAATGGGGTCAGGAAGAACTAGACACAACTGAGCAACAACAAAATTCCTAACATGGAGCCCAGCGCCTAGTATACAGGAGGTGCTTAATAAATGCTTGTTTACTCATTATCCAACCCTTTTGTATATTCTGTGACGAGACCTCAAGGAGCTTATACCACTGCCTAGTGTACACGACTCCCAGAGACACACAACACAGACACACAACGAAGCCACGCAAGCAGCCAGATTTCCTAAAGCCACACCACCTTGCCACAAAGCCTCACGCGGCCCTCTTGCTCTTTCTCCTTCTAACACAGTCAGTTCTATGACAACAGTGTAAAGACAAGTTTAGGAGCTCCAGTGCCAAAGCCTGAGCCGTGTCGCTTCCTGTCACTTTCGTTGCCTGCAGGTACCCTCAGAGCGGAGAGATGCTGGTGTGTTTGTTAGCATTCCCGACATCTGCTGCTTCCCTGAACCACTTCCTGCCCCTCTGAGTGTGCTGATTACCACTACTGGATCTTTAAAAAAAATTGCCCCACTCCCCTGTAGATATGATTCTCAAACACAGTAAACTACCTTATAATAGCCTTCTGCTCAATTTAACACTAGGTAAAATCATTTAGCTGTACAGGGTTATAACTTTATTTGGGGAGGAAGTTGAAGAGTGAGCTAAATGAACATTTCCAGCCCCCCAATTTAGTGGTCCTAGTCAAAGAAAAGTACCAAGTGCCTAAAACACGATGAGTCAGAATAAAATCCAGTAAAAACTTGCCCCTGTTCCCTTATTTCACAGAAACAAAGAACACAGCAAAAGCAAATTGAACACCTAATATGAGAAGATGCTACAAGGCAGGGATCCTGATGGAGCCAGAATAGACCCCACCCTTTCTTCTCCATCCTAAGGGAAGGCAGCCATGTTCCTCCTATGGAGACTAATGAGCCCAAACCAGCTGCTGGCAGGAGCCCTGAAAACCTGGAGAACCTTCTGTGGGTGGAAGGCTTGTCCCTGAGGACAACTCTTTCCTATAAATTGGAAACATCATGGCTGCCTCTGCAAAAGGGCAGAGCTGTCATGTCCAGAGTTGATTTCCATGCAGCCTGTGTCTCCTGCATTCGGGTAAGGATTCAGAGAGTCCAGGTTGTCATGGTAACAGAGAAAGAGCCTGAAATACAAATAGGGCTGCCTGCAGTCTCCCAGCTCTTATCCTTGGTTGGCCCCGAACAACACAGAAATTTTGTCCTTGCCTAGGTGAACTTGAATCATCACTAAACTATATCTGAAACACAAATATCTTAGAACCGCGCCCCCTCCCCACCTTCAGTCTTCATTTTTCTTCTGGGCAAGGGGAGGATAATAGCTCTCTTATCTCAATGCCCCATTTAGAAGAACAGGTTAAGAGAACAAAGAAGAATGAGTGAGTGACCAGAAGTCAGAAAACCACAGAGGCTACTCTAGAAACAGTTTATAGAAATATCACCTTAGGGCTTAGGCTCATGGATTTAGAGGCCAGAAGGGACCTTAGAGGCCATCTAGTTCAACGTCATCATTGTACAATTCAAAGACTTGACCGAGATCACGCAGTCAGGGGATAGCAGTCAGGATTCAATTCCAGTTCTTTTGACTGCCTCTTCAATTTTCTTTTCACTGTGCTATAGTACCATAGAAAGAGCAGGGAGTTGAGAGTCAAGAGGCCTCTGACCTGTGTCTGGCTCTGCCATTTTACCTCCTTTGGCCTCAGTTTCCTCATCTGCCAAATGAAGGGGTTGCATTAGGTAACCTCTAGTGTCCCTTTGAGATTTAGATTCTGATTCCAGTTAGTCACATGGTAGAGTCATTGGAACCTACAGTCGTCTGTATTTTGGGTCACTTTGTAGTCACCCAAAGAAAAAACAACCTGGTTTTTACACAGTGGGATGCAAGACTCATTTCCCTGAACTGCCTTCAGGCTGTAATGACAAGCTAGGCCTGGCAAATGACTCCTCATTCCAACCTCTATGCCCGGATATATTGTAGTTCAAAGCTTTTCCCTTTCCATATAGTCCTTCTACCTTCTTCCCCTCATCCTCACTGTCCCCTGATGCTGCAGGGGGGTTGTTAGCTTCTATCTCTGAAAGGAACAAAGAGTTCATTTTCAAACCCTTCTTTTAGAAACCTTGACTCCTGTCCATATAATGAGGCCCCTTGGATTGGCTGTTACCAAGCCAACCAGCCACCTAATGGAGCCCGAATTGTGTCAACACTGAACTACAGTGGCCTGGTGAATCAGCCCTGACTTGTCAGCTGGGGACCAGTCTCTCTGACCCCTGGGTGGTTCTTAAAGCTTAATAGTTTCTAATTACAGCTTCCTTTGCTATGACAGAGCCTGTCTAAATTCTTACAAGCTGCCTTAAACCACTTCTTATACATCCCTCTGGTTGGTTATCCCCTTGGACAGCCTGGCTCATTATTGACTGTTTAGGAAACAGTTACGAGTGCCCAGAATTGTAAAGTGCATATGAAGAGAACTGGTCATGCTCCTATGGGACAGAGATCACAGGCTTAGATGTCAACCATGACCAGGTGGCTGGCACTATAGAGAGGAAGTTCTTCCTGTTCCATAACCAGACAGAGAGGACATAGCAGCCTGATTTAAACATGATGTAAATTTTTCTTAAGTTAAATTTTTTTCAATAAACAACAGTCTACCTTGTCTCCTTCACACCTACACTCATCAAAACAGAAAGAAAATCCTTGTAACAAATATGAATATCCCAGCAGAACTAATTTCCATATTGACCACATCCAGAAAAATATATGTCTCATACTGCGCCCTGAATTTTCTTTGTTGGGAGATGAGTAGTATGTTTCACACCATGATGTAAATGAAATGCCAGACAGTCAAAACACCTGATTCCCAATGATAATCACTACAGGCCATATTTCATTCAATGGCAAGTGACTTGAAATAATGGCTCATGGAACAATAACACTCCAGGGTGTGGGTAGCTGCAGGACACACAGATCAGGTAACTCTAGGACAAGGAGACCAGCTAGGCAGAAGTCTTGTAAGGATTATGGGTCAGGAATGCAGGAGAGGTGCACCAGCTTTGGCAAGTTATGTGATCACTAGGTTGAATTTAGGGAGTCCGCTAACAAAGGGAAGGTTGAGTAGATCTCAAAGATCTTGCCAAGTAGAGCCCAGAGTCTGGGAAGTCAGAGAAGCAGAGATTAGGGTACTGGTAAGCAGGAAACAGAATCGAGCTCTGATTCTAGGGCAAGTGCTATTTGTGTTGTCTGGTGGAGGGAATAGCATTGAATTTACTCAGCAGAGCGGTCAAATTTTGGCTCTATTATTTCTTGCCCACCTTTCTTGGCCTTAGTTTCATAGGATCATGGATGTTGAGTTATCTAACCCAATCCTCTAATTTTTCAGTGAAGGAAACTGAGGCACAGAGAGTTTGAGTGACTTTCTTTAGGTCACATAGGTAGTAAGAGGCAAAGCCAGGTTTCAAATCCAAGTCACAGAACCATAGAGTCTTAGAGTTAGAATTGAAAGAGTGCTGAGAGTTCACAGATGAGGACACCAAAGCTGTGAGGGATCCTTTTACTCCTAAACCCAGAGTTCTTTCCACTACACCACATATCTGTGAAATGAAAGAGTTGACCAAGAGGATCTTCGTGTTGTCCTTCATCTCCAAATTCTCTGATCCATGCCCTCTGCCCTCTTTTATATAGATTGTTGAACATAGACTTGTCAGGAGTCACAGATGCATATTTTTAGATGGGGAAACTCTGATCTTAAGCAAGAGGCAAAGAGGTAGGTAAGGTCTTCTGGGATTCTTATACAATGTATTCTTCCAAGTTTTTCAAGTTCTCCACTTCCTTCCTTAGGTTAGATTGGTGTCAAATATTCTGATCCCAATAGAACTCCTTGGACTGACAGGTTGAGTGTGTCACATTTCCCATGATCCCCAATGATGAGATGATGAAAAAGATGAAACGTACCCTTTTTGTAAAGAGGTCACTGGCTCCATCAGATTGAAAAGAGACAGAGGGTCCTGCTAGAACATGGGGAACAACTCTCACCCTTTCATATTTGAGGGCTGGAAAAGTTCAGGCCCATGTTTGTGTATCCTTTGCCTGCCTTTTTTACCTTCAAACTTCAGGAACTAGAAAATACTGAGATTCTGTTAACCTGGGACTCAAGCCTATAATTTGCATAAGTAGAGGGAACCAATTCTATCCCTCATATAAGCACCATTGAGTAACATTCTCTCTACCAATGAGGAAGAGTCCCTTTCCATATAGGGAAAGACTACATGCTTGGTAAATGCCAATTTTGAGTCTCTGTTATAATTCCAAAACAGCTTCCTGGAAGACTTCCCATCTAATATTTAGACTCAACAGAGCCAGGGAAGCCAGGTATCTGGGATGCTTTTTCTATACCAGTTTCTAGCTCTCTAAAGTTGTCCTGCCAATAAACAGAGCCTTCTTTGTTGTCCGGAAACCCTGATCCAGTTTGTTAACCCCAGTCCTGAAGGGAGTTCCAGGATCACAGAATCTCAAGGTTGTAAGGAACCCCAGAAGCCATCTGGTCCAGCCTCTTTCAAAAGCAGTCCCAGTTATTTTGAAAATCTTGCCTCAAGATTGCCCCGCGGAAGGGCCCAAAGGAATAATTGGGGGTAGAGTGAGACTTTAGTGTTTTTTTTTTTCTGAGGCTTGAGAAGTTCTGAGCTGCCTGGATGCTAGGAGATAGAAGACATCAGACTTTGTAAAATTTATCCTGCCCCAAACTGGGATAGATGTGAAGGGCACCCCAATTCCATGAAATAAGAAATTGACAAATCCGTATCACAAGGGGGAAAGAAATCCATAGGAGGCTTCTTGTTTCACAATACACTAGAGCTAGATGCAAGGAGACCAACCGTCTCCCACCGAAGTAGAATCTGGGTGGGACACCATCGGCTGAGGGCCATGGTGGTCATGAGCTGAAGAATTTCAGGTAAAGTGATAAGGCATGGAAGTGGGGATAGGGGAGAAGATCGGGTAAGGGATGAACTAGGAATGCAACAATTCTTGCCATCAGCTGAGAGGCGTGGAGAACTATATGCCAAGCATAGATGGCCAAAAGGAAAAAGGAAGCAGAAGGACAATGACAAACAACCAGAGACCCCTCTACTGGACATGGAGAGTTTGTTTCAAGTATAGGGGAAATCTATCTGCTGTGGAGTCAAGCTAAAGGCAGTATACCTCCTGCAGGGAGCCCCAGCTGTTCCCTGAGGGCTCACAAAAGGTTCTATGTGGAAGGTGGCACTTGAACCGAGTCAAGAGGAAAACCAAAGAATCTAAAAGTGGAGGTGAGGGAGGAGTGAATTCCAGGCAAGGGAGTAGCCAGGGCAAAAACACAGAGATAGGAGAATGGTTTGATTCACTTGAGGAACATTAAAAGGCCATACTGAATGAATAAATAATAGTATTTTAAGGTTTGCCAAGTGTTTTGCTTATACACTAGCCTCTTGATTCTCGAATTAACCCTCTGTGTTAAGTTGTATTACTATTCCCATTTGACCCAAGAGAAAAAGGAGCTTGAGAATTTAAGTGACTTGCCCAAGGTCACAAAGCTAGTAAATCACTAAGGCAAGTTTGAAACTCAGGTCTTCTTTACTCCAAGTCCAGTACTATGAAACCTAGTTGCCTGGATGAAGGAGAGTAATGTGTAATAAGTTTGGAATGGTAGTTTAGGGCCAGGTTGAGAAAGGCTTTAAATGTCAAACAGAGTAATTTATATTTGCTTCTAGAGGTAACAGGGAACCACTGGAATTTGTTAATTAGCAAAATGCTTTAGGAAAGTCATGCTGGCATCTATGTGAGGGATGATGGCCAGAATTACAAGACTTTAGGATTTGTGAAGTTGAATAATGGTCACAAATGACAGGCCTCTGGAGAAGAATTGTTCTCCAACAGGTATTGTTACATTCAGAGCTCTGTCCTGAGACCTAATGGTTTTCTTCGACTTGTAAATAAACTTATTCATTCTTTGAACTGTAGGCTTACCAGGGGAGTTTTGACAGCATACCAGACCATGTCAGATAATATAGTTCCAAGATTTTCCGAATGGGGACAATAAGGCAGAGAAGTGCAAAATCCCCCAAAGTGAATCTGGTCTTTCATGTCAAATGAGAGACTACGTGGAAGAGTGCATTAGGAGGCTACGTGTTGGTATGTAAAGAACCCAAGAATGGAATCTGGAAGTCCAGGTTCTGTTTCTGGATTTTCTGCCTCTGAGCCTGTCGAGCTAGGGGAAAATTATTCCCCCTCTATGTGCCTCAATGTCCTCATGTAGAAAATGAGACTTGAGCTGAAGGATGTCTGTACGAGCCTTTTATGTTCCCTAAATTTTATGATCACGCTATGATGTTTTCATAACTACAAGAAGTAAAACCAGATTTAGGGGAGAAAATGTTTCCTGAGCTGAGAACCAGCATGACCCTTGGTGTGAAACGGTTGTGTTTTGACAGCTTTCTCAGTCCCATCATCAAAGGGTTTACACTTACCGTTTTCATGACCTGGCCTTGGCTCCACTCTCCTGAACCTAAGGGCTCTGAAATGCTGTTGATTGCTTCCCTCTCCCACAGGCACAGCAGGATTCAATTGAGAGGCACATCATTTAACAGAGGCCTTGGGGTCAAAGGTGGGCCTGGTCTTGTGGTACTTCCCCATGGGTTCAACAGGGCCTACTGAGAATGGGCAAAACCCCAACCACAGGTCACTAAGAGTTGTGGGTCTCATTCAAAACAAACAAATGCTTCTGAATGATTGGGCCGAATCCTTTGTTGTGATTGGCTGCCTCATCTGTTTCTCATCATTCCTATTCAGTGCTTTCCTAATGATATAGGCTTGACAGGACTTAAAAGGTCCTGAATGCTTTATGGGTCACTTTCTTGTGTCTTATTTCCCTTGGATTAATATGGCTAAGAAGAGAGCGAAAGCTAGATGAGGAGCCTCCTTTTCTGGGAAAGAAGAGATGACATAATCATCCTAGGACTGAATTATGGAACAGTCGAAGACAGGTATATAGACTTGGAACCAGGATAGGTCCCAATAACATTCCCTTGGAGGAGAAATTCACACACAGACACACAGACACACACAGACACACACACACACACAGACACATACACACAAACAGACACACACATGCGCCCGCGAGTTTGTCCTTAAGAAGTGATTCTCTGAATGGTCTACAGAAAAGAAAGATAAGCCCTTCCTGGCAGTGTTGTTTGTTTTTATTTATATCTCCTGAAGGAAAAAAAAAATAATACCTAGTCAATGGAAAGCTAGCCTAAGCTTTATAGCATTTGCTCATTAAGGAGAGAGGCCACTCATAGGCACGCTGCAGTAAACACCCAGTGTTTGCACTACCTGCATACAGCCCACAGGAGATGGTGTATTTAGAAGTGGAAAATGCTACCATGTTGTGATTTATATTACAGCTTTTAAAACTGCTGATCTGCTATTTGTGGCCTAGAGTGGGGGTGGGAAGATTGTAGTTGTAAGAGAAAGAAGAAGCGAGGTCCACTGGAGGTCAGATCTGTCTCTGCCACAAGCCCTGGAGTCAAGAAGACTCATCTTCCTGAGTCTAAATCTGGCCTTAGATATTTACTAGCTGTGTGCAAGTCATTTAACCCTGTATGTCTCTATTTTCTCATCTGTAAAATGAGGTGGAAAAGGAAAGGGCAGACTACTCTAGTATCTTTGCCAAGAAAATCCCAAATACAGTCACAAAGAATTAGACATGATTGAAATGACTGGACAACAACATACCACTCAAACCCAACTAGTTGAAAACAGAAAAGTTCATATGCCCAAAGAGCTATAAAACTATGCATACCCTTTGGTCCAGCAATACTACTACTAGGTCTGGGGAAAAGACCCACATATACAAAAATATTTATAGAAGTTTTTTTGTGTGGTGGCAAATAATTGAAAATTGAGGGGATGCCCATCAATTGGGGAATGGCTGAACAAGTTGTGGTATATGAATGTAATGGAATATTATTATGCTAGAAAAAATGATGAGCAGGCAGACTTCAGAAAAACCTGTGAAGAAGACTTATATGAACTGATGCTGAATGAAGTGAGCAGAACCAGGAGAACATTGTACATAGTAAGAGCAACATTGTGTATGATCAACTATGATTGACTTAGCTCTTCCCAGTGATACAATGATCCAAGACAATCCCAAAAGACTCATGATAGAAAATGCTATCCATATCCAGACAAAGAACTATGGAGTTTGAATGCAGATAGAAACATACTATTTTCACTTTTTGTTTTCTTGCTTTTTATGGCTTTTTTCTTTTGTTCTGTTTCTTCTTTCACAATATGACTAATGTGGAAATATGTTTGATATGATTGTATATGTGTAACATATATCAGATTGCTTATTGTCTTGGGGAGGGGGGGAAGGGAGGGAAAAAAATTTAGAACTCAAAATCTTATAAAAGTGATTGTTGAACATATCTTTTCATGTAGTTGGAAAAAAATAACATACTATTAAGAGGGGGAAAAAATAAAACAAAAAAGTTTAGTTGAACCACAGTCTTTTTTGGTAGGAGGGTTTCTCAGATGCCTAAGAAATGTAAGGACTGGTTTTCACTTTGTAAATTCTCACAGTATTTTCTTTGTATATATTTTGTATTTGTTATCTGTATGCTTAAGTGGTGTTTCTTCCTAATAGAATGTAAGCTCCTTGAGGCCAGGGACTGGTTCATTTTTTTTTCTTTTTATCCCCAGTCCCTTGTACATAATAGGCACTTAATAAATGCATGTGGAATGAATGGATGAATCTGTTATTTTGATGCTGAGTAGAAACAGCCAGAGAATAATAATAAAAAGCAAGAAAAAATTATCAAAACCACTAAGTCATGTCAACATTTCAGCAGTTATCCCCAAACCCTCTTTGTCTTCATTTGCCCAAATCAATGGTCTCCAACCTTTTAATCATGAACCATTATCACTACAAAATTTTTGAGCCTGTACCCTCTAATATATATATGTATATATTTTTTTGCTTATTTATGAATTATATAAACATACTACTGTATTGGGAACATTGAATTAAAGCTGGAAACGCTCTCTGAGGTCAGATCTAAGTCCTTCATGTTACAGATGAGGAAACTGAGGTCCAGAGAAGTGAAGTAACTTACCCAAGGTCACACAGCTATTAGAGTCCACGGTGGAGTTTGAACCCATGACTTCCTGACTTCTTGTTCCATGTTCTGTCCACTATACCATATTGCCTCACTATAATCATGTACATTATAAAACTTAAATAAAAATAGAAATCTTAAGGATATGATAAAGATGAAAAAAGAATTGATCACAGAGAACCTAGAGAACCACTAGATTTTATTGTGAGTGGGACTGACACATTCAGACCTATGCTTTAGGAAAATCACTTTAGCAGCTATGTGGAGGACAGACTTGAAAGGGAATACTCCTAAGGCAGCTAGGAAGTGCAACGGAGAGAGCACCAGGTCTGGAGTCAGGAAGACTCCTCTTCCTGATTTCAAATCTGGTGTCCGATACTTATTAGCTATATGACCCTGAGCAAGTCACTTAACCCTGCTTGCCTCAGTTTCCTCATCTGGAAAATGATCTGGAGAAGGAAATGGCAAACCACTCCAGTATCTTTGCCAAGAAAACCCCAAATGGGGTCACAGAGAGTCAAGCACAACTGAATCTTGTCTTAAGGCCAATTAGAAGGCTATTGTAATACTTTTTCCAGGAGAGAAATTATAAGGGCCTGAACTAGGTGAGCAAAGAGACAGGGACAGGCACAAGAAGTGTTGTGGCATGAGAAATGACAAGATTTAGCAAGTGATTAGATATGCTGGGTGAGTGAGAGTGAGGTGCTGGAGATAATGCTAGTGTGGTAAACCTGGGTAACTGAAAAGATGGTAGTCCCCTTGACAGTAACAGGAAAGTCTGGAGGGGAGAAGATAACATAAAAAAAGAATGTGATTCAGTTCAAAATTCATCCATACCTTCTCAGCCTGTGTGACTCACTCTGTGCTACTCTAACAAAAATGGGGGAAGGCCGGGCTTTTATTTACCAGAGCCAGAGATTTCTCTTTGAGGGAGAGGGGAAGGATGTGGGAAAATAGGGTATTTTTCCCAATATCACTTGTGCAACAGTTACAGAAGTAGCTGTTAGAAGTGCCCTGAAGTCCAGCTCAGAAAAGGGGATTTTGGAAGCTTGCATAGTAGGAGAGGGTGTAGAGTATTAGGGGGATAAAGTTAAGCGTGATTATGCGAAGAAACACCCACGACTGACTATTGTTGCAAGGGTTAGCTGAGACCCATCTTCCAAACCCCTTTGGGCTAGCCCACAATCACCTTTTGATCAGGACATGGCCTCCCATAGGACCACAGGCCCCACTTTGGAGACCACTGGCCTAGATAATATAGGTAAAAGCAAACTGTTTTATAGCTTTGTAAACACATCTATGGGAAGACAGAGCATTGCTTATCTTGGGAGCTTTCCAGAAGCTGACACCAAATAATAGATCATGTTAAAATGGATAAAAATGGGTTAAAATAATTAACTGATTATGAATAATTCACAAGCCACCCCTGTTACCCATAACATTTTGTTCAACATAATTGCTTCCTGGAATTCTGTTCCCAGTGCAGGGAATTGGGACTATGCATGAAATTAGATATTTCTGCTTTTGACATATGAATTTAAACAAACTTGTAAATTAGTATGAGACTCTCATTGCCTGTCCCTTTCAAGTTGATAAGACAAATAGTTGTCCCCAACAGAATGGCTAAGGGAGCAAGAAGTACCTACCTCCTTCAATGGAAAAATCACTCTAAGAGCTAACTTATACTAGGTAGAATCTTTGGGGATAGTCTTTGGAAGACTGGGGATTGAAGGGTTAGTGGGACTTCTGGGACTGGATCAAATAGTGCCAAGTGGTTACCCGCCAATTACCAAAATGTATTCTTCCTGGTCCCACTTCTGAAAGTTACTACCTGTGGGACCGTGGGCACATCATTTAACCTTCTAGGCTACCATTTCCTCATCTGTAAAATGAGAAGATTGAACTAGACAGCTTCTGAGATCCCTTCCAGCTTAAAAGAGACACTGCTCATGATGGTGCCCTGTGCCAGATATTCCTCTAGGGACAGGGGACTGAGGTCAGTTGCTAAGGAATGGATATTTAATTCTGGGCTGAATCTGTTGTCATCACCCAGATCCCAGAGAAGGGAATATGAAGGACCATGAGACCACCATAGCCAAGCTGCTGCCCTGTTCCTTAGTGGCTTCTCTGGCATTTTGCTCCCACGCTTTCTGACACATGATGACAGCACAGCATCGAAAACCGGCTGGCTTGGCGTCTGTGCAGTAGAACTGTTCTGGAAAGCTGAGCTTACTTTAAGACTTTCTCAGTGTTAGCCCAGGTATAAGAAAAGCTGTCATAGTTCATTTTGATGCCTGGCCCTAGTTGTAATGATGATAATGGTGCCAAGGTAGCCACAGCCACACTTGTGTTGTGAAGGAACTTGACTGGTTGTGTGAATAATAGTGAATTGTTATTGTTCAGTGGTGTCCTACTCTTTGTGACCCCATTTGGGATTTTCTCAGCAAAGATACTGAAGTAGTTTGCCATTTCCTTCTCTGACTCGTTCTACAGATAAGGAAACTGAGGTACACGGAGGTTAGGTAACTTTCCCAGGGTCACACAGCTAGTAAGTGTCCAAGGATGGATTAGAATTCAGGTCTTCCTGACTCCAGACCCAGCGCTCTATCTTAGCTGCCTCTAATAAAAGCAAATAATGTATAGCATTTATATATCACTTTAAGGTTTGTAAAGCACTTTACATATACTTTCTCATAGCCAGTAAGTGCTATTATTATCCTCATATTACAGATGAGGAAACTGAGGCTGAGAGAGTTTACATGACTTGTCTGGGGTCACACAATTTGCAAAAGTTTGAAGCAAGGTTCTCACTTGGCTCTTCTGGCATTAAGATTGGCATTAAATGGGGTGGCTAGGTGGCGCAGTGAAAAGAGCCTTGGCCCTGGAGTCAGGAGGACCTGAGTTCAAATCCGACCTCAGACACTTGACATAAAAACTAGCTGTGTGACCTTGGGCAAGTCACTTAACCCCAATTGCCCTCGAAAAAGCAAAAAAAAAAAAAAGATTGGCATTAAATATAAGACTGGCATTAAGTCCACTGTGCCATATACTTGCCTATTTTGGGCAAGTCACTTAACCTTTCTCAGTTTCTGTATAATCTCCTGTAAAATGGAGATACTAACATATGTAACACTAACCCCACAAGGTTGTTGTGAGGCTTAATGAGTAAGGAGATGTAAAGTACTTGGCAAACCTTAAAAATGTGAAGGTTAGAGTGAGGAATATACCAGTTGTCCCTTGTGTCCTGGTGTCACATCACTAACTTTGACCTAATACACCTTTTAGAAACAGGAAAGGTCTCTCAGACTGTTGAGAGAGGTGTGACGCATAGTGGACAAGGATCTGAACCAGCAGTCCAAAAACAAGGGCTGGAATTCGGGCCCTGCTACCTTCTGTCTTTCTGTCTATGGACATGGCCCCAATTTTTCTGGTCCTCACTTTCTTCGTCCATAAAATGAAGAGGTTTGGTGAATGATCTCTAAGGTCCCAGCTCTAAATCCTAAGACCTATGGCCTGTGCACAGATTTCTATCAACCTAAGACACAGACTCATCATGGAATTGCCTATTATAAGACTGTGCCCAGACTCTAGTCTAGGGCAATGTAACAAATACAACTTCAGGCTCAGGAGACATGCAGAGGGATGGACATAAACACAGTTCATTGTCTTGGTGCCTCCCTAAAAGGTTAAGTCATCCCACAAAATAACATTTTAAAAATGACTGAGAAAGAGGGTAAATACTTAAGAACTCCTGACTACCATAGAAACACTGTTCTACCAAACACTCATCTTACTTGATTCCATCTCCCCCATTGAAGGTAATCATTAAAACTTACTGGGTTCTTGATGCAAAGTGAAGTGAGCAGAACCAGGAAAACATTATACACAGTAAGAGCAACACTGTACAATGATCAGCGATGAATGACTTGGCTGTTCTCAGCAATACAATGATATAAGACAATCCCAAAGGATTCATTATGAAAAACGCTATATACAGCCACATAAAAAATTGATGGAGTCCGAATGCACATGGAAGCATACTATTTTCACTTTTTTGTGTGTGGTTTTTTTCTCTGTTTCTTCTTTCATAACGGGACTAATATGGAAATGTGTTTTATGTGATTGCACATGAATAATCTATATCAAATGGCTTACCACCTTAGGGAGTGGGGAGAGGAGTTAAGGGGGGAGAAAATTTGGAACTCAAAATTTTTTAAAATGAATGTTAAAATTTGTCTTTACATGTAATTGAAAAAAATAAAGTAAAATGTGGGGAGCCAAGTTCAGGGGAACCCTGCCATTCCGTGGCAGAGCTGAGAAAGTGTTGGGGAGCCCTGCCAACCAGCAGCAGAGCTGAGAAGAGTTGCTTAAAAAGAGTTGCTTACCCAGAGGCTGAGGTAACATGGAAGAGATGGAACCCTGAGAATGGTGGAAAACAAAGTCAACTTTATTCATTTGAGAGTCCAGTATATATAGTGAAAAACTGCATAGTCATCATAAGCCACTATCTTGGGATTACCCCAGTGCCCTAGTTCCCATCTGCCTCATACGTGACTGCCATGTTCTCTATCCTGGTTATCAGGGTGCAAGTGTCGGGCAGGATGTTGCAAACCTCCCTAGAGCAGGGGCTGGTAGCAGGCTCTTTTTGCTGAGAGGGCTTATTCAGCCATCAGGGTCAGAGTCCCACTGGCCTGTGGTCTTCTACAATAAAATACAATAAAAGAAAAAAAAGAAAAAACCATACTGGTCTCTGTGAGGTTGTATCAATGCTCACAGCATCAACAGCAGCTCTGTGGATTGCTCATCTAGCATCAATTAATCCAAGTGTGGTACAGAGTCTGGGACTAATCTTCTAACCCCCATTCACAGTGATAAGTTGGGTCCTCAGAAGGGGCCACTAATCTCCCCTCAGGAGCATCCCTGACAGGTTGGAGGGTGTTTTACTAACGCTCGGGAGTTCCCATTAGGATTCTTTCTCTCCTGTTGATGATCAGTTATGTCAATTTGTCAATCAGACAATTAAGTTTTAAAAAGAGGTATTTATTTACAAAGCTAGTCTGATAAAGAACAAAGTCTGTGACATATTCTTCCACTAGTACATAGAGTCTTCAGAAAAGTGGATTCAAGTTTAGAGCTTATAGGACAAATAGGTCACCCATAGCTCCTGGAAATTTATTTGCTGGAGTCAAGATACTACCCCTTAGGTCTGATATAGTTCTGCTGGACTTCTTACAGAGTCTTCAGTCTACCTTCCCTTACTGTTTCCAATGTGTCCTTGCCTCCAAAAATAGACAAAGCCACCAACTACTACTGTCCTGAGGACACTGGTAGGAAGCCCTTGAAAATGTTCAAATCCTCCAACTCTGCTTAGAAGTTTATCGGGTTCTCCTCTGACTGAGCAGATTAGGGGAAGGAGAGATCAAAGCTATGGCACTCTCTTCTCCCTCAACCCATGTGGGACTATGACAATATAATGCTGTGTGTGCTTTGATAGGCCCCATAAAACCTTAGGAGGAACCCACAGGGATTTGGGATTTGGGTAATGCATAGAGGAATGCATCTACCTTCTTCAACTGGCCCCCACTGATACTCAAGGGGATTTAGGGGAGCACTCAAAATGGAAAGCTGTGCTTGTCTCAATTGACCTCTTCGAGACATAGGGGTAGTTGCCCTCCCTTCTCTCTGGTCCCTTCAAGGAGGATAACTAGGAAATGCTGTAGAAGTTGGTGCACCCATTATCAGCAAACCTTCTTGAGAAAAATAGACTAGAATAAAGTAAGATTATTAACTCCTCTGAAGCTGTCTTTCTGTCCTTCCTGTCTGACCAGATCAAGAATGAAACTATTAGAGGCTGAAGTCCAAAAACTCTAGTGCCTGCCATGTGTTCTTTGTGAAACAATAGCACAGCTTCCCTGGCTCTTCCCAATGTCTTAGTGGCAGTTATGTCCCTGTTATACTCTCTTATGATTAAATTTATTTGATTTAAAAACTTATGGTAGAAGCTTCCTCCCGACAAAGGGCTCTTTAGGCATCTCTTAATTTTTTTGGCCTGATGTGTATCATATCCCTGAGGAGGAACCATGAACTTCAGACCCTCCCCTCAAAGGGTAGCCACTGGCTTCCCATATAAGCTTTCAGGCTCACAAGGCTCAATAGCACAGTACAATCTTATTTTCAAATTAAAGAACAGAGAAAGAACTTGAATTCAAGGCCAAGGAGAGAAAACAGATGCTCTAGTATAGATCATTCTCTACCAAGACCTTTATAGTCCCTGTTATTTACAGTGCTACGCCAGATGGGATGATCACTAAGAAGTGGGAGAGGTCAATTATGTTCCTTTAGGGGTGGCTAGGTGGCACAGTGTATAAAGCACGGGCCCTGGAGTCAGGAGGACCTAAGTTCAAATCTGGCCTCAGACACTTAACAATTACTAGCCGTGTGACCTTGGACAAGTCACTTAACCCCAATTGCCCTGCCTTCCCCCCTGGCTCCAATTATGTTCCTTCATGTCAGTACTCTGTGCCTCTTTGCTCATCTACTCACAGTTCTTCTCAATGATCCTGATCAGTGATCCCCCAATAGTCTGCCATTGTGCTCTGCTCCTAGCAGATATTAAAGATTCTTTTTCTACTGTTGTTGCTCAATAGCTTTCCCATTCCCAGATATTGAGTTCTCCTCCATACAGGTGGTACAATGGATAGAGCATTGAGCTTAGAGTCAGGAAAATCTGAATTCCAATCCAGCCTCAGAAACTTCCTAGCTATGTGACCTTGGGCAAGTCACTTAACCTCTATTTGCCAAGAATAAAATGGCGAACCACATCTTTGTCAAGAAAACCACATGGACAATATGGTCCATGGAGTCACAAAGAGGCCAAAACAACTGAACAACAACAACACAGTGGTGCTAACTAGCTCTCCTTCAGAGACTGTGTTGAACAGCTGGCCTGCTTAGTAATTACACCTGACTTGTTACAGCTATTTCACCCCTGCAGAGGCCAGAGTGGCTCCAGCCTCTTTAAACTGTTTAAAGTCTTCCTGCGCACCAAGGGCATGCTCAGGGATATGTGGCTGTGAGAATAACTCATTTCTCTGATCAGTCTAGAACAGGGGTGAGGAACCTGTGGCCTCGAGGCAGTGCTGCACTTGAGGACCTAGAAAGGCACGCGTGGCTTGGAGACAGCAGGTTCTCCACCCTTGGTCTAGTTTATCTGCAGCCAATTTATTCCTAAACTGGGGGTCCTTAACCTTTTCTTTTTTTTTTAATTTTATTTTTTAATGCTATGGATCCCATTGGCAGTCTAGTGAAGCCTATGAGTAACTTCTCAGAAAAAAAGTGTTGTTAAATATGTAAAATGCCTAAGATTACAAAGAAATGAATGATGTTGAAATCCAGTTGTTGGGGGGTGGGTGGAGAAGACTTAAGAGGTCCCAGTGCAGAATCCTTGCTCTAATCTCAGCCCCTTGGTGAACACTTTGCCTCTTACACGCCTTGGCACCTCCTACAGTCTTTTTATGGCCTGGACAGGCGTTTGCTCTATTTCCATTTATTTTCCCTTGTCTTGTTTTATTCCCATCTGGGCTGAGTTATACAAATTACCCTGGGCTACTTATTTCTTAAATTCTTCAAGAAGAGAGGAGTGAAGTCAGGGTCTCTCAATGCCTATTCCAAGCACAGTTGCCTGTGAATCAAAGGGAAAGAGAAAGACTACTTGCTGTTCAGTTATTTCAGTTCTATCTGGCTCTTTGTGATGCCATTTGGGGTTTTCTTGGCAAAGATGCTGGAGTGGTTTGCCATTTCCTTCTCCAGCTTATTTTACAGATAAGGAAACTGAGGCAAACAGGGTTAAGTGATTTGGCCAGGATCACACAACTAGTAAGTGTCTGAGGCCAGATTTGAACTCAGGAATATGAGTCTTCCTGACTCCAGGCCAGGTGCTCTATCCACTTCTCCACCTAGCTGCCCAGTTATCATAATCAATACTAATTTTAATGGAGGAAAAATTGCTATTTCTAAATTGTATAGGTATATATGCCAAGATAGGGAATGCATAGCACAGACAACAAAAGTTTGTGGTTAGGAAAATTACATAATTGGTAAGTTGATATGTTCTGAATAAAAATAATAATTGATACATCCTATTCTACTCTCATCACAGACTATCTGATCCCTCTTTCAACATCCTTAGGGGAGGGAGCCTTTAGCACAGGAGAGGGAGAGCTGTGCCTGGAATCAAGAAGACCTGAGTTCAAATGTGACCTCTGACACTTACTAGCAGTGTGACCCTGGGCAAGTCACTTAACCCTGTTTGCCTCAGTTTCCTCATCTGTAAAATGAGCTGGAAAAGGAAATGGCAAACTACTGCAGTGTCTTTGCCAAGAAAACTCTAAATGGGGTCACAAAGAATCAGACATGACTGAAATGACTAAGTAACAGAAAACTGATGCCCAAGCAGTAAGAATTTGAAGAACTGCTTGTACAAGTTAAAACTGAGGCAAGAGCAACCAAGAAGAGAACAGCCACTGAAACAAAACAAAAACTTTTTTAAAGTAGACTTTCTAAAAATGGCTCCTTCTACTAAGATTGTGAAAGCCCATTACAAGTCAGTGTTAGTGCCTGAATGGAATGGGATTTTTGATCACCTAATTTTTGTCAGAAGGTTTCACCAGCTGCCCAAACTTTCAGATGGCAGCCAGAACTTGGAAGCACAAAATAACACAGCTGAAACAGGAGCTTAGCACAAAGATGGGGGAGGCAGGGGTAAGGGAGGTGCCAGCAGCCGCTCTGCAGCAACAGCCTCCAAAGGTGACCACCCTAGAGGAAATGGCAGGACCCCAAACCAGGACTGAATTTGGTGGGATTCTTCTAGAAGGATGGCTTTACCCTTAGCCAGAAAATCCAGGTCAATATTTATTTTATGGTGCAGCTGAACGTCTCAGTGAATAGAGTGCAGGCCCTGGGGTCAGGAAGACCTGAGTTCTCAGGTTACTAGCCCTGTGACCCTGGGCAAGTCACATAAGCTTATTTGCTTCAGTTTCCTCATCTGCAAAATGAACCAGAAAAGGAAATGGAAAATTCTTCCAGTGTCTTTACCAAAAACTCCAACCCAAATAGGGTCAGGAAGAGTCAGAGAGAACTGAAGGGTCTGAACAACAAATGTATTTCTATCTGGGAACGCCCCCTTGACACACACCCCATTCCCCCCCTTCCGTTTGCTTTGTGTTGCAAACTAGCCTAGGAGTTAATTGATTCCTCTGTACTGCAATCTTGTCTGGGTGTCGTTGCTCATGTACTGTAACCGACAGACTGAAGTACATTTCCACTTGAAATCTGTTTCAAGGCAAGCTGAGAATTCGAAGAGGGGTATGGAGAGGAACCTGATCATGAGCACAGAATGTTTCAGCATCCAGATGAAGGGCACAATCTCTTCTTGCTGATTATATAAGGTGGGAAAGGAGAAAATGATGAGGTTTGGGGGTTTTTGTTTTGGGTTGGGGGACTAATTTATGTTACATTGTTAATATATCACTCTCCCAAGGTAAAATATTAGGACTTTTAAAAGGATCTTCCTAGAAATAACAAGACCAATACAGATGCTGGGCATTTTAAAGTATGAGGATAGACTAATGGGAATATGTTTTTGAGCAGAGAGAGCTTTCGTCATTCCTTTAAGTCATGGCACCTACAGGCAGCCCACTCCACCCACAAATAGGATCATCTTGCTGCAGGCCATCGTACACTGTCTCTATACCTTTAAGGCTATGGAGCTCTTTGAATTACTGCAAACCCAGACACCCAACAGAGGGCAGGGCCTCATCACCCCCCAGCTCCATTATTCTAATCAATGTGCACTTCTATCTTTCTAAATGAGTGGTGTAGACTCCTCTTTTAAAAGGGGAAAAAATCTTTGAGTGATTGAGTAGTATTCTGTTTTACTCTTAGGGGGATTTGAAATCTGGTATTTTTTTCTTCAGAAGCTCTTTTTAAATTCCTCAAATGTAGTGAAATGGGAAATAACAGTAAGATAAAATGAGCTGAATCATCTAGACCAAATTGCCACTCTTGGATAAAAATAAGGAAGCACAGTTGGGATGGCTGCCTAGGCCTTGTCTCTAAGGCTCTGTCTTTGCCAAGACCAATCAACCAGTTGATTGAGTTAGCTCCCTGGGGAAATCACTCAGACCAGGCCTGAGGCTTCATGGGAACAGAAACAATGGGCTGATGGAATAGATGGCTGACTTCTTGACCAACTCCTTTAGTACCTTCTGCATTTTAGAGAACCGTCCTTACTGAAATCAATTCTACACATATAATTCACAAAACTCTATAGATCAAAGAAAGGATCGTTTCTTATCTTGATGCCAGTACCCATTTGGCACCATTATTGCACAGCAAAAATCGATCAGCAGGGTTTGGTGCAGTGTGAGAAAAAAAGAGAAAAATGAGGAAGAGAAGAGGGAAGCAGAGAGGGAAAGAGAGAGGCAGATGGAGAGAAGGAAAGACAGAAAGCAGGGGGCGGAGCCAAGATGGTGGCGTAGCAGCAGCAACATATCGCAGCTCTCACATAGCCACCCCAAAATACCCACAAAATAGGACTCTAAACCAATCCTAGAACTCCAAAACGCACACAAGGATACTTCCCACTAAAGTCAGCTTGGCTACGAGGAACCATATCAGCACTGCAAACCGAAACCAGCCTGGCCTGAAGCCACGGCTGCGCCCCGGGGCGGCTCGGTGGGAGAAGCTTCTCAGGTGAGCAGAGATTAGCACCAGCTGCGAGTGGGGATTGTGAAAGGGGGAGATAAGCAGTCCGGCCAAAAGGTCTCAAGAGCGAAAAAGCGGAAAAGCGAAAGGCAGAGGTTTTGCACCCGCCTCCGCTTTGTAGCTTCCCGCCCGTGGCCTGCAGACAGCAGGGGGACTGAGTGATTGTTTTCAGGCCAGGGCTCTTGCATTGAGCGGCCTGGATCCAGATCATCGTCTTGGGCCTCGGTCTTGGAGT
>CM053585.1:299688233-299709156 GCA_028646515.1 Pseudochirops corinnae
TGTAGAAGACAGAATGTTCAATGTGGATTCAGGAAAATATAGGTTCAAATCCTTCCTTTGTCATTTTGTGACCATAGGCAAGTCACTCAAGTTTTCCAAGCCTCAGTTTCTTCTCCTGTAGGATGGAAGTAATAACACTTGTACTACTTACCTCCCAGCACTGTAGTGAAGCTCAAATGAAATAATAAATTACAAGTAATTGGCAACTTTCAAGTGCTATCAAATGTCAACTATTATTAATGAATTATTGTCATTATTCCAGGGTAACTTATGTCACTTATGATTGCAAATTTAGGTACAGAACATTTGATGCAGTGATTCTCAAACTTTTTTTTTTGGTCTTAGGACCTCTTTGTAATTTTAAAAATTATTGAGTATCCCCAAAAGTTTTTGTTTGCATGGGTTATATCTTTCAATATTTATCATATTCAAAATGAAAGTGTCTTTTTATGAGACTAATGAGATTTACAGACTCACTGAAAGGATCTTGGGAATCTCCAGAAATCCTCAGACCACACTTTGAGAAGCCCTGGCCTAATGGAAGAGAAACAAAACAAACAAACCAGATACTGATGGATGAACAGAATCTGATAAAAGAAAACAATTAGTATTTTTTGGAGGGGGAAATGCAAGGCAGTTGGGGTTAAGTGACTTGCCCAAGGCTACACAGCTAGTAAGTGTGTCAAGTGTCTGAGGCAGGATTTGAACTCAGGTCCTCCTGACTCCGGGTCTGGTGCTCTATTCACTGCATCACCTAGCTGCCCCAAAATGATTAGCTTTATCCTTTGATGGTCTACCACTTGGACCCAATGAAAAAGAAATGAATCTGCTGATGACCCTGATGCCTCAGAATCTTCAAATGCTTCAATGAGCTGCGTATGTCTATAGTGTGTGTGCTTCCGAAGCTCCTTCCAGTCAGCCAGTCAGCTTCTCAGTCCTATTCTGCCAGCAGAGAGGGCCTTAGTCAAAGGCAGTATATTTAAGGGAGCTGGATTTTGAGTCAAGAGACCTAAATGTGAATCCTGCCTATCCTAGTTATTATTGGGGCTACTCTAGGCAAGTAGCTTAACCCTTGAGTGCCTCAGTCTTCTCAGTGGAAAAATCCCCTCTGTCTCTTAGTCTAAGAGGACAACAAAGTGGTACAGTGGATAGAGCACTGGGCCTGTAGTCAGGAAGACCTGAATTCACTGGGCAAGTCACTGCCAAGATATTTCGAGACACCTGCTTTCCTGGAGCCCATAAAGCAGGCTGTGCCCTGAGCTTGGCGTAACAACAATCCTTTGAGCTCTGGATAATCTCACCCTCTGACAAAGTGTATTACTTTGACCATCACCAACCTCTACTTCCTAGCGACCTGAGAGCCATCCATCATATCTCTTGACATGCTCACAATCCCCATTTCTTATAACAGCTAGGTAAAACAAACTAGATACTGCACTCCTCTTCCCACCATGTTAACTCTAATTCTGTACCCTCCTGTGAGACAGTCAACATGGAGACTCTTCCCACAGGACCAAGGAATGCCTACATTGTCTACACATGAGTCTGCTGTGGGAACAGCTACTCAAGAACAAAGAATGATTATGTCATGGTCCAGCCCACTAGTGATTTTTTTAATGTATATAAAGCACTGCCTTGCCCCAGCATGTTAAGCCCTCCTCCTCAGGAGGATTTCTGCTTGAAAGTTTTTCCTCATTTTGAAATTAAACTTCTCTTTGTGTTTTGACTCTCCTGTCTCTTGTCTGCTGTATTTGTCTCTGGTCTCCTAGGCCAGGAAAGTCGTACCTGCCTCTGTTCTAGCTTCAGCCTCCTCAAAGGCTAAGACAATGTTCAGTTAGCTCCATGAAGAGTACACCTTTGCAATTTGGCCTCTCTGTGAGTCTCTGGTTTTTTCTGCATGTCTTAGGCTCTGTGTATCAAAAGACAATCAGGTAAAATTAGATTTGCATGATTTGTTGTTTATATTTGTCTTGTTATTTTGTCTGTGTCTATATCTTTGTAAGATGCAGAATGTCTATGTCATGTTTGTTTTGTGAGCTAGAGTCTGTTACCTTGAAAGATTTAAAATGCAACCAGTCAGAAAAACTTCTAAGGACTCTAGCCAGAGTTTAGAATACCAGGAAAAATTAATGAACTTTCATAGCTGAAGCAGTTTTCCCAGTAAGCAGGACTAGTTTTCACTTTAGACTTTCTGTGGGAGATTAGATTATAAGAAAAGAAAAAAAACCTGTAAGACTTTTTTTTCCTTACATTTTGACATTGGCCAAGTTGGAATTACAGAAATAAAGTCAGATAATCAAAGTTGTAGAACCACTAAAAACATCCTAGTAGATGCTGGAAGTTTGGAGATTAATCATTAAGGAGTTTAGCAATTAGTCATTTTAAGATTGCAGGAGAGAACTTTTGATACTTTGGAGTAATTCCAGGGACTCACTCCCTTTAAAACATCCAAGTAAGTATTGGGGTACCACTCTGTAGAATTTATTTTAAAGAAAAATAAGGATTAAATCTTATAAAAGTTTTTTAAAAGCAATTGGCAAGATTAATAGCTTTATTGTTCTAGGATAATGAAGAAAAACTAGTTGATAGCAGTTCCAGAGTGGAGAAAGAAAAAAAAAACCAAGTAAACAGTTTGTACCTTATAGCAACTTCTTGTTAATCCTTCCTTGACCTTTCAGTTTTTATCCTATTTTGTTAATAATCTTCACCTGCTTTTCTCTAGAGATGCTAAAAAGAAAAATTTCCTTGCAACTACAGAAACCTGCCCCTCTCCACATCACTTCTGCACCATTGGGAAAGGAAAGTATGATCCCTTTAATCAGCAAAAGGCAAAAGCTAGGAATTTGTTTTTACTGTAAGAAATCTGGTCACTGGAAGACAGAATGTAGAATGAAGGCTAGGGTAGATGCAAAAAAAAGGAAAGCACTCCAGAAAGTATTGAGGGTCCCTCCCCACAATCCTGATCACTCAGAATGGTGTGGCTCTGGGGAAAGATGGCAAAGGGAGGGGTGGCACAAGGAGGGGGAGATATTCAGTAAACCCCTCTGCCTTCCCCACTCCCCTCTCCAGGAGTCACAAGTGTATCTCATGTGGGGATTGCTAATAGGACCATTACAGCCCATATCTCTCTGTTAACCTTTCTCATCTCAGATCAAATTAAGAAAGAGAATGCTGGATAATTATAGGGAAATTTGAATTGTGTTCTGCCCCACGAGCTGAGAGGGGTAGCAACTGCATCGGGAACCCACACTGGCAGTGACCCCAATGACCTCTGGATATTCTGTAGCCCTCTAGGACATACTGCCCACCCTGTCTCAGCAGTTGTAAGTAACAACACCTGCAGTTGTGGGGGTTGGTCAGGCCCTACAACCAGCATTCACCTTGGGAAGGTCCAGGTGCTCCTGGCAGTGCCTAGCTTGGCAGTATGAGGTAGGGGAGCCAGTCAGCCTCTGCTCTTGGTGAGCCTTCTCTGTTCTGGTTTCATAAATATATTAGCTGTGTAATCTTAGGAAAGTTATCTTATCTGTGTTTGCCTCAGTTTCTTGGTCTGTAAGGAGAAAAATAATAATGTACCCACCTCCCAGGGTTGTCGTGAGATCAAAATGACATAATGATTGTAAAGTGCTTAACACAGTAACTGGCATATGTTGAGCGCTACATTATTATTTCTTTAATTGAATGTAATTGTTCCATGCCTGATAACTCTAAAGTGGTTTTAAAATGTCAAAGGTAATAAGATCAATGATTTTTATATGTTATAATTTGGAAATGCAATTGATGTCATCTAAAGTTTATTATTTGTGTTATTCTCGTGTTTCTAAATTGTACTGTATGTCTAAATCTATATTGTGAAATTTGAAAGACCATTGCAAACTAAAAATGCTGTTAGATAAAATTTCCCTTTTAATCTGGACACTACTAGATTATGAATTGGGTTTTTAAAAGGTTGTTATAAAAAATTGGATATTTGAAAAGTGTTAAATATTCAATGAGGTATATTTTGTTATAAGATAGGTAATATTTACAATAGTAGCAATTTTTAATTTAAGAATCTTGGCATTTATGAAAGCGTATAGGGTGGTTTAAAGATGTAGCTTAACATATTAACAATAAATCAACTATCAGGTACTTACTGTATGTCTGAAGCCCCAGAATATGAGTAATTTTACTCTATAAGTAAAGAATTAAAGAAATGTTAGGGAAACATCATGAAAGATATTCAAGCCCTAAGTTGTGGCTAATGAAATTTTACTATTTAAGGTAAAAATTCTTGGCACTATAATTTACTATTGTTTTGAGCTTTGATTACAGGGATAGCTGTCTGAATTGGTATAAAGTCAGTAGTAGAAAATGGCATGTGCTGCAGTCTGGAAACTCCTAAAGGTGGATGTCTGTGCCTGGGAAAAGTTTTGGATACGACCTTGGACTCTATTTCCCCATTGTGTTGCTTCCTTTTGAAAAATAACATTTTCCCACCTGATTAATCCTGAGCATTGCTTTCGATACCCTATGATTACATAACTAGCTGTCACATATGGCTTATGCCTGGAATCAAACAGAGCTAAGACACTTTTTCCTCATTATAATATATCACATTGTTAAAACTATGTCCCTCTTTTTTTTATAGCAAATTTCAATAATCTAGAAGTTTTGTAAGTATAATACTAAACCTATTAAATAAATCTATTAAATGATAGATTAAATAATATTAAATACAATAGATTATATAATAATATGTATTATTATATAATAAATTATAATAAAAAATAAATAAGAAACATATCTGAGTTACTGTAATAGGATTGAAGCATGAACTTATTACAATTTTAACCTATATCTGTGGTCAAATTATACTATAAGGGTGGCATCTTCCTAAGGGCAAAATGATTAGATAAAATAATAAAACAAAAATGTAATGTGAAAGTTTTCTAAATAAATAGAATAGTAACTTTTGAAAAAGCAACAATATTTGACTTTTCTCTAAGAACTATATATGTGTATATCTATGATTGGTTTCCAAATTTATCATGGAAATTCAGGCTTTCAGTTTAGTTTTAAGATTTAGTAATAAGTTTTGGTAATAAGTTCTCAAAATTGGATTAGGGATTCATTAAGGAATTTGCATACAAATTGTATTGATAATGGTAAAGAAAGTGAAATTATTTTGCTTTTTTAAAGTATCTGTCTGATAATTTTAAAAAGCAGAATAGTTCATTTTACAGTTGGACCCTCATAAATTTATTTATTTTTTTGCTTTTTGGAGAGGGGAAGGTAGGGCAATTGGGGTTAAGCAACTTGCCCAAGGTCACCTGGGCTCATAAATTTTTAAAAGATTCTTATATTAGTCACAGGATTTAGGTAAGCAAATGGTATATAAACTGAAAATCTCTGAAGTTTCAAAATTGTAGAAAACAAATTTAAATAATATTATTAGCAGAATTATCTAGGAACCTCTAGTTTTGGAACCAGAGACACAAAGCCCCTTTTAGAGTTGTCCTGAGAATAAAGCATATTGTCCAAGAAAAGATATCTAGAGACCAGATAACCACATGAAACATCTGGGACTATCCCTTCTGTACTCTCTGTTCCTCTAACAAACTATTCCTGCCTGTTCTGTTTGGCTCTGGCCTTTGCAACCAGAAGATTCTTACCTGCTCTCCTCAGGCTAAGAGAATGTTCCATTAGCCGCGTCTCTTTGTTAGATGGAACTTGATATTTATGTTTAGGTTCTCTTGGTTACCTTGTCAAGATGTAAATCTCCTTTCTCAGAATGAGTCCATTGTGAGCCCTCTAAGTATTCTGATTTGTACCGGACTTAATGTTATTATGTCTTATTTGGGAATTGTGTGAATAACTTCATTGCCTTGTTTGAACCTAGCCCTGTGTGGCTGGGAAAATGGATCATCTCTATGTGCTGTTTAAAGACCTATGTTATGCTAACCAGACTCAGATGCCAGGAGTTATCTTATCTGAAAACTGGCCCCATGATGATCAATCAGTCATTGTGTCTGAAGGCTCTTTCTAGGTCCTTCTGACTATTCTCATAGCTGCTAAACTTGTGGGTCTGTACTCCTGGATCATCTGAAGAAGGACCCTGCTCCCAGAGGAGCCAAGATAGCAGAGTAAAAGCAAAAATGTGCTTGAGAGCTCTCCCAAACCCCTCTAAATACTTGTAAAAAATGACTATATAAATTCTAGAGCAGCAGAACCCACAAAATGACAGAGAGAAACAAATTTCCAGCCCAAGACAACCTGGAAGATTGACACGAGGTCTTTTGCACCAGACTAAGAGAAGAGTGCAGTCCATTACAGGCTGCTGCCAGCACAGACTGGGCCCCAGCAAACCTAGACCAGGCCTGGCAGGTCTCAGGGGATTGAATCACTGGCATCTGTGGTGGTTTCCAGATTTTTCAATCCACAAACACCAAAGACAACTTAGAAGGTCAGTAAGAAAGGTCTGTTGGACCTGGGTGAGAGAGGAGCATAATCTGGCCCCATCCCCTGGGTGGTGGCAGCTGCAGTGGCTGCTTCTGGAACTCTCAGCCCACAGATGGTGGGGGGATCAAGCAGCTGATCAGAGTGGGATTTCAGGGATTTCTTTGCTGGTGTTGAGGTGGAATTATCTTGCTTTGCCCATACTTGGATCTGAGTCATAGTCCTAAGTGGTGGTCTTGGGGTGAGAAGGGATGCTGGCATGACAGAGTTTGTGGTAGTGATGGAGAGGGAATCCTCCTCACAGTTCCAAGGCAGAAAAGAGTGCTTGTGGTCACTCACAGATCAGAGCACAGGTCAGAAGAGAAATAAACACCTCTCCTTTGATCATACTGTTATGGTCAAGAATTAGTTAAGAAATATTTTCTGGAATTAGTAATCAGCCAAGTGAAACTCTATGAACCTGGGAAGCCTCCCTAGAGTGATTTATCTTTACCTGGGAGGCCCGCCTAGGGTAATCTATCTTTTCCTTGCTCAGTCGTCATGCCCTGTGCCCCTCCACTTACCTTGCAGACCCTCTCCATTCACCCCCTCTGCTTTCCTTAGTAACCACTTGTTTGTATCTATGTGACAACCTGCTTAGTAACAAATTGTGTTAATTAGATATGTAAACCTAATGAAATGTATAAAAGGTTCTCCACACCCCCCCCCCTAACTCGAGGCTGCTCCCCCTTTAATTGGCATGGAGTAGCCCCCAGCTGGTAAATTAAAGCTCCTTAAAACGTTTTAATTCAGACTTTGTGGTCACTTTGTTAAGACTTATCAAGTCATGTCATTTCAATACCACCTTGGAAGAACTGAAAATTTACAGATGCCTAGAAATATCTCTGAAAATAGCTGCACAAAACTTCTGAAGCCTGGGATAGTACACCCTCCACACTGGAAGAAGAGTCCTACCTTAACAAAGAGTTAAAAAGTCAAGTAATTGGCTGGAAAAAATGAGCAAACAGTGGGGAAAAACTTAGACTATAGAATCTTACTTTGGTGACAAAGGATAGCAAAATACACAACCAGAAGAAGATAACAAAGTCCAAGTTCCTACATCCAAAGCCTCCAAGAAAAAATGAGTTGAAAAAAAAAAGAAAAAATATGAATTGGTCACAGGTCATGGAAGAGCTCAAAAAGGATTTTGAAAATCAAGTCAAAGAAATAGAGGAAAAATTGGGAAGAGAAATGAGAGTAATGCAAGAAAATCATGAAAAATGATTTAATAGCTTGCTAAAGGAGACCCAAAAATATTGAAGAAAATAACACCTTAAAAAATAGACTAACCCAAATGGCAAAAGAGGTCCAAAAAACCAATGAGGAGAAGAATGCCTTAAAAAGCAGAATTGGCTAAATGGAAAAGAAGATCCAAAAACTCATTGAAGAAAATAATTTTCTAAAAATTATAATGGAGCAAATGGAAGCTAATGACTCTATGAGAAAACAAGAAATTATAAAACAAAACCAAATGAATGAAAAAAATAGAAGGTAATGTGAAATGTCTCATTGGAAAAACCACTGATCTGGAAAATAGATCCAGGAGAGATCATTTAAAAATTCTTGGACTACCTGAAAGTCATGATCAGAAAAAGAGCTTAGACATCATCTTTCAAGAAATTATTGAGGAAAACTGCACTGATATTCAAGAACCAGAAGGTAAAATAGAAATGGAAAGAATTCATTGATCACCTCTTGAAAAAGATCCCCAAAAGAAAACTCCTAGGAATATTATAGTCCTAGTGTTTATATTATATGATATCATATTTATCATATCATATCATATCATATCATATCATATCATATCATATCATATCATATCACATCACATCATATCATATCATAGTCCTAGTTTTTTTCTTCTTCTTCCCCTTTGTTTTGTGTCCAACCACCAAGTCCCTGATTCAAGTGTGTTTTGGCATCTTTTCCCTCTACATTCTTGCTCCCACACACACACACACCTCTTTTCTGCTTGCAAGCAAGCAATGACTAGCAATGGCACCTGCACTGTACTTCCCCATAGGTTCCCTTAAGTGACTAACTCCCTGGGCAATATCCTGTAGAATCTTGGCTTATACCTGCCTCTCCCCTATTGGCCATAAGAGTAAGGGTTCTTTCAGACCCTTCCTTCCTTTGGTCAAAAGGGAGAAATATCAATATATTTGGAGATACCCTGTTTCCTGGACTTAAGGCCCAGCAATGAGGCTGTGCCCTGAGGCTGGCATAACAACAATCCTTTGAGCTCTGGATGATCTCACCATCTGTCAGAGTGTATTACTTTGACCAACATCAGGTGTTCATTGCCCCTTATTTCCCAGAGACCTGAGAACCACCCATTACATCTCTTGACATGTTCACAATTCTGATTTCTTGTAACAACTAAGTAAACTAAACCATGTACTGCACTCCTGTTCCTACCATGCTAACTCTGGTTCTGTACCCCACTGTGAGACAATCAATTTGGAGACTCTTCCCACTGGGCCCAGGAACACCTGCGTTATCCACAGTGAGCCTGCTGTGGGAACAATTACTCAAGACCTAAGAATGATTATGTCATGGTCCAGACCATTTGTGGTTTTTTTATGTGTATAAAGCACTGCCTTGCCTCAGCATGTTAAGCCCTTCTCCTCAGGAAGACTTAAGCTTTTACTCACTTTTAAATTAAACTTCTGTTTGTGTCCTGACTCTCCTACCTCTTGCCTCTTTGTGTGGCTCTGGCCACCTACAGGTTACAGGCCAGTTCTGGTCCAGTTGACATCACTTAACCCTGTTTGCCTCAGTTTCCTCATCTGTAAAATGATCTGGAGAAGGAAATGGCAAGCTACTCCAGTATCTCTGCCCAAAAAATCCAAACAGGGTCACAGAGAGTCAACACAACTGAACAACAGCAACTCTTGGTCTACATTTTATGAATCCTGACTCCATTGCTATATTAGCTATTAGAGCACAGGCATGTCATTCTCAGTAAGCATCAGTTTTCTCACTTGTAATATGGCAGTGAGAGAAATGATTATTAAATAAACAAATACTGGGGATATCCAGGATTTTTTCCCTTCCTCATCTAGAGATTAGGTCAAAGCTCAGTTCTCCGAAGGGCAGGGGAGGATGATGAGATAGAATCTTGTAGTTGTTGCCCTATACAACTAGAGAGCCTTACAAATAATTTAATCTCAGGTGAATTCTGGTCTATCATGTTTCACTCAGCCAGGTCTGAGTAGAGGTAGATCCTTCGTCTAGATTACTTGAGGCTCAGGGTGGTCTGGTAGCAAGAGTGATCAAAGTCACATCCCCTAGCCACTTATTAGAATGGGTCCCCCTCTCATAATATTCATTCTTCTCAATAATTATGAACCAATCAGAGTTGATTGCCACCCTTGGAATACCACCCTTCCAAGGGCATATAATCATTGAGTGAGTTCCATGAGGGGTCTTTGGCAATTGAGAGTGTCACTAACCATTTTATTAATTATATGCTAACATGATTAATAAAATGATTAATTACCCAGAAACTATGTCTCTCGAACTTCTTATATGTCACAGTGATAACATCTGTGCTATCCATTTCATAGGTATTGTGAGGGTAGTTCTTTGTAAGCCTTAAAGTGCTATGCACTATCAGTCATCTAGTCAGTCAGCCTCACCCAGGACAGCAGCTAGCCAAGTGATGGCACATAGTAGGTGCTCCAGAAAAATGTGTTGAATTTAACTGATTAATTCATCAGACAATCAGGTAGACAGACAACAATTCAGCTAGCCACATTTACTGAATGCCTGCTAAGCTGGGAGCTATAAGAACATTTTCAGGGATATTACAAGCACTAGAATGGTTTGTCTTGATTTTATCCAGAGAATCTACTGACAACTAAGTAAGGTCTTTTGAAAGATTCTTGGAAAAGATGAAGAAATACACCTACCTTCTATTGTAAAGAGGTGGTGAGCTATGGATGCAGAATATTGCCAATGCTGTCAGATGAGGCTGGAGTGCTGCATAACTATCTATTTTTCAAGGGGGAGAGTTTGATGATTAGGTGTACACTGGGTAATGATTGGATATTATACAGAGAAAAGGACTCACACCCCCCACCCATAGGCATCTTTACAGTTGGGTCCCCCAAGCCCAACAGGCTATATCATCTCCTCAAGGTTCTGGGGTATCTCTGTGGATGAATGAGGTTTTTCTAAGGCTATTGGCTCAAGCTCCCATTCTGATTGTTCCCCCAGTATCAGTCACCAGTGCCATTTAGTATCCACAATATCAAGTTGACCGTTGACTTTCTCCTCACTGTCAATTAACCCTAGATTTGTTTTTACCAAAGATATATTCATATGTATTACAGTATATGAATGTGTATATGGATATGCACATGTGCATACAGGATAATAATCACACAATACATATGTGCACACACAATACATATATATGCATACATATACACACATGCACATGCATACATACATATGCACAGATAAATAAGCAATTGTTTCACAAATAACATGGAAGGCAGTGGAGGTTCTGGACTCCAGTCTCTAACAGGTTCACTCTTGATCTGGTCAGACAGGAAGGACAGGAAGACAGTTTCAGAGTGGTTAATAATCTTACTTTATACTAGTCTAGTCTTCTCAAGGGGAGTGCTGATAATGGGAGTACCAACTCCCACAGTATTCCCTAATCACCCTCCTCACAGAGGCCAGTGAGAATATAGTAGAAGCTACAACTCCTGTGGAATCCCCTAAACCTCAGTAGGGGCTGGTTGAGACAAACACAGATTCCTCCATAGCCTTGATGGGGGCTGATCAAGGCACACACAGCATTATACTGTCATATTCTCCTATGGGTTCCCCACTCACTGACTAATGCCCACTTGCTTTATGGGGCAACAGACAAAGAAGGCATCTTGCCAGCAATAGCTTCTTAGATTAACTTTAGCAATATCATCATTTGGCATAAGCATAGTAAATATCATATTATGTCACCCCACATCTCACTGCGCAGTCTCAGTAGGACTGTCTATCACTATGCTTCTAGTAATTACTATCTAGGATCCTTGGAGCTATTCTGGGACTTATATTTAACACCTGGAAACTAAAGATTGCCATGGCCATGGATTCTGAGAAACTAAGCTCTAAAAAGGATAATAAACCCTTCAATACATTCACGTCCACATGCAATATACACATACATGCACACACATAAACACATGCACATGCACATGCACATACGCATACACATACACATATACATACATATGCACATACATCAGAAGTACAGGCACATCTCTCAACCCCTCTCCCCTCTATCACCTTGGTTCCTGGAGAGAATGGAATCAAACTTAAAGTGATCACTACAAACATTTCCACCACTGACTTCACTTCCAGGTGTGGTATCACTGATAGATGAGACATTTTTTGTTTGCAGGGCATAATGTCTCAGCTGCTGGCTCCATTCACTGCTGGGATGGACCCCACAAGTCCCTCCTTGGTTGCTATGGTTCCCACTGAACTCAGCAGCCTGAAAACTCTGCTACAGACTCCCCATCCCTGGAACTCTGGCGCCTCTTTTAACCTTTCCAAGTTCTCAAGGTCATTCTGGACTTCATCATGACCCAGTGAGAAAGGGGTCAAGTCCCTTTCCCAACCTGGGAACTTGCAGTAAATTTTTCTCTCTTGCCTCCAGGGAAACTCTATTTAATGAACCAGTGACTTTTGTATGCACACTTAGTTCTGGCGTAGTAGGCAATTAAAAGTTTTGTGTTGTTGGGATTTTTTTCCTTCACTTTGCAGCCAGGTGACAGGAAACAGTAATAAAATAGCTACACCTGCTCTAATCACACCCTTTCAGAAGGGGGCTCACCAATTGCCTCCCCCACTTCTGTGGTCAATTCTCTGGATGGGGTCCTCATTGGCTAGAATTGCTATTACAGTATAAAATCTGAAGACAGTAATAAAACAGCATGAGAGGAAAGAACAAAGTGGGGAAGGGGGGGAAAGAGGGGGAAGGAGAGAGAAATATTCTCATAAGGAGAGAGAGGGAGGTGAACATATGGAACAAAAATATGGTAGAATTTTCTTGGGGAAAACTGAAGCTGCTTATTTTTATTTTTTATTTTTGCAAAGGTCTTCGTTTTGTACTTTATAGTGTTTGAGTGTTTGCTGAGAAGTGTCTATTATGTCAAAACAAAATGTATCAATAAATCGAATGAGGAAATCACTTAACAAAATGAGTTTTAAAATAAAAGCCTTGACTTTCCTAGCAAACAACCAATGCTTCTATGGCTCCTGCTTGCTTTTATTACATGGACAGCTTTTGACCAGGTGCTGACTGCCTGGGGACACAGAAAATCTCTGAGCAGTCTTTTCCTCCAGATTCAACAATGTGTAAGTAGAAGCCACCTCCAGGGCTGGTTTTCCAAGTTTATTCATAGATTTCAATCAGTCAATTAATAAACATTTGTTAAATACTTACTACGTGTAAGGCACTGTGCTAAGCACTTAGGCTACAAAAATAGGCAAAAGACAGTCCTTATCCTCAAAAAGTTCACAATCTTTTGGGGGCAACAATATGCAAACAAACATACAAAGCCTGAGTATGGTGCTAATGCTAAGGGCAGATGCAGGGGCTTCTTTTCTCAGGGCTAAGTGGATCAAGAATCATTCAGTGTTTTTTCTGCCCCATATGTGTATGATCCCAGGTTCTGAGGGGTGTTGCTGCATCAGAAGGGGCCCAATTGCCCCTGCCCCTGAGCACGTCAACTGTGATGTGTGTTGGGATAAATGGTGATAATGTAGAGAAAAGAACAAGCCATTAAGGAGAGAGAAGTTAAATGAGAGAAACAACCAACTTTCTAGCACCTCTTTTCCCACCCATCTCAACCCCTGAGATCTTGGCACTTCACAGACATCTTTGTAGGAATGGACCTGACTTTGGGGGGGGCTAAGCTTGCTCTCTTGTCACCTTAGTCTGTCTCATCTGCTCCCCAGTATGGTAGTGACAGTCCTGTGCCAGGTAAGAGATTGATGGGGTGCTTGGGTGCCTGTGCTTGAACCCCAGTTTGTAAAATCACATCCAGTTCCAACATCACATTTCTCCCTACCCTTCTAAACACTGTCTCAGGCAGTTTCTCTCTAGCTCAAGGGCAGCATACTCTAGCAAAATACTTTTCCCTCTTCCTGATACAATGGTCAGCTGCACCTATAGAATTGAATAGTCTGACCCAACTGTGTACTCACTGAAGCAGCTGCATACTGGGTCATAATGATATGTACTACTGACCTATCATATGATCCTAGACTCAGTCATACGTATACTCCCTAGCTCATTATATGCATCTGAATCCCTCATTATGTATGCCTTAGACTTGGGATATACTAAACTCCCAACATCCATCTTGTCAAACATAACATTAATAGATGGCAGCTGGGTAAGCCCTGACTGCTAAATGACTTGGTGATGTTTCAAGCCTAAAACCACACCTCCATGCAGCCCCCTTCTTAGGCTATTTCCCAATGAATTCTAGGCAATACACCTGTGCAGTAGATATTAAAAGTGCATGCTCCTTTAAGAACTGACCACTCCTTAATCACTCCCTAATCCCATCCTGATTTACCTACTTAGCATATGTGGCACTTGTTATACTATAGAATATCCTATATAAACTTTAATTGTACCCCTTTAAGGTTGCAGGTTCCCTAAAAACTGTTGCCCACTAAATAGCATAACAATAAATCTTTGCCACCCTGACTTGAGTCCATGAATTCATTCCAGACTGCATTCCAGGGACCTTGGTTATTGGGGTTCTTGGACACCCTGAACTCCCTGACCCTCACATCAAGATGATATTCCTGGGACTATGGGATAGGGCTCCACTATTCATTTCTGGCTAGTAGATAGTATGAACATCCCTTATTATTCCCTCCACATGAAGGGGCAAGATAAGCCCCTCTGTAAGGAATAAGATTATACAAACCAAGGCCCTAACTCAATAAGATCTTTCTATTACCCTAAGTTGTTTTGGAACAGAAAATCCTGGGAACATGAGGGCTGCACTTCTCCTGGGACCCTGGCCAGGACCTTGAAAGAGATATGGTTAACTGCTCAACTCCTGGAACTAGCCATTCCAAGGAAACATTGTTCTTGGGGGGGGCCTTGAAGGGATTGGCCTCCCTCCCCCGCCTCACACAAGATGATGCTTGCTAAAAAACACCTGGCAGTATGCCTTCTTTGTTCTCAGCACTACTTAAACCATAAGATTCAGACCCCAAATTGGAATCTCATCCATGGAGGAGACATCCTGCCTGGGACCCTCCCGAGTGGAACCCTGATGGCTGTACCCGGGATTCCCCAGCTTGTGTGGCCAGGTGATGGTGCTTCTCCACATCAGTGATGACTGTAAATATGTACAGATATATTTTACTATGCACTTGGAGTCCTGCCGGTCCTGAGTGGGACTCTGACAGGTGGTCAGGTGTTGGTGCTTCCCTGCATTGGTGATGATTGTGGATATGTATCTATCTATATATGTTATGTATATCTATATCTATCTATCTATCTATCTATCTATCTATCTATCTAAATCATAGTCGCTCTTATCTTACTACTCCTAAGCCTTTACTCTGTTGTCTCTGGCTTCCTTCCCACTTGCCTATATTCTAAATAAACTATATTGGATCTTTTGAAGTGCTGAGTGTTCCATTCATGCGAATCCTGAACCTCCTTAATCAGACACCACAGTGGATAGAGTTGACAATAATGTACTGTGCTTGGGGTTAATGTGACCAATAAATAAGTAAATTGAGAGTATAACAAAACAAAATTAAAAGAATGGGTTTGTTAGCTATTTTCATGCATATTAAATTAGAAAGTACAAAGACAGAATTAGGAATCATTCTTCAAGGGCCTAAAAGCTGAAGTGTCCTAGTGACTTTGCAATGTCTCTTGGTAGCAGCTATCTTGACAATGTCCTCTCTTCCACAGGGGAAGCTGGGGGGTGGGGGGAGGTCTCTTGTCTCTCTTCCTTGACAATTCTTTCCTTTCTCCAGCTTCATCTTTTTCCATTTTATTTTTAACTCTCTACCAACAGAATTAAAACTTCTATCTAAAAAATAAATTTTAAGCCACATTTGTTGGTGTTTTGTTTTTTTTTCCTCTGCTCTACCCAGTTCCCTGGGGTAGAGTAGCTTGCCAATAACAATGGGGTTAAGGAGTGACTGGAAGAGAATCTGGAGAACTCTTGTTCCCCAAACACTCCTGTCCACTACTGAGCCCAATCTTTACTACAATCCCACTATAAGTAAGCCATAGACTTTAAACTGTTGTCTTTTTACATAATAGTAGTAGATTTGCATTATTAGAAAGGAAGTTTCTTGAAGGCAGGGGCTGCTTTGCCTTTGTTTTTGTGTGCCCAATACCAGCACAAGGCCTGATATAGAGCAGCCACCAAAAATGCTTCTCATTAGATTGATTACATTTTACCATCTGCATGATGGCACTAAGTCCTACTTGTGTTTGCAAGATGGGTGATGTTAGTATAGAGATTTCCAAACTTATTTGGCTTACCATTCCCTTTAAAAAAAAAAAATTACTCAGTGCTCCCCAGGAAATCTACTTTCTTAAACCCTTTAGCATTTTTTTGAAATTTATGTCAGTTCAAAAAAAATTTTTTTTAATGATGAATCTTAAATTTAATAATTTATTGTAAATTTGTGGGGGTTTTCCTGCATTGTAATTTTGATGACACAATATTATATCATGTAATTGTATAGTATCGTATTATAAACAAGTCATACCACACACATATTCCTGCTGATGCATGCTGGACTTCCCAATAATGCACTAAATGTTCACCAGCCAACACTTGCTTGTTAAGACCTGTTGTTGGACTTGACCACTGATTGATTATAACTTGCATTTTGTGTGTTTGTTGGAAAATTATATGACTTTAACTCTGTTACACAACAGATGAAACATTTAGGGATGATTTTTCAAAATCTTCTTCTCTTCTTTCCTTATGTTTCCACCATCCTGTTATTTTTATTCAATGCCCCCCAATTGCACCTGAGGCTATTACTGACTTGCTCCCCCTCCAATCTTTCCAGCACCCCCCCTGGGGCTGGTATTGCCTACTTTGGGAATTTCTGTAAGTACTTCATGGAACAGGGTAACATAAAGGTATGAGGATACGCCCTTAACTGCATATAATGAATTAATTGTCACATGCAACATAAGGGCAAGTGGATTGGAAACTTCATAAAGAAGAATATGGGTCTGAGTTTTTTCTGTTCCATTGATTAGCTCCTGATTCATTCATTTAATGATTCAATGAAATTCTCCTGAACATAGGGAAGAATTGTTGAATCCCCCAGAAAAATAAATCTGAACTGGGGGAAAGTATGTAATCCTTTTTCCAGAAGCCATGGTATCTTGGGTAAACAGGAATACAAAATAGAAACAGAAGACATACTGGTACAATTCTAGGGGAAAAAATGTTCAAACTAGAGTGTGATAAAGGAAAAATTTGAGAGACACAATTTCTGAGTAATTAGTCATTTTATTAATTATGGCTAGTGAATAATTAATAAAAGGATGGTCATTTGCCTTTTTCTTGTTGTTGTTTGTCCTTTGTTCTTTTTTTTCTTTTTTCCTTTCTTTTGGAGAGGGGAAGGCAAAGCAATTGGGATTATGTGACTTGCCCAAGGTCCCACAGCTAATAAGTGCGTCAAGTGTCTGAGGCTGGATTTGAACTTGGGTCCAACTGACTCCAGGGCTGGTGCTCTGTTCACTGTGCCACCTAGCCACCCTTTGTCTGCCATTCTTGAAGAGGACCATGACATCAGGAAGATAAATGATGCCATGACTTGCAAGTGAATTGGATTTAAGTGAGAGACGGCTGTGCAAAGTCACCAGCATCATTTTCTGCTCTGGAGCCATCTAGGTCCAGTGGCAAGATATGGATCTGGAGGACTAGAGATGTCCCCAGCTTTCTCTCTTGTAAGTCAAAGACAAATCATAGAGGCCTAAAAAAATGCTTATATGACCTTGGAAGAGTGGGTGTTCCCAGCAGGTGAGAATCAACTTTGATTTGTTAACAATTAATAAATGTAAATTATAATAACAGGTGGATCTTTTCTAAAGGGGACTGGGGTGGCTGGACTTTGATTATGTAGGCCTTATTCCTCTCTACTCAGACCACTTTCAGCCTGGGACAATCTAAACAAAGGGATCTACCCCCGACCTAAGCCTGTCAGAGTAGAACACAATGGGCCAGAATTCACTTGGATTAGATTCTCTTTGTAAGATTTTCTAGGTGAGTGGGGCAACAATTCCACCTAGATAAGATGGTCTAGGTGGGATAAATTTTTGGGCAAATCTCTTTTTAAATCTCCTTAAGAGACTGGACTTTGAATGAAGACATAGGAAGGAAAAAAAAACCTGGTTCTCTTCCCCCCATCCCCTTGATATTAATTAATTATTAATATAAGAGAAAAATAATAATTTCTCTCAAGATAAAAACTATTTATGACAAGAATGAATTTATGACAAAGAATTCATAGAGCCACCAGGCAGGTGATCTTGGCCCAAAGGCAGTTAAAACAAATGAGACAACTTTGAAAACTTAGTAATACAATAACTAGGCGTTATACACATTCTCCTAGACTGACTTCCCACAAAATAATTCTGGGGAGATGGCTCTTTTCCTATATCCTTTGCGCATAACTAGACTATAAGCACCTTGAGAGCAGGACTTTTAAATCTCCCTGTAGGCATCTGGAACATATCTTGTACATATTTAGTATAGTGACTCCTATGAGTTATCCTTTCTCATCCCTAACTCAAACTCAGTTTGGGCCTTAGACAAATGACTATCCTATGTTTCAGGTACACTTCTAGAACTATAGCTCATAAGCCCCCACCAGTACATTTACGCTTGATAGTCAGCCAGTAAATAGAATTAGCTCAAAGCATAGGCATTTATTGTCATGGCACAGGAAAAATAGTAATAATACTGTGCCCCACCCCAATCCCCCCCAAATCAAGAACACAGTATCCCACAAACATGTACTGAGTCAATGGGAAGTAGATACACACATAATTTTACTATTGGAGACACACTTTTAGTGACCACCTGTGATCAAAGCAACTCACACTTCTGATGCTGCAGGCCCTTTTCTGTTCTTTCTCTTCCAGTTTCTTCACACTTTATTCCTCCTTCCCCTTTCCAGCATACCATCTCTGCTGGGTGGGTTTCTCCACTTGACTACATGGGTCAATTCCTCTCTAAAACTCAACTCATGACAACTAGGAATAACTCTTTCTCAACTCACAAAGCTCTTCCTGTATCAGGGCTTGACTTACTAGGCCCATTCACTGCTGCATATAGGGTCTCCTTTTTCGTTTGTTTGCATTAGTTTTTATTTTATTACACAGCATATGCATCTTAGAAATCAAATGATTTAAAATAAAATAGTATCTACTTTAAATCCTGCTCATTTTAGACATTTTTTTTCAATTAGTACTCCCAACTCATTTTTAACAACAGTAATATCAATTGTAATCCTATCCCATCAAGGCAGCACATTGAAATCCTTTTTGTCTTACTTTTAAAACAATGCAATATATTTTCACCATTCCTTTTTGGTAATATGGTTCAGTGCCTAAATTTTAATTCAAAGCAATACCACTACACAACAGTGAGTTATACTGAAATTAAACTGGTGCATCATAACATAAATATCCTTTAAAAAAATTAATCTGACCCTTCCACTATCTCTACTACCACTACCACTCCTGAGCAATTTTTTTTAAATCTGAAAAATAAAGTCCTCAATATATAGCTGCATTGTCCAGCAAAACAAATTCCAACACCAGACGTGTCCAGAAATGTTTGTCTTTTTCTGTACCATAAATTCATCACCTCTCTGTCAGGAGGTGAATATCATGCTTCATCTCCATTCTTTTGGACTCATGGTTTATTATTGTGTTGATCAAAATTCTAAAGTCTTTTAAGTTGCTTTTCTCTGTAAAGTTATTGTATAAATTGTCCCCTTAGTTCTGCTCACTTCATTCTGTATCAGTTCATAGGGGTGTTCCCAGTTTCTTCAGAAAATGTGCATTTCATTATTTCTTATGACACAATAATATTCCATTACATTCATATATCACAATTTGTTTAGCCATTCCCTAATAGATGGAATTAGTTTCCAATTTTGGCCTACCACAGAAAGAAATGCTATAAATGTTTTTGTACATATGGTTCCTTTTCCTCTTTGAAATCTTTGGGACATAGGTTTAGTAGTAATATAGCTGGGTCAATGAGTATGAACAGTTGACTCTTTGGGGGGCATAGTTGCAAATGGTACAATATTTCCTAACGGGCAAGCAGTTCTACCATAAGAAATCATGGCTGATGAGAGGGAAGGGGGAGAGAAAAATCCTCTCCCTACCCAAGAGTCAAGGAATGATTCTCTTAGATTGTTTCATAGGTGATTCTCTTATCACCTGTCAGAGATCATACTCTTCTGAGCTTCTTCCTCCTTTTATTGACCACCTAAAGACTGTATCTTGCTTTTCAAAGGTTTTGCTTTCTAATCGGGCACACTGTAGTGTGCCCAACGCTTTGGCCAGCCAATATCTACCTGTGCTCCCAGTTCCATCAAGTTTGATGGATGTACTTCTTTGAACCCTAATCAAGAAGTAAAAAGTATAAACATTTACCTATACTTCTTTTCAGACCTTAAGACTGTTGAATAAGTAAATGGGAAAAAAAGCACTGAATAAGTATTTTCTATATGCCAAGCACTATGCTAAATTCTGGGGATATAAACAGAAAAATTGAGATAATTACTGCTCTCAAGGAACTAATAATCTAACTGAGGGGAAAACACATAAATACCTTGTTATCTCTGTTACCTGCCCCCTTACATTCTGTAATTTCATCAACAGAGCTGGGATGAAATCAATTGATCAGAGTTCTCCTGATCAGCTCCTTGCCAGACCCCAACATAAACACTCAAATATTTATCTATTTTTTACTTCCAAATCTCTTTTTCTCTCTTTCTTCTGCTTCTGTGTCTGTCCTTCACTTTAATTCTTTTTCCTTTCTTCTCCCTCCTTCCTGTTCTTTCTCTATTCCCTTCTCCATCTCCTTCTCCTTTCCTCTCATCGCCTCTCTCCATTCTCTCTCCTTTCTTCTTTTGTTTCCTTTTCTTCTTTTCCCTCATTTCTTTTCCTAGTTCTCTCCCTCTACCTTCCTCTTTCTTCATCTCCCCACCTCTCTGTACCCTTCCTTCTTTCTCTTTTCTTTTTCCCATCTGCTTTCTGTCTTTCTTTTTTTTTTTTTTAGCTGTTAAGGAGTTTGTACTTTATTTGATAATCCATGCAGAATCTTTTTTTTTAATTTTATTATAGTTTGCATCATTCATTTCCACAAGATTTTGAGTTACATATTTTCTCCCC
>CM053585.1:299709656-299745633 GCA_028646515.1 Pseudochirops corinnae
ATATATATATATGGTAGTTTTAATATATATATATGGTAGTTCTAATATATATATGGTAGTTTTAATGTTTGCAAAGCACTTTTCTCATAAATAATGCCTTCCTGAAGTAGGCACTGGAAGTATTCTTATTGTCAATTTATTGTAAGTATTATTATCACTAAAAACTCAGCATTCACTTAACTATCTTTATTTAACCAACAAACCACACATGAGACACCTCTGACTCAAACAACAATAGCTAATATTCATATAATACTTCAAGGTTTGCAAAACCCTTTTTTGGGGTTAACGTTATTTGGGTTAAAACGTTATTCCATCTGATCCTGACACAATCTTATGAGGTAGGTGCTATCAGCAGCTCCATTTTATAGATGAGACAACTGAGCCTGGGAGAAGTTAAAGATCTTGCCCAAGGTCATATAGCTAATAAATATCTATGGCAAGATCTGAACTCAAGTCTTCTTGATTCCAAATTCAGCGTATGCTTTCTGATGCACATCCAGCTGCCTCTATAAACAAGTCAGATCAACAGCATTTATTAACCTCTTATTATGTACCGGGTATTGTAATAAGTGCTAAAAACATAAGAAAAGGTAAAAATAGTCTTTTAAAGAATTCACATTTTACTGAAAGAGAATCAAGCAAGCAAGCCATCAAGGACCAAGCGTGCATTAAGCACCTATTATGGGCCAGATGGTCTGATAGGGACTGAAAAATGAAAGTCCCTGCCTTCAGGGAGCTTATATCCTACTGGGGGAGACAACTTGTACACACAGAAGAATATACATGATTTATACAATATAAACAAAAAGAAATGTGGAGGTGGGGGAAACAGGAAAGGCTTCATATTGGAGGCGACATCTGAGCTGAGATCTGAAGGAAACTCGGGATTCTACGAAGCAGAAGAGAGGGGGAGTGCATTCCAGGCATGGACTACAGCCTGGACAAAGGCAAAGAGGCTGGAGATGAAATATCATGGGTGTAGAATGCATGATGCGGAGTAATTGGAGCCATTTACATCTTAACTGGTAGCGGACCATCACACAAAGCCAGAAGGAGATATGAGATAAATGAATATATATGTCTATATATTTTTTCTGTTTGTTGGTTAGTTTGATTGGCTAAAGTCCATTATGGAATATTGTTCTTTTTTTCTCCTTATCCAATTAAGATGTAAATGGTTTCAATTACTGCTCACCCCTTGTAGTGTTAATGGAATAGGAAGATCTTCCCCGCCCATTAATAGACCTATGTGACCTGCTGGTACAGCCTGAGTCACATGGAGCTCAGTGTGGGAGGAGTTTGCCCAGAGGGAGCAGTGAGAGCAGAAAGCAGAGAAGCAGCTTGGATGGAGAGAGGAATTTTGCCTAGGGGAAATTGTTTGTGGGGAGGCCTAACAGAAGGAAGGTTTAAGATGTCTGGGCTCCCTGGATTAGTGATAAATTAGTGTTAAATCTTACCTCCTGGTATCCTAATGATGTTCCAAATAAATATTCTGGTTTTCCCTTTGAGGAAGAGAATTTATTATATTTTTGCAAATCTACCCTGGAAATACACATGCATATTCATAGCAGCTGCTATGGGTAACATATTGGGGTTATATCCCTCCACTCCCCCCACCTCCCTTCCCTTCATATACTAAGCTGAGTCAAGCAAGAGCACCTTGTCTCCCTGGGTGAAGTTTATCTACAAGAGAACTATGTGTTTGAGCTATTATTAGCTTGCAGTCTTTGTAAAAAGCAGCCTTGATGGGTGCTGGTCAGTTGGAGGGAGGTCCAACAAGTTATGGCATATAAACGTGATGGAACACCATTGTACTGTCAGAGAAACCTGGGAACACTTGTATGAACAAATGCAGAGTTCATTGAACAGAACCAGGAGAACGATTCATACAATAACAAAAATATTGTGAAGACAAACAACTTTGAAAGACTTAGACATTCTCATTAGTATAATGACTCACCACAATTCCAGAGAATGATGAAACATGCTATCTACTTCCTGATAGAGAGATGAAGATTCAGAGGACAGTATGAAATATGTATATGCATGTATGTGTATATATATCATATCCGTATGTATGTATGTATTTGTCTTTGGTCAATGGGGAAATTTATTTTGCTTGACTATATATGTTTGTTACAAGGATTATGTTTTCCTTTCATCCTCAATTGAGGATGGGATGCAGTAAAAGCAAATTTTTGCTGATTAAAAAAATATAAAATTTAACTTTTAAAAAGAACACTCCTCAGTACAGTTAGCAGACAATCACTCTCCAGAAGTCCAGATAAAGGACAGAAATTCAAACTACAGGAGACTACTATGGAGGAAAATGAGAAAGCAGTCTGTTTTTGGTGAGGGACAGGCAGAGGAGAAGGAACAGAGGACAGGAAAAGGGGAAAGAATGGATACCAGGAGCTGGTTTTAGCCATGCCACACTGCCACCCTCAGGGAGTCAGACTATATAGGCCTAGGGGCACAATCTTTGAAACGATGAGTTGCAGACCCCAGGCTTTTATATGATGCTGCATAAACCTCCCTTTTTATTCTAGGGGTTGTTCTTTTACACTATGGTCTGCACCCGCTGCTTTCTCTCTATTGGTTCCCTCCTTCCCCCAGCTGTCTCTCTTTCTACTCCTTTCCTCACCCCTCTACATATTCCTGGAACAGTTGATAGCAGTCTTCTGCTTAAGTAGCTAATGACATAACACTGGTGTGGAAGGTAATGGATTCGATTGCTTCCTGCCTGGTGATGAGTGCTCTTGAAAGATTAAAATAGACTCTAATGGGGCTAGAGGATCTTCTTTATATTTTTGTCCAGGAGGAAACCAATTCTCAAGGGTCAGACTTTATACCTCAGAGACTTGAGCCTAATGAAAGCCAATTGCAACTTCCAAGGGGAGCGCATTCATCATATCTTAGGATCTGGTGCCAAATCCCTCGATGCAAGGAAGTAGAACTGAGCACAATGGGTTGATGAGGCACTTTGGATTGCTATTCAGCTCAAAGAATGGAGGGTAGTGAGAATGGTGAAGTAAGGAATTTCTCCAGGAGATAAACTGTCTGAGTTTCATTCTTTCCTTGATATGATTTTCATAAGAGTTCTTGAATGAGAGTAGAAGGATGAATGGGACTATCACGTGAAGGATCACAGGTCCAAAAGAAGGACACTAGTAAATAGCCCAGCTGCATTCTGCTCTGGTCAGACCATTCCCCTTAAACTGTGTTCAGTTCTGAGTACCATATTTTAGAAAATTGACTGGCAAGCTGGAACACAACTAGAAGAAGGTAACCATTCCATATTCCGTCCGATCCAATCTAACAAGCATTTATGAAGGGCCTACTATGTGTAAAGCAATATCCTAGGTGTTGGAGATACAAAGAAAACTATGAGGCTGCTACCCTCAAGGAGCTTACATGCTCTTGGGGGGTGGGGTGGGTCATACAATAGGCCCAAAGATAAATATAAGACAACTTGAGGAGAGACTTCCTAATTACCAGTGAACCAGAAAAGACTTCATGAAAAAGTAGCACCTTAGCTGAATCTTTAAGGAAGCTAGGAATTATTCTGAGAGGCAGAGATGAGGAGGGAATGCATTCTAGGCACATAAGATGGCTAGCACAGACACGTGGAGATGTGGGAATATAAAATATAAGATAGAGCTTGTAGGTTGGTTTGTAGAGTTCATGAAAGAGACCATAATGAAATGTCTAGAAAGGTTGGCGGGAACCAGACTTTTCAGGGCTTTATATGTCAGGTTGATGAATTCACATTTTATTCTAGAAGGAACAGGGAGCTTCTGAAGATTTTTTTGCAGACCACTGGCATGGTCAGACTTGAGTCTTAGGAATTTTAATTTGGCAGCTGTGCAGAGGATGGATTAAAAACACTGGAAGCAGGACAACTAAGTAAAACTATTGCAAAAGTATAGAAGTGAGGCAATGGAGGTCTGAACGAGGGTGGTGGACATATAAATGGAGAGAAGAGGGAAAGATGCAACAAATGCTGTGGAGGTGGAATGGAAGGGATTTCACAACTTGTTGGATAGAGGTGCATTAAGACAGAAAGAAGAGTTGAGGATTACTGAATTTGCAAACATAGCTGATAGGAAGTATCATGGTACCTCCAACCATCATTGCTCCATGGTATAGTGGAAACACCACTGAATTTGTAGTCAAGAGACCCAAGTTCAAGTCCCAGCTTTGCTACTAACCTCTCCAAAGTCACTTGACATTTTTAGAATTTAGGATCTGTCCAATCCCTTCCTGCTCTAAATCCTATGACCAAACATATCAAAAAACTGGGAATATTTAGCCAAGAGATTATTTGGGGACAGGGAGAGCATAATAGCTATCTTCTAGTTTTGAAGAACTGTCTTGACTTAGACTTGATTTGCTTGGCTCCAGAGGACAGAACCAGAACAAGGAGTAGAAGTTGGAGAGCTTCCCGAGAGTTGAATAAGTTGGCTTGAGAGGTAGGGATATCTTTATCAATGGAAGTCTTCAAGAGAAAGCTGGGCAATCATTTTTTTTTTCTGGGATATTGTAGAAAGGATCGCCATTTAGGTACAGAAGGGATGAGATGAGGCAGGTAGGTGTCATAGTGGACAGAAAGAAGACCTGAGTTCAAATTCTGCCTTGGGCATTTACTAGCTATGTGCCCTTGGGAAAGTTACTTAGCCATTTGCAGCTTCAGTTTCCTTATCTGTAAAATAGCACACACCTCATAGGGTGGTTGTGAAGATCAGATGAGATAATACATGTACAGTACCTTGCAAAACCTTAAAGTGCTACATAAATGCTAGCCCTTACGATTATTATGACCCTTGTGTTCCTTTCCAACTTGGAGTAACTTTGGAATGACTTGAGATTTTTGCTGGCATTTGGAATTCCAGCCCTTCCCCGGGGCACAGTCTGCATCTTCAGTCATCTCTAGAGGAATTTTTTGGGTGTAGAGAGTTTACCTCAAAAGCATAGCATGGGCAAAGTTGGTTGTTAGTTCAGTTCAGAAACAAGAAAGGTCATTTCTGAAATCATGTAACACCTTTGCTATCTCCTTCCCCCTGATAAAATACACATTGATGTTGAGACTAGCATCTGAGCTATATCATTATGACTTCATTATTCCTATCACACTAGGAAAGTGAGCACAGGTAGCAGGCAGCAGACTGAAGAGCCAGCTCCAGAGAAGGAAGCACTGTAAGGCAAAGGCACATGCCATAGGCGATGGGGTATTTTACTTGAAGCTGGGGAGATCTGGGTTCAAATCCTACCCCTGATATTTATTAGTTGCATGACTTTGGAAAAATCACTTAACCTCTCAAAGTCTATTTCTTCATTTGTAAAGTGAGGTGGTTGGGCTAGAGAGATGAAACATTTAAGTTCCTACTATAGGCATTGTGCTAAGAACTAAGGAAACAACAATACCCTCACTCTCAAGGACCTTACATTCTAATGGAGCAGACAACAGATTAAAGGGAGTGGAAAAGTAGAGAATAGATTGATGGTGGCATAGTATGAGGATATGTAAGAAGCAGTGGGGAGGCCTGCTTCTGGGCCAGAAAAGGTAAAAATTTACCTATCAGGGCTCAGCATTCCAGATGCGGAGTCCAAAGTTCTGGATGGGAATGATGGCTAAAATTCAGGCAACATAATGTGGAGACTAGATGATCTGAGGTCCCTTCTAGCCTAAATCTATAATCCTATGATTATTTCTCTCTCAGAACCATTGGTGAAAAGCTGCAGGGCTAAAGAGGCTTCTGAAGACAAGGTATCATTAGAGCTACCCATTGGCCCTTTGCCCAGTATTTCATATCCAAAATGGAAATCATTATATTTTCCCCTAAACCTATCCTCTTCAACTATCCACTAGAAAACCAAGACCTACCTTGGCACCTTACTGTATATTTATTCCCAATAACACCCTGACAACTTGCACCTTTTGCTCTGGGAACAATAACCAAACCAGTGCTATCGAAAAGGACATGACCGTGGGCAATCCTGTGGTTCCATTCACAATCCCTGAGCCTGCTTAGACTAAAACTCCTTTCTTGGCCCTATGTAGCACCTCCATGTGTGTTACACAACTCCCTTGCATTAGAAGTAAGCTTGTTGAGGGCAGAGAACAGCTTACTTTTCTATTTGGATCCCTAGTACATGAGGGAGGAGTGAGATCTGGAATGAATCTTTTTTTCCCCTCTGATTCTTTCTTCTCAATCGACTGCCCTCTATCAATTCCTTTCTCTCTACTCTAAGCAATCTCTTCCTTTGGAGGTTTACTTATGTATCTTTCCTTATGATGATCAGGTTGATGGAACAGAAATCACTTTTTTTGGTCATGAATTGGCAGGAGTCCAGCATGAGCCATTTCCCAATCCTGCACCCAAATCCCTAATTAACTTGGCTCCTATAGAGATGGAACAGTAGCTGAGCTCTAGGGCTGCAGAGCTGCAAAACTAAGTTTGAGTTCTGCAGTCTGGGCCAGGAAATGGAAACATTGTTTTCTTCCTGTCTTCTCCTGAAATAGGGAAAGATGACCACAACAGATTTGTGCTTTACTTTTCAAGGACAGTTTAATGTCATTGTGCTTTCAAAGACTCAAAAAATCTTAGAAGTTATAGGGAAACCTCTAGGAGTCCCTTCTATAGCATCCCTGATGAGAAGCTGCCAATCCTCCAAAAGAAGACTACCAGAGACCAGAGACCACCACTTCTTGCATCATGCTCATTTCACTTTTGCACAGACCTAATTGACAGGAGGCCTGCTAGGTGGTACAGTGGAAAGAAACACCAGGCATAGAGTCAGGAAGACTTATTTTCCTGAGTTCAAATCTGGCCTCAGACACTTCCTAGCCATGTGACCCTGAGCAAGTTACTTAGCCCTGTTTGCCTTGGTTTCCTCATCTATAAAATGACTTGGAGAAGGAAATGGCAAACCACTCCAGGATCTTTGCCAAGAAAACCCCAAATGGGGTCACAAAGAATTGGACATGAATGAAATGACTGAACAACAAGCTTTAAGGATATTTCTCATATGTATCCCCACTTCTCCTTTCATACCATAACATTCCACCAATTTCAAGAGGCCCTACCAAATACGTTTACTTTTACTGCTCCGTCAGAAGACACAACTGATTCAAAGTAAATGAATTTGATGGAAATATCATACTAAGAGAAGTAATGGAACATTCTCTCCATAAATTGGGGACATAATTTTCTACAAATATGTGTGTATGTATATGTATATATACACTATATATATATATATATATATATATATATATATATATATATATATATATATATGTGAATGGGGGCACACATGCATGGTGGATCAACTCATGTCTCTGACACAAGGGTGACCTCAAGACAATGTACAGCCATCACATGTATATTACTCCCCAATATGTATTGCATCTATGGGATTCTACCACAGGGGTCTCAGCTGAGGTGCCACTTCTTCTCCATTAGAGAATGAGAGTTGCCTTTGTCATTTTTTAAAAGTTTATAGTATAGAGGCTAAGTTTCAGTTACTTAGTGAAGAAGGAAAGTCTTCATATACTCAGAGAAGGAAATATATATATTTATACACGCATACATACATATATACACACAAAAATACATGCATATATATGTGTGCATATATACATACATACACATATACTTCAGTGAAGGAAGGTCTTCATATAACCAGAGAAGGAAATACACACACACACACACTTATAATCCAGACTCTAAGCTTTACTCTTTAGTGAAGGAAGGTCTGTACATACCCAGATGTTTTTTCTCGATAAGAATCTTAGCTTCAGGAGCTAAATTCTTTTGAACCACAGATCACTGGACCAGTTAATTAGAGCCCATAGGCATTCAGTCTTTCTTCTGAATTTATTTCCTTCATATAGTAGGATTGAAGTACAGGTCTCAAGCCTCCATCTGACTTGGGGTGAGGAAGTTCCTTCAAAATTCTAGTCAATTCCTAAGTTTTAACCCTCTTTCCTGTCCTTTCCAATCATTTCAGGTGCCACATTCCAACAAACTGCAAAGGCCTGTTTTAGTTCTGAAGTCTCTAAGATGCTTTTTGGATCTGTCATACAAATGAGCATCTACTAGAATGTAAGAGGGATCATAGTTTTAGAGCCACAAGGGACTTTAGGAGCCACTGTGTACAATACCCTCATTTTAAAGCTGAGGAAACCGAGGCAGTTAAGTGACTTGCCCAGGGTCACATAGCTAGTAAGTTTCTAAGGTAAGATTTGAAAAGGGGTCTTCCTGACTCCTATCAATTAGGCCATGTGGCCTCACTATTAGGTAAGAAAAGGCTGGGTGGAACCACAGTGAAATCTTCCACCTCAAATCCTTCATTTTAAGTTTCTTCCTTTCATAGGCAAACAAACCTGTCAGGCTTTGAGCCAAACTCCTCGCATATCATCCTAAAAGATCTGCCCTTTCCAGTCTCTCTTCTCCTAAGTTTCATTCTTTCCATAGCTGCCAAAAACATCTGAAAAAACAGGCCTAATTAAGTAATTCCCCCTGTGTAAAAGCCTCGAGTTCTTCTCTACCACAGTAGGAAGGCAGCACATGATAGTGGAAAGAGGGCTGGATCTGAAGTTAGATAGCCTGGTTTCTAATCCTGGCTGTGTTTGCTGACTTAGAAAACCAGCAGATCCTCTTGGGGACCCCAACTCTGAAATTTAAGGAATTCAAATGTAAGGAATTCAACCAATCCCATCCTTCTGGCCTTTCTGTGACATTTCTCCTTTCATGTCCTCTACCTTTTCACTAAATTGGGCTGTTTGTAGGTCCTGCCCTCTCCTTCCATGCTTCTGTCTTCCATGTCTGGTCTCGCACCCATCTCTCCTTCACATAACCCTAAGGAGGCCATTGTTGTTTTCCATTGTTTTCAGTCATGACCCTATTTGGGGCTTTCTTGGCCAAGATCCTGAAGTAGTTTGCCATTTCCTTCTCCAAGTCATTTTATAGATGAGGAAACCAAGGCAAACAGGGTTAAGTGACTTGCCCAAGGTCACAAAGAGAGTAAGTGTCTGAGGTCAGATTCAAACTCAGGAAGATGAATCTTCCCAACTGCTGGTCTGGTGTTCTATCCCCTGTGCCACCCAGCTGCCCAAGGCCTTTGGGGGAAAATCTGGACTGTTTTTTGTTTTGTTTTTCTCAGTTTACTTTAGCTCTGTGTACGTAGGCACCCTTGGCTCACGTTCCCACCTAATCCTTGAAGAGGCAGGCTGGGTCTCCCGACTTAGAGTTACTCCTCTCCCTCTCAGGGCTCTAGGGACCAACCATGAAGGCTTTGGGGATCTTTGTTGCTCATGAACCATCATCTACTCTGTTCCATTCAATCTCCAGTTAATATTTCCCCAATATACAGAGTTGGTCTCTCCTCATTATCAATTAGCATTAATTAGTATTTATAAAGGGAAGTTTACCAAAAGACATGAAAGGAGCCTAAGTACAACTTCACAAACTAGGAACCCACTCCCACTTCAGTCCCTGGGGAGAACAGACTCAAACATAAAGTGGATGTTACAATCATTCCTTCTACCAAGTTCACATTGGGCATGCACAAGTCCCTTCCTTGGGTACTTCTGCTGCCAGGCCAATCTACAACAGGGCTGAGTCAATCAGGTCACTCCTCAGAGCTGGTTCTTCCTTGGACTGGCTGCTGTGGCTGTCACCAGAATAACATGGGCTCTAGTTGCTGGGCTTGTGGTGGCCCCTCCAATCTTTTGAAGTTCAGAATCATAATCTGATCTGTTCCATCTCCAATAGTTACTCACCAATGATTAGGAAAGAATAAATATAACAGAGTCAAAAAAACAACAGAACCATGCCTTCATGGCTGCACGGTGACGGGTGGGTGAGAGAACCCAAAGCTCTTCCTTCCCCAGAGGCTCACCAAAGCTCTTCTCTCTCCTCTCTTGAGGGTCCTCATGGAAGAAGAAAAAGAAATTTCATCTGGTCAAGCTTCTCATATGCTCACTCAGCTCTGGCTCAGCAGCCAATTAAAAAGGCCTTTCATCTACACCACATAAGTTGACAGGATACCTGTACATGCTATGAATCAGGGAGGGAAAGATCTGCCATCCCTCCCTCCCCATCACACCTTTCCAGAAGCAAGCTCACCAAGGTTCTTCATGGACTGGCAGTAGGTAACACACCATGGCAGCTAGGTGGTACAGTGGATAAAGTGCTAGGCCTGGAGTCAGGAAGACTTAAGTTCAAACAGGACCTCAGACACTCAGAGGTCATGAAGAGTCTGAAATGACTCAACATACCATGGAACATGTTGTACTAGCCTGTCTTCTCCATTACAGCTGTATCCCCAATAGCTGAAACATTTTTATCTGATTAGGCATTCTTGCACAGTCCTTAATGAATGGTTGTTTAACTGATTAAGGAAGTTCTCCCTGGCATCAACCTGAATTCTGTCTCTGAAACTTTATGCCTTAGAAATGGAAGATTGGGGCAGCTAGGTGGCTCAGTGAATAGAGCAACGGCCCTGGAGTCAGGAGGACCTGAGTTCAAATTCGACCTCAGACATTTAACACAAAAAACTAGCCGTGTGACCTTGAGCAAGTCAGTTAACCCCAACTGCCCTGCTTTCCCCCCTCCGAAAAGCAAAAAAACAAAACAGTGAAAAACAAATAAACAATAACACACACACACACACACACACACACAAAACAAGGAAAAAGAAGAAATGGAAGGTTTTTTTCATGACTTCACATAGTATCTTTTTTCTAGGCAGCTCAAGGCACCTTACAGATGTTCTCATTCATCCTAGGAAGTACCTCATTCTCTTCCAAACTGAGGCAAAAATGAATGTCTTAGAAAGAGAATATTCATCCCTAAAGCAAAAATGGTCAGTTCCAAGAAGAGGGACCAGGTTCTTATCACATGGTCCCTACCTACTGGCCACACTGCTTCCACTTCTCCTGGTCCCCTAAGGCAGGGGTGGAGAGCCTGCAGCCTCAAGGTCACATGTGGCCTTCGAGGTCCTTGGATGTGGTCTTTCAACTGAGTCCAAGTTTTACGGAACAAACCCTTTTATTAAGAGGATTTGTTGTGTGAAGTTTAGAATCAGTCAAAGGGCTGAACTTGAGGACCTAGAGGGCCACATGTGGCCTGGAGGCCTAAAGACTCCATTCTCTCCTGAGAGGAGATTCAGATCATCATGCAAAAACTGAATAAAATATTGAATAGGACCAGGGACACAGGTAACCCAAAGGTCTTTTTTTTTATATATTTAGAAAAAAAAAGTGACTTTTTTTTCTCCATACATTGACAGAATTTGAGAGTTGGAAGGGACCTAGGCATCCATTTAGTCCAACTCATACACAAAAGGAATCCCTACTAAACAGGCCCAATATTTGTCACCCATGTTTTACAGCTGTCTAGGTATCCCATTCCATTTTTGGCCCACTTTTCCCACCATCGAGCCTAAATTATTCTCTTTGCAACTCCCCAGGCCCCCCATTACTACTCCTGGTTTAGCCTTCTGAGATCAAACAGGGCCCATCTAGTTCTTCCACATAACTGCCTTTTTTAAAGTTAAGGAGCAGCTAAATGGCTCTGTGGATAGAGCGCTGGGCCTGGAGCCAAGCAAACTTGAGTTTAAATCCAACCTCAGACACTTACTAGCTGCGTGATCCTGGGCAAGTCACTTAACCTTGTTTGCCTTGGTTTCCTCAGTTGTAAAACGGGGCTAATAATAGACCTACCTCAGGGTTGCTATGTAGTATCACATGAGAAAATAATGGGAAAGGTGCTCAGCACAGTGCCTGGCCCCTAGTAAACTGTTAGCCATGCAACTGTTAGCTATTATCATTATTATTGATAACAGTAATAATAATTTATGATTATCAAGCACTCTGAAGGTTGTGAAGCACCTTCCTCAGATACCCTGTGAAGTCAAACACACAAACGCTTGTTGGAGATGATGTTCCACTGATGCTGTGTCCATCCTCATGTACAGGCTGGTTGGCCTGTTTTTCCCCCAGCAGAACAGGAGCTCAAGGGCCAGCCTGAGGCAGTGCTTGGGCCTTTCTCTGTACCTCCAGCTTTCAGCACAGTGTCTGGCACAAATGGGCAGAAATGCTTGTTGAGGGACTGAAAACATACATACACATGTGTGTGTAGGTAGTTAAATGAAACTATACATAAAAATGTGTCATGGACTCCTTCGGCTCTTGGGCAAAGTCTATGTGAATCCTTTTTCAGAATAATATTTTTTAAACTTATAAAAGAAAAAAATATATAAAATTATAAAGAAAAGTCAACTCTATTAAAATAGTTCTCAAAATATTTAAAAATAAGTTCAAGGACCAGTTAAGACATATTATGTGGTGACTGGGTGGGTGAGAGGGGCCCAGGTTCTTCCAGTTAAGACATAATTTATATACAGGTATATGTACGTATATATGCACACACCACACATATACACATGCATGTATACACACAACACACATGCTCATACATGCGGTCCTATGTACACACCATACGTGTGTGTTCATACACATGTATGTGCATTGTGGTATATAAAATTTATTCTGTTTCACCATCTGACTTGCAATTATCCTTCATGAATATTCCTTAAGGTTCTGTTCTAGGCCCTCTTCTTCCAAAAGGGGTCTTAACCTAGGATCCTTGAAATTGTTTTTAAAATAGTTGTATGACTGTAGTTCAATACAATTTTTTCCTTTGTAATATATAGGAATATATTATTTGTATGTAAAAACATGATTCTGAGAAGGGGTCCATTGGTGTTCCCAGACTGACACAAAAATGGTTAAAAACCCTTGCTCATATACTTGCTCTTTGGTGATCTCATCTGCTTCCATTGATTCAATGATCATAACAATTTAAATGATTCTCAAATTCTCAAATATTCAGCCCTAACTTCCTTTTTCTGGCCAATAGCCTGCTGAATATCTCCACTTTGATGACCCATCAACATCAACATACCCCAACTAGAACTCATTGTCTCCCCCAAACCCACCACTTGTCCAAACTTCCTTATGTCTGTGGAGAGGATTACCATCCTTCTCCTAGGGGAGTTACCTGGGCTCTCGGTCTGAATCATCTTTGACTCTCCCCTTTCCCTTACCCTAGTACATTTAATCAGTTGCTGACTCTTACCCAACCAATCCACATGGCTGGGGGGGGTGGGGGGGGGGAAGTGAGGTCTGGTGACCTTGCACAAATCAAAGTCAACTGCAAGTCATGTCATCACTTCCCTGATACCAGGGTTCTCTTTGAAAATGAAGGACAAACACAACAACAACCCATCCTCTCTCCACATCTCTCTAATCTTCCCCCCTCTCTTTATTCACATTGCCACCTAGTTTAAGCCCTCATCACTCTCTCTTCTGCACTGTTGAGTTAGCATCGTAACCACAGTGCTTGGCATATAGTAGACCCTTAATAAATGCTTGTTGATTGATTGGTCTTACAGCTTCCAGCCTTCTTTCTCTCCAAACCATACTCCATACCAATGTGAGGGGCATGGTGCGATATAACTGTCCTCAGGCTCTGGAAGACCTAGCTTCTAGTACTGCTCCTCACATAGACTGGCTATGCAACCTCCTGGGCAAGACTCTTAACTTGGTTGCCCCAGGCAACTTAAATTCTCAGTTGCCCCAGGCAACTATTATCATCATAATAAGTAGCCTTTATAAGGCGTTCACAAATGTTATTTCAGTTTATCCTCATGACAGCACCTGGAGGTATGTACTATTATTATATTATTATTATCTCCACTTTTTTTCTTCCCACCCCCATTTAGAGAAGGCTACCATTAAACAATAATAGGTATGTATATATATATATGTATGTATATATATGTAAAATTATTCTATACCTACTTCCATTTATCCATTCTTTCTTTAGATGCAGATAGCATCTTTCTTCATATGTCTTTTATAGTTAATTTGGGTATTTATAACAGATAAATTAACTTATTCACTCAAAGTTGTTCTCAAAATAATATTGCTGTTATTGTATACAATGTTCTCTTGGTTCTGTTTATTTTGCTCTTCATTATTTCTTGCAAGTCTTTCTGTTTTTTCTAAAATCATTGAGCTCTTCATTTCTCATCCCACAGTAGTATTCCATTGCAATCATATACCACAACCTGTAACTCATTTTACAGATGAAGAACTGAGGAAAACAGTGACTTGCCCAGGGTCATACAGCTAATAAGTATCTGAGGCCACCTTTGAACTCGGATCCTCAAGCCTTCAGAGCTGTTCCTCTTATCTACTATGTCATCTAAATGCTCCTCCATATTTACTTTCTTTCTTTTTTTTTTGGTGAGGTAATTGGAGTTAAGTGACTTGCCCAGGGTCACACAGCTAGTAAAGTGTCAAGTACCTGGTCAGAGGTCGGATTTGAACTCAAGTCCTCCTGACTTCAGGGCTGGTGCTCTATCTACTGCACCACCTAGTTGCCCCCATATTTACTTTCAAAAAGTCTTTTCTTTTCCAATGTCTCTTGTTACAAGTTGTGACATAGGACTTTAGAGTCTTTCTCTGTTAGATTGAGAAAAATGTCATTCACAACACTATCTACTTAGGACAGAACAGACTTTGCTCTGTCTGTCCTCTCCAGCAGCCTCCCCACACTGAGAGGCCTCCCCATGTGGAGTCCTAGCCGGTGCAGTCCCCAGCCTGGGCCCACCATCTCATGACATGCCCCATCTGTGCTCACTCTCACTCTCTGGACCCTCTGCCTCCTTGGTATCTTTGTCCTTCATGGGCAGCTTTACAACTTTCCCTCCCCCTGCTCTGCCCCTTCCAGCTTTCCTGCTGTTCTTCCCATTAGAGTGTGGGTTTTTTTGAGTGTAGAAAATCTTTTGTTTGCTTTTACTTCTATCACTAGTGCTTACCACAGTGCCTGGCATAAAGCAGGCACTTCTATCTTCCCTCTCTCCTCTTCTCTTTCTCTCTCCTCTCTCTCTCTCCTCTTCTCTCTCTCCCCTCTCTCCCTCTATGTCTCCCCCCTCTCCTCTTCTCTCCTCTCTCTCCTCTCCTCTCTTTTTCTCTCTCTCTCTCCCTTTCTCTGTGTCTGTGTGTGTGTATAGTACACACATATATATCTTCTTCATCATCATCATCTTCTCTGATAGTGACCCACAATGTAACCAAGTTTATGCAGAGCCGTGCTTCATAGAAGGGTTAGTGCCCGGCCCTTCATGGAATCATAGATTTAGCACTGGGGGGGAAGTTAAAGGTCATCTAGTGCAACCTCCACATCATACAGAGAAGAAAACTGAGGCCCAGGTTGTGGTTTGTCCAAGGTGACACAGGTATGAAAGGTAAGATTTGAACCTAGCTCCTTTGACTCCAGAGTCAATGTGCTTTTTTCTGCTGGCTTTTTCATCAATCAATCAATCAATCCACACTTATTAAGCACTTACCCTAATCTCAAATGAGGGGGATATAAAAAGAGGCAAAAGACAGTCCTTGTCTTCAAGAAGCTTACAGTCTAATGGGGGAGACAATGTGCAAACGAATGTATATCCTGTGACACAAGATAAATAAGAAATAATGGAGGGAAGGCCCTAGAATGAGGAGGCAGTTGAAGAAGGCTTCCTGTAAAAGTTGGGATCTTATTTGGGACTTAAAGGAAGGCAGAATGTTCAGTAGTCAGAGCAGAGGAGGGAGAGAACATTCCAGGCATGGAGGAGATCCGGAGAAGATGCCTGGACCCAAGAGATGGAGTGTCTGCTTCCCAGAACAGCCCAGAGTATGTAGGAGAGAGTAAGATGTAAGGAGATTGCAAAGGTAGGAGGGGGCAGCTGGGCTATGAAGAGCTCTGAAGGCTAAACAGAGCACTTGTATTTGCTCAGACATCTTAGGGCCAAAGAGAGAGGCCTCAGGAAATTCTGAGAACTCTTGGGATTTCTCTTAATTCCACAAGGCGCCATTTGAGAGCTGCCTACCTTCACTCTCTCTGCACACACCCCCTTAGTCTTTATTCTTTTTTGATGATGGTGATAACACTTCACTCCTCCAAGGACCCGTCTGAAACAAGCAAGGAATAGGGCTATGGGGATGGAGAAAATTTGATTGCTTCCTGCACAATCTGCTACTCTCTGCAGGTGACAGTCTCTGCTTAGTGATTTAGAAGAGCCAAACCAGAGAATAGCTCCCAAATGCGGCTAAGTGGTGGCCCATGTCACAGAGCTGTCTGGCACCACAGCAGAAGTGACAAAACATCTCAGCAAATTACAGCTGTGCCCTCCCCTACCTCACCAATTAAATCCTCTCAGTCCATTCTCTCTGCCCAGAAACCAATTTGAGCTTCTTGTTAGTGAAAGCTACAAGGTTAGATTTTTAAGATTCCCTACCTCCAAGGCTATTTCTCTTTTGGATGTTATACCAGTGGATTTTTGGATGTGCTGGGCCCAATTCTGGGGACCCACAGCCTCCAGATGGCTCAACAGGAAAACTGGGCCCTATTATAGCTCCCCTGGATTGGGAAGCATTTCTAGTTATCGGTGCATGAGGCCATCTTCTGGCTGGTAGCTGTGAATCAAGTGAAGAGTGAAGTAGAGATTTAACCAGTAATCCAGTTTTCTAGATCAAAGCAGACCACTCCCTGGATACTGGCCTCTCTTTTATCTTCCTAGAATTACAAAGAATAAGAAAGCTCATTGAAGATAGCACTGTGTTTTATTCCCAATTCAATCATTTAAGAAAGGGTCTATTTCAACTGAACTGGGACTTTGTTTAGGCTTTGATCACAGAATACAGGGAATCCCCCCCTTCCCAATCAGTCTGAAGTGGTTTCAGGTTGGCTGCACCTCCTCGAGGGAGGGAAAGGGGCATATTGATGACAACTAATATTTTTGAATAAGGAAGCCTAGAAAATTCTATAAGGTTACAGGTCCAGGTCCTCAGACACTAAATCCAAAGAGTACTTCTAACAAACAGTACTTTGTACAGAGGATAGATAGTGCCATTTGCTAGGTAAAGACAAAAGCCCTTGAGCAGCTGGGAGTTTACATTCTTTCCCCTTATCTGCAAAATAAGATTATCCTGCTAGGCTAGCAATGGAGGAGAGACAGACAAAAAGCCCAGGGAGAGGTACCTGTAAGACCAGTAGTTGAAAAAAAAAGAATAAATCTAGGACAGTAATTTTGACCACAGAGAGCCTTGTGATCCAAGGAGAATAGGTCCTTCAGGGGATTCTAACCCTGCCTATTCCTTAAGCCAAACAGGTTCTTGGGAATCTCCAAGTCCTTTCAGGAAGTTGTTCGGAAAAACAATTTTTGAGTAAAGGCATCAGAACCAAATGGTGGATGAGAGGTGCAGAATGAGTATCTCACACACACACACACACACACACACACACACACACACACACACACACTCACACACACAGTGAGACTGGTCCACTTGTGTTATTGCCTTTTACTTAAACATACTTCTTTGTAAAAAGGGACGTCATTGGGAAGGCACCTCCCAACTTTGAAAAACATCAATAAAATATTTTTGTTCGTAGAGGGGACTTTGTCTAGCTTAACTGTGAAAGTATAGTCAAAATCCTCATACACTGCTTGCACAGAACAATCAAAAATGAATTTATTAAGCACTGAGCACTGGGCCAGACAGTTTAATGTGCCAGTAATACAAAGATAAAAATAAAATAGGTCCCATTCTACTACTAGAGGAGAAGTAGGGCAAGTTACCTAGCCTCTCAGACAAAATTTCCTCCCCTGGAAATCAAGGATGGACTAAATCTAGTCCTAGTCCTAGAAATTAGTCACTAGATAATATTTGAGGACCTTTCCAACTCTAAATGAGGCTCCTAGGTGGCACAGTGGGTAGAATCTGCATGAGAAGTCAAGAAGACCCAAGTTCCAATCCTACCTCACATATTTCACAGTAGTGTGTGAGAAAGAGATAGAAATAAGACAGTTACTAAGGTGAACCACAATTATGTGAGACAACAATATTGTTGTTTGGTTGTATCCAACTCTGTGACCCTAGTTGGGATTTTCTTGGCAAAGATCAGTCCCAAGAAAATCCCAAATGGGGAGTGGTTTACCATTTCCTTTTCTAGCTCACTACAGATGGGGAAACTGAGCAAACAGGGACTTAAGTGACATACTTGCCCAGGGTCACAGTTAGGAAGTGTCCAAGGTCATATTTGAGCTAGTCTTCCTGACTCCAGGCCCAGCACTCCACCCACTCCACCACCTAGCCTACCCTATACAAAATGAATACAAGTAATTTTGAGGTAGGAGAGCACCAGCTGCGGGGAGATCTGCTAAGGCCTGGGAAACGAGCGTTCAGAGGATCTACAAATCAGCTGATGTCTCCTTACCTTTTGTTTCCCTCTGCACTCCCTACCTCTTCCCAATAAAAACAAAACCAACAACTACGTCCATGCCTCTGGGCATAGCATAAAAGTATGGGGACAAAGCAGCCTCCTGCCTTCTCCCCACCTTGCATCCTTTCGCTGCAGGTACTGGGCTCAGTGCCAACTTTGGATGGATCTCTGTTTTACTTATCTTTCCCATTCTTGGCTGATCATACCCTGCACTTAACATCACCGTGGGAGGCCTGTTTTGAGGTTACCTGCATCCCTTGGTCTCCATTTCCTCCTCTATAAAACAATGTAATATAGCTTGACATGGGCACTCTCTTGACCAAACATGGTTCCAAGAAGAACGTGTGTAACCGTCAGCCTGGGTTGGTGCGTTGCTTGGTTTTTCTGAACTACTTCCCCCCACCTCACCCCCATCCTTTTGAAATCTTTTGTTACTAGAGATGGCTCTCTGGGAAGGGGAGGGAGCAGGGATATGTTGAGAAATGAAGGTTATATAAAAACAAAAGATGTTAAATAAATCAAGAGAGACAGCGCCTGGCACATTTGTTGTTACGTTGTGTCCAGATCTTTGCGGCCCCGTGGACCACACAGCGCATGGCAGTTTTCTCGGCAATGATACTAGAGCGGTTTGCCATTTCCTTCTTCAGTGGATTAAGGCAAACAGATTAAGTGACTTGCCGAGGGTCACACAAGATGCTAGTAAGAATCTGAGGTCAAATTTTAAGTCACGTCTTCCAGACTCCAGGCTCAGTGCTCTATGGACTATAATATGCCTCGCAGGAAATAGTATTGGGTTTCACATCAGGAACTGTTCCTTTCCTCTCACACACTGAGGTGAAATATGTGATGTAGGAATGGAACTCCGGTCTTCTTGACTTCCCATGCAGATTCTACCCATTGTACCAGCTAGGAGCCTCATTTAGAGTTGGAAGGGTCCTCAGATATTATCTAGTGACTAATTTCGAGGACTAGGACTAGATTCTAGTCCATCCTTATTTTAGGGGGAAGGAAATTTTGTCTCAAGCTAGGTAACTTGCCCTAGGTCAACACAACCTGCAGCTAGAGTTGTGAGGAAACCATCTGGTGAATTCTATTGCATTAGGGAAATTTAAGTTATTAGGCATGTGGTGAGATATGAAGGAGGGAGCGGGCACAACTCCCAGATGGGGAAGAAATGGGGGGGGGGGGGGTGTGGTCAGGTACATGACAGAGCGGGACAGACAGACATAATAACAAGATTGAATTTGGAGTTACAAGACACCACCCCTCTCAGGTTTCTCGAATGTAAAATGAAGGGCTGGGACTAATAGCAGTTCTGAATTTAGGGTTCATTACGTTTATTTTTTTCAATGTCAATTATGTCAGTATAAGCGGTTTCCTTTGTAACTTTGTTTTATTTTATGCATTTATAAAGAGTATTCAGAAAACATAAATTGCACCAACCAGGGGTCCATAAGGTTAAAAATCCTCCTGGACTGGAGATCTCTCAGTCAAACCCCAGGATCCCGAGGGAGGCCACTCCAATGCTAGACTCTTCCTCCCGGCTTTTAAGATACAAAGTCCCGTGGGTGTTCTTGAGCAAGTGTAGGGAGCCTGTGCGTGGCCCGGGCCGGAGTAGGGGACCAGGGCTGGGTGGGGAAGGGGTTAGGATGCTGAGTCAGCATCCATTGCAACGTGACCTGATAGTCATATGACTTTAGCCCTAAAGAAGAAGTTGCGCTCGCCCAGTCTCCGGCGTCGCTGGAGCTCGGGAGCTAGGGACGAGTAAGTGCGGCGTGCGGCGTGCAGCGTGCAGGGTGCGGGGTATGGAGCGGGGAAGGCGCGGGCGTGCGCAGCCGGGAAGGGAGTGCGCGTGGCCGGGAGCCATGGGAGCCGCCGCTGCTGCGGTTCCTGCTGCCGGGGCGCGGGGGTCGTGCAGCCCCCAGCCACCGCCCGGGAGCCGTGGGAAGCTGCAGGCTGGAGCGAACTGGCAGAACTGCTGCCCTCCCTCAGCACCCGGGGACGGGAACTCCGTAGGAGCTGACCTGGGACCCCCAAGCCCGAGAACCGCGGCTTCAGCTTTCCCGCCCCAGAGTGAAAGAGAAACTGGAGGGGTGATGGCGATCCGAGAAGGAAGCAGCCCTTTTCTCCTTTTGGTGTGCCTTCAGCGTCAAGTTTACGAGCACTTATTAAGCGCCTGACGCCTGATGGGGCAGCTAGGTGGGATAGTAGATAGTGTCGGGCCTGGAGTCAGGAAGACCTGAATTCAAATCCAGCCCCAGATACAACTAACCGAGTGATTCTAGGCAAGGCACTTAAACCTGTTTGCCTCAGTTTCCTCGTCTGTAAAATGAGCTGGAGAAGGAAATGGCAAACCCCACCCGTATCTTTGCAGAGTAAACCCCAAATGGGGGTTATGGAGAGTCATACGCACCTGAATAACGACAAAAGTGCCAGGCACTGTGCACTAAGTGTGGGAGATGCAGAAAAAAAGGCTTTGCCCATTGGAATAACATTTTCGATTTGTTTAGCCTATTATTTAATTTAATTCTTGTTCTCGCAGGAATCGCTTTATGTGACTCATACAAAGGACAAATGTTATAACCTTTTGGACCTTGAAAGTCACATAGTCAAAGATTTGAGTTGCTAGAAACCTGGGTTGGAATCTTAGAGGTCATCTCATCCAGTCCACTCATTTAATAGGTGAGGAACCTGAGGCCCAGAGAGGATTTATTCGAAGTCACAAAGATTTTGAGGAGCAATTTGTGTCATTCCTTCCTGTCTGACTCTTCATCACCCCATTTGGGGTTTTCTTGGCAGAGATTCTAGAGTGATTTGCCATTTCTTTATCCAGATCATTTGACAGATGAGGAGACTGTGGCAAAGAGGTTTAAGTGACTTGCCCAGGGTTACACAGCTAGGAAGTGTTTGAGGCCACATTTGAACTCAGGAAGATGACTCTTCTTGACTCAAGCTTTGACATTGTTCCATCTGCCGCTGACTTCCTAGCTATATCTGTAAAGAGTAGAACCAGGATTTTAAAGTGCTTTGTCCTTCTAACTCCAAATTCCACTAAAATTCCACACTGTTCTCTGAACTTTGAACTTGGCAGCCCAGTTCCCTTGGAGAAATCACCTGCAAGTGAGGTTAGAATGTAGTGCTGGATTTAGAATTGGGAGTATAGCATACTACAGGAACCGTGAAATGATCCTTTCTTCCTACACAGGGACATTTGAGAGTTACAGAATCATGGAACTTGGAAAAGGATACAGATGCATGCATATCTTCCCTAACCAATGGGGCGAGTGGTCATCTGTAGATAGGACCCTTGAGGCAGGGGCCTCTTCATTTTTGTCTTTGTATACCCATCACCTCAGCACAGTGCTTGGAACATACTAAGTGCTTACTAAAGCTTGTTGGTTAATTCTAAGAGATCTCAGTTTCAGCTTAGATACCTCTTGTCTGGGAGCTCACTACTTACAGGGACAGCTTGTTTCATTGTAGGATGACTCTTAATTGTTGGAAAGTTCTTCCTGTTCAACCCAAATCTATCTCTCATAAGCATATGTTGCCTCATTTGTTCAAAGACTCTGATTTTCTCTGGTCCATAGATCAAATGAAATGAGACATGGGAATGCTCTTTACATGCCAGCCATTATTATTTTCTAGGATGTCCCATCTTCATCCAGTTTCCAGGGTCCTTTGTCGTCAGCACTGGGTGGCAGGGGATGGGGACTGCCAGGGTGGGCCTCTTAGATGTGTGGATGAGCATTTGGGGTGGGGTGGGGTGGGGTGGTGGAAACTCTCCTGGCAGCCGGAGGGTTTGTGGTAGATGACATATCAACAGCTCAGAACTCCCTGGGGCTTCCTTGGTGGCTGTTCTAAGGGGGAGCATTTGCTTCAGCTGTCTTTTTTTGTAATTGTAAATTCCCATGCAGGATACAATGAAACTTATCATCCTAGATGATTACCTTCAGGCCAGCGAATGGGCTGCCAAGTACATCAGAAACCGAATCATCAAATTTCAACCGGGCCCTGACAGGTATTTCACCCTGGGGCTTCCTACAGGTAGGTTACGGGGCCCTTTTGGGAGTGTGGTATGATGGTAGAAGTGGGGAGGACAAGGTGTCTGGCAGCTTTGTTCAGTCAGCAAAAGGGTTTGGGGTTCCTTATGTAGCATTTCTCATCCTATGGTACAAAGGTTCTCAAAGCTACTGGTTATGGGAGGGACCACAAGAACTTCCAGCACTCATCAGTCAGTCTCTGCCTCCAGATATGACACCCTTAGTTTAAACCATTCCAGAAAAACAACTACATTAATTGCTCTTTGGTTTGGTATTGCTTTCTGGGATTAGAAGTAACTTTTGATTGATCTTACCTTGCTAAACTAAACCGACTTATAGCTAAAATGTTGTAGCTTCCATTAAGAATATAAGAGCCCATATTCAAGACACATCCCTCTCTCCTCTCAGCCATGTGGGGCTCCTTTACTCCTCACCAACTTTTGCTCAAATTAGTGATCTAGATTAGAATAGCTGAGATGCTAGTCATTGGCAAAGCTATAAAACCATCTATTGGGGCTCCCTAGACCTCTTTGCTTTGCTTTTTTGGAGTCATGGAGTATAGTAGAAGAAACTGGGAATTTATATAAGCACTAAGCTCTTTATTTAAAAATACAGCGGCAGCTAAGTGGCACAGTGAATAGAGAACCAGCCCTGGAGTCAGAAGGACCTGAGTTCAAATGAGGCCTCAGTCACTAGACACTTAACTTCTGTGTGATCTTGGGCAAGTCACTTAACCTCAATTGCCTTCTCTCCTCCAAAAAAAAAATAGAGGGAAACAGGACAGGTCCTTGAAGTGGCAATTCAGTTGGATTTGTTGGACATAAACAGGAAAGGAGGTGGGGAGCCATCCCCCAGTAGGCCACAGATGTGCCAGATAAGCAGGGACCAGGTTGGGGTAGCCAGGAGATGAATGGAGGCACTTTGAGCCGACACCACCATTACTAAGACAACAGAGTAGTTTACTACTGGGCTGGTGCAGAAGCTCTAGCATCTCATAACTTTTAATTAATTCTTCCTTCTAGCCTAGAATACTTCTCTCCTTTTAGCCCATTCTCTCCTGCCCTGTTTTCTTTGCAAATGGGGAGCAGTTGTTTACTGCTTTGTCTGGGATTTTGCTAAACAGAAAAGCAAACATGATGCACTCAGACTAGTGGAGAGACTACTAATGTTGGTTTTGTCTTAGTGTAGTAGATTGAGTGCTAGACTCAGAGTCAGGAAGATCTATCTGGGTTCTAATCCTACTTTAGATGTGGATTAATTGTGTGGCTCTGGGTAAGTCACTTTACCTCTGAGCTTTAGCTTTCTCAAAAGAAAAATGGAGACAATAATTGCACCTATCTCAAAGTTTGTTGAAGATGAAACAAGGTGGGCAAAGTTCTTGGCGAACTTTAAAGTGCTATATAAATGTGAACTGTAATTATTTATTCAGAGGGAATTCTTTAAAATTACTGACTTATCAGACATAAGGCTTGGGCACTGAATTATTTTTCTTACAGTGAGAATGGATTTTATATTGAGCCATTTCTACTGTCTTACCTGGTTTCCCTAGCATTTGTGGGACAGAAGCTTTCCTTGTCTACCAGGGCATCTGATCTTTGATCTTGGCTTCCCTATAGCTTGGTGTCCTAACCACTGAAAGACGCGATTATAGCTTTGTTCAAACAGTTGGGCCACTATCAACATATCATCACATGGAGGTCATCAGATGTCTTCTGTGGGCACGAGCTCTGTAGGACATGGCGGGTCATAGGTCCAATTCTTTTTTTTCATTAAATGTATGAAGACTGTGTGTCAATCTTGGGCAATCTTCTGGGGTGATGAGCATTGGCTTCACTCTCAAAAGCCTCAGAGTCATTAGAACTGATGGCCAAGGGCTATAGAGTTTGGGCAGTGACTCTCTTAAGGAACAAGGGCAATGGGATGGTCTGAGTCTCACTAGGGCTCCCTGGAGCCCAAAACCTTATGCAAAGCAAGCCTTCCTTCTGCCTGGTATGTGGCTGACCCCTTTGGGGATCTGTAGACCCTAGGTTAAGACCCCCTGGACTAGACAATCTTTATAGACCATCTTGTTCAAAATTCTACAATTATAAGTTTCCATGATCTGCTTTGCACATTGTCCACTTAGTATTCAATCCTCAGTGGGCTTCTCCTTTCCCTAATCAGAAATACTCCTACTCCTCCCTGTCTGTATCCCAGTAGAAAAGGGAGGACTTTACTGCCAAGATAAGCCAGACTACCTACCTACAGAAGGCTTATAGTCTAGTGGGGGAAAGACACTTGGGAGGTGGGGAGGTGTGCTATAATAAGAATGTACTAAATTGCGATACACGATCCCACAATAAATGCATGCAAGATAAACTCAAAAGGCGGTAGAGAAAGAAAGGTTCAGGGTGGGCTAGAGTAGCTGAATTACAACTTAAACTTGAGACTGTCTAGTTGTGAAGACAAAGGGGGTGAGAATTCCCTCCAATCAGACTTTCTGGAAAGATAAAGAAGTGTAGTTAGTTGGAAAAAGAAGAATAGAGCTGCTGATCTGACCAGGGATAGATAGGAATGATCCCGAGAAAAGATCTCTTGAGGTCATTGTTTTGGCTTCTAGGCAGTGCTGACAAACCCCTCGACTTCTAGAAGGAACGCTCACTAACTTCCCTTTCTTGTAGGGAGCACTCCTCTTCTGTGCTACAAGAAGCTGATTGAGTATTATGAGAATGGGGACCTCTCCTTCGCTTACGTGAAGACATTTAACATGGACGAATATGTGGGTGAGGGCTTTTTTAAGGGCCTACAGTGGGAAGATGTTATCTGAGACAGAGGCAACTTTCTGACCCTGACTTGGGGCCCCCAGGAGGCACAGAGCCTTTCAGTCATGTGAATGATGGAGCACGGCAGGGGAGATAACGGGGCTCAAGCCCTGGGCTTGCTAAGTAGCTTACAGCACAGTGTTGGCCACTGAACTGTGTGCTCTCTGCCTCTGGAAAGAACGACTGCAGAGAAATTCGTGGCAAGATGTGTCCCCTGGTGTCAGTATTGAGACACCCTCCCTTTTCTTAGTCTCTCCTTCTCCTCCAACACTTTCTCCAGTCTCCTGGGGATTTTTTAGAGGAGAATGGGAAAAGGTGGGGACCCATTTTGTTCATGCTGCTATGTAAAATACTCTACCAATTCCCTTTCTGTTTCTGAGGGATTTACTTTGAAGTTTCTCTGGTTCTTTATGTTTGTTGTTGTATCTTTACTTTGCTGACCAAAGAAATTTCATCTTGGAAGCCTGGTAGCTGTCTTTAGCTAATAAAAGGAGTGAGTGGTAGGGTGGACAGGTCAAGTGAGGGAGTGTGCACACAGGAGGGGCAAAGATTTAGCTTCACGCTCAAATTATTCCCAATTTAACCTGCGATTTTGCTAGGGAGCCTCTTGTGGAAGAATTCAAAAGCATTTTTAAGGACATCAGAAAGTAGCGATACATTTTGTTTTCCTTCATGTCTCTCTTCTCACCCAGCCCCCACTAAGCCCTGCGGGGAAGGTAGGGAGGAGGGAAGGAGATACAGGAAAACTTGGGAGAGAGGAAGACAGATGGGCCAGGGGTGTGTGTGTGTGTGTGTGTGTGTGTGTGTGTGTGTGTGTGCAGACAGACACAGATTGCATGGAAATACGCAGGTGGGATGCCACTGTATGACCTATCTCCAGTGGCTGGGGGATAACTTGCCCTTATGTTTGGTTAACTTTTCCAGGTTGGCCATAGGGTGTCTAGTAAATTGTAGTGGTGACTAAAACTTTCTGCTTCAGGCATTTATCCCCTAGGAGTATGTAGAGCAGGGATCTTTAACCTGGGGTCCATGAACTTGATTTTTAAAAATATTATGAAAACTATTTCAATGTAATTGGTTTTCTTTGTAATCCTATATAGTTATCATAGGCATTTAAAAACCTTATTCTGAAAAAGACTATGAGCTTCCTCCAGCTTCCAAAGGGTTCATGACACAAAAAAGGTTAAGAACCTTTGGTGTCAAGAGTGGATGTGGTCTGACCGGGGCAGAGAATAGGGGGACTATCACCTTCCTCACTGTGGACATTATGCTTATTATCTTATTGTAGCCTAACATTTCATTAGCTGATTTGGCTGCCATTGAGCTAGCAGGCCACTAGAACCCCCAGATCTTTTTAAAAAAAACCCGTTGTCTGAGCATACTTTCCCCATCACTTCTGGAGTATAATTTAATTCTGGATCCCACATTTTAGGAATGCTTTGCTTCTCCATTTATCAATTTTGATTCCCGTGATCCTCACCTTTACTCTGCCTCAGCTATACACATCTCTTATCATTACCTACAGGTGTTCTGCCTCCACAATCCCAAACTCTGAAATTCCTTTATCTGATCATAACCTCTTGTCTTTCCATTTTCCCCCTGCACTTTATCCCTCTCCTAAACCTATTTGCTTTCTACCTTCCTTAACTTTTCTTGGCATTCATCCTCTTCTCTCCATTTACTGCAAAGTTGCCATAATAATTCGGGCCCTCAGAGATTCTTACCTGGACTATTGCAATCAGTACCCTCTTAGCCAGACTCCTTGCATCCAGTCTCTCCTTTCTTCAAAATACCCTCCACAAAGAGATATTCCTAAAGGCAGCAGAATCCTGACTGTGTTACCTCCCTGCTCAGGAGATTTCACTGGCTTCCAGTTCCCTCTAGAATATAATTTCCTCTGTTTGGTGTTTAAAGCCCTTAACAGTCTGGTAACTAGCCTGCATTTCCAGGCTGATTGCTCATCATTACTCCCTTTCACATAAAACAGGCTACAGCCAAACTGCCTTAGTTGTTGATCCACATAGACAACATTCTGTTCCTTTGCTTAGCCTGTTCTCATAGCTGGATGCATTCTTCCTTCCTTTTGGAACCCTCACTCCCTTCAAGGCTTATCTCAGCTTCTACTTCAAGGAGCCTTTCTTCATTTTCTTCTTATTAGTACTCTTCCCTAGGCTTCCCCCCCCACCCCTAATTTTGTGTGTGTGTGTGTGTGTGTGTGTGTGTGTTTATTTCATATTTGTCTTATGTTTGCTTATCTGTGAACACAGAGAATGTAGGTTGCCCTGAGGACAAGGACCCTCTTTTGTAACTGTATCCTGTCTAGCAATGCCTTGCGCATAGAAGGCACTTATAACATGCTTGTTGACTGATGAATGGACATTGATATACTTGAAGGCAAACAGCAGGAGGGTGAAAGGACATGAATCATGCCACATGGGGATGGGTTGAAGGAATTTGATTTAGTCTACAGAAGTGAAGACTTGGGGAGGCATATGGTACCTGTCTTCAGATATCTGAAAGTTGTAATGTGAAAGGGGATTACATTTCATCTTCTTGGCCCCAGAGGGCAGAACTAGAAGCAGTGGGTGGAATCTGCAAAGAGGCAGATTTGGGCTCAACAAGGAACATTTGTAACAATGGAGAGCTTTCCAGAAATGGGATGGGTTGCCTTGAGAGGTGCTGGGCTTCCCTTCCCTGGAGGTCTTCCAGCACAGGCTGGATAACCACTTGTCAGGGAAGTTGTAGAAGGGATTCATTGTCAGCTGTAGGTTGAGTCAGGTACATGTGTGTGTGGGTGTACATGCAGGCGTGCGTGTGTGTGTGTGTGTGTGTGTGTGTGTGTGTGTGTGTGTGTGTGTAGGGTAGTTCCAGGACCAAACCCACAGTAAGGAGTTAATAAGTACCTGTTGATTGACTGACTTGGTTCTTTGAGGTGTCCTATTAACTACTTTTGGGGAAGGACAGGAAGACAACAGTGGTTCTCTGGTTCCTTAGGCCTCGCACGTAATCACCCTAAGAGCTACCACTCCTTCATGTGGAACAACTTCTTCAAGCACATTGACATTTCCCCTCAAAATACCTATATCCTGGATGGGAACGCAGATGACCTGCAGGCAGAATGTGATGCTTTTGAAATGAAGATCAAGGAATCTGGAGGGATTGAGCTTTTTGTTGGAGGTGAGCTCAAACTTGATGCCTGTTCTATCAATAAGTATTTGAGGAGGTGAAAGCATAGTTCCTGCTTCACAGACTAGTTAGGAAAAAGGCTGCTCAGCTTCTCATTTCCTGGCCTCGACTCTACCTCATTTCTTCCTCTCCCACTCCACCCTTCTGACATGAAAATTTACCCATCCTTTTGTTGTCCTGCTTCCTCCTAGAAACAGTGAACAGTTTATTATGATGGGAGGTCATATTGCATGGAAACAGCTGTGTAATATTGAGCTAAACCACTTCTCTAAAGGCCTGAGTTCTCACATCCATAAATTAAGGAAGCTGGATTAGGTGATCTTAAGGTCCCTCCTAGATGAAATATTCATTGAATGAATCCAATAAAATAATTCCTTGGCTACATTATTTTAAGTTTAGATTGTTCAGTCTTTGAGGGCAAAACATTCCAGTGGAAAAAGCAATGGATTTGGAGTCAGAAGATGTGGGTCCAAATCCTGGCAGTGCTTTCATTTTGCTACATTGGGCAAGTCACTTGACCTCTGGACTTCAGTTTCCAGATCTATAAAATTCTAACCCACCAGACTCCTGAGCTTAATTAGTGTGGCAGTTCTGGTGTGTTTAAAGGTTTTTTTTTTCAGCTCCTAAGTTATGAAAGGATTAGGGAAGGAAGTGTTTGCCTTTTGGAAAAAATTGTAAGCCTATTGAGGGCAGCATAATTTGTCTCTCAAATGTTTAATTATAACTACCTAACAAGGAGCACAACACACAAATGGTCACAACACGTCCATTAACTAGGATGTCTTAGCTGAATTATTTTTTAACATAATAGTCAGCCTTACATGTGCGTGCACTTATCTGTGTTTTGTGTACTTTTAATAACCAGCACACCCCTTTTTCTCCAGTGTTGTGAACTCTGAGACTCACTTGATAAATTTTATGAACTAATGAAAAAAAAGAAGCTTTTTTAATATAATCCATAGTGGAGCAGGTGAGCTTATGATGTCTGAAAGTTTGCTGTGCTAGGCTGAGCTGTCAGTTACATGACCAGGATACATTGTGTTCAGTAATAAATTGTAGGGTCACGTATTAGTATCATTTTAACTTTTTTCAAAAGGGCTTAATCTATATTATCTTTATCTTTAAACGAGGCCTGTGAGGTAGCTGGAGAAGAAGGTGGTCCTTCTACTTTAACAGGTGAAGAAACTAAGCAGAGTCTATAATTTTTCCCCAGGTCCCCCATAATATAGCTAGTTAGCAGAAGTACATGGACTTGTTTTCCATTGTACCATGTTCTTTTTTTGGTGGCTCTTTAGTCAGTGTGTCCTGATGTCTGTAATCTTGATGATTCTGGGAAATCTCACCTAGTGATAAGGGAGTATTGACTTCATGTCAAATCTACCTATTTCCTGTGCAGGTATTGGCCCTGATGGGCACATCGCCTTCAATGAGCCTGGTTCAAGTCTGACGTCTAGGACCCGAGTGAAGACTTTGGCCATGGGTACCATCATAGCCAATTCTAGGTTCTTCGATGGAGATCTTTCGAAAGTCCCTACAAAGGGTCTGACTGTGGGTGTGGGTACAGTCATGGATGCTAGAGAGGTGAGATGATAATAGAAGGGCTCTGGGTCTCCTTTTATTTATTTTTTGCTTTTTGGAAGGGGGAATGCAAGGCACTTGGGGTTAAGTGACTTGTCCAGGGTCACACAGCTAGTAAATGTTGTGTCTGAGGCTGGATTTGAATTCAGGTCCTCCTGATTCCAGGGCCAGTGCTCTATTGACTGTGCCATCTAGCCGTACCAAGCCCTGGGTCTTCTTGACATTTATTCTGGGACCCTCGTCCATAGGGCAGGGCTTCTCTTAAGAGAGGAGTATGATTCCTTCTCCTTCCTGATCCATAATAGTATAGGGCATGTCTCTGAGAAGGGTGACAGACTTATGGGAAACTGCCCCTGTTTAAATAGTGTCTTGATGTTTCTCTTGAGTAGAGCGTAATGACACGACAAGGGATTTAATGTTGGCACGAGACAGAACATGCCCAGGGCCCATGACACTTCTTGTTTTCCTTTTTACTGCTGAAAGGTCTGTATTGGGGGAAGTTTTGTTTTCTTCTAGCAGATGCCTGTGTCCCGTTGTCCAAGATTTGAGTGGTAAAGGTGGGCAGGGCTAATTGGATGCAGTTAACCTTCCAAATAGTTTGTTTCAAGATGAAATTCTTGTCAATGGAATCCATTATTTGCACTGACTTTGAAATTTCAGAGATACTTTATTGTAATTCCTGATAAATCTTCAACAGTAAAGTGACTTTAGACATTTTGATTTTCCAGTTGAGTAGCTGATCTTAAATGCAAATATAAAGGAACTGCCTCATCCTTTTGCAAGGTAGAAAACACTGCCCTTTCTACTTTGGGTGGGTTCATTTTTTCCTTGAACTAGTAAATGGTTTTGGCACTGTATTTTTAAATTCTCTCCTGAAGAGTGTAAAATGTTGGTGTCTTAAAAGGCCTTTCTTCCACCTATCATTGCAAAAAAAAAAAAGTCACAATCATGACTTGATAAAGACAAGGTGGGGAATTGGAAAACCTGGTTTCTATCCCAAGTTTATACTACTGCTGGACGGCACATAGTCACTTCAGCTAACGCTATCTTGGTTTTCTTATTTTAAGACTGGCATGATAACTTTTTTTTTTTTGCTTTTTGGAGGAGGGAAGGCCAGGGCAATTGGGGTTAAGTGACTTTCGCAAGGTCACACTGCTAGTAAGTGTTAAGTGCCTGAGGCCGGATTTGAATTCAGGTCCTCCTGACTCCAGGGCCAGTACTCTATTCACCATACCATTTAGCAGCCCATAATAACCTCTACTTAGAGTCATATGTAAGAGTAAGTCAAGGTGAAAGGTTGTGGGGAGAGAAATCCAAAGTTTTAGGGGCTCTGAACTTTGATTCAGTCATAGAGTATTTTTTAGCTAGGAGAGTCTCTGGATATAATTTATAAACTGAGATTACTTTATGTAAAACAACAGCAGCAACCATACTTTAATGAAGGAAAAGCAGTCTCAAAGCCGCAGTCTTCAGATTGGCTCTTGCCTCAATTCCTGAGTTGGATGGTCAGTGTTAACTAGTATATATTTCCTGGAATTAGAAGTAGTAGAGACTTTTATAATACTTGTGTGTTTAAAGAGTTCTGAAGCAAGCGCATGCCGTTTGCTTGCCCAGTTCTTTCCCTGAGGCCTCATGTATTTTAGAATCTCAGAGAAGGAAAGCAAAATAGAAGAACCAGTGTGTCACCGCCTTCTTTGTAGTTTGCCCCCTTAAAGAGTTTAACTTTCAGCTCTGGTATTCTGGTATTTAGGCTGTGAGATTTGGTTATAAAATTTAAAATAAGAATTTTTGTATTTCAGAAAAGCCAGTTAATGATTTTTTGGTAGGCATTAACTAAAGCATCTAATTCCCTACTGGTGACTAAGTTAGGTTATAACCTTTTGGATTTTACAGTTACTCCCTGGAACCCCTTTATAGATAACTTGTTTTTTCAGGTAGGTAAAAAGTAAGAGTACCCATTTTACAGCTTGGAAAATGGAGGCCTATGAGATATTACAGGAAGCAAATTTCAATGTCAGAACTGACTGAAGAAACGTTTGTGCCCATTTGCCTTTTCACAAAGTTGTTGTCAGTTTTATATCACTTTGAAGTTTGCAAAGTGCTTTATATACATTGACTCATATGAGCCTCATTACCATGTGAAATATTAAAAGGTATCATTCATTACCCCCATTTTACAGATGAAGAAACTAAGGCAGAGAATTTAAGCTATTACAAATGGTCACACAGTGCCAAAGGTGGGATTTGAACCAAGGTCTTCCTTACTTCAAGTTCACAGAACCACATAACTGCTGAAGCTAGAAGGAACCTTTACCTCCATCTAGTACAGTGTGTACCTACAATTGATCATCCACCAAGTCAGACTTCAAGTGAGGTAGTTTCCCTTCCAGTCTCCAGAAGCAACCACTTCCTTCCTCACTTGTCTCTAGTCTTCTTTGAATCCCTCCCACTTCCTCATTAAAGGCCTTTCCTAATCCCAGCATTCCAGCTGCTGTACTGTACGCTATCAGTGGCATAAATATCAGGTAGTTTATTTGCTATTAATGTTCTAGGATTTTATGAACTGAGAGCAGAGAGATTATCTACTCCAATCCCCCATTTTATACCTGAGCAAATTAGGTCCAAGAGAAATGGTTTAGTGACAGGGCCACAGCACGTTCTTGAGGACCTCAATGACCTCCCTGTCCAGTGTAGTCTCTTAATGGTACACTTGTTTTCCTTTCTCTAGGTCATGATCTTAATTACGGGTGCCCACAAGGCATTTGCACTGCACAAGGCCCTTGAGGAGGGGATAAGTCACATGTGGACTGTGTCTGCCTTCCAGCAGCACCGCCGTGCAGTATTCGTGTGTGATGAAGATGCCACACTGGAGCTTAAAGTGAAAACTGTTAAGTATTTCAAAGGTAAGAGTTGATATGGAGTTAAAGAGAGGGAGGAATGAATTTCACTTTCCTACTTTGGCTCCTTCAATCTCTGGGTGATGTAAATAAGCAAAATCACCTCCTCTTATAAATATTGCCTTCCGTCTTCTCTCCATGCAGTTGGCAGGACTTGTCCCTCAAGAAGGTTTGACTTTTACAAGGGCACTAAACTAATTGTTTAAGAGTGATACTTTTAAAGAATGGAGAGAATTATAAAGTTAAAATATCCCAAATATTATGAATAACAAGAGACTACCATCTAATTCCTATACTGTGGGTGCAGGTCCTGTTTTCACACTGTTACAGACTGAGGGCCTCAGTCTTTGTTAGGTAACTACCCAAGGTGAGGCACTGGTTAGACTAGGCACCCTGGGACTTTTCATGATACAAGGTCACCTTGACTTCAGTTTAAGCAAATGGACTATGCGAAAATCCTGATTTAGATTCACCTTCACCAGAATCTTATGCAGATATCTCATCATTGTGTGTATCTAACCCTGGGTTCTTTGAAGATTAGGCGAGTAGAGAGCTGGTGATAATAATAGACTGCAAGCTTAATACCCAGAGAAACAACCCGTGAAATCTAAGGCTGCATAAAGAGACTAAATCTGGAATGACAGAGTTGATGGTTCCATTGAGTTGTCCATTTCTTCAAAACACCTGAGTGTTCTTCAAGATAGATGGGAGTTCTTTTCAGATACGGATTTGCTCCGAAGGCTCTTCCAGTGCTGACATTTTGTGATTGAGTTAAGCTAAAAAGGCTTCATTAACATACTTGGTGTGCTTAAAATGACTTCTATAATTTGGTAAATTATAAATAACAAAATTTATGGGATATAACTGTTGCATGGAAGCCTTATTAGAGTCCATGCAATTCCTATCTGAAAGGTGTTAAGTGACCTAGAAGACATTGGAAAAGAAGAGTCTCTGGGGGATGGCCTCTGAAAACTGTTCTGCAATGTACAACTTGAGCTAACCATGATTTTTGTTTTTGTTCTTTTGGTAGGTTTGATGGTTGCTCATAACAAGCTAGTAGAACCACTGCGGAGTATAAAAGAAAGAAAATCCAGTCTTCCTGGAAAATAACTTACCCTCAGAGCCAGCTGTCCAATCCTCCAAAGAGATTACTTTGAGGGAACAGGTCTTTAGGGAAAAAAGTTTCATTGATTAAATATTTATATGCCCACTCCAAACAATGTTTTCTCTGCCATTGATGAAAATGAGTGTAGATGGTTATTTTGTACTCTGCTGTAAGGATTTAAGCTTACAGAAATTGGTGTTCTGTGCTGTAATTTGATTTTCTCTGAAGTGTGTTGTTTCCTGTTTTCTGCTGCCATGTTCTACCTGCTAAATAAGGGAAAGTGGATGTAGAAATGCCCAACAAGAATTTTTTTTAAAGTGCCCCCAAGGCACAAGGAGACACCAAATGTGAATGCACAGACTTTGTTTAGAAGAGGACTTTTTGGTAACATATGGGAGAGTAGACTTGGGGAAAGTGGACGCTTTGGACCTGAACAGCATTAGTGACAAGTGTAGGTGAGAAGAATATCTACTTTTCTTTTTTTTCCTGGTCTTCTCTTCCACTGCAGTGCCCTTAATTCTTAGGATTGGGTTTCATACAATGTTTCACTCTTGAGATTTGTGAGTTTGAGGCTATACATGTTGGAAAGTCTACCTAGTAAAGTTTGCCCACCCCTATTGAAAATGCCTGTGCACTTTGCCATCATGTAATATTCATTTAATAAACATTTATCATCACCCACTATAGACAACATACTAGGCACTGAGGATGATAGTAAGCTAGATCAGGTATACTGTCCCTACCTCTAGGACCTTTCTCCATTAGGGATGACCAGTCATACACCCCAGATATATTATGCTGAAGGTAGGACATTTTGTGCGGTTGTCTTCCACATAACAGGAACTTCCACTGTTGCTCATTCCACTACTGTTAGAATGGCCATACTCATTCCACTCACTCTATAGACTTCTTACTATCCAGTCTTCTATGTGCCTATGACAAGCTGCTGCTGGCTCTGTTTTGGGGGGGGGAAAGTCTTTCGAGTGTGATTCAGGTGCCTCTGACAGAACTTTTGAATACTGTGTTTTCTACTTGTATTTCAATTTTAGCTTTTATGTGATTAGTAAAATTCTGTTTTAAGCTGATGGATAAATGGACTTGTTTACAATGTGATATTTTCTATTAAATTCAGTATTTTCAGATGGAACATGGTGAAAAGTAATGAACTTTCTTAATCCTCCCCTACAAAGACTACTGGCATGTTTAATCTGGTTGACCCATAAGTGTTTGACACTTCTGATGTATGAGAAAGAGCCACTAAGATTTTATATCAGAAGACCCGGGGTAGCTACATAACCTTGGGCAAGTCATTTAGCTAATGGGCTTCTCCTCTTCCAGTTCTGAATCCTATGATCATAATCAACTTAAAATTTATTTTGCAAAGTGTTGGAATAACTTTGGGTTTTTCTTGCTTAACACTTGCAGTAACACCCATGAAAACTGGTCATGTTTTTGTTCCTATATTTAATCTTATTATGTCCACATGACTAACCCCTCACTACCTTCCGTCACTGCACAGAGAAAAATGAAGTTAGGATAACAATGCTCTCTTAATTTTCATATTGTGGATGCTTAAGGTTCATAATCATCATTAATGTTAAAACGACCCTCGGGAAGCTTCCATAACTAGTTTTCTGACCACAGAGATCTGCTTGCTGATTTTATTTGCTCCACTCTAGTTTTGAAGGAATTATTCCCTTCAGAATGGTTTTGAGATTCTTTTTCCATCTGGCAAAGTCGACTTTTTAAGGCATTCTTCTCCTCATTGGCTTTTTGGGCCTCCTTTGTCATTTGAGTTAATCTATTTTTTAAGGTGTTAATTTCTTCAGTCAGGTTGTTGACTCTCTTTTCATGATTTTCTTGCATCGTTCTCATTTCTCTTCCCAATTTTTGTTCCACTTCTTTCATTTTGTTTTCAAAATCCTTCAGCTGATCTCTAGCTTTTAGGCAATCTTCATGTTTCTTGGAAGCTTCTGGTGTGGGAGCTCTGGCTGCACTGTTCTCCTCCCACTCCATG
>CM053585.1:299746133-299768583 GCA_028646515.1 Pseudochirops corinnae
TTGATCCTTCTTTTCCCCAAAGAAGGAATCTAGGGTTTGGTTGCTGTTCTTACTTTGCTTCTTATGCTTGTTCTTATTCATGGTTGGTCAGTCTGTGATTTTTTTTTTTTTTAGCTCTGTGGAACTCTGCTTCCAGAGAGGAAAGCTCTGTCCCAAATCGCTGGGGTTTTCCCAGCTGCCGGAGATTTTAGGAGGCTGCTGGGTCCCTCCCCAACTCCGGCTCACTGAAAAAAAAAAACCCCAGGACCCCTGCCCAAGACCTCGATCCAGATCCAGGCCACTCAACGCAAGAGCACTTGGCCTCTGAACCATCGCTTGGTCCCCCTGCAGTCTGCAGGCCAGGAGCTCTGAAGCGGCAGTGTGGAGGCGGGTACAAGACCTCCGCTTCTGCCGCCTCGTTGCCCTGGAGGTGATTTGGCTGGACCCGCTTTTCTCCCCTGATTTAGCCGAGCTCCACTAACCTAATTCTGGGAACTGCCACAGCTGCTGCAGATCTGCTCTCCCAATCCGCTCTCCCAAAGCTCCAGCCGGGGCTGGCTCCTCTCGTCCAGCCGCCTCCAGGACAAAGCCACAGTTTTAGGCTAGGCTGGTTTCGGCTCGCAGAGCTGAGATGGTTCCTCAAAGCCGAGCTGACTTTAGCAGAAAGTATATTTGTGTGTGTTTTGGAGTTCTAGAATTTGTTTAGAGTCATATTTTGTGGGTATTTTGGTGTGGCTATGTGAGAGCTGCGATATGTTGCTGCTCTGCTTGCTGATTTTATTAAACTTGGGTTCATGACAGATTGCCTGTTCATTATTAAGTCTGAGAGAACAAAAGAGGGTTATGGTTCTCTTGCTCCTAATTTATTAAGGGCTTTACCTGTAACTTAATCTTTACTCATTCTCTGTTGATGCCTATAGAATTTTGCAGTTCACTGTTTTGCTTACATGGCATAATAGGCTGTCAATGTTGGTGCAGACTAGAATGTCCTGAATGTTTTGGTATTACCACATTCTGCCTGCCTTTCTAACATAATCAGTTGGCATACCTGCCATTTTGTGTACTTGGTATGTGGAGTGCGGCATAGTGGGATGAGCTACCCTTAGAGCCTGTCTCTTTTTTCCCTTTCTCTTTTTGGGGGGGCTGTTTGCAGGGGGGAGGGCAGGGCAATTGGGGTTAAGTGACTTGCCCAAGGTCACATGGCTAGTAGGTGTTAAATGTATGAGGCTGGATTTGAACTCAGGTCTTCCTGACTCCAGGGCCAGTGCCCTATTCACTGTGCCACCTAGCCACCCAAAAGCCTATCTCTGAATGCTTCTATACAACTAGCAGCATCTCTCTTAAGACTTTAAGTTGCAGAGGAAGTCTCCAATGAAATCACAAGTTAAGCTCCTACTCCATGTATACACACACACAAGAAGGGAAAAAGGAGAGAGAAAACAGGAAATCAAATGGACTGTCAGCTGATGGCATCATTAATCCATTTAATCAATTATGCTCAATCATCCTGTGGCAGTCTGACCACAACACAGACTTGTGCCATCTATTGGTGACACCTGTTAGTAAGCATCCAAAATCTTTTGTCATCATTAACACATGAATTTAGAATGTATTTAATAACCTTCATAGTCTCAGAATGTGGCTCAATGACCAGAAATTCTTTTCTACCACTCACATCTCAGATCTAAATCTGTTTGTAACTACTCTGCAATCTGGTCTGAAGTTTTTTTCTCATGAACTCTAAAATGATTTAAATCTATCTTTATAATACTAAGGATAATACAATAATCCCAGAAAACCAGTTGGAGCCTTGGAAATACTGGGATCACTAAGAAGTAAAAACTCAAAACAATCCATTTGTTTTTCAAGATTTTTGGGTTGGGGTTTTGGGGGGGTCAAAACATGATTTAGCTTGGACAGCCCTGCATTATAACAAACTTAGTATATAAACAAGGCCAGAAAATAGTGATGACTACCATTTTCAGCTCCTTTCCATGGGATAAAGAGTCCTCAAACCCTTAAGTGGGCTTTCTCTACTTTACTGAACCTGGACACAAATCTACTATTTTAGTATTTGTGTCTGCTTCCTCTAATCTTGTCCTGTTTAGGGAGAAAAGCTGCTTGAATGGAAGATTAGCCTCAGCTTACATACTTTGTATGCTATTTAGCATATTATAACAAATAAGAATAACAGTCCAGGGGTGGGGAACCTTTGGCCTGGAGGCATGTGGCCCTCTAGGTCCTCAAGTGTAGCCCTCTGACTCAATCCAAATTTCATAGAACAAATTACCTTAATAAAAAGACTTGTGTAAAACTTGGACTCGGTCAAAAGGCCATACCCAAGGACCTAGAAGGCCACATGTGGCCTCCAGGCTGTAGGTTCCCCACTCCTGAATCATACCATCCTATCAACATATATCATACCATAAGCAGCCAATGGAAATCTCCTGAGAAAGTGGAGGGAGCCTTCTAATTTGCTTTTTTAAAATAAAGTATTTATTCATTTGTAGATTACATCTTATTTTTAACAGGACTAGACTCAAACACTATTTTACAAAATTAAGAGGGATGTAGTTTCTTCCAACCACTGTGTTAGGCTTAATAAACAGCAATAAATCTGGAAAGGGTATTATTCTGTCACAAATATTCAGAAGTTTTCATTGAGATTCAGTTAAGCTATGAGGTCAAGCATCTTGCTCAGTAACCGAGGCCTCCATGAAACCAAACTATAAACATAAATAAAATCTCTCTTCTCTACTGCATACTTTCTAGATGAAGAATCCCCTTCCAAAGCATTTCTCACATGTAAAAATCAGTATTTTATTTTTTTCCAGTCAGAAATAAAACAATTAGAAGCTAAAAGTTGAAGCCACATTAAAACTAAGTTTATAAATCATGTCAAAAAATAAGGACCCTCCCCTTCCAATGTCTATGATTAAGGATAAAGGTTTTAAATCTGAGAACATTCTTTTACATATGGAAGTATTCTTATTCTTCCCGTGTAAAGATGGCTTCCCTACTTCTCTACTCATTAACAGTATGTATTTTACACAGTGGCCTCAATACAATGATTTGCATAAATCAGACAATTTAACAGATTTAAGCAGCCAATGTGATGGGACCAATTGTTGCTTAAAAACCAGAACTTAATTCTCTTTTCACTCAGCAGCTATTTACACCGATATATACCAGATAATTAGTTTTCCAAATTCACTATTATGTTCAATTTATTTTAAAAAGTGAAGTAAAAAAAAATGTCTGTAAAAGGTACTGTCCTTGAAAACAATCAGTTTTGTCAAAACACAGGTCCTAGAAATTTAACTCCAATTAGAGGTTCAAGAAAAAAAAAAAGGTTCATTCTACGATTTTACTTTGCCCTCAAGTATCCAATTATTATACTCATTTATCTAGTATGGACAATTTCTTTAGGACTGAATTGGCAACAAGTTAGCTCACTATAGCCAATAGATGACCAAATTACCCTCTCAACATGGGGTATATGAAGAAACCACATAAAAGAAAGGAAAGCCAACAATTCCATTGCCAGTCAAAAGCTATATGGTCCAAAATGTAACTCTAGAATCACAGTAAATCCAAAAAATACTAATTTTATTTTCAATAACTTGCATGCAGATGGAAAAGGACTAGCTTCACAAACAACAAATGGAGATACTATAGGCTTTCTTCAGCCAGAAAAATTTACTTGAAGCTTTATATTAACTATGCTATCAAGTCACTCCTATACCAAGCCACAGGAGGGGAAAAAAACAGTTACTTTCTAAAGGCTTGCAAAAACTGAATAGCAAGGCTCTGTATTTCCAACTAAAAATTCTATATCACTGAGGAAAGTATTGTTTTCAAAAGCAGAATTCAAAGTCAGGGTTGGCACTAACACTTTGATTACCTGCTATCATGGGAGTAGCATTCTAAATAGTCACAAGCAGCAGGTAACTTGGAAATACATCCATTTTCCCCATACCTGTATTTTTTCCCCCTTCCCTAAGGTTTACCTAAAAGAAATCTTACCATCTGCCTCATTGATTTCATTCATGTTTTGTTCAAGAAAATATTAAAATCAGTTTGCATTAATCATCAACCCAACTTAAAAGGTATGTGTTAGAGATGGGCTGGGAGAATAGTAGGTGACTGAGTAAAGTCACTGCTGAATTTTACTTCAAATAAAAATGGATTAGAGTTGAATATAAAATTTTAAATTTTACATTTTAAAATGAAGGCATTCACTCATTTCTTCTGATTTCATAACAATTCGTTAAACTCTACATTTGGCCCAAATCTGTTGGCTAAATAAATAAGAAAGTAAGTATTAGATGATCCATGAATACTTGTGATACCAGAAAAAAATAAGCGATTTCTGAAAACCAGAAAAAAAATGTCCATATGCTCTTTTCATTCTAAAAGCCAGAAGTTCAAGAGGCCATTGGAAAATCTGAACAACTTTATCACTATTCAACTATACCCAACTTAGCAGAAAATAAGATTTCTATTTGTGGGACTGATGTGGCAGGCATGTGACTAGAATTGTTGGGAAGGGGCACATCTTAGGCTATGATTTAGCAGTATCCCCTAGAGTGTAAAGAGCAGTACTGAATGGCTCCAGTGGGAAATGACCCCAAGGAATGTGCTTTGAATTTGATGCCCTGAAGAGCAAGATGCCTTAGAAATATGAAAAAGGTCTTTAAAAGATTATTTTGACCCCTCTCCCTCTGAATCTGGGTAACAAAGAAAACATTTATAGTTCAGGATCTGGGGCACATCGTGATACTGAATACTTTTTTCTAGTTTTTGCTAATGTTTTCTAAAACCTTTGGCTTATAATTGTTCACATTACACAACACTGGAAAATTATACACGTGCCTCAATCAGCAGAAAATGAAAATAAAACCATCTTCTTCCACACTTCCTCCATGGGAAGAATAAATGGTTCTCTAAACCTCCTGCAGGGTTACACACTGTACTTGACAAAAGAATAGGGCAAACCATTCCACTTCTATAGTTTTGAGCAATAAAGTAGTTTAGCTAATCTTCAATCTCATCTTCCCAAATGTCACCATCAATATCCACAGCTTGAAACAACCTGGAAGACCATAAAACAAAATGCATTTTTATGCACTGGGAAGAAATGAATTATGACTTCTTTTCCTTTTTTCCAAGAACATCTTTGGCCCCTCTTTCCTGATAACTCCATTACAGAACTTTACTTCTAACTTTTTAAGCACTCTACTACAGAAGGGTGAACTCAGTTCCAAGTATCAGCTATGCAACTTTGTCCAGAGAGGGTTTGCCGAAACACCCTTGAAGTGGTATAGCACAATGTGGTTCATTGTTAAGTCATGCATCAGAGAGTTTGCAGACCTGGGTTCAAGCCTAGCCTCTGATACTAAGTTGTGTGACTTTGGGCAAGTGCATTAATTTATATAATCTTTGGTTTCTTCATCTAAAAGATGGGGCAAAATACTTGCTCTATCTTCTTCCTTAGCATAATTGTGAGGAAAGTGCTTTATAAACCTAAAAAGCTGAATAGAAATTTGAACATGTGCTTTCCTCCAGAATCCAAATTTAACAATCCAGGGCCAAGGATGAAAGACTCTTAACTGTGTGCACCTTCACAAGTATGTTCAGTTTTAAGGGCACACATGACACAGAGTGATTCCTTGGCTGTATTAGGCAGTTAAGGAGTAGGTATATCAACTCTTAAAAGCCACTAAGCCCTATTTAATGCTAATCATTCCTTAAAACTCTCTCCTTTTAGTTCCCACTTCCTAATATATGCACTTGCCAATTTTGCTTTCTACTCAAATTATTTTAAAACTAGTGTTTTATTTCTTTCACTATTGAGGAGTTCCAGGTCAGGAACAGTTTGTTCTTTTCTACATGTTCTCGGAAGGCACACAGTAGATATTTTTAACCTGACTAGTGTACTGAAGTGCAGTAGAAGGATCTTATTATAATAGAATTTGTTATTACATGGGTTTAGACAGATACCCTAAGTCAAATAATATTTACTCTGAAACATAATTACATAAAAAACTTTATAAAGTACAACCTATAAAGACAGGGACTAGTTCTGCCCCAGATACCAACATTAAAAAGTTCTACTGTAGCAAATCTTTAAAAAAAAAAAAAAAAGAAAGAAATCCTAGCAGTCTCCAAAATAACCCATATTTAGGGAACTGCTTCCTAATCAACCAGATATATGGTCCAGTTTATTGTATTTATTTAAGCTATTCTAAGAAGTACTAGAAATTACTGCCCACCTTAGGTCATTCCTGTGTAATACATACCGGTTAAAGCATGGGGAAGATGGATCATTGAAATGTCTATAAGGGTTTGCTCTAGATAGACAACCCATGCAAATCCAGCAGAAATACTGCATACAGCCAGTACATGTCATCTTGTTACACCCATCTAATTTCTACTGAGAGAAAAAGAAAAAGTAGAAATAACAATGCTATAAAATCAAAGAGGAACATAACACACACAGACTCTGCATGACATTAACCAGTTTTACTAGGATGTCTACTCCCTCTTCTCACAGTGGAGTCATACATTACTATTAATTTACTTCACTTTAATGTCAATTATTTTGTGAACCTATAAAAGCAAAGGAAATTTTCAACAAGTGCTCACGTACTTGCTATAGCAAAAACTTTTGATTTATGGCCAGTCCAAACCAAGCAACATCTGGCCTTCAGAAATGAAAAATACAGGGATAAGATAATACATACTTAAAGAAGAATTTTAAGTTCTAATCAATTTGAATCTCACTAAATAATAATTTAAAACCCTCCCACTCCAATATACAGCTCTTTGGATGTCAGGATCAATTGGCTCTGATGTCATTTTTTTTTCATAGGGACTGTTATACAGGCAACCAACACCATTAGGCAGAGTTCACTCTGAGCTAATGGAGGGGAGGAAAGGGGGAAGAGCTGGAAGGGGAATTCATAATACAGGTAACAAAGAAACAATATTTGGCTTCAAAATGCATTTTCTCTTCTTCCCAGATGATTTACCCTTCCTATTTAAGTTGTCTTGAGTTTACATGAAAATCTATTTGTATTTCCTGAGCATATACTCAGTACCAAAGTGATACATCCCAGGAGAAATGTGAATGGCAAAAGGCCAGCTTATGATAAAAATAGGCCTAGAATAATACACAGGCCTATCAAAGACCATAGCTACAGTGTGACCACCTCCGAAGCCAGTTCACTCTTATGTCGTGGATATGACAGAAAGATATCACATGAGGCCTAATGGGAAGAAAGTACTTTGAAAAATGTGAAGTGCCACATAAACATAAGACATGACAATTGTAATATTCAATAGTGAAATCTGTATCTTCCAGGTAATGAGATTTAATAATAAGACAAATTTGTCCCCACAGACTCACCTCTATGTGGGTGCCACAGCAAGGGCAGCTCTTCGAGTTCTTCTCTAGCCACTCTTTACTCTCCATCTCTTCTAAGGCTTTCTGAATCACTCTTTTACCATACCTCTGTTCCAAAAATCGTTTATTGGTCTCATCTGCTTCAAGATACTCATTTCTCAAGTCAATGAGCTTTTCTAGAAAGTGAAAAGGAAAATAACATTTTGTATAAAGGCAAACGTTCAAGGATGCACGTTCACCAATTTTTCCAGTCAGCCGCCCAATAAGATTATGATCAGATACACACACATATATAAAAGCAACTTCTGCTTAAAGACAAGCTATCAGTTCAGCTCTGCCCACCCTGGGGCCTAAACCAAAGGAAACAAAATGATCATGGAATCACTCTTCACATTGAAGTCTAATCTTTCACTTCCAAGTTTAAGCAGGCTATCTACTATCTGGATACCCACCTCCACTTTGCATTAACCTATTTTCTGACTTTCTCACAGGATCACGAGATCAGCAAGCATTTATTAAACGCCTACTATATACCAGGCTATATGCCATATAACAGAGAAGGAAACAGTAAACCACTCATTATCTTTGCCAAGAAAACCCCAAAGGGAGTCACCAAGAGTTGGACATGACTGAAATGACTGAAAGCAATAACATACCAGGCTCTCTGCTAAGAGCTGGGGATAGAAAATCGATAAGCAGACCCTGCTTACAAGAAGCTCCCACCTACTAATGGAGTAGACAACTACGTGCAAACAAGATACATACAGGTTAAAATGGAGAGGACAAAGTCCCTAATTAGAAGAGGTGAGAAAAGGATTCCTGTAGAAGACAGGATTCTAGCTAGAAACTGAAAGAAGTCAGGGAAGCTAGAAGGGTAGATATGAAGAGGAAGAGAATTCTAAGCACAAGGGAACAATCAGTGAAAATGTATGAGGTCAAAATCTGGGAGCATTTTATGTGCGGAAAAAAAAGATTGCTAAGTACAAGGAAGGGGGTGTGTGTGAGTCCTGGTCAATTTTAGGAAGCTCAGTTTGACAGCTGAGTGGAGCATGAATTGGAATGTAAAGACCAACTAGGTTACTGAAATGGTCTAGGCATGTGAAAATGAGGGCCTGTACTAGGATAGCAGCAGTGCCAGAGGAGAAAAAGGAGAAAACTGGCCATATATGATAGCTATTGTGACAGCTGAATTGATAGGACTTGGCAACTGATTAGATATGAGTGCTGATAGTGAGCTGAGGAATCAAGGACGACACCTAGATTGTGAGCCTGGGTGATTGGGAGGATGGTAGTGACAGCAATAGCAAAGTTAGGAAGAGAGAAGGGCTTAAGGAGAAAGATAATGAGTTCAGTTTTGGACATGCTGAGTTTAAGATGTCTACAGGACATCTAATTTGAGATGTCAAAAAGGCAGCGGGAGATGTGAAAATGGACATCAGGTAAGAGGTTGATAAACAGATCTTAGAATCATCTGCATAAAGATAATTAAATACACAGGAACTGATGAGATTACCAAGTGAAATAGTAACAGAGGGAAACAAAAAGATGGCTCAGGAGAGAACCTTGGAGGACAATGGAGATTAGTAACTGGGACAGGAAAAACCAGGAAAGAGTGATGACAGGCAGAAGAGCCATCAAGCAAAAATAGTGTCATGAAAACCTAGAGAGAATAACAAGAGGACAACTGACAGTGTCAAAAGGTTGTAGAAAAACCAAGTAGGATGAGGTCTGAGAAAAGGTCATTCATTAAATGTGGTGATTTAAGAAATCATTGGTTGGGGCAGCTAGGCAGCAGTGGATACAGCACAGGCCCTCAATTCAGGAGGACCTGAGTTCAAATATGGGCTCAGACGCTTAATAGCTATGTAATCCTGGGCAATAGCTTAATCTTGATGGCCTGCCTTTCCCCCCCCCGAAATTGTTTAACTATGGAAAGGGCAGTTTCATTCCAATGATGTAGACTACAAAGAGCTAAGAAGAGTGTGACAGGTAAGGAAACAGAAGCAGTGATTACAGAATATCTCAAGTTTAGCCAAAAAAGATAGGAGAAACATAATACAATGGCTAGGGGAAATGGATAAAGTGAGGATCTTTTTGAAGATGGAGACAGTTATATAAAGACTAGGGAAATAGCTAATAGACAAGGAGAGACTGTAAATCAGAGAGAGAATAGGGATGACAGCCGAAGCAGGTTAAAGATGGAATAGGATTACTAGTATAGTAGGGGTTTGTCTTAGCAAGGACAAAGGTCACATCAGTGCATGAAACTGGAGTAAAGGATATGAAGATGAGGGAAGAAAAAAATGGCTTCAATTTTCTCAGTAAAATATGTTTAAGGTTCTCAGTTCCCAAGTAGGTAAGAGGAGGAGGGAGCCATGGGAGGTCTGAGAAGGTATTAAAAAGAAAAGGCTAGAAAAAGCTACAAGATGAGTGGGATAGGTGTGATTATCATGAAAATCCGGTTGAGATTGTATAACATGATTTATAGCACACCCAGGCAGTAGTTTCATGATTTTTCTCCAGTTCTATTCAGCAGTACATGAGTAGAAGAGAAGGCAGCAGATGGTGGGAGCAATCCAAGGTTGAGGCTTGGCAGAAGAGCATCAGCAGTATTTTTCTCTCCAAAACTTTCTCCCCTACCCCTCAACCAATTTCCCTATTACTGTCAAGGGGACCATCATCCTCCCAGTCCCCTAGGCTTATAACCTAGGAATCATTTTCAACTCCTCACTATCTCTCAACCCCCATATTCAATGTTATCAAGATCTGTCAAATTCATCTTTGCAACATCTGTCTAACACAGCCACCACTCTAATACAAGCCCTGATAACCTCACGCCTAAACTACTGCAATAGCCTGCTGGTAGGTCTCTCAGTCTTGGTCTGTCTCTCCCCCTCCAATGCACCCTACATTCAGTCACCAAAACAATTCTTCTCAAGTGCAGATCCAATCATACCACTTCCCTACTCCAGTGACTCTCTTTCACCTTTCCAGGATAAAATACAAAATTCCTCCACAATTTTTACCCTGCCCTTCCCATCTCCCCTCACGCCTGACTGCGCAGATTTCTTACACCCTGACAAATACTCTTTGATCCGGTGACACTGGCCTCTTGGCTGTTCCACGAACAAGACATTCCATCTCTTGGCTCCAGGTATTCTCTCTGCGTGTTCCTCGTGCCTGGAATGCTCTCCTTCCTCATCTCCCTGTCCTGTTTTCCTTCTAGTCCCAAATAAAATCCCATCTTTGGGTCGTGACCACATATGGGGTTGTGTAACAATGTGGGGGTTGCAGAAAAATTTGGCAACAGTAAAAGTTTTCTGAATGCTCAATGACCAAAAATTAATTCAAAATCAAACATGTAACGAATCAGATGTTTCTGGCAGTATTTGCCCATATTGCAGCATGCAACTTCACTGCAGTCTTGGTTCTGAACACACAACACACACACTTTGCACTGCACATGCCCATCACATCACAGAACACCAACTAACACTGCCAGAAACACCTCGGCTCAGATTTGAGATTATTGTATGTTATGAATTACGGTGTTTTTACTGTACATACAAAATCGTTAAATGAATTTTGGCTTGGGATTAGGACAGAATTTCCAACAATTTCTGAAATGGCCCTAAACATACTTCTGCCATCTTGTATTATGTATTCATGTGAAGTGGCATTTTCAGCATTGATGATTATAAAATCAAAATATCAATCAACTCTGAAAAATGTTGAAGATGTTCTATGTCCTGCAGTATCAAATATTCCACCAAGATTTTATTCTTCACGTAAAAATAAACAAGCACATCCATTTTGTTAGCATGCAAATTTGCTTTCATCTTTAATAAATAGTAAAATTATATGTATATCAAAGAATTGTTTTAAAATAAATTTCTTTATGATTTATTATCTGTAAATGTCTAATTTGCATACCTATTTTATATACCTACATACCTGGGGTCATTTAAAAATTTCTCAGGGGAAAAAGTTTAAGAAGCCTAGATCTAATATACAGGAAGCCTCTCCCAACCCCTCTGGATCCTAGTGCCTTCTCTTTGAATTATTTCCTGTTTATCCTGTATATGGCTTGTTTGCACATATTTGTTTGCTTGCTATCTCAATCATTAGACTGTGAGCTCCTTGAGGGCAGGGATTGCCTTTTTTGCATTCCTAGCACTTTGTATCCTGCCTAGCCCATAGCAAGTACTTAATAAATGCTTACTGACTGACTGAACAGAATAAGGGAGCAAGGGAATTAAGAGAAGATGATGTAGAGTTAAACTTTCACCATGGGGTCAAAAAGTGGAACCTTGGGCAAGTCACTTAACCCGTCTGCCTAGGAAGCAGCTAGGTAGCTCAGTGGACAGAGTGCTGGGCCTGGAGTCAGGAAGACTTGAGCTCAAATCTGGCCTCAGACACTTATCAGCTGTGTGTCCCTGGGCAAGTCACTTAACCTCTATTAATCTTCATCTGAGAAGGAAAAGGCAAACCACTCCAGTATCTTTACCAAGAAAATTTCATGGACAGGATGGTCTACTGGGACACTAAGAGTCAGACATGACTGAACAACTAAATAATAACAAGATGTGAAATTAGGAGAATATTGCCAGTACAGAGGTAATACCCTGGGAAATTTGATTCCCCATTTTACTCAAACAGAACTCACAAGGAATTCAAATGATCTTAAATTTAAAAACACAAAGTTATTCAGCAATCCTGCTTATTTAATCTTTCAATATCTTCAGTCTTCTGTAATCTGCTTGCTTGAAAATATTGCCTTAATTCTTTCTTCAATTTTTCAAGCTATTATTTAGAGTATCCTCTTCTTAATACAATGGGTTTTGCTTAACCACATTTTGCATTTTCATTCATCCTAATGCTAGTGGAATTACTTAGCTAATATTTTTATTCTGTGAACTTCCTGCCTCTAATAATTAGAAACATTTTCCTTTTTCCTTGACATCTCTACGTTAGCATGACTATGTCATAAAGGATACATCTGTAACCTCAAAATAAACATAATCAACAAATTAGTATTAACAATATATTTTTAGGCTTCTTCTCAATTTTATTAATATCTTAAACCTCTCTGTATCCAGTTTCCATCTCTACCTCAGTATAGCAAATTGAAAGAATTAAAACGAGCTTTAGCTTCCACCTCTAGGGGAAAAAAATGAGACACACATAAGTAAAAGATAACACAGGTACTTGGGTTAATTGTGTAACTTGGTCAATTTTGTAGATTTTGCAGGGAAATAAAAATAAAAAATCCAACTTACCTGATTTTAAAAATCACAAAACAAAACCTATTTAATACAACCTAAAAAAACCCTTTCAATTCTGTATCATACCCAACTTGGCCCTACAGTGATGATGGAACTTCCTCTGCTTCTCCCTCCCCAGATGACATCCTCAAAACTTTACTCTGGTAATCTTTCTAGGGTCTAATGTAGTAGTAGTGTTCTTCTCAATGTCTTTGGAGAATCATAGTAAAAATAATTGTGATAGGACTAATTATGACACCGGGAGGCTCATCTGAGCACAAGAACTTCCCTTTAGATTTGAACATAATATATTTGTTAATTTAACTGTTGAAGAGTTAAGGATATGTGACTGTCAATTTTAGAAAACTTGTCATGGTCTAGATAGCGGTTCTCAACCTGTGAGTCGCGACCCCTCTGGGGGTTGAATGACCCTTTCACAGGGGTCACAGGAGTCGCCTAAGACCATCAGAAAATACATATTTCCAATGGTCTTAGGAACCGAGACACCACTCTTCTCTATCCGTCTCCAGGTGGGTCTGCCCACATGCGGATACACCCACATACAAGTATTAAAGGGTCGTGGCATTAGGAAGGTTAAGAACCACTGGTCTAGATGAACTGAAGTTTAAATTCTCCATCCTTGTTCTAAATTACACTGTATTAATAAGTAGAAAACATTTTTCTAAAAGCCAAGTTAAATTAATAGTTCTTTCTTTTACTTCCCCCTCCCCTAAAGCTATACAAATCCTTTTCAATTCCATTTCTAAATTAATACAATTACCTGCAGTTACTTTACATGGAGAAACTCCATGATAAGTCATTTTACAAAGTGTACAGAAGGCATAATTGCAACTGGAACAGATGCCCATGGTACATCCTGGTTCTTGCATGACAGGAGTCTGACAGCATGGCCTGGGACAATACACTACATCTGCCATCAAGTCCAAAGTAGACTGTAGAAGAAGGCGGTCATAACGTGCAAACAACTCTTCTTCCACCAGTTCTTTGACCTATAAGGAGAAGGGAGAAAAATCTGGTTGGTGCTACACAAATTTTGACACTGACTTTGGATCATCAGGAAATCCTTAGGATTCTGTCCAAAACCCATGAGTCTGCTGCTCAGAGATGTGTTAACCCTCTTGTCACCTTCAGATCAAGACACTAATACATGTCCAGAAAGGCAAAGAGACAAAGCATTGCTTCTTTGGGTTTCTTAAAACCATCATGCTCGGTTCAGAGACAAATTAGAATGAAATGCAAATGCAATCCCAGGACCAGACTTGGAGTTACTGAAGTTTACACAGTAACTCATTTCACTGTCAAGCTGATTACAAGTCCACCCTAGGCAGCCTTTGGATTCATTTTAACTAAAATGATAGCATATTATTTCAGATGAATATAGTGGATAAATTTATGGGCTTTAATAAAGCAATAAATGATTCTGATGATAACAAGGGAGCCTCTTGCTATACTTGCTCCCCAATCAGAGAAAGAGAGGTTCCCCCCAAAATAAGCAGTTACCTGGCCAGGAGTAGCAACAGAGGAGCACTTTGGTTCTGGACAGTTGAGACAGTGCACCTGGCCATCCCTGATCTGGATTTCAAAGTAGTCCTTCAAACAGGCTTTGCAGTAGACATGCCTGCACTCCAGGAAGTACATACACTCGCTGCCCAACTTCTCACAAAAGCAGATATTGCACAGGTACATCTTACTGTTAAAGCACTTTTTCTGCTGAGCTTGATCAAAGTCTAAGATTTCCCGTATGAGGCTGGACAAAGACTCCACATCCTGTACAGCTCTCTCATCCACAAATTCTTCCTGGTCTACTGTAGTGCCAGCTGCCCCCCCAAAATCTAGTTCTGTGTTAGGAGGAGCCAGAGATGTCCTGCTCTGTACACTCCCTTGGGGGCCCATTTTGAGCTCGTAGGGAGAGGCAATGTTCAGGTATGCTAGGGTTTCTTCTTTGAGAAACTGCATCCAGGCAAACAGGACCACACAGCCACGATGTTCTTCCCACAGGTTGTCTAAGTGCTTGCACAGAGCAGTTAGCTATGACAAAAAGGTAACATCATTGAGTATTGGAAATAAAAATGCTATTAAAAAAACCCTAACTCGACTCAGAATGATTTTCTTTTTAAGCTTTTACTTTAGGTCTTCAAACTGTATCATTATTTTCCTTAGCTGTGACATGCTGCAAAATGACTTGGAAGTCTCATCATCAGTTCATTTTCTGTAAAGTAAACCCTGTGTCTAAATACACCATAAAGTTAAAAGCTTAGAGACTCAAGCAAGCTAGAATACAGAAATCAGTGAATGCGTCAAAAGTACAGATTTACTGTAACAGAAATCATCTAACATGCTACATGTTCTAAAAAGACTAGGTTTTAGTTCTAGAGTGCTTCAGATTCTTTATTGTCCTAGCTCTTTTATGTGTCCTGGAATAGTTTAAAAGCTGACAAATTCTCCTTGAACAATATAAAATTTCATCTGCATTATAATTAGTAATGAAATAGGTTAAAGATATGACCAAATTTTTAAATTAGTCATAACTAGAGAAATCATTTAAGGAATATCTTTGTTTTGTCAAGTGCATTTTTTTATTAACAACTTCATTTCACTAACCTATGTGTTTAAAACAAAATTTAGTTAGTGAAAGGAATTAGATTAATGTTTCAGGTACACAAATGGGTCAGTGCAGTTTGAATGTTACATAAAATGCCTATGTTTCCTAAGTCAAAGAAGAAAAGTTAAAATTATTTGATTTTCTTCTCCTTAAAAATGGCATATTTAGACTGACAGGCAAAATATAAGTGTCTCCTTCCATTCTACCCTACAAAGACCTCTAAAACATGTATAACAAAGTTACAGTAATAACTAGCTTTTAAGATAAACTATTTTTTTTTTTTGGAAGGAGGAAGGCAGGGCAATTGGGGTTAAGTGACTTGTCCAAGGTCACACCGTTAGTGTGTCAAGTGTCTGAGGTTGGGTTTGAACTCAAGTCCTCCTGACTCCAGGGCTGGTACTCTATTCACTGTGCCACCTAGCTGCCCCAATAAACTATTTTTTTTTTTAAAGAAAACAAATCTTGGTTAATTTAAATTAATACCAACTAAAAAGGGACAGCATAATTGTGTTACCTTATAGTGTCTGATATTGAACATAGTTGAGCCCTTAATATTTGCTCATGATAAATTCAGTGTTAAAAGAAGAAATCTTTCATTTAAGTATAACTTTTCTCATAAGAAAAACCTATGCTGTTGCTCGTGCTTAATTCTATATTACAGAAATTTCCTAATTACTAATAATCAGGTGGTTAACTGCTCTTTCAACAATAAAATTAGATGAATCTCTCCTTAACCACGTTGCTGTTGTTCAGTAATTTCAGTAGTGTCTAACTCTTAGTGACCCCATTTGAGGTTTTCTTGGCAAAAATACTGGAGTGGTTTGCCATTTCCTTCTCCAGCTCATTTTATAAATAAAGAACTAAGGTAAACAGGGTTAAGTGACTTGCCCAGGGTCACAGCTAGGGTCCCATTTGAATTCAAGTCTTCCTGACTTCAGGCCCAGCATTCCATCTGCTGTATCACCTAACTGACCCATCTCCTTATCTAATCCTCTTCCAACTCCCTTCTTTCTTCATCCTTTTTTCCCCTCAATACTTCTGAAAAGGCAGTTTGGTTTGTCCATAGATTGGGGAGAGAGGAAGAAATCCAGTCTAATTCTCTATCACTGCCAACTGAGACTAAATACACAGGCCCAACTGTTAACTCCATCTTGGATATATAGTGCTAAGAGGTCAAAGCATCACATATAGAATCATAAGACTATAAAGAAACATTTAATAATAACTGATTTGGATGTCTAAACAATGAAAGTCGTAAATGAAGTCAAAGGAGCCAAAATAAGAAATGTAATTTTTTCACCTAAAAGAAGCCTGTTCTAATTACCTTAGATATAGAACACTATAACAGGATTAAGTAAATTATTCTCTATGGCTTATGTTATAAAACCATAAACACCTTAATTTTTCTATCTGCCTTTTTCTATCTCTTTTTTCTATTTCCTATATCCCTACTAATTTTTAATACTGTAGTAACAAAAAATAAATAAACTATTCATACAATTAAAAATATTGTAAAGCATACATTGAATTTGTTGTAGAAATAGCAAAACAACAACAACAAAAAAACACAAAACAAAAAATAAATCCTACTAAATTAATCCTACTTCAATTATCTACCTTCGGTTACCAACTTGCCAGGCAGTTTAGATTCAAGTAGGTCACTATTTTCTTTTATCTGACTTAACTGAAGTTCTCTGCCACTAGCTCAGATATTAAAATTTAAAGTACTATTTTTTAATTTTAAAAGTATAATAACCTTTTTACAAATTCTAAGGTGGCCTATTTTAATCTTGAAACATGTTTCCTCGTTCTCTATAAGCATTGTCATAACTTAATGATATTTTAAAAAGCAGAGCTGGAGGAGGTGAAAATTTCATGACCAAAAATGAAAAATGGGCAAGCTACTTATTCTTTGCACTCAGCAAATGATAGCTTATCTCTTAATGCTCTTCATTCTATCAATATTCAAAAGGATTTTGACAAGTCTTAGTGCTCCTGAACCAACATCTGTGCCTGAATGTTTCATATTATGCCTAAAGCCTTTTTTCTTTGCCCAAAATAGAATGAAGTGGTGGTAGAAAAACAACAAATTGCAGAGGAAATATAGGCACTTAATATGAGGTGATTGGCCTTAGAGATATATTTGAGATATTTAAATAGCTTCTAGAACATAATATTACTGCTTTTATGAATTCAAATATAGAGTCCAATTAATTAAGAAATGTTTATTCCTACAAAGAGTAAAAAAAGGAAACAAAACCCCTTTTTATGTTTACTTAAGAAATTTGCTTCTTACAACATAAACTCAATTTTTAGTCCTTTGCAACTAAATGAGATTTCCTTTGAAAAGAAAAAAAAATTTAGCTGGGAAGCAAAAACAAAGAAAGAAGCAGCACTAACTCCCAGGGGAAAAAAGACAGGGTATTAACTTTGGAGAAAGTATATTTTTTTCAATTTTGATATGGACAAAATTAGAAAACTGCAAAATGCTAAAAGAGAAACAATATACTTGATTTCAAATTATTTCTACCACAACCTACAATGGGTCCACATTACACAAAAAGAATTAAAACATTTCAGCTATCTCCTTAAAAAAAAGTATTTTCAATTATAGAGTAACAGAGTATTTGAGTTGGAAAGAAAACTTTAGAGATCATAGGATCATAATTTAGTCCAAATCTCATTTTTTATAGATGAGGAAACTGAGGCCCAGAGAGTTAAAAAATGACCTGCCTAAGATCATACCACTATAATTAGCAGAGTTATGATTAGAACCTAGGTCTCCTGATCCCTAGTTCAGTATATCAGTTTCTCATTAACAGCAGGATTTATAAAAGTAAAAAAAAATTTAAAGCTATTCCTTATTGTATTGAATTTCTTTAATGCCATTAAGATGAACATCAGTTAAGGAAAGATTCAAGTTCCTGAAAATGGATAACAAAAGTAAGTTTCGAACCTAACCTGAGTTGGTGAAAGCCATTTGCCACTGAGGGTGAATGCTGGAGGGGAGGTTGATGGATAATCTGGTGGAAGTTCAAAATTCAGCACAAGTGGAGGCAGAAAGCAAATTGTATATTCAAAGCCACCATTCTGGAGACACTCCGTTGGATTGCCTGAACCAAAAACAGGGAATTCAAGGATCAGTCAATATTTGAGTGCCCCACTGGGTGCAAAACAATGCACTGGTGGGATGAGAGGAAAAGGAATGGGAGATGAGTGATGGTGGTATAAGAAAGAAAATGGAGGTTTTTCCCCAAAAGAGAGCAATCTCTCAGCCCCCTAGGTCTAAGTCTCTATCCCTGTTTCTTTAATTTTCAGTTTTCCTTTCAAGGGGAAAAAAATCAGCCTTTAAAAATCATGCAAAACACAACGACCTGCTTAGTAAAAATATAATTTATTCTAGTATACACCATTTGATGGGATTCCCAACTTTAATGAGTCATCAAATTATACACACTATTTTAACAGCACAAAATTTAAAGAAAATTTTCAGAGAAAAGGGAAATATTTATCCTTACCGAACAGTCTTGTATGAAGCACTGAGATTAACTGGGGCCAGGTGTCATGGTCCATTTAGATTAACATGTGCCAACACACTGATCTTCCATCCGAAGGGTATCTTGCTCATGTAGGCCAGCATTTCCACAACCAAAGTTTCACTTGTATTACCTTACTTCCTTTTCTCCAGTTCTCCTCTATACTGTAATAACTTTTGGGGGAAATTACCCTGAGATCCTTCTGTGATGTCTGCGACATCCTACCTCCTACTTTGTTTTTTGTTTTTAAGCAAAAGTTACTGAGTATGGCAGCAAACACAAAGGTAGTTAGGAAGAATTTTGGAAGCCATTTTGTGAGAAGCATAAACTATCTGGAAATTCTACTTGGTATTCAAGAAAACAGCAACTAAAAATCTATTCACCCCTTTTATTTAAGTTATCAAAGAGGCATGCAGAAAGTTATTTAGGTTGTCAAAGAAACATGCAGAGAGTGGTTAGCCACTCTCCTAATTATGTCCAACACTTCAAGCTATAACAATTGTATCAACACCTCTGCCAGGAAAACCAGAAAATGCTGCATTTAGAAAAATCTCTTTAAAAGTGAACGAGAATGAAGACTCACCACTCACAAATATTTTGAAATTCTGGGGCAAATCCAAACATATTCTGGTTTCTCCACCTTGAACAGACTCTGCTTTTTTAAATTCATCTTCATCATAAATACTTGCCAACGCCAGCAATTCATCCTCCTGGGCTTCTCGGTCTTCTGACGACATTTAATTTCCTGTGGAATTAAGGATATTCACTTAAATTAGTAAAACTGAAGATCAGAATACAAAACAGACAAAAACCCCTACAACACCAAAAAAAAACAACCCAGCACTAAAACCTACACAACAGGAAAGAAATAGCATCAGTCATGTAAAAGTCTGAAAACAAGGCAGGTATAATACAATATTTCCTTATTTCTAAAATAAAAATCGTATTAGAAATTGTTGCTTCTTGCCAGCTTTGATTAATTTGGTATTTTGTGAAGACTAATTTTAGAATAATCAGCAACTATAATATTGTTCTGATATTCTTATAATAGGCAATATGTCTTCTACTACTCTGTATCATAGTATATAGAACAGTGTCTATCATTAGTGTTCAATACATCATTTTTACGTAAAGATAAATGGACAAAAATTCATTTTCAAAAAGTCACCAAGGAATTTAAAAGTAGAAAAGGGATACAGTATTGTTAACATCAAACTGACAAAGATTTTTTTTTTAAATAGCTTTTAATAAACCTATTATAGGCAGTCTATGACTTAGATACAACCTAGTAAACACACTGCCACTTAGGAATAGCTATCCCACCGTGGTAATCACAAGAATTCCCTTTCCCTTCCAGTTGCCTGTGACATTCTCATCCCTTTTTCCAGATTCTTGCCTCTATTTATCAGAGAAGTAACAAAAAAGGAAGATTAAAGGCACAATCCCGTAGTCCTATCCCCCAGAACACTCGTTCCTTGTGTTTTGTCTTTTTAAAAATTGTAAACTTACTCATCAAACAGGTACATTTCCATATAAAGGTCAAAAAAGAGGAAGATGTGTTGGCTGCATATGAAACAGTAAACTTAGTATGTATATAGTTTTTAAAAGCATATATTTAACATGGTAGCAAGAAAGCTGCTATTTGTACATTGTCTTGTGAATCTGTTTTCTTTTGTGCACTTTAAAATTTTTTATTGATATTAGATTTACAGAGTGTTATTGGTTAAATGGATTGGGGAGGGCAGGCAGGGATTGCCTAGGAACCCTAGTTATAATTTACGACTTTATAACATGGCCTTTGTGGGGAAAAATTAATGTTTTAAATACTCAACTATAAATTTTTAGAACACAAAAATTAGAAATCTCCTATAGTTATATGCAGCTAGTTGGTACAGCAGAACACCCTGCCTGTAATCAGAAAGACCTGAGTTCAAGGCCAGCCTCAAACATTTACTCACTGTGACCCTCAGCAAGTCACTTAACCCTGTTTGCCCCAGTTTCCTCATCTGTAAAATGAGTTGGAGAAGGAAAAAGCAAGCCATTCCGACATCTTTGCCAAGAAAACCCCAAATGGAGTCATGAAAAGTTGGACATGACTGAAACAACAAAGTATGCAATGAAAACTTAAGAATACTGCTATTATTACTGGTACTTTTCACTTTAAGAAAATCCTGATATACAAAAATGCAGCTTGATACAAATTCAGAAATGACCATTCATATAACAAGAAGTTTCACCTCAGGGTTCCCCTAAATAGATACCATTCTGAGCTAGCCCTCAGGGATTATTTAGTCTACTCCCATCATTTTTCAAACAGGGAAACAAGGGCCCAGAAAGGGTGATTTACACAAGGTTATACTGCTAGCTGGTGACAGAGCTGGCACTAGAATCCAGTTCTTCCAACTGAACTGCCCAGTGGACTCTACCTCACCACACTGTCTCTCAGTAAGTCAATGATTAAGAAGTCATCCTCTCCAGAGCTTTTTAGAACACCTATTGTATAAAATACAAATGTGTGTTTTTATTATTGTTCACAAAATAACAAAATGGCAAAAATGATTTGTGGGACAAAGTTATTTCTTGTTGAAATGTTACCATTCTCAAGCTGCATATCTACCTAGCATTAACTGGAAGGTTTCAAAATATTTGCTTTAAATAACCTTTAAATAACATGTCTAAGAAAATAATACCTAATATTGTAACTGGCATTTTCAGTCTAATTAGCTTGGGAATATCACTAATTTCTTTTATTTTCCTGCAAGAATTACCTAAAAGGAGTTGCTAAAATTGGAAACTAAGGTTGGTATTTTGTCATTTGTAGAAAACAAGTAATTATAGTAGTGGGTATTGGGTTCTCTCAAAATGTATATTCTGAATTCTCATTATCTTTCCTTTAAATGAAACACTACACACATGCCCAAACGGAACTACCAACTTCCAACTTGGTGGTTAACTTGCTTAGGCTATCTAGATAGTAAATTCCTCAAAGAGAAACTTTGAAGCACTCAGCTTGCCCTTCACCATCACAAACCCCAGATACACTTTAATTTTTCTTCTTTCTTTTTTTCCTTACCCTTTTATTCTTCCTTTTCTTGTCCTTTCTTACTCTCTCCTGCATAGGCAAGTGACATCTGCGGGCATTGCTTGAGAATGACTGTAATCAAAACTATAGTCTTAAATGTGTACACACACGCACACACACACACAACCCCTTCTCATATTGCAAAGGTCCTTGCAATTCTTAATTTCATAATAATGCCTGTTTCCAAAATATAAACTATGTTAAGAAAAAAGTTAAGAATTTGGCACATAGTTAGCTCTCTCAGTTATCTGAAAGGAGCCTTATGGAATTCAGGTTTTGGTTGTGAAATCTGACAAGTTTTGTATTTAGTGTAAAAAAATATAGCAAAAATCTTATTAGTTAATCTCTGACAATTCAGCTGCTTGACATGTTGCATTCTTTATGAGGAAAAATTCTGCTAAACAAATTGGAGGTGAAAACAAGATAACTGTTTTTCAAAATGAGCTAATTATGAACAGTTCATCTACTCATTAAAAATAGGTTTTACCAATCCTCTATTTAAAAATACTTTGCTAGCAAGCAATTTTTTAAAGGCATAATGTATGTGTGTGTATATAT
>CM053585.1:299769083-299823692 GCA_028646515.1 Pseudochirops corinnae
GATGTAAAGGTGGGAGCCGAGGGCATCTCAAATCCTGACTTCCACCGGTACTGCGCCTCCGGCTTGAGAACTGGGTGGGTGGTGAGCAAGCCTTAAGTGGTTATCAAGGCACACAACCCCCTCCTCATTTTATCGAGTGGGAAGCTGAGGCTCAGTGGCTTGCCCAAAGTCACACAAGAGAATAGAGCATTCATTCATTCATTCATTCATTCATTCATTCACTCATTCACTCTTTCTGCTAAGTTTCTTCTAGGTGTGCCCCCAGGAAGTGCCCTAGTTCTCTACAATTTGTTTGCTTCCCCCTCATTTGCTCGGAGATCACAGAGAACCTCGGAGGTCACCCCACCTTTGCAAATTAGGAAATGGAAATCACAAAGTTTCCACTGTCTGCCTCTCTGGTTTGGTCCCTGCTGTCACTAATTAACTGTGTAAACAGTCCTGGTCAAATCACTTCACCTTTGCTCAGTGATTTGTCCAGGGAGCTGGACCTCACAAGACTGTTAGTATCAAAGGTCATCAACACTTCTTAACATGTATGCTTAAAAACTGATCCCTGTTTCTCCCTTCTCTCCAGCTCTTGGTGAGTCCTGCAAACTGCACTGAGCGACTTTGAGCTGCACTGAGGTCAGAAGGACAAAGGACTAAAGCAATTCCCAGTACAATGTTTGTTTTTTTTTAATTTTTTGCTTTTTTTTTTTTTGGAGAGGGGAAGGTAGGGCAATTATGGTTAAGTGACTTGAAGGTAGGGCAATTATGGTTAAGTGACTTGCCCAAAGTCACATGGCTAGTAAGTGTTAAGTGTCTGAGGTTGCATTTGAACTCAGGTCCTCCTGACTTCAGGGCCACCTAGCCACCCCACAATGTTTTAATATTGTGTGGAGTACGGGGACCCCAAAAAATCCCCTATCCAAGAAAAATCAAAAGTCAGAGGCATCTTGAGGAAGGAACAGAAAGTTTTATTGGAAGAGGACAGTCCTCTTCATGGAGGGGAGGAGGAATCAAGGAGAGGAGGCTGCGTTACAAAAGATAGAACAAGAATTTGTACCTTAAGGTGGTCAAGCCCCCCCTACTCCTGGCTGTCCCTTCTCCCATTGGTTAGGAGGCAGGCTCTCAGTCTTGGCATGAAATCTAACCCAGTGGTGCATAACAAAGAAGCCCACCACTATCTCCTATTGGCAGGGAGGAAGGAAGCCAGGGTATCATCCATGTCCTTATTTGGTAAATGCCAGAGCAAGGGAGGGGAAAAGGTCACAGGCAAGGGTAGAGGTCAAAAACTCCTGAAAAAGGGCCTAATGCTGATAACAGCAAGGGAAGGGGGGCAGAGTCCTAGATTGTGTAAATCCAGGACTCAGGTCTGTCCAGTCTTAGAAAAGTCTATCTCTGGTTTCCAGATAGTTCTCTCCCTTCTCATTCTGAGGAGTCTTCACAGAGGGTGCAAAGAATGTACCCCACTAAATATTAAAAACGAACATAGTTTGGGTTGAGAAACCCTGTTGAAGGTAAATAAGAACCCTTCCAACTGCAAAATTCTATGATTTTATGGTAGGAGCTAAACAAAATGGTTGTTAAATTGAACTGAGACCACTGAGGTACCCCCACCTAATGGAGTTAGCCCGTACCCAGAGTTTAGATCTCTTTTCTTTCCAGGATTTCCATGTCTCTGTACTTGGGGGAAGTCAAAGTTCACCAGACATTTTTCTCCTTGATCAGTGGGGTAGCAAGGAATTCCCATTTATCTCTTTTACAATCCCCCCTCTCCCAATTGAGTAGACATAATTACAATAGATTATGTTTATAGAGAGCTTTAAAAGCAAATACTAGCTACTTCATAACAACTCTGTTAATACCTATGCCCATTTTATAGATGAGGAAACTGAGGTTCAGAGGGATTAAATGACTGATCCTATACTTGATGGGGTGCTGGGATGCTTTTGTTTGTAACATTCAGTGTAACTTCAGTTTGTAAAATCTCACTTGTGTTTGGGTACCTATGTTTGTAAAAGCCTGTGTTATTAAGTTGTAAAAATCACACTTCCCCCAGCCTGAAACCATTAACTCTGCCTCTCCCCTGAGGGAACACTCTGCCTAACTACAGTTCATGAACTGCTTTATCCCTGCTTGATACAATAACAAGATATACCTATGAATCCTTCACAAAAGCATTTTATAAACAACCACTTTAGCTTAGAGAAATGTAAAGCTCCCTTGTTCTAGTGGCCAGCTGTACCCATGAATCCTTCAATGCACTATCAGTAAGCTAACTCCTCTCAATTAGGCACATCCTGGATCCCCAGTTAGTCTAGTTTCCCAACCTCTGTCTTGTCAAACAGGACATTGATGGGTAACAGACTGGACACTTCTCAGTCAATGTTGACCAGAAAATGACCTAGTGACATTTCAAGGCAAAAACCATGGTAGGCCTCCCCTCCCCCATGGGCTTTCTCCCAGTGAATTATGGGCAATACTCCTGAGCAGTTGATATGAAAAGTGCATGTCCCTTTAAGCACTGACCACTCCTTATCTCCTCCCTAATCCCACCCTTACCCACCTAGTTAGCATAATTGATACCTGATTTATGGATTTATCACTTTATAACTGGTACCTTGAACTCCTGCACTTTCACAGGCTCTTAAGACCCATCCCTGCCCGCTGAAAAGTGTAACAATAAACTTTTACAATCCAAAACTGCCAAGATTGCTTGAGTCCAGAGAATTCTTTTCAGACTAAAAGAACCCTCCCAGGATTTCCTTGGAGAAAACCTTCTCCCTCTTCAGTCACACATTATTAAATATCAGAAAAATATTCAAGCTCAAAGATTCTTTAACCCCAAGTCTAAGTCCAATACTATCTGCTGTGTTAAAACCCAGATCAGTACTATCCACTGTAGTACCCCACTGGCCCTAAAAGAGAAATTAATTTAAGACTTTCAGGATTGGGACGGCTAGGTGGCACAGTGAATAGAGCACTGGGCGTGTAGTCAGGAAGATCTGAGTTCAAATCCAGCCTTCAGATACTTAACACTTACTAGCAGTATGACCCTGGGCAAGTGACTTGACCCTAATTGCCCTGCCTTCCTCCCTCCAAAAAGCAAAAAAAAAAAAAAAAAAAGACTCTCAGGGTTACAAGCTAGCAGCCATAGTGAACCAGTATTCTGAGTAGCACAACTTTACATATGCATGTCTTCAGAGTCTGTCTTCAGCTCCAATTGTAAAATGTGGGGGAGGGAAAGAGGGAGAGTTGGAGTTCAGAATTCTTTTTCCAACCAGCTAGGATTGAGTGGCTAAGACTGTATACATTATAGATCATATTATAGATTGATATCATAAAAGGGCCACATTGTACAGTATGCAAAATAAGCAGAAAAGGAGTTGTTAAAGAGAAAGAATAATGCAGGCCTGGGGGGAAGAGCCAGAAGAGGGTTCAAGATTGGTCTGACTAAAGCAGAGGTTTCTGAGTGTCTAAGCATCAGCTTTTCTATAAAGCAAATGATTACCCCTCCTCCATTTGCGTTTTATAAATCTGAATTTTCATTGATCAAGTTTGACTAAAGCCTTGCCTGTAATTGAAATATAGCTCTATTGGTGGAAACAAAAACCTAGAAAAATCAGTCCAGAAGAATGAAATTCATTTGACCAAATTCACTAATGCCATTTTCACTAACAATCAGTGTAGACAAAAAAGAGAGAAAAACCCTTGCCTCCTCCCTACTTCAGAATAGAACCAAATGAAGCGCTCAGCCAGATGCTATTAGTAAATAATTCAACCTAAAGGAAAGTGTCTGGGCCCCATGAAAGAGCTCATACCTTCTCCATCACAGGCCAGTAGAGCTTTATTATTACACAGCAATCCTTGTGTCATTGGTATGCTTCCTTGTACCCTTCATTACCAAATGTATGTATGGGAGATTACACGATCCAATATGGGTCTATAGGATGACCCATAGGGACTTATCTAAGACAGGCATAGTCACAGGTTTAATTGTGACACCATGTGATGTCACAGACAGTGAATGGAGATAACTGATGATGATGACCTCTGAGTTGGAATTGTGTTGTCCAGGTTGTTAGTTAGTATTGATAAGCACTGAAAGTAGCCATGTTCCTATTTAGATTGATAAGCACTGAAAGTAACCATGTTCCTATTTAGATTTTAAATTGTTTTTGAGAGTATGGTTAGAGAAGTTTCTATGGTTCAGAGCTGAATTCAAAGTGGAATTTAGGAAAATGTTTGAGTTAGCCAGAATCTGATTACATTAAGAATAATGAGATTTCAGGTATTTTGATTCTAAGGGCAATATGCTTCCCTAGTGTATTATATTGCCTTTTCATGACCTGTTCCTTGGCCCAGGTTGTGAGAACAACACATCTAAGTAAGACACAAGTTTCCAACTTGAATTCTACCTTTTGACTTGTTAGTTCACCTTGAGAGTGATCAAGTCACTTAAACACTCAGAGTATCAATTTTCTCAACTATGAAATGGGAATAATGCTTTGCATGACCTACTTTATATATACCTATATATACTTATAGGTGTTAAGTAGATGGGACTTTTTTTAAACCTCAAAGTATTAAATGAATGTAAATGATCGTTGCTTTCTCCTGTGGCACCATCAAATCAGAGGATATTAAACTAAGTCTGCCAGGCTAGCAAAAAAAAAAATGAGATTGGTTTTAGAATTGTTAAACACTTTTATGTCTTTGGTTTTAGGGTGTCTTAGTCAGATAAGTCCTCTTGTCAGTTATGACTTTAGCTCAAGCTTTGTCCCTGCTTTCAAGGAGCCTGCATTCTAGTAGCAATATAGGTAGCCATAACATATCATATTTATATGATAAATGCATTAGACAGCTACAAAACTCAGGTCCTCTTCTTATTCCAAGTTCAGTATTCTTCCCACTACATTATTCTGCTTCTCAGTATTGATGATACCTAATGGGTAGTATGTAAACTTGGTCCTCTCTGAGAGTGAGTTTGATTAATCAATTAGAGAAATATTATAAGACCAAGATCAAGGTTCTAGATAAGGAACTTTAACTGACAGAGATCACTGATGGGCTATGCAGCTTTTTCCATTCTCATTTTGAGTCTAGACAATAGTAAGTGAGATTAGTTAACAAACTTGGAGACTCTAGATTATGAGATACAGTGAGTTTAGGTTATAGTCTCACTGGCCATTCCCAGATCATATCATTGACTATCTTGCCACCTGTCTTGTCATTTGTTGCAACCTCAAAAGGTGAGGTCCTAGAGGAGCTTAGCTACTCAAGCTTTGGAACTCATGCTGTCCTGATTAGTGAAAGCCAGTCCCAGATTAGAGCATGCCATCTGACCAGGCCATCTTCTTGCCATGAGTCACTCTGGAGCTGCATGGACCTATCAAACACCCTGGTCATAGGTGTTATCTTTCTCTATTACAATGTAAGTGCTTTGAGGGGCAGGGATATACATGCTTTTTCATGTATACCTTTTAGAGCTAATTGGTGTATGTTGATGTTGGGATGTATAAATTGGGCTGTGATATATGTATGTATATATGTATGTGTGTGTATATACACACTTGTAAGTCTTCTTTGAGCTCTGGAAGGCAGAGTACATTGAGAAATGAAGTCTCAAAAAATTAGGTATAGGAATTCTTCCTTCCCATTGGACTCTAAAACCAGAAACCCAATTTTGGAGTGATACATGGGTACAGAGAATAACTCTAGGTTACATCATTTCAGGAGAAGATTCCTGCTGGAGAGAAACTTCAGAGGATCATTAAATATAAAAGACTCTCTTACTGTCATTAAAAAGCCCATTTGAAGCACTGGATCTAGAAAAAAATAACTCGAGGGTATTGGAAAAAGTATACAGAGACCTTGATAATCATGGAAATGAAAGGAATCATCTCTATCTCTCTACAGCCCCAAGGATGAATTGTTGGTCCTAAAGTTGTATATATAGAACTAGTAAAAGCAACTATGTCTTTTCTCTCTTGATTTTAATTGTTCCATTATTAATGAGTATTTTCCACCTCATCCTCAGATGACCTCAGAATGACCATTCATAAGACGAACAGAGGAATGTTAGAAGCTTTCCTGCTAAGAATCTTTTGCAGTAATGTTCATTTTGCTTTCTAAATACTTGAATATCAACTGTCTCCAACTCAGTCTTGGCCTGAACACTAGATCCCAGTTAAAACAAGACACAAAACTGACTTGTTCCTTAGAAGCAGGTGTGGGAAATGATGGGAGGAATTTTGTTTCCATATAATTAGAAGTGCTCCTGTCTTTCGATAGCAGAATGTGGGTCAGAGGTGACTGGTTCTAATCAGAACTGTGATCTAGCAGGGCCAGGCTTCTGATCAGGTAGGGGGCTAGAGGCTTGTATGCATGCTTCCCAAGCTATGGGAGGGAAGCATGATGTGGGTAGTTCGGGAGGTTGCACCTAACCAAAGGAGAACAAGGCAGTGTAATGGAAGCAGTATAAAAGGGCTCACATTTGTCTGAGTCGGCGTACTCTATTAAGGGAGCTACCCATTTATTCAGAAGGAATAAATGTAATGAAAACCTTCCTGGCTTTCCAACGAATATCGTTTATTCCTAGACTGAGCATGTTTATAACACAGGTAACACTGAAGGCCTAGGATCTGGCTCAGAGTTCTCCCTCTCTGCTTGGTTTGGAGTAAAGAAGCCTTCATGCCCCAGAGACTTAGAAGAAGTCTTACAAAAAAGGAATTAGGAAGTAAGCTAGTGATGTGTAGCATGAGGCCTTTATTATAGTCATCTTAGCTCCTTCAAGAGAAGGGCGGAGGTCTAAAATGAGATACCTCCGGGAGGGGAATTCAGAGGGCAGAGGGGACAAGAAAAGGATATAGGCATGGTGGCAGATCTCAGGTGTGACATTCTACCAGAGCAAGAGGAGGAAATAGAGGAGGGGAGAGGAAATAATGGACAAAAATGCTCTTTGAACTAGTTTCATCTAATACTTCTGTTCTTTCACTTGCAGTCAGTGTGGGAGATAGCTGAGGCCCTGTTTCCTCCAACTACACAGAATCACACAAAAGCAACTTTTCATTAGGGCAACTTGACAGTAAAGGCTATAAATATCTGAGCTCATCTGATTGGCCTCCCACCTCTGATGACATAAGCAGGGAGATGCCAGGTATTGGCCTAGGGAAAGTTCGTACTGTTTAAGTATGAGGTGTTGATGTTTCCAGAAAAAGACAAGAAAATTAGGCATACCCTGAAGATGGAGGAAGCACGTCTAGAGTAGAGGCCACCACTTCAAGAGACACTAGACCTTCCCCTGCCCCCAAATCCAAGAGGTTATTTTGTCATATCAAAGTCTTATCAAGATCAGTCCAACTGGGCCTAAGAGAGGTTGCTATTTTTAGGAATGCTGTAATCTCTTATTAATGTGATCTGAACAAAGATAAAAGCATGTTGTAATATAATCTAAACTTCAGGTACATATATATGTATAGGTGTGTATGTATGCATGTGTGTGCTTATATGCACATATAGACACACACATATAACTTCAAAGATCTGTGATGTCATCAGAATAGTTAATCAACACAAAGGGTAACCTTTACACTAGACCGTAGTAGATGGTCTTCATTAGTTGGGGTAGCAAACCTGATAAGCCTCTGAATTTAGCTAGGCTGGTCCTTGAATAATAGACAATACAGTCTCCTGTTGCACCCACAGTAGAAGCCTTTCCAGCTTGATGGGACCCTATATTACTGACATGGCATTTAAGAGCCCAAGGTTATCTTTATGCTATGATGAAGCATCAGAAGAGGTAGGATTTCAGTAATGGAGGACATAACAATGATAACTTAAATTTTTATAGTGCTTTGAGGTTTGCAAAGTGCTTCCTCAAAACCATGCAATTATAATTTTTATCCATGAATTTGATTAAAAAGTCAAAGGAATGTTGCAATATAATAAAAGCCTCAAGGAATATGCTTATATATATATATGTAGGTATGTGTGTGTACATATATATTTATATATATATGTATATACACACACACACACACACACACACACACACACACACACACACAAACATACATATAGCAACAGCATTTGATACCAAGTGAAACAGTCTAGGACATTTGGGCACCTTCTAGAATGTAAGTGAAATCAGGATGGAGACAAGTGTGATATGAGGTCTTAAGTGTGACACAAGGAAACCTACTGGTGATGAAGTGGAAAGAAATATCTCTTGGATGCCCTAAGACAATCTCTCTTCACCCTGCTGCCTTAAGTGCAGCATTAAAGTATTTCTCAATATTATTCCCCTTCTTAGGGTCCAAATTACTCTTTGTCCCAAATGACAGGGCTTGGTGGGAGTTAAATTCAGCTCTTCCTCTTATAAGAAAAGTTGATTCAGCATGCAGGGAAGAAGATGCTGAATAGAAAAGAATAAATAAAACACAACAAAACAAAAAACCCAAACCAAAAAAGCCTCCTGATGTGATGAAGGAATTTCATGGGTGGCTCTTTCAATTTAAAAACAATGCAATGATACCTGAAGATGATGACTATATAACAAGGTTAATCAACAGTCAACTCTTGAATATTCATGCATGTTTTATCTTTGTGTTTCCTGATATATTTTCCAAATTTACTTTGTAAAAGAAATTTACTTTGCAATAACACCTTAAAATAAGCTTATAAGAAGAAACATATTTTGAGAATATACAAATACAAAAATTGAAGATCTAATTATCCAGCCCTGACCTCTCTCCTGACCTCTAGGCTTGCATCTCCCACTGTTTAAAAGACATCTGAAACTGAATTCCAATAGAAATCTTCTAAAACTGAACTCATCCCTCCTTCCCCTAAGACCTCCCCCTCCTCCTTCCTAACTTTTCTATTATTGTTGAGGGCACCACCATCCTTTCAGTCACCCAGCTTCACAACCCAGATGTCATCCTAGGCTTCTCACTCTTACCCCCTGTAACCAATCTGTCGGCAAAGCCTGTCACTTCTACCTTTAAACTCCCTTTCTCTTCTCTTGACACTGATACCACCTGGTTCGGGCTCCCATCATCTCACACAAGGACTGTTGCAAGAGCCTGCTGGATAGTTTCCCTCTGCAGTCCAGTACATCCTCCACTCAGCTGTCAATTTGATTTCCCTACAGCACAGGGCTGACTATGTCACATCCTTATTCAAAATAATAAGCTTCCTATCCCTGTAGCTTCAAAGATGAAATATAAAATCCTCTATTTGGAATTTAAAGCTTTTCACAACTTGGCCCCTTTCTACCTTCCCAGTCTCCCCTCTACAGACTCATTGATCCAATGACACTGGTCTCCTTGCTGTTGCTTGCGAATGACACCCCATCTCCTGACTCTAGGCATTTTCACTGGCTGTTCTTCATGCCTGGAATTCTCTTTCTCCTCATCTCTGCCTCCTGGCTTCCTTCAAGTCTCTGCTAAAATCCCATGTTTGACAAGAAGCCTTTCCTTATCACCCTCAATGTTAGTGCCTTCCTTCTCTTGATTTTTCCCAATTATCCTGTATGTAACTTGTTTGTACATGCAGTCAAGCCTAGGTTTAACTTTCCTGACTTCAGTCATTCCTGTGATTTTTTTTTAAGTAACCACATTTTTACTTTCCTGTTGGCAACTGCGCACATACAACTGCTTCCATACTCTGAGACCCTCAAGGATCTCAAATAGAGCATGAAACAGATATAGCTGACATTTTTTCAAGCCAGTGGGTCCTTCATGATGGCTGTGAAGGATAGAATCTTGGAGGTAATGTCTAGACTTCACCAGTCTCAGTCTCTTCCTAGTGACTAAAGTCCTAGCAACCTCTTCCTTGGTTTTCAGAGAGTGGCCAAGGCATAGAAGGCTTATAGTAGTATAGTATATAGTACAATGCCCTAACACTTCCATCTGACACAGAGAAAGATAAGATTCAGGTTAAAAAATGTTTTACTTTTAAGAATTTTGTTTGCTGCAAAGTATTTATGGTGAAAGTAGCTAGGTGGTGCAGTAGATAGAGCACCAGGCTTGGAGTCAGGAAGATCCATCTTTCTGAGTTCAAATCCAGTCTCAGATACTTACTAGCTTTGTGACCCTGGACAAGTCACTTAACTCTGCCTCAGTTTCTTCATCTGTAAGATGAGTTGGAGAAGGAATAGGAAACTGCTCCAGTATCATTGCCCAGAAAACCCCACATGAGATCACAAAGGGTTGAATGTGACTGAACAATATCAGATGAAATTTAATGCTATTTATAGTACTATAGATTTCATGTGTTATGAAAAGTGAATATTGTCTGAAATCAATGGTTTTCTGGAATATTTAAAAATTGAGATATTAGCACAAAAGGTTGTCGAATTCTAGGGACAAAAGTTTTGCATGTTACTAATTTCACTTTGTATACTGTATTTTATAGGTTATTTTATGGTTACTGTGCTAGGAAAAGTGCATATTATCAGAATTAATATTTTATTATAAAGAATTATATGCAGAAAAGTGTATTTTTAGCAATCTTTAGCAAAAGATTACAGTTTTTGGTGGTTCCAGGAACCTAAGTCCCTATTTCTCACAGGTTCAATGTATTAACATTAGATTTTTAAAACTTTCCCATGGTTTTCTAGGAATGTTAGACCCAGGAAAGTTGAGGATTGTCTGCAGTTGTTTCCATGTTGTCTCCTTCATTAGACCATGAGCTCCTTGAAGGCAAGGGCTCCTGTTGGCCTTTCTTTGAATCCCAAACACTTAACAAGGCACCTAGTGCAAAATAGGGACTTAATAAATGCTCATTGCCTGCCTATTATGTGTAGCAAATTCAAGCTATTAAAAAAAATTTTCCCATTGACAGATGAAATTAAATGCACATATATCCAAATGCTCCACCATGTTCCATAAACAGAAGACCTATCAAAAATATGAAGTGCAGACTATATAAAAGACAACACATATACGTATCAAATAACATATTTAATGAGAGACGTAAAAAGTTTGGGTAGAAATACAGGCTATAAAACTAACATGCTTATTTGTTCTACAGTTTAAAAAGTTAAAATTAAAGAAAATTGTGTATGACCATCTTGTGTTTGAGGTTCAATATTTTATTTGTTATCTGAGGAAAACTCGTAAGGAAGTGAGAGATGTTTTTCCCACTGACACCAGCAACAGTATATAACATCTCTAGATAATAAGTATGTGGTGATGCTGCTCACATAAAGGCATGTGATTATAAAGTAATTAGACTGATTAAAATAAGCATACTGGTACTTCTATATACAAATGAGTACTACTTCCTTCAAAGCAGTTCGCTGAGAAGGCTTTTTGCTTATTAAAACAACTCTGGTATTACCTAAAACATTTCTGGAACTCGACTTCATCTCAAGTCCTCTTTCTAAGCCTTTGGCCACCAGATGGCAATTGGGCAACACGTGGGAGTGTCATAAAAGCCTGTGGTCAGCAGATGGCAGTGAATACTCAGCACTCTGCTCTAGCTCCCTGGTGGATGCAAGAGTGCATGGCAGGCAGCCTTTTCTTGTTTCTTACAATTAAAGTGATTCATATTACTGAAACCAAGAATTGGAACACATGGTATGACATAAGATCCTCCTTTTGAAAAGCCTCATAAATGTATATTTCCTTTTCTTGGAATCAGGACGGACTTTTTTAGAAAATCCAAGATGTATAATCTCTGTGCCAAATACAGATAGGGAGGTAGCAATGGACATCTGCAATTTCTTGGACAGGAGGAAAGAATGAAAAATGGGCTTACCCTAGGCAGGAAAGCAAAACAAAAGGAAAAGGAGCAAAACTGTCTTTACTTTGTATATATGATACATGGAATCCAGGAAATTTAGAAAGGGGTTATTAACATGTCAATTAATCCCTATGACACTCAAAACCCCAGACTGAGGTGGAAAGTCATGAAAAATAACTTGATCCCATAGGAACAATGCAAAATTATACATACTCCTTACTGTCCACCTAACCCACCCCTCAACACAACCTTCTAACTTTCTTAGAGGCAAGTGGTACAGTGGATAATGTTCTAGGCCTGAAATCAAGAGCCTGAGTTCAAATCGAACCTCAGGCATTTATTGGCTATGTGACCCTGGGCAAGTCGCTTAACTTCAGTTTCCATATCTGTAAAAATGGGTCATGATAGCACCTACACTCTCATATCTGAGTACAGTACCTGGTACCTGGTGACACATAAATTCTTATTTCCTTCCTTCACTTCCCTCAAGGGTGGGAGGAAAGTGAAGGGTGGGTATACTACACAGAAGTCAATGAAAATATTTATGGGAGTTGTTGGTGTTTGGGAACTAGAGGTCAGTGGATGAGTTGGTCATAAATAGGATTAAGGACATAGAAGAAATTGAGGAAGGGGAAGAGGGAGAAAGAGGATAGATTAAAAATAGCATGAGAAAAGATGGTAAAGTGGAAGACTGGGGAATCCCCCAGACAAGACTAAAAACAGCACAGGAAGAACAATGAAACTAAGTCATTAGGAGTTGGGGGAGGGTAATAAAGAGAGAAAAGAGTTAAACAGAGTGTGCTAGTTAATACCTGGACATAGAATCATGTCAGCAGGCCTTATAAAGCAAGGGGTCTTATAAAGCCGCAGCGAGGAAAAGGTGAGGGAGTGGCTTTGTGGGGAGAGCAGGAGTGGCAGCTGTGACCACACTGTGGGGCCTGGCATGCAGATGGGAACAGGTGGGGACTAGGAAAGGATAGCTCCCTGTAGCCCTTCCCTCTAGGGAAAGGGATTGATTTCTGGCAGTAGCACAACAGTTACTGGACAGCACCTTCCCAGCAGAGGGTCTCAGATCTGAGCTGCGCTGGATTCTCATGCTCAGCCTCCATGGGAAATGCTATTTCTCTAATTGACATTTCAACTCACAGGCCTCCCTTTCCTGTAGGTGGGGTTTCCATAGGAAAAAGCAGCCTCTCTGTTTCCTTGCTCTTGCAACTGTTAGGAGTCTGAATCCCCTACATCCCATTTCACATGGTAAAGTCCCCTTTTAAGCTGGACTTTCTCCATCCTTTGCATGAGTGTCCGGACTGGTGCAAAAGTGAAGCTTCCTTTGATTCTCTCCAAACTTGGGGTTCACAGTTCTCTTCAAATGAAGATGGATTTGCCTGGAAATCTTGCTATTTTTTTCAGCATCTGAATATGGGACCTGATCACGCCAGCAAGTTTGGTGGCAAGAGGACAAGGCCAAACACTCCCCCAAGGAAACACCTGAGAACTTTTCCAGCCCCTAAGCGACTTTATCCCCTTCCAAATCCCATCTGATAGGGTGGTAAGCATGGCATTCTTTTTACAGCTTCAGTTGTCTGGTTTGTGCTGGTACTTTTTTCTTTCAGCAGGCAGTCAGGAGATAGCCACTCTCACTGTAAAATACCAAGTTTCAGAAGAAGTGCCACATGGAACAGTGATAGGAAAACTGTCAAAAGAACTGGGCTGGGAGGAGAGAAACAGGCAAGAAGGGGCTTTCCAGATTTTGCAGCCACCTCAGGTGCTTCCCATTCAGGTTGGCTCTAAAGATGGTTTACTCAGCACTGGGAGGAGGCTTGACAGAGAGCAGCTTTGCAAACAGAAGGATCCTTGTCTGATATCCTTTGATGTGCTGACCACAGCAGGCTTAGCTTTGATCCATGTGGAAATCCAGGTGCTGGACATCAATGATCACCACCCCCGCTTCCCCAAAGCAGAGCAGGAGCTGGAGATCTCTGAAAGTGCCTCTCTTCGTACCAGGATTCCCTTGGACAGGGCCTGGGACCTTGACACTGGCCCTAATACTTTGTACTCATATTCACTTTCTCCCAGTGAGCACTTTGCTCTGGAGGTGATCCTGGGGCCTGATGAAAGCAAACATGCAGAGCTTGTGGTGGTTAAGGAGCTGGACCGGGAGCTGCATGCATCCTTTGACTTGGTATTAACAGCCTTTGACAATGGGGATCCCCCCAAGTCAGGCACCAGCTTAGTTAAGGTCAGTGTTTTGGATTCTAATGACAATAGTCCTATGTTTGCAGAGAGCTCCTTGGCTTTAGAAGTTGGGGAAGATGCTGTCCCTGGAACCCTTCTCATAAATCTCATAGCTACTGACCCTGATGAAGGACCAAATGGGGAAGTTGAATTTTCCCTCAGTAAGCATGTGCCACCAGATGTACAAGACACCTTTAGTATTGATGCCAAGACAGGTCAGATAATTCTGAGTCAGCCCCTGGACTATGAAAAAACCCCTGCTTATGAGATAGATGTACAGGCCAGGGACTTGGGTCCCAACCCTATTCCAGCTCACTGCAAAGTCCTCATCAAGATTCTAGATGTCAATGACAACTCCCCAAGCATACATATTACATGGGCCTCTCAACCATCTGTGATATCCGAAGCTCTTCCCAGGGATAGCTTCATTGCCTTGGTGATAGCCAGTGACCTGGATTCTGGGGACAATGGCCTGGTTCACTGCTCCCTCAGCCAAGGACAGGGACATTTTCAATTAAAAAGAACCAATGGTAACACTTATATGCTCCTGACCAGTGCCATTCTGGATAGGGAAAGGTGGCCTGAATATAACTTGACGTTGTTAGCCCAAGACCAGGGAGAGCAGCCCTTATCAGCCAAGAAACAGATCACTATTCAGATCAGTGACATCAATGACAATGCACCCACGTTTGAGTTGAGCAAGTACAACATCTCCATTTGGGAGAATAATCTACCTTCTTCCCGTCTCATCACTGTTAAGGCTCATGATGATGACTTGGACCTCAATGGAAAAGTCACTTACCGCATCCAGGAATCTCCTTTTTCCCATCTAGTAGCTATTGACTCTGACACTGGGGAGATCTCAGCATCTACTACACTGGATTATGAACAAATGACAAGTTTTCAATTTCTGGTGATAGCAGAAGATAAAGGTCAACCTCGGCTTGTTTCTAGTGCCTCTGTGAAAGTCAGCCTCCTTGACACCAATGACAATCCTCCTATAGTGGTGCAGCCTGTCCTTAGTGGTGGGGCAGCCACTATTTCTGTGTTTGTGAACTCTTCCACTGGTCACCTTGTGGTCTCCTCAGAGACCCCTGATCCCTTTGGAGCATCCAGCTCTGGAACATCTTCAGTGGCCTCTAGGTCACAGCTGTTTCTCTTAGTGACCATTGTAGCCATTGATGCAGATTCTGGGGACAATGGAAATCTTCTCTATGCTATTCAGAGTGGAAATGATGCTCACCTCTTCTTCCTTGACCCTCACATAGGGCAGCTATACATCAATGCCACCAATGCCAGCAGCCTCATTGGCAGCGAATGGGAACTGATGGTTGTTGTCACCGATCGAGGAAGTCCCCCCTTGGAGACCAGAGCTCTGGTGAAAGTCACTTTCACCAATAGCCTTGATCACCTGAAGAACCTGGCACAAGAATCTAGCCCCTTGAGTATCTCAGCAGTGACAGTGATTTGCTTAGCTGTGTTGTTGGCCATCTTCTTGTTAATTCTTGTTCTGATTGTGTCAATCTGCAGAACTGATCGTAAAGATAACAGAGCTTATAATTGCAGAGAAGCAGAGTCAACCTACCGACACCAGCCCAAGAGACCCCAGAAACAAATCCAGAAAACTGACATTCACCTAGTGCCAGTGCTCAGAGGCCAGGCAGAAGATCTTATTGAGGCTGAGCTGCCCCATAAAGATGCAGGAAAGGAAAATGTCCCAGAAACAGGTTGGGACTCTCCACTGCAGGCTCCATATCTAACCCCAACATTGTACAGGACACTTAGGAACCAAAGGAACCAGGGAACATCCCCTGAAGATAGAGTGGTATTACAAGACACCTACAATCTCCTTTTCTACCATCCCAGACAGAGGAATGCCTCTCGAGAAAATCTGAGCCTTCCAGACCCCCAACCAACAACATGCCAACCTTACCCCAAGGCCTCAAAGAATTTGGGGAGTCCCCAGATGAAGCCATCCCGAGAGCAGGGGAGCAATCTGCCAGCACCAGCCCTTCCAGCCTCCACTACAACTCTCAGAAGGCAGCGAAATCTGAATGCCCAAACTGACCCAGACAAAGAACATCACCCCCACCAGATCCTGCGGAGCCTGGTCCGACTGTCTGTGGCTGCTTTCACAGAACGAAACCCCATGGAAGAGCTCACCATTGACTCCCCTCCAGTTCAGGTATTGTCAACACAAGCACCCTCTTAGAGAAAAAACAAATTTAATCCATGTAAAAGAGTATGGTTATGGTTTCTGTCTCAGGTGTAGTAGTGTTTTATATTTGACCTAACTCTTTGTTATTATATAATATATAGCAGACAGAAAATGACTGAAAATGAGGATTCCATTAAGTAAAACTGCTCTCCAATTCAAATGGTGCAAGCTCACGGGATATGTGGCTTTGTCCAGGATGGATAAGGCTATACTTTAAATACTAGAGCACTGAAATTGCTCGGCTGAATTTGTAATTTCTCTATGTTTAAATTGTAGTTATTTTCAACCAATTACAAATTTAAAAAAAAAACTAAAAAAAATGAATAATTTGGACTTGAAATTGAAGGCTTGTTTTTGTTTTGTTGTTTTGTTTTTTGATGAGGGCAGGGAGGAGGTAGGAGAAAGGAAAGCAGTCTAATACATTAAGTCCAGGAAAAGAGAAATCAGCTGGTGAGAGCCATGGAAAGACTGCTGGATTTGGAGTCAAAGGACCTGGCTTCTCTTCTTGGCTCTGCTCCTTACGTGATTTTTAGCAAGTGACTTAACTTTTCTGGGCCTCAGTTTCCTCACTTGTAAAGTGAAAGGATTAGACTAGATGCTCTGTAAATCTATGATACTAAATCAGGTTCGTAGTGCTTTACGTTTATGGCATATAGTTCCCAAACCCCTTCAGATTTCATTTGATCCTCATTTAACAGTTAGGGAGATTGATGCTCAGGAGGGAAAGAGAGTCACTGAAGGTCGTTCAGTTAGTCAATAGCAAACCTAGGACTTCCTAATCCAAGGCTCTTTCCTCTACACCACATCACATTCACAAAGTGGATCAGATGTATTCCTGTGGTGCCAAGTAGACCAGGCAAATTTCCTGGCCTCCAAGGACAGAGCTATTTCCTCAACCTTCCCCCAAGAACTTGCCAAAAATTCAGACTCATAGACTACCAGGCAAATAGCCAGTCTCCCTTTTGGGTAGTTTTAACATGGGCCCCAGACATCAAAACAGCCCTCCTGAGCCGCTCAAAGACAAGGGCAGACTTTGTCTTGGGGGTTGTTACTTAATGAGGACGCTGGAGAGAGGAGAGGAGGCATTAAAGAGACATTTTACTGTGTTAAGTGGCTTGTCATCCTGCTGTTTTCTTATCTGTCATACAAGTAGATAAGAAGAGGAGGAAATGGTTTGCTGCAGATAGCACTTTTAGAACAGACAGCTGCAGCTGATGAATGGGCCTGGTTCTTTGGGGCTGGGGTCGGGTGTGCTCCAGGAAATGGGATACTGACCCACTGACCCTTACTTCTTTAAAAACCTCACAGTCACAGTCAAATCCCAGCCTAGCAGCTACTCTTTTCCCCTTTCAAGGGTCTAACTTGCAAATCACTTTTGACATTGGGAATTATCAGACCTCTCTTCCTTTGGGCCCAGGGAGCTGAGTTCAGAGGAAAGATAAGCAGTCATCCTGGAGAACCTCCCTAAAGGCTGAAACACCGATCCTGGTAACAAAAATTAGAAAAACTTTTGCATTTGTAAAGCACTTTTTAAAAATATAGCTCATTAATCTCCATCCCTGTGAGGGACAGGAAGCAAATATCGTGACCCAAAAGCTGAGGGAGGTTAAATCCCTTGCCTAACATCACACAACAAAGGGATGATAGAGATGGGGGGGAAACCCAAGTGTCCTGGGTCCCAATCTGCTCTCCTTCCTTCAGCACTAGAGCCTTATGTCTCTTGTGATCAGATAAATGCTTCAATGTTGGTAAAAACAAACACACAACTCATTTTTGCCAAAATAATATTGTCTTGCTTTCTTTTCCTTCCCCCCTTTTCTGTACCTTACTGTTGCTTTATTATTTTGTTATATCAGCATACATGTGTGCATGGCACTTAGCCTATCTGAACTCCCTCATCTGTTCTTAAGACAGTAATTAACTAAACACCATTTGCAAAGAAATCTTGTGTGGCAATTTCCTAGAGCCTGACTGAGATTTTTTTTTTAAAGTTTGTTTACAAGAAATGTCTTTCCTCCTTCATCATACATCCCACCTTCATCTCTTTAATTGGTGAGGAGCATTACTTCTGGTCACCTTGCAGGGGACTGTGTGTGTGTGTGTGTGTGTGTGTGTGTGTGTGTGTGTGTGTATGTGCGCGCGCGCGCACATAAGGTGTTTTCTCAGCTCCCCTCTCCTGTAGCTTATAGCTTTCCTGGGTAAAGTAAGGGAGCTTGGAGAATCTGCCTGCCTCAGTCTCTGTCACTTCTACATTGTCCCCCTGTCCTAATCACACAAACATCTGAAGCCGGAGGAAACACTATAAAAAGAAAGCACAGTATTGAAGGAAACATCCGGCAAGGAAGTGTGCTTGGTAGGAATTGTGTAGAGTCAACAGATTTTTCCTGTCTTACAGCAAATATCCCAGCTGCTGTCCTTGCTGCACCAGGGCCAATTTCAACCTAAACCAAACCACAGAGGAAACAAATACTCAGCCAAGACCGGTAGTGTCAGGTAAGCAACACGTAACCTTCAGCTCCACTCAAGGAAGTGCCTTCAAAAGTCTTGGGCCTGTCTCTCTTTCCCTGGCTATCCTCCCACCCCAGCCCCTCTTGGCCTCATTTCTCTCAGGTCAGTGATTCCCGATATTCCTTGATCTTCAGTCTTTGCTCTTCTGGGTCAGAATTCCAGGCTTCTTTCCCCCACCCCCTGCCATCCTTCAGTCCCAGGCTGGGCTGTGCTTTTGCCACTATATTTAGGTCCTGGAGCTGTGAAGGAAATGATTTCATTTCTGATGCTCTAATTTCTTTGCAGATCACAGAGGTGTTTGGGCTCCCTTTGCACACAGGATATGTTTTGTTTTATATTAATAAACTTATTCCCTTCTTGTTTCGTCCCCTAAGCCTCACTTAAAAGGGCATTGTGTCAAGTGTGATGTTTGACCCCTGAGTAGGTTTCACTATTTCTGAGGACTCACAACTCATTAGTGAGCTAGATTTAGCCTCCTCTGAAAACGGCCCTGCTCCTGGGCATCAGTTATTCCACATGGAAGCAATCCTAAGAAATGATCTTTCTCTGGTTTCACTTGGAGGCTATATGTGACTGAGAGGAAGGAGGGGAAAGTCAATTCAGCAGGCACTTATTGAGTGTCTGGTATGAGCAAGGTCTTGTGGTGGGCACCATGGAACATGCAAAAATGGACAAGGTATCATAGCTGCCCTCAAGAAACAATTTAATGGGAAGAGACATGAGCACAGATGGACATAATACAAGGTAGAATATAAGTGCTATAAAAGAGGTACAAGTAAAGCATGGTGTGAGTACACTTGAGGGATCAGGAAGGGCTTCTTAGAGGAGGCAACATTTTGAATTAGATTTTGAAGAATGCACAGAATTTCTAAAAGGGTGAGTAGAGATGGAATAAATGTATTTCTGATAGAAGGGCCTTCCAGGTAGAAGGAAAAGCATGGGTAAGAGGAGGAAAATATGTAGTAACTGTAGAGACTAGTGAGTTATATAGATTGACTGGAACATATGGTATAATGTGAAGAATAATGGGAGATAAGGTTAGAAAGGTAGTTTGGGGCCTGGCTGTACAGGGCATAGAATGCCATTCTAAGGAGTTTGGAATTTATTCAGTCAGCAATAGAAAGCCATTGAAAATTTTTGAGCTGGGTCATGATGACAAGACCATGGAAGACAGCAGTAGATCAAGTAGACTTAAATATACTTTCTAATTGAGAAACCCAAGTTGTAGCTATTCGGAATTTACCCTTCTGGCCTAGAGTAGGTTCTGAAACCATGAACAGAATGTACTGGAGAAGGAACCAAAAGGGAGCCTTGCATAGATAATAGGCATTTAAATACTTGTCAAATTGAATTCTACAATGAGAAAAAGAAAGAGAGAACTCTAGGAAGTCTGTCACTTCCTCTGGTGATTTGGTTTCCTTTGCAGAAATGCAGGATTGGAGACAGACTGGCAAAGTGCCAGGGAGGGTGACCATGGAGAGCATGAAGCAGAAGATGGGAATTTGGACAATGAGCTGGACGTCTCCATGAAACAACTCTTGGAGGAAGAATTAGAGAGCTTGTTTGATCCACAAACAGGTAAAGGGCTCCTTTTGATCAACATTTGATCAATCTTTTGATCTCATTTGACTCTGATTAATTCTATCCCTTCAGGATCTTCTTTTTTCAGAACTCAAATTGAACAAATATTTATTGAGCATTTACTGTGTGAAAGACTATTGTGGCTATAGCTGGGAAGAACAATTAGCAAAATAATTAGTTGTATTCCCTTTTAAACTTCAAGCAAGGTAATTACTCATTTAAGCAAGTTTAAATTAAATTATACTTTGATTGGAAACCAAAAACACCAGTGGATAGATTAATTTGTTCTTTACCTTTCATAAGTATATTTGAATTTCACAAATTTACCTCAACAATAATTATAATTTGTGAATTTGCTAATTGTTCTTTTCCCTGAGGGGTCGTGACCCACAGGTTGAGAACCACTGCCCTAGTGCTTAGCACAATACCTAGCACATCATAGGCACTTAATAAATGTTTATTAAAATGAGTTTTTTTTAAAAATTAAGTGGTATTAGCAAATTGCGGGGTGATACAATGGAAAGAATCCTCACCCTTGAGTCAGATAAGCTTAGTTTGAATTCTGGCTCTGCCACTTAATCTTAATGCACCTTGACCAAGTCACTTGGGCCTTCGTTTCCTCATTTGTAGAATGAGGGAGTCGAACGGACTAGATGACCACAAAGGTTCTTTCCAGTTCTAGAGCTATGATACTATGATAATAAGCAGCAAAATATTAAGTCTTGTGCAGCACAGCAGCAATTTCATGCAAAATTTGTGTATTTTGGACAACATCTGGTCAGTATAAAGTTGATGATGTCACTTACCACTCTGGATCTTTCTTGTCTTTCACTGTTCTGTCTCTGTCTTCTCACTCTTGTCTGGTCTTCGCACCCGCTCCCTGTGGCTAGCTTTAGAAGTCATTGCAGTAACGGGATTGATGCTAAAGGTGGGTGGGAAGGAGAAGCCAAAAGGCAGAAATCTACCAGGAAGGGGTATTTGCCCATGTGCCTCCTGACTTTCAACCCAGAAATGTCCTCAGATCAACAACAACAACAACAACCACAACCACCACCACAACAATGTAATGGATCTGAGAGCTAGTGAAATTCTACATGTTTTTAGTTCCGGGGTCATAAATATGTTTAGGATGAACCAAATAACTGACTGATTAAAAGTAAAACTGATGGCGACTCTCTCTACATAATTCTTCATCCTATCTTTTTCCTTTTTTCTCTCAGTCGCCATTTTTCTCTTTATTCCTTTTCTCCTGTTAGATTTATGGTCAACCAGCAGCCCCTAAGGACATTGCTTAGCTCTATAGAAGGGGATGCAAACCTAAAGAGATCATTTTAATCCTGACTTCTCTTTAGCAGAGCCCAGCATCAACTGCAGATGGACAGTATCTGTATTTAGTAGGCAGGCCTGGGGGGTGGTGATGCTCTCTGGACAGGAAATATTTGTGTAACAGAGATGATTCCACCTCTCAGCTCTGGGCCTGGGCAGAAGGTCTTCTAGATCTAGGATGAAGAACCTCTCATGGCAGTGAAGATGCTCAATTTGGGGGCTAAACAACTGAGGCTTGAATGGCATTTTTCCAAATATAACATTTTCACTCTTCTCATATGGACACTACCATTCTGAATATCATGTTCTCCTATCTTTCTCTATTTTTGTGAGAAATATTTTTGTTCAACCTGATCAATCTGGGGAAGGGGGAAGGGAATGGCCCCTTACGGTCTCAAAGACCCTTCAAGCATGGCAATGGCTCAGAAAGCCACATGTAACATTTCACATGTTGGATGCCAACCCTACATGAAACACAATCATTAACAATCAGTCTCCTAACTCCCCTTGGTCTGGGAAGGAGCTAGCTTTCCCTTACCTCTGCCACAGAAACCATTTCCATCCCTCTAAGGAGAGAAGATGGGTATCGGAATGTTTTGGGTACACAAGAGGCAGTTTATATGGAGGAATTGGAGTCTTAGAATCCTAGATCTAGAGCTGGAAGGGCCATCAGAGGTCATCTAGTCCAACCACCTTATTTTACAGATGAGAAATGTACAGCCCAGAGGGTGAAATAACTTGTTCAAACTCACATAGGTAGTGAGTAGCACTGTGAGGCTTCACACACACTCACACACACAGACACACACACAGACACACAGACACACACAGACACACAGACACAGATACAGACACACACACACACACACACACACACACACACACCCCCTCTGACTCCAGACCTGATATTGTTCCTGTGGTACCACTCAGCCTTGGAAGGGTAGTGGATGTTCTTTCAATTATCATCCTCCTGAGCAGGCTCCTTGCTCACATACAGCACATTTCTATTTAGCACCAGTTTCTGTAATGAAAGGGAGGTCTTTGAATTGTCCTCAGAATTGTCCCCCCTGGAAGGGGCACTTCCAGGCCCAGGGCCTAGGCTTCAACTGAGGCAGAGAGTAGAGCAGTAGAGTAATAAACAAAGAAGAAACTCTTGTAAGTTTTCACCCAGCAAAACCCTCGTATGTGATATGAATACAACTATAAAATGCCATTTATAGAAATAAACAAGCCTAAGTACTTGGACAAATCTTAAATGCTCATGGGTAGGTTGGGCCAATATAATAAAAATGACAGTTAATTTACTAATATCAAACTACCAAAGGATTACTGTATAGAAATACTAAGGAAATTCATTTGGAGGAATGAAGGTCAAAAATTTCAAGGCAATAATGAAACCCTAGTGTTTGGGACTAGTGTTACTAAATTTAACAGTAGACCCGTGCTTGCTGGGATATTCCACTGAAGAAATAGCACATGCTCGAACAAAACCCTAAATCAAAATTATCTTTTGTTATAAACTATAACAGTGATCTGTTAACTAAATAACAGAACTCTTATAAAACTCATGATCAAAATCTCTTAGTTCAGGGATGAGGAACCTGTAGCCTTGAGGCCATATGTGGCCCTCTACATCCTCAAGTGTGGCCCTTTGGCTGAATTGCACTTGAGGACCTAGAGGGCCACGTGTGGCCTTGAGCATGTGGCCTTGAGGTCACAGGTTCCCCACCCCTGTCCTAGCAAGTCTCCTTATCTTGAATCCCTCTCCTCTCCAATCTATTCTCCCCATAGCTCCTAAAGTAACATACCTAAAAGTCAAGGTCTAATCTCATCACTCCCCTATTTGGAAAGCTCCAGTAGCTTCCTATTGCCTGTAAGATAAAATACAGATTCTTCTGTTAGGCAGTTGGAGTCCTTCACTGTCGAGCTCCATCTGACCTTTTCAGGATCTATTGCACCTTACTCTCCTTTATATATTTTGTCATGCAGCCAACCTGGCCTACTTCTTGATCCTCACTCTAGACATTCCATCACCCATCTCTGTGCCTGGAATGTCCTCCCTCCTCATTTCTTGAAATCCCCACCTTCTAATTCGAATGCCATTTCCTCCATGAGGCCTTTCCTGATTCCTCCCGCAACTAGGAACTCAGCACACTGAAATTATGTTCTATTTCCTTTCTGTGAGTTTTGCATTTACTTCTATGGGTACATGTTATTTCTCTTGATAGAATGTAAATTCTTTGAGGATAGGGACTGTTTCATTTTTTGTCTTTGATTGATTTTAAAGCAAATCCTAGTGCCTTTATTCAGGAGAGAATCAGCTGGGCTGGGAAACGAATAGGGTGCGTGGGACACAGCCCAGGGTGGGAAGAGATGGAAGTAAGGCTCCTGTGATGTGGGTTAGAGAGAGTAAAGTACACACCGAAGAGGAAAGGACCTTCACTGCTCTTGTTGTTCATCCTTTGTTCTCAAAGAGGACCAATGACATCAGGAGGGTGAAGTCTTGACTTGCAAGTGAACTGGATTTAAATTAGGCTGTGCAAAGTTATTGGCCTCACTCACTCCTCCAGAGTCATCAGAGCCCAGTGGCAAAGTCAAGATGGCTGGCGATGGCCCCAGATATAGTGGGAGACCTTGGCCTTTTTAGCTAAGGTCTTTCCCAGATCTCATTTTGTCTGGGGTAATGCCCATTCACTTATTAAAGGCTAGGTAAGAACTGAAGCAAAAGATGGCCTAATCTGCCATCACACAGGGGACCTTCACAGAGTAGAGGAGAAGGGCCAATGAGGCCATAGGCTGAATTAACATTATTAGTCAAATCAAAGCTAATGAAGGCAGATATGTATGTGTGTGTATTTATGCATATGTACATATATTTTTCCCCAATTACATGTTAAAACAATTTAAAAAAAATTTTTTTTTAAGTTTTGAGTTCCAAATTCTACCCCTCCCTCCTCTCTGAGATGGTAAGTGATCAGATATAGGTTATACATGTGCAATTATGTGCAACATTTCCATATTAGTATTTTGTACAAGAAGACTCTAATAAAAGATAAAGAATGAAAGAAAAAAGTGAAAAATGGCATGCTACCATCTGTACAAAGGAAATGGTTCTAAGTAACCTTACGGTACCCAGAGGAGAGAACAGTTCCCTTTGTGGGGGTAGGAGACCTGGCTGCACAGGAGTGGTAGGTGGTGGCCTGAAGAGGGAACAGACAAGCAAACCTGAAACTCATAACCAACACAAAAGTCACATTGTTGTTTTACTAAACCTAGTTTCACATTCTTAACTACTTTGGTCTTGACTTGCCTCTTCCCCATAGCTCTGCTCTCCACTGACTTTTCCTGCCCCAAACACTTTACCTCTCTGGGCTCTTTTCCTTCCTTTCTTTCTCTCATCTTCTCCAGTCACTTCCTTTCCCCACTTCGTACTGGTCAGTACCCTTTTCCTGACCTACAGCTCCTCCCTTGAACTGCTTGGCACTTTGTTGTCTCACAGCACAGTTGTTGTTTCTCTTTGACTGGCAGGTCTGGCCCTTGATCGGCTGAATGTCCCAGACCCAGCTTGGATGGCGAGGTTGTCCCTGCCTCTTAACACCAACTACAGAGACAATGTCTTCTCCCCAGACTCTCCCGCTTCTAGCCAGGGTAGAGAAATCATAGCCATGGAGGAGCCACGAACCTTCCAGACATTTGGTAAATCGGCTGATTCTGAGATGAACTCCATGGGGACCCAGTTGGCCAGCACCTTCCTCTCAGAAATGAGCTCCCTGTTTGAGATGCTACTGTCCCAAAACAGCAATGCCCCTGTGGCTGCTTCTGAAGTGCTGCAGCGCCTCTCAGCCTGTAGCAAGACTCTGGGATTAGACCTTGTTGGAGGTGGGGCCCTGGGCTCTGAAGCCACAGGTATAAACAGAAAGAAAGGAAGCAAGAGCAGGACTGGCAGCAGCAATAGCGGCAGAGGCCTGTGAGTTCAGATGGGGTTCTCTGGCTGGAGGAACCTAAGCTACCCATCCTAGAGTCCAGGGGAGTATTGGTGTATTGTGTGTTCAGTCTACACCTTAAGGCTTGTCATGTTTGGCAGTAGGTGATGAGTCTGAATCCTGGATCTTACTGGTAGGTCCTGAAATCTCTAACCTCACCATGAAGGAACCTAACCTGAGGCAGACAGAAAACTCCTGACTGAATCTACACCCAAAGCTGCTCCAAGGAAGGCACCTGGCCCATCTCCAGGATTCCCAGTGTTAGCAAGTGGACCAAAGCAGACTTCTTTAAAGGGCTCAACATACTGAACAACTTGACTGAAGAATGGGTGCTAGACTGAAGCAGAGATTGGATGTTTGCTAGTAAAATACATATAGAATGTAAAGAAGGAGTCCCTAGAAGTAGAAATGCTTAAGAAATATCACCAGCAAGTATGTGTGAATGGATATTCTCATGAAAAACACTACCTGAGTTGCCTCTCATCTGATACAAACTGAGCCACCTGTGTATAGGGCCCTGAATTCTGTAGGGTTCTTCATTATTAACTGGACCATTGATAAGGTAGCATAAATTTCTGGTTGTCACTTCCCTTCAAAGATAAAAAGTAGGGAGGAATAAGTGTTCATTTTGCCCAACTCCTCCAAAAAATCTTTGGCCAGCTTGGTCCAAGTTGGTTTGTGGAAGTAAAGGGGGAGATTCCTATGACTTCCCCCCAAAGTGGTGTGTGCTATTATGTACAATGCTAATGGTGTCTATGCATTCACCAGAGCCTGACGTTACAATCAGCTGCCACTAAAGATCCCTTCTCTAGAGATGCCTTCTGCCTTCAGTCTTCAGCCTGTTGGTCCTCCTTGATGTGGCATGTAAAGGGGCAATACTGATGTCTATATATAACAGGACACCTGAGATTAAACTCTTCTCACTTCAGGAGATTAGAAATAGCCAATAATTTGGGCTACTGCCAGTAGTGAACTTGCCTGAGCTTCACTCTGGAGACCTCTTAAAAATAAAATACTTTCAAAGCAACTTGGTTTAATGGATCTGTGAACTATCTTATCAGAAGCTGAGGCTGAGATTTTACCATGTTGTTGGATGTTGGGAGGGGCTGGGTCAAGAGCTCTACGATTAGGCAAAGAATTGATCTCTGATCACACTTTATTTTCATGGTTCAGAATATTTGTGTGCATGAGTAAGCCATGCTTTCTCGTGTTGGGTTTTAATCCTTGTCCAGTCTTCCAAAATCAAAGTCACTTCAGTCTCTATAGAGAATACCATGAAATTCCTATTGATAGGAGGAAATCTGTCGAAGGAAATAATTGTTAACTAGTAAAGCTTTCCTTGAAAAACCCAACCTTTATCTCTTCTCTATCTTCCTTCTCCTTGACCTCTGCAGCCAATGACATGGTTGACTGCTCCTTCCTCCTTGAAATTCTCTTCACTCTAGGTTGTCTAGGAGAGACATCACTCTCTCCTACTTCTCACTCTAGTGGTCCTATCTAGCTTCTCCTCTGTCTCCTTTGCTGAATCCTCTTCAAGAGCATAACCTCTAACCACGGGTGTCCCTCAGGATTCTGTCCTGGGCCCTCTTCTCTTCTGCCTCCATACTGCTTCACTTGGTGATCTCATCGGCTCCCATGAATTTAATCACCATCTCTATGCTGATGATTCTCAAATCTACCTATTTGGGCCCAGATTCTCTGCTGACCCCCAGTCTCTCACTTCCAACTACCTTTCAGACATCTTAAACTGGATGTGCAGTAGACATCTTAAACTCAAACTCAGTTTCCCCCCTACACGCTCCCATCACCCTAAAACTTCTCTATTACTGTAGAGGGTAACACCATCCTCTCAGTCCCTCAAGCTTGCAACCTGGGATCCCAGGTTCCTCATTTCTCTTACCCCCCATATCCAAGCTGTTGCCAAGGCCTGTCAACTTCACATTTGCAACATCTCTGCAATATGCCCCCTTCTCTCCTCTGACACTGCCACCACTGTAGGGCAGGCAGGCCTTATCACCTCATGCCTGGATTATTGCAATAGCCTGATGGGGTCTGCCTGTGTTAAGTCTCTCTTCACTCCAGTTCATCCTCCTTTCAGTCACTAGAATGATTTTCCTAAAGCACAAATCCTATCATGCCATGCCCTTCCTCAATAAACTCCAGGGCCTTCTATTGCTTCCAGGATCAAATACAAAATGCTGTGTTTGGCGTTCAAAGCTCTTCATAACCTAGCTCCCTCCTACCTTTCCGGTTTCTCCAACATGTACTCTTTGATCCAGTGACACCAGCCTGGCTATTCCCCAAAGGAGACACTCCATCTCTTGCCTCTGGGCAATTTTTTTGGCTGCTATCCCCTATGTCTGGAATGCTGTGTCTCCTCTGCTCTGACTAATGACACCTCTGGCTTCCTTTAAGTCCTTCCTACAGGAAGTCTCCTAATTCTAGTGACTTCTCTGTCAATACTTCTCATTTATTCCATACATAGCTCACTTTGTATATATGTTTGCATGTTGTCTCCCCCATTAGATTGCAAGCTCCTTGAGGGCAGGGACTTTCTTCTCTTTTAGTATCCCTAGTACTTAATTAAGCAGCATCTGACACACAGTAAGTACTTAACAAAAGTTTATTGTGTTGAGCTAAAGAGGCGTGTGTGTGTGTGTGTGTGTGTGTGTGTGTGTGTGTGTGAGCGCATGAGGTAGGGAGCCTGTGGTCTCCAGGTCACATGTGGCCTTCTAGGTCCTTGGCTGTGGCCTTTTCACTGAGTCCAAGTTTTTCAGAACAAATCCTTTCATTAAGGGGATTTGTTCTGTGTAGTTTGGATTCAAAGGGCTGCACTTGAGGATCTAGAGGGCCACGTGCACCTTGAGGCCACCAGTTCTGCCTCTGAACAGAGAGGCATTATATGTAAAGAAGTACAGAGAGCTGGTCTGGGTGTCTGAAAGACTAAGGTTCAAATCCTGCCCCTGACACACGCTGGCCTCTTAACCTTGGGCAGCTCACTCAATCTCTCTTTTCCCCCATATAAGCCTATAAATTGCACATCATGTCCTAATTTCCATTAGCAGGAAGAGTTTCTTCCCTATCTTACTGGAATCATACATTTAGCTGTTCCCTGCTTCCTTTGGCCCTCCTTCCCCCAAGATACAGAGAACCATGAAATAGCAAATCTTAAAACTCATCATCATCCTAGAAATTTCCAGGCAGCTCAGCTGCTTAATTCCATTAGCCGCATGCCCTCTGGATACAAGCTCTTCCTCTGCTCTTCCTCATTAGGGGTACAGAACTTATGATCAGAATGGTATAACCATTCTCCTAGTCAGGAGGAAGAAAGATAATTATACTCTGCATATGGAAAGTGGTATTTTATGTTACAGATGAGATAACTAAAACTCTAAACTTAACGTCATTTCTCCAAAGGGGCCGTGCCTGGATGGGGTCTCAGGTCTTCGGAAGCTCAGCCCAATGCTGGCATTAGATCATATCATCTGCTCAGCGGCATAGATTTCCTGTGTATGGGAGGCTCTCTGGCGGGTGGGGACGTGCTGAGAGGTGACACATGGTGTTGAACACAATGGCTGAATCATTCTGGCAGTGTGCTTTCCTAACTCTTCTCTGCTTCTGACCTCTTGTGGGCCACTGGAGCACAGCAAGCAACAGGGATGAGCTGTGCTTTTTAAAAATCTCTTCTACTGGGAACTGGGGGGAGAGGGACAGAGACACATTCTGAGGAAAGAGAAGTGCCTTGCCAGGCACTATGATAAGTGTCTTATTTTTTTTTTTTACAAATATTATCTCTTTTAATCCTCATAACAACCCTGTGAAGAAGGTGCTATTATTCCCCATTTTACAATTATGGAAACTGAGGCAAAAAGGTCACATAACGAGTGTCTGCAACGTGTTTCAGCACAATAAAATGGTTCAAGTTCATGACAAACATGAGTCACAGAAAGGTAAAGATGTCACAGCTAAAATTTTGGACAATACTCTATAACACTCCACCAGGACAGCACTCATTCTCCCCTGGGTAGCAACCCAGAGGCAGTATTTTATCACTAGTCAACCATCACCAAGCATAGGCAGTAGGATGGATGGCACCTGGAGCCAGCTCAAAGACTGGTAGGCAGTCATTCTTGTGACCAAATTTCAACTTGACAGCAATCTGTACATTATTAACCTCATTTCTACCCTCTCTCAACTAAAAGAAGTCATTCATCCAACAAACATTGATTGAGCGCTGGTCGTGTGCAAGGATTGGTGCCCCGGAGGCACACAATGATGAATGAGTCACAGAGTTGGTGTTTTCATAGTTCCAAAGTGTTTTCCAGAATGGGTGGACCAATTTACAGCTCCACCAGCAGTGAATATTGTTGTTACAGTCCTCTTACAACCCAACAATTGCTAGTCATCTTTTTTCATCTTTGCCCATCTCATTAGATCATAAACTCCCTGAGGGCAGGGCCTGTCTTTTGCCTTTTCTGTATTCCCCTGAACTTAGCACACTGCCTGGCACATGGTAGATGCTAATAAATGTTTATGGATCAATTGATGGATGGTTGTAAGGTATAACCTCACAGTGATGTCTCTCTATAGCCTCAAGGAACTTGAGGCCTATTGGGGAGACAAATTCAATGCAATGCCAAGTGTGACAAATGCCATGAGAAAGGCAAAAATGTTCCAAGACAGAACACAAACAATGGAAGATGAGAAGGATCTCCAGCTAAAGAAATGTGGGTTACAAGGGACTGAGGACAGTGAGCAAGGGCATTTTGTCACAGGACACATAGACTGTCAATCAACTGGGGGTTCCTAAGAAAATCAAACCCCAAAGGGATTCCAAAGGCAAATGAAGTTCAATCATAAGGATAAGGTAGGTGGAGCAGGGTCTAGTTTTTAAAATTGTTTTACAGTTAAGTTTGGCAAGCTGTGGGCACATGTCAAATATAAGTCCAGATAAGGAAGCTAAGGCACAGGGGACTGTCGCCCAAAAGTTCAGCCCAGGCTCTGCTGACCACGCTGCTCTGCCCTATCCTTCCTTTCAAAGATCTGGTGATGAGTCATCAGATGATGGGGCTTTAATGCTAACATATCTCTGGCTTGTCTGTGCTATCTACGCCCATCTGGATGAAGGCAGCAGAGGCTGCAGAAAGGGCACTGGATTTGGAGTCAGAAAAGATCTTCTGTTTCTGAGATTTGCCAGCTTGTAATCATGAGCTAGCCATTCAACTCCCTAAGTCTCATTTAGATTGGGATAATATCCTGTAGTATCCACCTAGTGAAAATCAGATGAGATAACGGCGAGAGACTGTAAGTAAAAAATTTTAAGCTAATTGTAAGCTTTGCAAACCCAAAGTACTACACAAATGTCAATTATTATGGTCTCGATGATCTTTGTGATGTAGCCACGGGAGAGGGGCAACAGAGTCTATCCAATGATGATAACCTCACTTCCCAATGTGGCTGATATTCTGTGAGAAGACTTACTCTGTAATATTCTGTAAGAAGAATAGCTGGGGAAGCTAAGGAGTGAGTATTGCAGGAAAGTCATTGGAACTCTAGGTAACTCTGGGAGACATTAGGTGTGGGACGGACCTACTGAAAAAGTTCTATGGTAAAGTTCAATGAAGGGATGGACAGACAAATGAATTTGAGGCAACACAGGGGGATGTAAAAGAGGATTATTTTGCCAATTAATCTCAATCTTTTTGTCCCCTGAAATCTTGTGAACCTGTAAAATGCTCTCTATTTATCTAGATATTAATCGTTCAGCCACCTACACATCCATATTCTTTTGATTTTCACCTAAATATGTTTCATTAAACATAGATGAATATCATTAAAGAGAGAAGTTATTAGTAAAACCATTCGTTTGAGCTATTAACAAGAAATAAGGAAGTCAAAGGAACAAGGTCGATGCATTTCTTGCTAAGAATTCCCTTTGGAACAATATCTAGTCACGTGACTTTAAGTGGTTGGTTTAAAGGAAAGATTTGAGCTATAAAGGTTGGGCTGCCCTCTCTTTTGCCCCCATTCATCTCCTATTCACATTTAATGGGGATAAAGTGATAAGAAAACCTAGTTTTGGTTTTAATGGGCTGATTTTATTAAATATTAGAGATTTTAATGTTATATAATGTCCAAGTGAGGCTATGGAAAACCACACTTTCTTGCTCACAGAACTCACACTCAGTCTTCCACTTTCCACGGAAAGATAAAGAGATTCTTCAAGGTCTTCACGGAAAGATATGACTGGGCAGCACCAACTCCTTTGGACCCAAGGCTGTGTCTAGTGTTAGTGAAGGATTCCCATAGCTTCCATCTTTGAAATGACTGTTGTGTGGCCAAACAGATACATTCAGGGAACAGCTGTGATTGGAAATCCTCCTTCAAACCAAAAAAAATAGAAGCCAAACAGAAGTGAGTCCTTATTGTTCTGGGACTGGAAAAGATTCTATATCCATTAATTACTTTGCTAAGTTGTGAAAACAGTTGCTGGGTATTGCTCCCAACTCTCTGTAGGGAACTTCAAACCAACCCACACCAGAGAATACTATCCTCAATGACCATTTCCTCACAAGAGAGCAGGTTATTTTATATTCTGGTTGCTATCCCCTCAAACCACCCCAAGGTTTATCCTCTTGGAGGCTATATTCTTACCTTATCCAAATCCTAGTTTTACTAGATGCATCTCAAAAGGGTGTAGACTTGGAGGTTCTGTCACACTGGATGCTACAGGGCTGGATCCCAGATGATCAATTCTGCTAAGAAGCCCAAGGCTTCCTGTGCTCTGAGCATGGGGAAGGTGGGCAGCCCCATTCAGGGCTGTATCCAGAGTGTAGAAAGAAGGGCTAGAGAAGGACCTCAAACCTTTAAGTGTTGGATTATTGTGCCCCAAAGCTGTAAGGAAGAGAGATAAGAACTATCATTCAATGAACAGGACCTTTGTTTTTGTTTTTTGAGAAGCAGTGTGGCACAGAAGATGGGGCCTTGAAGGCAGGAATACCTGGCTTCAAGATCCACTTCTGACACATAATGGGTATGGTAACCTCTTGGTACTATAGGCAACTTTCTAAGACTATAAAGCTGCAAAAAAAAGAATCATAGCATCACAGATTTGGGGCTAGAAAGAACTTTAGAGGCCACTAAATCCAATATTCTCATTTTACAGATGAAGAAACTGAAGTGTAACCTCACTGTTTGAGGTACTACCACTAGTAAATGTCTGAGGCAGAACTCAAACTAGGGTTTTCTGACTTCAAGTCTAGTGCTCTAGCCACAAGACCTAATGTGTGGGACCCTCAGGGACAGAACACAGATTTGCTGCCCCCAGCATACCAATTCTATCCCAATCCTCCTGACACTTGGAGGATGCCTCATCAATGACATGTACTCCACAATCCTCCACTGCATTCAAAGAAGGAAGATACAGGGTGCAACAGCAAGTCCTAACACAGTGATCAGGCCTTCCCACCATGGACTGGAACATTGAGTACAGTGGAAAGATTACTGGACTAGAGTCAGATCAGTATTCTAGTCCCAACTCTGTCATTGACTAGGTAATTGATTAAGCCTAAAATCTACAGGATCCTCTGTGTGAAAAATGGGGTAATTCCTTGTAGGGATCATAGGAATCAAGTGAACTAAGGCTTCAAATGGAAAATCTGCAATATTATCAAAGTATGAAGTATAAAATAAAATAATAAAAAAACTGACATAAGAAGGAACTATCAGTGATCACTATCTTCTCCATCACCAGGGGTAACTGCCTTTGTATAGGGTTAGCTGTTTCTTGGGAAAGGGAAAAATCTGTCATTCTGACCATGCCGTGTGGGTTGGATCTAATGAGTCACCCCAGGTCCTTTAAGGAATTGTGGGTGAGACACTCAGAAGGATAGGGTTAACCGTACCTTCCAGCTGTGCTGAGAAGAGCATCTTCAACCTCTTCTGAGCTGGCTCATTTCCAAGAGCAGCTGATTGCTGGTAATATCTCATGGCCTCTCCTAGATTCTTCTGGACTCCAAGGCCCTTTTCATAGCAAATCCCCATGTGGTACTTGCTCTGAGAATCCTGAAAAAGACACACATACACACATATGCAAGATCATAGATGCAGGACATATTAAGCAGAAGAAGAGAACAAAGAGCTCGGGAGCCAGCAATTTTCACCCATGTTGTATAAAGCAAAAACCAAAATCTAGCATTGATACCATCAATGAACCATCACCACAAAAAGAAACCAGAGGTTATCAAGGAAAATCTGAGATTAGAGCCAGCCTAGCTCAAAGAAGACAGAATCAGAGGTTGCCCATAGAGATACTGAATGTATGTGGACTGGGGAGTATCCCTCACCAGGAACTATGCTTACTGAATAGAGAAGTAAATGAAGGATAAAGTAGCCAACCTGAATCATGGGAAATCTGGAGAAGAAAGTCAGTCAGCTATGTTTATTATGACAGGGAATGAAGTGAACACACACAGATTATGGATGAACATTCTAAAAACATTGTGTGAATATAGTCTGAAGACTTAATGGTAGGTACCATCTGAGTAATGAGCAACTCCTTAGGATGCTGGAAATTAAACCTTCTATAACCTTGTCTGAGGTCAGTTTTATAAGAATTAATGTTTAGAAAAAAAACTCTACTCATGAATAACTAGCATCATATGGCACTTTAAGGCTTCCAAAGCACTTTAGATAGGCTATTTCACTTGATCCTCATAACCCATGAGGTAGGTACTATTATTATCATCCCTATTTTACAGGTGAGGAAACTTAGAATGGTTAAGGAACTTGCCCAGGGTCACACAGCTAGTAAGTATCCAAGGCATGATTTGAATTTTGGTCTTCCTTACTCCAACTTCAGCAATTCATCCACTGTACCATCTAGCTCCCCCTCCCTTCTATTTAGGCCAGGAACAGGGTCTATTTTATAATATGTGCAGTGTGGAGTACTGAAAGAAGGCCTGGGGGTTCCAGTCCTATCTGCGACCCATACTGGCTGTGTGACCACAGGTAATTGCTCATCAGAGCCCCAACATACTCTTACATTTATCCTCCCACTGTCCCTAGGCAATTATCTATGACCATTCTCCAAGGTATAGGACAGTTGCATGTTGGCATCAGCAGAGGGAGCTTCCCTACTGAGACTTTTCTAACCAATGAATGCCTAACCAGCTGAAAAAACAAAGTACTTACAATACACCACACAATAAATACTCAAGGCTTGGTTTTGCACACCTTCTTAAAGGTATTTAAATATCTTCTGAGTCAAATAATGTCCCCTGAGATTCTGTTATGTCATAGAATAGATGCCTGAACTAATAACAAGAGCCCCAGCCTTGGGCACTGCTGCCATGGTTACATAAGAGGCTCTCACTGCATTGTGACTGGCCGAGGTGACAAACAGCTCCCGGTCAGTGGTTCCTTCCTAACTTAGAGAGACTTGTCACACTTACACATTAAAATTCAGGTCCATTTCAACCCAGAGAAGGTTTCATAAGGTTCTCTGAGAGTGAAGACAGGAACAGAAGGAGAAGGGTGGTCAGTAACCTAAGATACCTTCACCAAATGAAACTGAAAAAAAATTCTCTTGCCCAAGAATTCTGGGCAAAGCTGCTTAGGTGCTGACCAAGAAATGAAGGAAGAAAGGCCTTGGGCATGGGGAGACTGCACGACAAGCTGATACTGCTTAGTGAGTTACTCCCCCTTGCCCTTCCTTCTCCTGCCCTCCCAGAGCTCCAGAGGACTCAGTCCAGGCTCCTATGTCACTCCCCACCTACCCCATTATTGGCTGCAAGCCAAAGGTACTTCACGGCTTTTCGTTCATCCTGAAACGGTTCCTTGGTAAACAGCACCCCTAGATAGGCTTGAGCCTAAGGAAGAGGCAGGAGAAAGGACATCTCAATCCTTGCCACGCTTGCCAAGAGGGACCCCCTCCCCATCACCTTCGGACATAAGCCTCACCTCTTTCAGACCAGCATCAGCTGCTTGCTTCAACATGGCCACAGCTCTCTGCTTATCAGCTTCCTTCGCTGAGGTCTGGTTACTCAGCAAGGACCTGGCATAGCGGTACTGAGCCATTTGGTGGCCCTTCTGGGCAGCAAGCTGGTAATAAAAAACTGCCTGGCACAAATGGACAGGCACCATGTTCAGTTTCATCTCTGGAAGGCTCCCTGTTACTGGGTGAGAGACTCTCCCTGGGCTGTTTTTTATCCTCAACTGGGTCAGGGCTGTTCCCATAGTGTGAGATCAGACTTTTCCACCCAGCTCTGATCCCTCTTAGCAACCTGGCACAGAGGAGTGGGGATCAATCAGAAAGCTTCACTCACCTTGCTGATATCTTTCTGAGTCCCTTTTCCATGCTCATGACACAGGCCCACATTGAACTGAGCTTTGCTATAGCCCTGGTCTGCAGCCTTCTGAAAGTAAGAGTATGCTGATTCACAATTACCACTTCTCATATTTTCAGTCCCTGTAAGAGATCACAGGGCAGAAGAGACACTGTGAAATTCCCACAACATTTGCCAAAGACTCCACGGACCCAGAACACAGACTGCCTGATGATAGGTCCCTTCCTTACTCTTGATCCTAAAAGTATAAGAGAAAACAGAGAAGGAAGAGACCATACTCTTGGCAAACCCTTGTTCATGCCAATGAATGCCTGGGATGCTTTTTCTTCTTCAGTTATCAGGGCTCAGCTCAAGTCTCGACTTCTCTAAACAATTTCCACCCAAGATAATCTTTCCCTTCTCTGAATTCCTAGTCTTTTCCATCTGTAACACTGCTTTTTCTGTACTTAATCATATAATGCCTGCCACTGTTACTTAATAGTTTCATGTTACGCTCAGAAGAGATTAGCCTCTGCTTGAATCACTGAAAGGTGATGATGCAAAAGCCAGATTCATTTTAAACACCAATTTAACTCCAGCCACCATCTTACTTATTCTTAGTTCTTTTGGCAGGACTGATAAAAGCCCACCCCTTCCAGGCACAAAGCAGGGAGTTGGGGGGGAGAAAGGGACAAGACAGAAAGGAGAGGCAACTTCTATCCTAACACTTCATCTACAGATTTAACCCCACTGAACAGGGTGGCTCCCTGGGTTCTTAGGGATTCTGAAATTGTGACCCATGTTTAGGGCAGGGTGCACCAACCTAGATAGTCTAGGTGTGGGCATAGGTTCTCTGAGTACTTCTGGAGGTCGTATGTGGTTCCACCCCAAAGCTCCTGCTTTTCCATAACTTATACCAGGGAATTTAGCTCCCCTATTCAGAGTTTCAACATTTCTGCTATACCAGAAAACCATTCAATTATCTTTTGTGTCCTCTCCCTTTTTCAATATCCCCACCTCATCCCAGGCTGGCAATCAGTTACCCAGGAAATTGAGGGCGATGGAAACACTGAGCTGGAATTGTTGCTCCAAGGACAACATGGCTTCCTCTAAGGAAAGAGGCTCTGTTTTCTCCTGCTCCTGAGTAACAAACAGCCAAAATAGTCAGTTTGGGATAGTTAAGACAGATCCCTCCCCAGGCCCTGGGAATGCCCCAATTCCCTCTTCAGGGTACAAATATAAGCCTCTGAGTGACATCTCACCAACACCAGGCTCTCTCTGGTGGTATGACAGGAGCCTGTTCCAGTCCCATCCAAGAAAGCAATGCCAACAGGTTCTGGGGAAAGACCAGACACACACAACTATACAGCAAAGGGAATGAGTTCTTTGCTTGGATCCAGAGTCCAGAAAGTATACAATTATAAAGGGATGTCCACTGTGCTGTCCTGGGGTATTCAGCAGCAAACATTCACCAGTATAGACTTTCCCAACCCTTTGGATCTCTTCTGACTCCAAGACACACTAGTTTATTACCTGATTCACAGGGACTCCTAAGTCTGGCTGTCCTCGTGGAGCTCTGGGCAGCAAGGCTCTCAGGCAGAGGGTCCTGATGGTCAGGTCCTTTCTGCTCTTCTGTGGGTTCCTCAAGGCAAGTGCGGCAGGGGGCTGGGGAATTACTTGTAGGGAGAATGTTTTTCTTCAGCCCTAGAAAATGCCAGGGAGAAAATTGTAAGGCATAAAACATATGTATAGTCCTGTCCCAGGTTGAACTGCAGCTTTTCATTGTTTTAAGGATGCCTGGGCAGAATTTAACCTTGTATTCTGATGACTCTATGATGCCAATCCTCTTCTGGTACTTCCTATCTCTGTCCACTACTTCTCTGTCTTCCCCTAGATAATCACCACTGGGAGGGAATTAGAGGCTGTTCATGCAAACTGTCCTCCCAATGCAAGAATCCTGTCTATGACAGAACAGGTGAACACTCATTTTTGGATAGCTGTCAGAACACTTCTCGATACTGACCCCAAATTTGTCTGTCTATAACTTGTATCTAATACTAGGCTCTACATTCCAGTCATATAGACTAAGACCATTTCTTCTTTCACAATAACAAAGAACCCTTTCCCCCTACCATGCAGAAAGACACATATCCATTAATAAATGTGCTTTGGGTACAATTGTTCAATGATCTGAATCCATTCAATTATACCTAGCTCACATTTTTCTGAGGCCTCCACAGATCATGAGGGAAAAGGCCACCTACTTTGGAAAATTCAAGATTAATAATGTTTTTTGGCATCTCCCTTATTTAGTAAACTTATGAAAAAAGAAATCAGGTGAGTATGGCATGACTTTTTTTTTTTTTTTAGTGAATCCATACTGACTGATGTGATGATTATTTCTTTAGTTTATAAACGTTCACAAACTGTTCTAGAATTTAGCTAAAGATCAAGTTGACTAGTCTATTGTTTTGGGAACCTACCACTTTCCTCCTTTTCCTCACCTTCCAACTTCTCATCTTAAAATTATTATCTGTGAATGTCCCCAAAAGGCTCTCTCTGACTGAAAAAGCATTTATTAAGGGTTTATTATATGTTAAGCATTAGGGATACAAATAGAAAAGAGCCAATCAGTCCTTTCAAAGAGCTGGGAGAGACAACACATTTACGAGTGTTCTGTTATGAAGCGGATGGAGGAGTACTAAGGGGTTAGCTGCAGGGCAAATAGGGGAAAATCTGGGGATTCTCAGAGTATACTGGCAGGCCAGATGGCAATGCCTAGGGTCTAAGAAACATGGTAGTGGGGCAGATGGTAAGGTCTAGTAGACCTAGTGTATACTGTGAGGTCAGATGTTAACAAGATCAAATGGTGGCCCTCCACCTATAGGAGAGCCTGTAGTCAGTGACTCTCCCATTTATCCAAGCAGCATGAGTGGCCATGTTTGTTTGGCAAGTTGGAGTGCGGTATGAGGAGATATATGAAGAGACCTAGGTGACTGCCAGTGGGAAGCAAGGAGTGGCCTGGAGGACTGAGGTGCAGTGGGGACTATAGACTTCCTCTCAAAGGGGAAGGAATGGGAGAGATTTCACTGTCCAGCTAAGCAGGGAAAAGGGAGGGAGCACTGGCTGGAAGGCTGTGGGTTAAGGTTTTCGCACTTCCCCTGTTTGTGCTGGGCCTTCAGGAAGAAATATAGGCCAAACAAGAGTGCTAAGACTGGGGGCGGGGAGAAGGAGGACAGGATGTACCACTGTACCTGCTTCTTCCCTAAAACACTGGATGGGACCTGTGGTTTCTTTCCCACATGCTTGTTCCCTTAGAAGCTTGTCCATTATTATTTCAACTCTAAATCAGGTCTTATTACAACAAATTTCAGGGGACCATTCAAATTATTTGCCTACCTGTAATATGACTGTATGGGATACTCCTTAAGGTATGGGGGCCACTAGCTGAAGATTGAAATGGTAGAGGCAGAGGAGGGCTGATTTCTGTTCCTGACCTAAGAATACGGGGTTTGTCCCACACCAACTATTGTGGAATGAAAAACTAAAAATGAGTGTGCCATAAAATAAAGAAAAAAACTGGGAAGCCCTGGGGTCTGATAGAAAGCTATTTTCCAAAGAAAGCCAGGCATACTATAATATTAACATTATAAAAACAATTTTGAAAAACTTAAAAACTCTTAACCAATACAATGATCTATTGAGATTCCAGAGAATCAGTGGCTGAGAATGCTGTCTACTTTGTGACAGAGAAGTTGTAGGCTAGTATGAGAATGAGATACATAGCCAGTGTGGGACTTTATTTTGCATGACTATATCTACATTATGGGGGTTTTGTTTTCTTGAGGTGGGGAGGGAGGGCTCAGGAGGTAGAAAAAAATGCTTGATGATTGAAAAAAATAAAATTTAATATAAAAAAATCTTTTAAAATAATAACAAAACAAAGGAGGGCGTCAGGACCCTCTGTTCAGCTCCCTCTCTTGGCTAAACAGGACAGAAGAACTTCCAAGGGTGGAACTGTCTGTCCTACGCCCTGGGTGGATATAACTTTACCACACTCACTTTCCTCTGACCTCATTTTTGACCCCCTAAAGAGAGCTGATGGCTCTTTTCCTGGGGTGTGTCCTACAGCTACATCCTAGCCAAGAGGAACTCCAGAACCACTCCTTCTGCCTGCCCAAGAGATAACTTACATAAGTCTTGGCACAGCAAAGGGGAGAAACGGATCTGCTCCAGGTGACTGTGCCAAGAACACTGTTCTTGTCTCTGGAAACCAGGTAACGATGCCTGAAATTGAATTTGCTTGGCCAGTTGCAAAGCCAAAACAGCCAGGGCTCCCTAAGAGAGAAAAAAAAAACCTGTCAGAAACCCAACTGGGTACAAGCAATAAGAGAAATAAACTGGCCCCTCTGTAATCTAGGTTACTGTAACAGATCATGATTTCCTGTTAGGACAACCTTACTACACCCAACCCTCCCGGAGGATGACTTCCTCACAGATATCTTTACATGACAGATGTGACTCAATAACTGTTGAGACAATTTTTGAAAATGTAAGGAAATAAGAAAGCTACTCCTGTGCCTTGAATGTTGAAAAAGCATTCTCGGGGGAGGCTAGGTGCGCAGTGAATAGTGCACCGGCCCTGGAGTCAGGAGGACCTGAGTTCAAATCCAGCCTCAGACACTTAACACACATGTGTACCAAAAAACTGGCTGTGTCACCTTGGGGAAGTCCACTTAACCCCAATTGCCCTATCTTCCCCCCTCCAAAAAGCAAAAACCAAAAAAACAAACAAAAGCATTCTCCTTGTTGATTTACACATAAGGTTCCTATCCTTGATAGATTAGATTAGTGAACAAAGTGCTGGGCTTTGTATTAGGGTTCCAGTGCCACCTATAATATTGGTTTGCTTGGTAACCCTGAGCACAGTACTAATCTTGCTCAATTTAAGGGGAAAAAAGGGGCAGTGGGGTGGGTGGAATAAGTTTCCTAGCCCAGATCATTCCTCAAAAGGAGACTGTGTGAATTAGATACTACTCAAGAGCCCCAGGGGCTTCCTAGAGAGGAATGGACTATAGGAAGGAGAAGCTGCTGTTGTAAACAGGTACAGTCCATAGGGGTGTTTGAGAAAATGGAACTGATGTGGACAGACTGTGGCCTAGACTACAAAAGTTGACAGTGACATCTCTAGCACCTAGGACAGTGCTTCTTCATCTTGTTTTGTGTCATGGAGTTCTTGGCAGTCTGGTTAAGCCTTTTGGAGTCCTCAGAATAATAATTGTTGCCTATATTCAAAATTAAAGGAAATGCTAAATTTCAGTTAGAGGTAAGTGGAAATGATGTATTTTTTATTTCCCCATCCAAGTTTACAGAACCCTTGAAATCTACTGCTGGACTCCGTGTCAAGAACCCCTGACATAAGATAATGCATTGCAAATAGCAGGAACTCAATAAAGGTTTGAACTGAAAGGCTCAACACTAAGACCTTGGTTGGGGAAGATGGATGGAATGGGAACGATATGTCTTGGCTTAAGACTGGGCCCAAACATGACCGGACATGCCTTTATTCTCTGCTACTGCCCATGAAACCAGTAGATTTCTCTTATCTCCAGCTGCCGGATAGGATGTGTTTTCTGCATATGTGCCTAATTCATTCCACACTGCTATCATAGACCCTAGAGGGCAGAGAAGGTATTCAAACAACCTTTTTACTTTAACAGGCATAAAGTCCTGAAAACAAGACATGTTTATTAAGGAACTACCAGTTCCTTGGCTAGGCACTGTCAGGTTACAAAGGAGACCAGAGTCAGTGCCTTTAAAATCTTTTTCTGACAGGGGAAGAACTTTTGCAGTACTGGTTTGTACCAGTCAGCATATACTATCTTGTATTATCAGTTATCATTTTTGTGTTTAGGGTTAGCTCCCAAACTAGACTCAAAGTCCCGTTAGAGATAGGCTTTTTAAAACTTCTTATTTCTAGCACTTAGGCCAATCAATCTGTAAGTATTAAGTGCCAATAATACAAAGAAAGGATAAAAAAGGAGAGGAAGAATAAAAGTGAATTGATAAAGATGAAGGTGGTGAATCTCTTTAACAACTTTCTCAAGACTGCTTTCTCTCCTCCCCCCCCCCCCAATCATGGGCTACCTATACTTAGTCTAATAGTGACTATATTATAAAATGCTTTAAGGTTTGCAAAGTGCTTTACATACATTATTTCCTTTGATCCAGATGATAAATTACTTGTCTACTCATAATGATGATGTCATTATTTCATCTCTTGGCTGTATTTCAAAATTTAGACCCTAGATATACCCTGGACAGATGCAGGGATGGCATACCCATGAGACAGCATCCCACATTCTATTAGAGGACAGGCGGCTTGAGATCCACTGGAACGGATTTTTCCAGCTTTGGTACCTTGGGCCACTGCCCACACCCAGGGTAAGGGGCTCATGCCTAAACAGAAATCAAAAGGAAACCTTCAAGGTCTGTTAAATAGGTGGGGGTAGGCTCCTAGGGAAAGGTAGGGCTCTGTGGTAGGTTTCTTAGGAGTAGCTCTTATACTTACCTGTTATGGATGGGCACAGGGATGGACTGTGGTGACCAAGTGATTTGAGGCTCATCCTGGCTGGGAGCCCCAGGAGTCACACCACGAAGGCTTTGCTTTGGCAGGTGCTGTAGGACTAAGAAGAGGGAGATATGGACAGTCAGCAACTCAAATGTTGAGGATAACCTCTGCTTCCATTGGTTCCTGGATCATACAAGGGAAGGGCAGCAGCAGTGGTACCCTAAGACAGGTGGGAAAAGTGACCCCAAACCCCAAGGACCCAATAATTTCTTCTTAATTCAATAGCTTTCTTTCCTAGACGTATCTTTTCCTCCTTGGCACTTAAGTCCTGTCCTTGACTCTGGCCCCTTACTCTGTGGTTTCCTCTATTTGATAAGGAGGAAGGGAATAAGCATTTATTTATATATTAATTTCATCTAACTATATAAAATATCCATCTTCCCCCCCCCCCCATCCCATAGTTTGATTGCTTAAGACCACCAAACTGGAAAATCAAAATTTAATTGTTGAAAGCTTCCCATACATTATCAGGTTTTTACAAGAGTTTTATAAATATCTCATTTGGTTGACTGATGACAGCTATGCTCACTATTGATAATGAGCATATTATAGCGTGTTTAAAGTTTACAAAATGGTGTTGGGAGTTATGCTGTGCAAGTATTATGTCCATTTTACATATGAAGAAACCAATCCCCCGCTAAAAAGTCAAGTGACTTGCCCAAGGTCAGTCACAAAGGTAAAATCCTGTCTCAGTTTAACTTCACCCCCACGTGGCTATCCTCGCCCCTTCCTCAAGGCCCCGCCCACAGCCGGTTGGTCCCGCCCATTCCATCATGGAGGGGACCCCTCTCGGCCTTTTGTCACGTTTTCCGCTTTAACTCTTCCTACAGCTGTTGGGGCTCCGCGATATGACGGAGATAAGATCTCTGTGTCCGCTAGGCATCCTCTCACCTCGGCCCAGCATCCCTGAGAGTCGCCACATGTTGTCACAACCACAAAGCGGGGCACGGAGAGAACACAGTTGATACGCAGAAAAAGCCGCATAATCGTGGGGGCTCCCGGGGAGGGAGAACAGCCGGAAGTGGCACAGCCGACCAATCAGAGAGCTGGAGCCCAACCGGAAGGAAGGGCCCCACAGAGAGGAAGGGAAAGGTGGAAGGGCAATGGGCCTGTTCCGGAGGTGACTCCAGGCAAGGTCTGGTTAGGAGGTCACAGCCTTAGTTTCGTTCTCCGGCGAAGGAACTGGAGAAAGTAGCGTCACCGACAGCGCAGACAAGCTGTGGGATTTTGAAGGGCCTTGACTTAATGGGGCCAGGCGGCCGGGGGCGTGGTCAGGAAAGTGAAAGGTGTTTGAAGTTACGGCTGCGGAAGCAGGTCCGGAGAGAAGTCACTTGCTCAATGTCAATCCCCAATGTCAGTATGGGGAGAGAGAATAATTAGTATAGTTACCTCTCTTCCATGGCTTCTTTGCCTCCTTGAATTCCAACTTAAATTTGCAAGCCCAATCCAAATGCCATCTCCTCTAGGAAACTTCCCTTGATTTCTTTGGGAAAAAGAAGCCTCCCTTTATTCTCTTTCCCCGCCAAGGTCTAACTGATCTCCCTCAGGAGCACTCTGGGCTTCTTAAATGCATTTACAGCATTCCAGCTTTTATTGTAATCATGTGTGTATCTGGAATGGCCTCCCTCCCTCTTCTCGAATTCCTAATTATCTTTCTAGCTCAGTGGTTCTCAACCTTCCTAATACCGCTACCCTTTAATACAGTTCTTCATGTTGTGGTGACCCCCAACCATAAAATTATTTTCGTTGTTACTTCATAACTGTAATTTTGATACTGTTATGAATCGTAATTTATCTGATATGCAGAATATATTTAAATTGAACATAACCCACAGGTTGAGAACCACTGTATCTAGCTTAATTCAAATGCCACCTTCTCCAGGAAGCTTTCCCTCATGTCTTTGACAGTAAGAATCTGCTGAGCATCTCAGAAAACACTTAATTTGCATATCTTTGTTGTAGTTATTCTACAAATACAATATATTATAACCACACGTTTTAATGTCTTCCCCTTCTAAAACTAAGCTCCAAGAGGAACAACTACTATTTTTTAATCTAATTTTTTATTTCCCTTCTGAATATGAAGGTTAAATAAACACTTGCTGAATTGAATTGTGTAGGTGTCTAAATCTGGTGACTTTTTCTGTTCTAGTATATTTTGACTTCTCTGTCCATTTTATTTACCTTTCTTATCCCTACCTCCTTCCCTGCTCCTGGATGGATACTAGCCTTCAGTGACACTTCTCTCTCCCGGTTTCTTTGGTTGTTTTGTAGTCCTCCCTCCTCTAATGCTGATCTTCATTGCTTTTTTTGCCCTAACCTTCCACTCTTTTTAAACTCTCCTTCGCTTGTGCATCTTATTAGCTCCTGTTCATTTATTGCCTCTTTTCTTTTTTTTTTTTTACATTTTTTTCTTTATTCCTCAAAAGTCTTGAGAGAGCAATTATATAACATGCTCCTTTATTATTTACCACAATTATACTACACATGTCCAAAAAGTTACATTTTAGAGTACTATCTGAATTTTAAAACTTTTCTTAAAAATATCATGTTGCAGAATATTAAAAAAAATTTATGTGATAAGAATTCTTGTCATGTTGTAATTGATAAGAATGCTTACCATATTGCCTCTTTTCATATGACTGCAAAATCTATATATCTAGTCCTAGTGCTGTACTTGAACTCCCAATTCTGAATCTTCTGCTGCATGCTGCTGGGCGTCTTCACCTGGCTGGCCCACTGGAACCTCAAACTCTGTATAGTAGAGGAATAAATAATGGGAAATTCTACTCTGGATCTGATTTTAAGAAATAAGGAGAAACAATTTGCTGCACTGCAAATGTTGGGAACTTTGTTAGGAATGGGAATAATTCTTATTATAGATAAGTACAACAAAGAGCACAAAATTTCCTATCTTAAATTTTGTGATAGAGAATGTTGACTTGTTTCAAAGATTTAGTTAAAGGAGGCAAACAATTAGTAATATAAAATTACAACATTTATTCATTATTCCGTTAAAGCTAGCTTTACTACCTGTATTTGGAGTGCAGGACTAGAGTCCTGACTAATGAACAAAAGAATGAGAGAGCTTAAGTATATTTTAGGACCATCCCAATTAGGAGTGGCAGAGTTACACAAATTTATGATCCCCATAATGGTTTAATCATTGTATGAGAAAAGGAATTTCTTAATTGGATAAATGATAAATACAGAAAAACAAGGGAGCTGACAAAGTGTCAGTTGAAATTACGATTCAGAACATCTGTGTTTCCTTTACCATTAACATTTTATAATGAGGTACATGTTCAGAAAATCTTAAGAAAAAGTCCTGTTACTCAAGTTAATGCCTTGAGTTGAGGGTCTAGTTCTTAAGGGCCATAAAGTAGGCCTCTTCTGATTTGTTGACATAAGAAGAGGTATTCTCCAATTTCACTCAGAGAAGCAAGACAAAGCTGGGTCTGAATTGGAAATTTATGATCTCTGAATGCTTGTGTTAAATCCTACTCCCAGCCTTGTCTGGTCTCTGGAGTGGCTGAGATAGAAAGACAGGTTTTTTTGTAAAATGAGGCAGAGTAGCCTCTTTGATTAATTCAAACTTTAATCAAAATATGATATTAAATGACTATCAAGAAGAAGAGAAATGTTAAGAATAGTCTGACAATGCATTGTAGTTTTTTGGAGTACAGATTTCAAAGGTTCAACAAAATTCAGTCATTCAGATTTATTTAGTTCTACTAGGGGGCCAGGCATTTTGCTAAGTGCTTAGGATACAAAAAGTAAAATAAAATAAAAATCCGTGCCCTCAAAGAATATACACATTGTAATAGTGGAGGAGACATGAAAATAACATTATATAGAAGATACATAAAGAGTAAATGAAATAAATGTAAAAGAGGAGGCATATGTTAGGATAGCAGGAAATAAAATTCTTCTGATAGTCACTCCAGGCACATGATAAGAGGTAGCTTGAGATCCACTGGAACATCTTTAAGCTATGGTACAGGACTTCCCTGTAATGGCTGGGAAGCTCTCAGGAATTGAAATTTGAATTTACAATTTAATGATCTTAACCAATCAAACTCAAACTATCAGGTGGGGAGGAAAGAGGGATATTTTCTGTGGCTAGGTGAAACAATAAACCAAATTCCTTTGGAGAAACAAAAGGTCTAGAAAATCAAGAAAAATCATTCCGGACCTTAAGTAGATCAGTGAAACAGGCTAGATAAGCAAAATGAGAAATAATTGAACTCAATAGCTCAGCAGTGTTCAATGACCTAAGAACATAAATTATTTGAGGAAGAACTATTTGATAACAGTTGGGCAAACTGAAAAGCAGTTTGGTAAAAAATGGATTCCAAATGGATGGTCAACTTAAATATTAAAGGTCACATAAAAATTAGGAAAATAGTTGGAAACAAAATTTTGCAACTTGAGGAGAAATTTTTTTTCTAAGCCAATGACACTTTAAAGGGTCCATGGCCCCTATAATGTGGTAGAACTCAGATCTTCCTCATGATCTGAGACACCCCATCCCTCCAGGGCCCTAATTTTATAGGGTTTGAAATCCAAACATTCAAGAACAGCTATATCACATACAGAATAATTCCATTGGTTGACATATGATTAAAATAAGCAAAATAATGTATCAGCAGAGTCATGAGTTTGGGCAAAGGAAGGACTATTTTCACTGACTAGGTAGTCATAAGATGGGCAACTGCTCATGTTGGACAAGAAAGAATGGTATGGAGGAACAAAAATAATTTGGGGAGATTTTCTGATGGGATATAGCTTCTGGGAACCCCCTTGAACTCCCTAGAGGGGAAATTTTTAAACAAAGCTTAAAGGATATAAAAGAGAAAATGGATAATTTTGATAGCATGAAATTGAAAAGTTTTTGTGAGCAAGAACAACTAGGACAAAAAAAAAGGAAACAGTTGATTGGGGGAAAACACTTTTATATCCAATATTTCTTTTAAGGGTCTGATATCCAATATATATATAGGGAATTAAATATACAGATAGGAAAAAGAGCTATTCCTCAAAGATAGCAACAAACAGTTCTCAAAAGTATTGCAAATTATTAGTATGAGGGAGCAAAGATGGTGGAGTGTTAGGAAGCAGTGCAGTGAACTCCCCTAGACAAACTCCTCCAAAAATTGCACTAAACTAAATTTTTTTTTGGGGAGATCAAGAAAAAGAGTGAATCATTTGTCCAGGCCATCTTGGAATAAGGAGACAGGGCTACACGAAGCATGCTGCTTTAAGCATCTCAGTGCCCAGGGTAAGATTGTGTATGAAGGGAAGACAAGATTCCAGACCCATGCAGGAGCACTGTGCCAGGGACAGGTGCCAATTGGCAGCTTTTTTGTTCACTACCCAGTTCTAGGTCACAGGTTCAGGTTGGACTGAGGAGTCCTGTGGAGGGAGGTGGTGTTCTAGATAGGAAGAGCCTAAGCAGTATACAGAGAAAAGAGGAAGTTCAGAATCTAGTGGCAAGCAGTGTGGCTCAGACCCCAGGTGACTCCATTTCCAATATCTAGCCCAGCCTACAGAGAAATAGTCAGAGCAGAAATCCTAGAACAAAGGTGAGCCTATAATTCAGCCACTCTGAATCAACTGTTTTCCAGCTAGCTGAGAGGGTAGAAGTTTAATCTAGTGTGCACAGTCTACCCCAGTTTTGCACAGAACCAAACTTAGGTCAGGAACTTGGGGAGCTTAGACCACCAGGGTTGCAATAATCAACATTGCCCTGGACTAGACCATTTAAGGAGCACTGAATACTTGCAGGTCCTCAGCCTATCCCTGAAATCCAACACAACACTCAATACTCCCAAAAAAGTAGAAACAGAACCAGCTCAGACTTTCCCTCCAGAAATGAGGTGAAATCCAGACCCTAACATCAAGTGAAAAGTCAGGAAGTAGATTGGAAGAATGGGCAAACTAAAAAAAGAATCTTGCTATAATGAGCAGAGACACATAAGACACAAACAGAAAAGAATGACTCCAAAACATCTACAAGCAATACCTCAGAAAAAAACACAGCTGGGGCATAAACTCAACTAGAATTCCTGAAAAAATAAAGCAAGAGATAAATGTTTTTATAAATGGAATGAGAGTACTTTAGGAAAAAAAATTGGAAAAGAAATGAGAGCTATGGAAGAAAGATTTGGAAAAAGAATAAACAGTTTGGTACTCAACCTTGCCCAAGCAACAAACTCCTTGAAAATTAGAATGGACCAAATTTGCCGTGGGGCAACAAGAAATATTAAAACAAAATGAAAAGGCTGACCAAATAGAAGTAAGTATAAGGGATCTTATAGCAAAAACAACTGTCCTGGAAAACAGACCAAAGTGAAAAAATTTTAAAAATCATTGGATTATCTGAATACCACGACCAAAATAAAAAGCCTAGACCTCATTTCTTTTTTTAAAAAATATTTTTTATTTATTTTGTTAAATATTTTCCAATTACATATAAAAAATTTAACAATCATTTTTTAAAATTTTGAGTTCCAAATTCTCTCCTTCCCTCCCAGCCCTCTTTAACCTAGGCATCATATTTCAAGAAATCTTAAAAGAAAACTGTCAAGCTCTCTTAGAACCTGAGGGTAAAATGGAAATAGAAAGAATTCATTGATTACCATATGTGTGTGCGTGTATGTAAGTATACACACACAATCACATACATGCACACACACAGTGATCTATGAAAATGTATGCACACATGTATACATACATAGACATACACAGTATATTTGGTGTGTATGTATGTATAGATACATGTGTGCATGCATATGCGCACACATACATGCATACATACATACTGTCAAAAAGAAATGTACTGAGGAGCCATAGTAAGAATTATAAACAAGCATATATGTATAGCTATAAACTTTATTGTGACCTGGGGAGGGGAGGAGAGAAAAAAAAAAGAACAAAGTAAAAAAGTGCACAGCAGAAAACAAAAGAAAACTCACAAGGAAGCAAAGATGGACAATTCTCAACATAATGAGTATTATTTATCATATAGGCTTCCTTGAAATAAAAATTTATTGTTACATATTTTGAATTCTCTCTTACGTTCTATGCACGACGTGCTTTTTTTTCTTTCTAACTGTATTTAAGTTTCAATATTTAAGCTTATGATATGTTTTTGTTTCTTTTCTCTATTCTGTATTTGTGTTCAGGTGTTTGAATTTAAAATAAAATTTTTGAAAAAAATTTATAAACAACTTAGTGGTCATTACTATAAAAAAGGGGAGAATTTGAAATCTGATATTCCAGAAGCCAAATGACACGGACTTACAGTAGCCAATAATAACTTTCCCAGCAAAATGGCATATAATGCTACAGGAAAAATGGACCTTCAATGAAATAGAGAATTTCCAAGCATTCTTGATGAAAAGACCAGAGCTGTGGAGAAACTTTTAAGTTCAAACGGAGGAAGAAAGGGGAACACAAAATGGTAAGCATTAAAAAAAAAAAGATGGTAAAGGATTAAACAAGAATAAACTGCTTGCGTTCGAATATGGGAAAATGATGCTGCTCCCTCTGAACCCTATCATCGTCAGGGTATTTAGAAGTAGTCAGATCAGACAAGGCCTGGTAGAGGTTCAGATATGTCTTAATCATCTTAAGAAAAGAAGGGCAGCTAGGTGGTGCAGTGAATAGAATACCAGCCATGGATCTGAGTTCAAATTCGACCTCAGACACTTAACACTTACTAGCTGTGTGACGTTGGGCAACTCACTTAACTCGATTGCCTTGCCTACCCTCTCCAAAGAAAATGGAAAGAGAGGAGACGAGTCATTGGCCTACAGGAGAGAAAAAGGAAGGATAGGAAAAATTATCTTATAATTTAGGGTGCACAAGTAGACATCTATACAAAAAAGAAGATGGTGAGAGGAAGCGACAGCCAATTCAACCACACTCTCATCCAAACTGCTTAAAAGAAGAAGTATATAGACATACCACACATTGCTGGATACAGAAATACATTTCACTCAACAAGAAAATAGAAGGGAGAGAGGAAATTAGAGGAAGGGTAGGGATTAGTCCCTAAGCAAAACACTCTAAAGATATACAGAAATACAACTCTTGTTTGAGGCAGCAAAGAATGGGAATCTGAATGGCTGCTCATATATTTTGGAATGTATGTATAAGATATGGTATATAAATGTGAGAGAATACTATGGGGCTGAACTCTTTCTAGCATAATGACCAACCAGGACTGCAAAAGACTAATGAAGAAGTATGTTTTCCACCTCTTGAGAAAGAGGTGAAGGACTTGAAATGCAGAATAAGACAACTTTTTTTGACATGGCTAATGTTGAAATTTGTTTTGATTGATTATACGTTTGTAATAGGTTTTGTTTTTCTTGTGCTCTCAATTGCGTTGGGGGTATGTGTGTTAGAGGGAGAAGGTGAGAAGGCAGATCTTGACTGATGAAAACAAATAAAATAATAACTGATCATTAGGAAGGACTGACTCCTGTAGAGAAACTTTTCTTCTCTGTAGTCTATAAAAAAGCTGTGGTAATGTCTCCATGCTTCTTTTTTGGACCTTCTTCCCTTACTCTAAAGAGACGTTGTGTGGATATATCAACCAACTTAGAAAAAAAAAGTAGAGAAGGCAGAAGGAAGGGCAAGTTGCAGGACAAATATAAGAGTATGGCATGGTCTTGTTAAGAATAGTGTCAAGAGTGCAAAAGCTCAGAATAAGCTGAGGTGGGCAAGAAAACTCAAGATTAAGGGGGGAAAATTAAGCTATTTGGAAAAGATAATAAGAGTTGCATCTGCTACCCAGGGTGCATGGGAAGAATATGACTGAGCTAAGGCAGTTATTCAGCTTTTACTTAGCTTCTGTTTTCTTTGCCAAAGAGAATGATCTTTGTACTGAAAAGGACAAAACAAAACAAAAATGGCTGATAGTGAACTGATAACCCAAGACCAACAAACAGTAAGAGAGAACTTGGCAGCTGCCTTTGATGAATGCAAATCACCTGACCTTGATGTTAGGTTACTGAAAAAACTCACAAATATGATTGTTGAGCCGTTGTCAGTGATATCTGAGAGATTGTGGAGAATGGAATAGGTACTACAGGATTGGAAAATCACAAATTTCAGAGTTTCAGAACAGGTAAGTAAATAGAGTCTGTGAACTATAAAGTCATTGAGTTTAACTTCAATTTATGGCACAATTCTGGAAGATATTAAAGAGGTGGTTAGTCAATATTTAGAAAAGGAAGTGGTGATCATCAAAAGAAAACTTGGCTTTATCAAGCAGGTCACATCAAACCGTATTTATTTGTTTATTTTGGGGCAAGGCTACTAAACTGGTAGATAAGCTGGAGAGTGTTCAAAGGAATCTTTGGAATTGTGCAACTGAGTTTCATTAGAAGTCTGTTGAAGTACACACTTCCAGATATAAAATTTATGTGGTTCAGAGGAATGCTGTAAGTATTAATTTCCTTAGATTTTAAGGAAAGCAGTTGGTAAAATCTCTTACTATTCTTATGGAAAAGAAGCAGAAATGTGGGCTAACTGGATTAAGAATTGGTTGAATAGCTGGACTCAAACAGTAATCAGAATGATTTGATGTCAGTGTGGAGGAAGCTTCAAATGAAGTTGCCAAAGAGATTTATACTGGACTCTGAGCTGTTGAACATTTTTATCAGTAACTTAGATAAAGACAGAAATAGCATGCTCTTCAAACTTGCACATGACACAAAGCTGAGTACTAAGATTTTGTATGACAGTCAAGATTTAAAAAGATCTTGACAGACTAGATTGTTGGGCAAATCAAATAATATAAAATCTAATAGGGATTGGCAGAAATTAGGTATGGACCAACGCCTCACATGATATATCAAGCAAGATAATCCCAAGTAGGTAAATGACTTTGATATAAAAGGTCATATCAGAAACAAATTAGAGGATCAGGGAAGAAATTACCTTTCTGTTCTAGGGGAAGGGAAACCATATATGACTGAGCAACTGGTAGAGAGCATCACAAAGGATACTTTAGACAGTTTTGATTGCTTAATAGCTAAAAATTTTTGTATAAGTAAAACCAATATAGTTAACTGGGAGAAAATCTTTCCAGACAGATTCTAGGATAATGGCCTCATTTCCAAAATATGTATGGAACTAATTCATTTTTGTAAAAAATTTGTTAAATGGTCCAAAGATATGAACAAAATTTTCACAGGATGAAATTAAAGGTAACAGGGGCAGCTAGATGGCACAGTGAATAGAGCACCAGCCCTGGAGTCAGGAGGACCTGAGTTCAAATCTGACCTCAGACACTTAACACTTACTAGCCATGTGACCTTGGGCAAGTCACTTAACCTCAAATGCCCTCCAAAAAGCAAAAAAAAAAGAAATTAAAAGTAACAACTACATGAGAAGATACTCCAAAATCAGTAAACATTAGAGAAAAGCAAATTAAAGTAACTGAGATTCCAGTTCACAGCCACTGATTGGCAAAGGTGAAAAAAGTAAAATGATAAATATTAGAGGACCTGTGGGAGAATATCTGGATCAATGCACTGTTGGTAGAACTGTCTCATATCTTGGTACTCCAGTCTATTTGAATTCCAGTTCATCTTCCATTTAGCTATCAAAGTGATCATCCTAAAGCTCAGGTCTTTCCATGTCACCCCCCTCCCTATTTAATAAACTCCAGTGGCTCCCTATTGCTTCTAGGATCAAACATAAAATACCATAGCTTTTAAAGCTCTTCCCAACGTGGCCTCTCTTCTACCTTTCCACTCTTACATTTTCACGTACTCTACAATTCAGTAACACTGGCTTCCTTGATGTTTAAACACCTGAGTGAGCACACACTACACTCCTCCTGCCTCCATGCGTTTTCACTGACAGTCCCTCATGACTAGAAGGTTTTCCCTCTTCATCTCTATCTCCCAACTTCCCTGGCTTCTCTGGCTTCCCTCAAATATGAGCCAGAATTCTACCTTCTACAAAAGAAGTCTTTCCCAGTATTTCTTAATGCCCTAGTGCCTTCTCTCTGAAATTATCATTAATTTATCTTGTAATATATCTTGTTAATACATAGCTGTTTTCATGTTGTCTTCCCATTAGATTAATAAAGTCCTTGAGAAAAGGGACTGTTTTGTCTTTCTTTGTATCCTTAACACTTAGGATAGTGCCTGGAAGTGCTTAACAAATGCTTGATGACTTGACTGTGAATTGGGCTGAAAAGCAATTTAAACTTTGCCCAAGAAGCCACTAACAGGTGCATGCCCTAGCCTAGTGCATATGCTAACTAGGCCATATTCTTAGAGAGCAAAGAAGGAGAGAAAGGAGTCATAGTTACAAAAATATTTATAGGGGCGGCTAGTTGGTGCAGTGAATAGAGCACTGGCCCTGGAGAGAGGAGGATATGAGTTCAAATGTGGCCTCAGACACTTAACATAAAAACTAGCCGTGTGACCTTAGGTAAGTCAACCCCAATTGCATTACCTTCCCCCGGCAAAAAAAAATATTTATAACATCTCTTTTTCTAGTGACAAAGAATTGAAAACTAATCCCCATCAATTGGGTAATGGTTGAACAAATTATGGCATATGAATGTAGTGGAATACTATTGTGCCATAAGAAATGATGAAAGAGACAGTTTCAGAGAACCCTGGGAAGACCTGTATGAACTTATGCAGAGTGGGGTGAGTATAATAACTTAAAAAAAACTTAGAACAGATTATCAACTGGGGAATGCTGAACAAATTGGTTTTTTTTTTCATTGACTTGTTTATTTATTTTTAGTTTACAAGATTCAGTTCCACAATCCCTTGAGTTTCAAATTTTCTCCCCTCCCTTCCCCCTCCTCCCATGGTGGTGTACAATCATGTGTAGGATCTGCAAATACTTTCACATTTGAACAAATTATTACTGTAATGGAATATGAAAGAGATAGTTTCACAGTATGTAATAGTAATTAGTTTAGCAGGATACTTAGCACTTAGTACTAAGTGGATGGACAGTACTAAGTGCTAAGTGTGGAAGGTGCAAACTCTGTCCCATTGTTGAGAAGGCATGAACTCCCCTGTT
>CM053585.1:299824192-299831692 GCA_028646515.1 Pseudochirops corinnae
CCTATACACGATTGCACGCCACCATGGGGGGGGGGGGGAAGGGAGGGGAGAAAATCTGAAACTCAAGTGATTGTGGAACTGAATCTTGTAAATAAAAAGTAAATGAGCAAAAAAAAAATAAAAAATAAAAAATAAATATATAAAAAAAAAAAATAAACATCATTATTTCCTCCTTCTTTCCAGAAACACAAAAGTGATACCAGGCCTATTAGCTTTCCTTCACAGTCACATTCTTGTGACTAGCAGTTTCCTATCCCATCTCCATCTCTGCTCCCCATCTCCACCTTACCTATTTTTCATCTCCACCTCTATTCCTATCTCCATTTCTACTGCATCTTCATCTTCATCCATCATTGCACCCCCCATCTTAATACTTAATCCTCCATCCCATCCTATCTCCATTCTCCCCCCCCTTCACTATCCTATTCCCATGTCTATCTCCATCCTACCCCATCTTCATTTTTATCTTATCTTTATCTCTGCCTACTCTACCTCCATCCCCACCTCCATTTTCATCTCTATCCCCACTCTATCTTCATCTTTACTTCTCTCTCTACTCCCATATTCATCCCCTATGCCCTTCCACCTCCATCTCTACCACTAATTCCATTTCTACTGCTAGCTCCATCTCCATCTGCCTCCCCACTCTATTTTCATCTCCATGCTATAGTCATCTTTGGGGTCACATCTTATTTATCTTTATATCTCCCAGAGTGCCTAGAAGAGGACCTTACACAGAGGAAGTTCTCAATAAATATTTATTGAATGAATCTCTGTTTTCATCCCAAACTCCAGGTGTAATCCATATCTAATTACTCCCTCCTAAGCCCATATTCATTCCTCCATTTCTACCTTTATAACTGTTGGGTAAAATTTCTAGTCTATTGGCCTCACTCTAGGTTTGGGGCTTATTCAATCAAACATTGGGGACAGGGATGCTGCTTGCTGAGACCAATGCAGAGATTCGTGCCCTGAGCATTAAGTTCTGACACCAAACATCACTCAGCTTAGTAGGGACATGTTTGCCTATACAGAATCCCAAGGGTGAAATTTTGTGGGGGAAGGGGTTGACCTGGGCAGCAGACTCCAACCCTCTCTCCCTCCCTTAGGCCAGCTACCACGCTGGGACCTCGGCACAGAGCCCAGTTCCTCACGCGGCTCCTGTTTTATTAACCTGCCTGTCGCTGCTCCAGTGGCTGAATAGGACCTGTGGGGGGGCAGAAAGAGGGGGGCCTTGGGCTTTGCCTGGGATCACCATGGAAACAGCATATTCAGCCAATCAGTAGGCAGGCAGCACTGTGTGCACCCGGCATCTCAGTCTCCAAAGCCTCGTGCAGCCACAGGGCTCTATCCAACCTGACAGCCCCGCTGCAGCCTGAGTGGCTTTTCTTTTTTTTTTTTTTTTTGCTAGAAAGGGGGTGGTGGATTGAGGGGATAAAGTGCAAGAAGTATGAAAAATCACAGGGAAACAGGAAGAACAAGGCAAAAGTGAATAAGGATTAAGATCAAGGCAGATGCAGGGATGAAGGAAAGAGGGCATAAAGGACTGGAGAACAAGGCAATAGGAAAGAGGAAAGATTACTGGAGACCTAGAAGGTGGGGGTGGGAGCTGAGATTGAAAAGAGAGAAAAGGGATAGGCGAGGTTCAAGTGATATAGACAAATCACCCTGTTATAGAATATGCCAAGCAGTTAGTCTTTCTCATTGGGGCAACCAGGCTGGGCCCATTGCTTCAGGGTATGGGTTGATTCACCCACAGGGGCAATGACTCTGAGAACACCACACAAGCCCTTTGCTTGTATCTGTGGGAGAAAAGGTTCATAACTGGACTGGGTTCTAGATGGTACCTTGGGGTGGGGGTGGGGGGTCTTTAGTGGTATAGTCAGACAACTTGCCCCCAGGTAAGCTGTAATGAAGCTCCTAAGAGACCCCATGCTTTTAGTTTGGATCTAACTTAGCTGAACTGCCCTATGAATGGGAGGAGAACCACCCCCATTTCCTTTGGCATCCTACCTCCAAAATCTACCCTTGTAGATTGTACCCCCCCCTCAACTACAAAACATAGAGAAGAAAAACTCTCTCTGTCTGTCTCTATCTCTTTGTCTCTCTGTCTCTCTGTTTCTCTGTCTGTCTGTCTGTCTCTCTTTCTCTCTGTTTTTCTCTCTCCCCCCCCCCCCCCCCAGCCCTGTCTCTCTGGAACACATACAATGTAAAAATTGATGGGCTGACTGTGTCCTGGCTAATGCTGGCCCACTGCCCCCCCTGGTGGCCAGCAATGCTGTCTTCTGTCCTAGGAGTATCCAGGCCATCCATTCCATTAAAAAGTGGAGGCAGCACCTCCACACCTACTGTCCTTACCCTTTTCTCCCTACTCCCTCCTTACTCCCAGCCTTGGGTCACAAGGGACTCTAAAGCAGAAATGGAGTCAGAGCCCTGGGATGCTTACCTCTGGTTACAGTTATCTCACCCACCCCCAGCTCTGATGCTCTAGTCTAAACCCTCACCCTACCTCCTTGTTTTAAGAATGGTTCCCAAACCCTAGATCCTGGGAATCCCAGAAGAACCAATATGGAGGTACTTCTCACCTGACCTAGAAGAAGAAAGCCTAGAGGTCCCCAACATCCACGCTGGCAGGGTGAGAAAAGATAGCAAAGGGGAGAGAGGAGAGAAAGGGAGACAGGAGCTGTCTCTGCCCGGAAGCACATCAGTTTCTCCTTCTTAGGTTGGTTTTTTATCTTGAATCCCGTAGCTTAAGTCCCCAGAGTTTGAATTAGAACAACTCACCCTTACCACCACCACCCCCCAAAGAAATACCAATAACTATGTATCCATATATCCTTTTCCCCCACCCAGGCTCAAAGCCAAGGCTCCAGAAAGGCTGCTGTTCCCATGACAACCCCATCCAAGGCTGCTCCACCCAGTGTTCAATGCACCCCTTCCCTTTCAGTCTCATACACAACTATAGGCTGCACCAATACACACACAAAACCAATGCTACACATTGACATGAAAGCACTTTATAATGCACAAGGGGGGAACACAGAGTATACGGGACCAAAGACCTGCCCCGCATCTGCCCTCCTCCCCCCCCATCTAATCCAGCCAGAAAGGCAAGCACAAGGGTTGTTCCAATCTTTTCTTACCTCCTGAATCCTTACTTGTTGTATGCAAAGAATCTTGAATTTGAAATAAAAACCACCTGGGTTTTTTATCTAAGCTCTGAAACTGACTTCTATGTGACTTCTCACAATGGCCTAGTCTCATCACCTATAAAATAAGAGGGTTGGGCTCTCTAAGATCCCTCCCAACTCTAAATACTCAGAGCCTCTTCCTACTAGATGGCAGCTAGGTGGCACAGTGGACAGTGTGCTGGGCTTGGAGTCTGGAAGACCTGAGTTCAAATCTAACCTCAGACTCTTACTACCTATGCAACCCTAGGCAAGTCACTTAACCTCCATCTGTCTTGACAACAAACTGTAAAAAAAAAAATTTAAAAACAGATAAATAACAGCACTGAGTTGGTAAAGCATCTAGTAGAGTGCTTGACACACAGTAGGTGCTGTGTAAGCAAGGGTAATTACTTGTCAATATTATCATATAATCCTGACACATCTTCTCTTTTTCTTGTATACATGATAAACTCTTAATTCTGACAACCTTCAGTCTGGGGACAGAGAATGGAACAGAGACAGGATTTCCCTTCCAATCCAGAAAGATGGGAGATGACAGGTGGCAGGGATGGTTAGGACGGAGAAACAGGAGAAGCCAATGGGACATACATAACTGAACAGGGCTTGAAGAAGGGAAGATCCCAAATAAAGATCCCTATACCACTAAAGATAAAGAGGGAGTGGGGGTACAGGATGGGGAGCCAATCTGAGACCTGGGCTAATGAGATGACAGTGACCATAATATAATGTAGAGCAGTGGTTCTCAACCTTCCTAATGCTGTGACCCTTTAATACTGGTGTGTGGGCGTGTCTGCATGTGGGCGGACCCACCTGGAGACAAATAGACTAGCGGTGTCTGGGTTCCTAAGACCATCGGAAACATGTGTTTTCCAATGGTCTTAGACGACCCGTGACCCCTGTGAAAGGGTTGTTCAACCCCCAAAGGGGTCGAGACCCAGAGATTGAAAACCACTAATGCAGAGGGACAGGGTGAGTGAAACCAACAATGTGTTTGGTGGTGGGTATAAATAGCTGAGGGGTTGTGGGAATTGTAAAGGCTGAAGTGGCAGAAAGGATTGAGAAGGAAGTGAGAATGGACTTGCATTATACCTGCAGAATCTGGTGAAAAATGACTGAATCCACAAAGATGAAGGAAGGCCTTTCCTGTGGGACCCTGGATGGCCCAGGCAAGCCAAAGAAAGGGAAGGAAGGAGCATCAATGGAACAACTGAGAGTAGGTGACTAACCAGCTCCCATAATAGATTGAGAAGTGAGGAAAGAGGTGATGAGAAGAGGAGAAGGAGCTTCAACTACGGGAAAAGGAGATCAGCTTAATACAGACAAAGGTGAACAGAGCCAAAACAGAAGAAAGACCGGGAAGGGCTGTTCCTGGGGCTGCGACACTGCATTCATGACAGGGCAGGCTCACAAAACGGGAGCCCTTGTCTGACTTCCCCTCTTCAGCTTCCTACTGGTGCACTCTGGGTGTCCACCTGGGTGGCCCAGTGATAGAGCACTAGGCCTGGAGCCAGAAAGACCCGAGTTTGAATTCAACCTCAGACCCTGGTCAAGTTACTTAACCTCTGTTTGAATCAGTTTCCTTATCCATATAATGGGGATAATAGCAGGGTTGTAGAGAGATTCAAATGAGATAAGAATTGTAAAGTACTTAGCAGAGTGCTTAGCCCACAGTAACCCCCATGTGAATGTTAGATATCATTACTGTGTGTGTGTTATGTGTGTGTAAGCTTTAAACTCTCTATATGTATATACACACACACACACACACACACACACACACACACACACATTGAATTAAGACTTGTGGGACACCCTGTACACATATACGCAGAAGGAGAGTGAGAGAGAAGATTTGATTTGGTTCTCATAAAAGCTCTGAAAGACATAGGATTATTATTATTCCCATTTTATAGATGAGGAAACTAAAGCCAGAAAACTATAGTGACTCACCCTAAGGCCATGCAGACTGGTTCTAGCAGAGCAAGGAAACAGATGGAGCTCTTGGTCCTTGGGCCTTTTCAATTATATACCTTTGTCTCACATACAGTAGGAGGAGTGCAGTGGCCTGAGCAATGAAATACAAAGAGAATGTCGATTTTGGCCAAATCCTAGAGACAGATAGTATCTTATTTTTAAAAGTATCAGTCATGTTTTGAGCTTTAAAAGGTTTTCTCTTTCCCTTTCAGTCAGGTTTGTAAGGAGTGAAGAAAGAGGTAGGACGGTTTGGAGATAGAGAAGAATAACTGTAAGGGGAACAGGAAAACATGAAATGAGGAAAAGGAAGGTGGAATAAGGGGTGGTGGGCTGGACAGGTAAGCCTGAGGGAAAGAAAACAGGATCCTCAAATTTAGAGGACTCTTTGCTCCTTGTAGCTTCACTAATTTTGTCTGGACTTAAGAAGAAATTAGAAAAAGTCCCCGGGAAGGGGGGGAAGGGAAAGGCAGGACTTGAAGGAGGGGGGCTCTATACTTATTCAAAATTGCTTCCCCACCACTACCACTACTCCATTCAATCTTCTTTGTCAAAATAGGTTGCTTGGTGCAGACCCACGGCAAGATGATTTGAGGAATTTCAATTAAAATGGGACACGAATGTTGAGGAAGAAAAGAGTGGTCAGCTTTGCGGTACACTTATTAGTGAAGCTGAATATTCAGAGGTTTGAGTTGTGGTGCTTATTTTGGACTATTTAGAGGGAAGTTAGAGGGACTGGTAGTTCCTGTCTTTTCTTGACAGTCCCCTGGGAGCAAATACCCCAGCAAAGACCTGCCCCGCTCCACCTCTCTCATCTCTTTCTAGGCTTGGCTTCCAGGAGCAGGTAGGGCTTAAGGGAGCCACCTTGGTGTGGTTGGAAAGGGTATCGGATTTAGGTTTGGTTCACATCCCAGCTCTTTGAGCTACTGTGTGATGGAGGCAAAGTCACCCAAACACTTTGTGCCTTGGCTTCCTAATCCGTAAAATGAGAGAAGTTGAATTGGACATTGTCTCCTGTTTCTCTTCCTCTATAAAATGCTAGGATTCTTAAATCTACCCTATCCTTTTTCATCCCCAGGTGTCTCTTAATCTCCACAATCCTTCCCCCTTCACTTCCCCTCCCCCTTTCCTTCCAACGTGTGCACACACTAGGGAAAGACTAAGGAGCCCCCACCCCCAGTGGATATGCAGAGCAAACAGCATTGTTCCAAGGCTCACAACACACAAAGAGCAAGGGAATTCACAGAATGGTCGTGAATTTCAGTTTCCTTCCCGTCCGGGCCCCAGAGAGATCCATTGTCTGCAAACTCTCAGCCTAAAATATGCACAATTGCTCTGGCTGTGAAAGCTCACTGATTCCTCCAACAAGAAGCTTCCCTCCCCCCCTCCCCGCCTCCTTCCCAAGAAGAGCCTGTAGGAGATGGGGGAGGGTAGTAGCAGACATTACCTCCCAGGGTCTGGAGAACCCCCCAGTTTACAAAAGAGGAAATCTGATGTACAGTTACAACCTAACATCTGCTCTTCAAAGTCCCCCACCACCTGGACCCATTTTACCAATCCAACCCTATAGACTCCTCCTCCCCAACCTTACCAATCCCTCTACCCAAAATCTCTGCTTACAGCTGCCTCCAGCAGCAGGGAGTGATGGCTCCCTTCCCCAGAGCCAGAACAAACCCTACCCATCTTTTCAGCTGCAGGTTAAGAATCGTCTCCTCCTCGAAGCTCTTTCTTACCAATTGTACCTCATAATGGTTTTCCCTTACTTTGAATTCCCAGGACAAACCTCTCAGATGTGGTTATCATCACACTTTCCCGGGAATTAAGAGTTTTTCTTGGAATTGTTCACTAGTTTGAGGTGTGCAAGCCTTTTCTCCCCAGTTTGACTATAAGCTTCTTGAAGGTAAGGCAGTACATCCATTTTATCTTGCAGGTCCCACAGCTGTTTCTCTTAGCATTAAGCTGGGCCCACAGTAAATTCTTCTTGATTGACATGTACACACCAAGACAAAAAAACATCACACACATATAAATACTTAAGATATATATTTAGTCACATACACATGTATAATATGTACATACATATCTATGCATATTAACAGAGACCCACACACATATACATACACACAGGGTGCCCCTGGGAGCAGAGTGGCCAAAGGGTCAGGGATTCTCAACCTAGAGTCTTCAGGGATGATGGATCCAGAGAAGTGCCTTGCTCCAGAAGCTGCCAGATTCCCCAGATGAATAAAGACTGCACAGTGAGAGAATGAGGGAGTTGGGGAGTCAATCACATGTCAGAGGCAGCCTCAGAAAATAGTTCTTTCTTGAGATGTGGCTATGT
>CM053585.1:299834192-299868951 GCA_028646515.1 Pseudochirops corinnae
GTGGACTCCTTTGTTGTGTCTAGATCCTAAACCAGGTGTGAGCCAGTGAGGTCCCCCTCCCCCTGGATAGCACTAGAGCACTCCTGGGCAGAACCCAGTCCCAGGATTGTCTTTAGGCTAATCTCTTCCTCTCCCTCCTGGATGGGGGTGGGGAGGACTGCTGGAACAAAAGGTGGTTGCCCTTGGCTAGTTCCTAATTAAATCTTTATAGTCTCTCCTGACTTGGGCCCTGCCAGTGAGGTCAGAGCCATCTAATATCCCAGCACCAGCAAGGGAATGTCAGAAGCAACCCCAGAAAGAATCAATTACAGAAGGCACAGGCCACAGCTCCAAGAGGGCTGTGCTGAAGTCTGTGCCAGCATCCTCTTAGAAGTCCTGAGGCAGGAGAGGCCAGGGCTTGCAGGGTCCACCCTACACATGCTAGCATAGAAACTACAGTTTGTTGAGAACCTCAGGTGACATCCAGATAGTCTAATTCCATACCTTTGGTCCCTACAAAATTTTCCACCAGGGACCAAAATATCCTTGCTCTATGGCCTGGCCCTTGATGCCAGCTTTTTGGTGTGCCTATGATGAGCATGGGAGCCAGGGACAGAGATCAATTCAGGAAGCATTCTGAGTTCAGGTTGCCCAATAGCAAGAATGTTATAACTAGGAGAATCTTTAGGCAGTGCTGGAATTTAGGTATCCCTAGGGCTATTTTGACCTACGGCCAAAAGGCATCCTGAGCACTTTCATTTGGTCCTCAGGCCACTGGAGACACTTCTCCCCAGCTGAATGACTGCTCTCTGGGTACTTCCCTCAGGCCACAATAATGTTAGAATGGAGATGAAAGAGAGCCAGTTTCCTGCTAAATCCGTCTTTATGGTCAACCCCCAGACCTCTTATCTCTCCCCCAGTGTAATTCAAGGCCCCATCTCAGACCTGTCCCAATTTCTCTCCTCACTCACAGTAGTCCACCCCTCTCCCCAAAGGGTCCTCCCACTACTTTATCAGACTGAATTGTCCTAGGCTATAAAAGCTCCTGGGAGTTTGGGCTCCTCCATGGGTTCTCCAGCTTTATATACATTTCAACATCTCTTTGCACATTTATAAATCTAAGGGAGAAACGTGAATTTTTGGTGCTGCTCCATCACCCCACCCCAATTTCTCCCAGCCCACCACCAGCTGCACAAAGAAGGAACAGAGAGGGAGGGGGTGGGGGTTGGACTAAGGAGAACCAGCTTGTTTAAGATGCTGGAAAACTGAATTGTAGAAAATTAGGCTGAGAAATGTCTGTTATATTCTCTCTCTCTCTCCCTCTCTCTCTCTCTCTCTCACATGTTCTCTCTCTCTCACATGTTCTCTCTCTCTCACATGTTCTCTCTCTGTCTCTCTCTCCCTCCCTCCCTCCCTCCCTCTCAGTTTGCTTTGTGCCTGCAGTATTTCTCTCTTCTCTCCTTCATGCTTCAGCCCTATTTTGCGACTACGACTCACTCTCATTCCCATTCCCTCTCTCTTTTCTCTCTTCCAGTATGTGAGCCTGAGGCTGAGTGGTTGTGTCTATGACTATGTGTGATTGTGTGTCTCTGTGTGTGATTGTGTGTTTAGGGGTGGCAGCACCCTCCCCTCCACAGTTGCTCAGCCTAAAGTGCCAGAGGCACAGACAATTGTGCGGGTGGATATGCTGAACAGAGGAGCCGTGGCTGAGCCCCAGGGCAAGAGGAGAAGCACCACACAAGAAATTGATTCCATTAAAAAGTAATCTTAAATTTAATAAAAGTTATGATTTGATTATAGCCACCGAACCTACAGGCAAGAGAAAGGGGAAGACGGATTCCAGAGATGGATAAACAGGCAAAGAAACAGGGTTAAAAAACAAAAAGAAAGGAGAAAAGTTGGGGGGGGGGGGAGAAAGCTTTGACTGAATAGATCCATGCAAGCATGTATACATGGATGAGTGGGTGGGTGGATAGGTAGAAGGACCAGAAATTGTGGCAAGGGAACATTGGTCATAGAGGGAGGAATAAAGTCAATCTGCTTTTCTGAGAAAAGACAAAGTGTGGATTGAGTAATGCAGATTTAGGGAGGTAAAAAGAGGAGGAAAGCTTACTAAAGGCCTGTTTCCCCAGCACTGACTGTAGTCACTTGTTTTTACTTTCAATCTCAGCATTAAGTGAATTCTTTCCTGGTCCCTTTCCTTTGATCTTATTAAGGGGGGGGGGGGAGGAGTGAGAAGGGAAGCAAGGCAGTGTAGGGGGTGTTCAGGAGGACTAACACCTCTGGTGTGAGGGTTGAGCCCTTTTCAGGGCTGCTTATCCACCTTTGGTATTCACCTGTCACCCAACTCTCACCTAAGGCTCCAAGAATCTGTAGCATGCACAGTGGCCATACTTTGGTAAAAACAGTCTCAGTAGATGGGCTATAAACTGAGTTGAGGGTAATTGGCAGCTAAACCTGTCAGTGAATTAGGGGAATGTCTACCCCAAGATGTGAAGACTTCCCCCAATGGAATGGGCAGATGAGAACAATTTGTTCTAATGGCCATGAAGTGGCTGAAACAGGACTATAGAGTGCTTAGAGCACTGGTTCTCAACCTGTGGGTAGCGATCCCTTTGGGGGTTGAACGACCCTTTCACAGTGGTCGCCTGAGACCATCGGAAAACACGTATTTCTGATTGTCTTAGGAACGGAGACACTGCTCCTCTATCATCTCCAGGTGGGTCCACCCACATGCAGATACGCCCACATACGAGTATTAAAGGGTCTCAGCATTAGGAAGGTTGAGAACCGCTGGCTTAGAGCCTGGTCAGCATAGAAGATGCAGTCATCCAATGCATCCCAGGCCATCACCAGGTATCCTGACTTTTGTCTTGCCATGGGGCTTCAATGACTCAGGAAAAAAGAGAGCGGCTGATGGCTGTGCAACTCTGCCTCACTTAAATACAATTCATTAATGAATCAAGACATCACCCTCCTGATGTCATTGGTCCTCTTCAAAAATAAAGGATGAACAACAGAGGGAAACCAGGAACCCAGGCAAAAACCTTCTTCTCTGACCTTCTAAACTATTGCCTTTCACCTACTGTTCCTGCTTCTGCTTTCTGAGGTCAAATAGAATATGTCTAATCCCTCCTCCATATGACAGTCTATCAAATATTTGAAGACGAGAACTATCTGGTTCTTAATGAGTCTTCTCTTCTCTAGGCTAAACATGTCCAGAACACTTAACCAATCATGTTCTCTTCAAATCTAGACTAGCCCATGATGTCTCAGACTAGGGGACTTCCTGATACATTCAGCTTCCCTCACTAAAACACAAGTTTCTGGAGTGCAGGGACCATATTTATTTTCCCTTGTATTTGCATTTCCAGGTTCTCAGGAAAAGGTTTTGTGTTAACAGTCTCTACCATGTTATCTGAGAGTAGTAGTAGCTACCTTCCAATTCAGGAAATTGAGGAAACACTATTTCTTCTTCTTCTTCTTCTTCTTCTTCTTCTTCTTCTTCTTCCTCCTCCTCCTCCTCCTCCTCCTCCTCCTCTTCCTCCTCTTCCTTTTTCTTCTTCTTCCTCCTCCTCTTCCTTTTTTTTCTTCTCTTCTTCCTCCTCCTCTTCCTTTTTCTTCTTTTCTTCTTCTTCCTCCTCCTCCTCTTCCTTTTTCTTCTTTTCTTCTTTTCTTCTTCTTCTTTTTCTTCTTCTTCTTCTTCTTCTTCCTCTTCCTCCTCCTCTTCCTTTTTCTTCTTTTCTTCTTCTTCTTCTCTTTCTCCTTCTCTTCTTCCTTCTCCTCCTTTTTCACTTTTTTTCAAAATGCTGGGACAATTTACTTTTGTCCTGTGTAGTTTTTATTTTTGATTTCTTGAAATATAGCTCTGAAAAAAAGAGGCTTTAAAAAGTCCATTGTATTTTAAAAGGAGCTACTTGACTACACCTTTAAACCCAAATCATCCTGGCTTTCATAAAATGGTCAGTAATAGACCCAGCCTAAGTTGTTGTGGCTCATTGCTTAGGTTTTGATGACTTAGAATGAGTGTAAATAGCACTTGTTTTCTGTTCAGGCCCAAAACTTTGAAGGTCTTCCCCTCCCAGATGATATCTTTGGGATGGCAAATTGGACCATCTTTTGTCTCAGTTCTTATCTAGCCCTTAGTCACTGAATGGATGTGACCTCAGACAAACTGAGACCTGGGAAAGACCTTAATTTAGAAAGGCCAAGGTCACCCACAACATCCTGAACCATTTATAATCGTCTTGATCTTTGTCTTGCCACTGGATTCTAATGATTCTGGAGGAGAGATAGAGGCTGATGGCTTTGAGGAAGTTCTGCTTCATTCAAATCCAATTCACTTGAAAGTCAAGATATCACCCTTGTGATGTTATTGGTCCTCTTGAAGAACTGAAGGATCAACAACAACAATGGTGCTATTGATAGTGATGATACTGATGGATGTAATTTTAATGATGTTTCTGAGGACCATAGTGATCTGGGTAATGATCAAATAATCACAGTGATGGCAATGAATCAGGTCCCTTCAGGTGGCCATTTATCAAATTTTTCAAGAGCTAGAAGTCAAGCACATTTCTTGGGCTAGTAGGGTGACATTCTCTCTATTCTCCATGTCTGAGGATGTTGGAGGGAAACATTGTGGGAAATGGGGAGAATGCGTTGGTAACTCTCTTGAAGGTTCCCTTATCCAATGAGCTGATAAGGTAGCCAAGTGGTCTCTCCAAGTGACTCCACTGCATTTTAACCCCCTGGCTATACGCCCTGTTTTGACATGTTCACCAACTATTGCTTAGATGATCCATTTGATAATTTTCCCAGGAATCAAGGTCAAACTGACTGGCCTATTTTGCCGATCCTGCTCCCTTTTGGTTTTTGAAAGTCATGATAATATTTGCCCTTCTCCAATCTTATGGCACTTCTCTGTTTTTCTATAATTTTTTCCCAAATCACTAACAGTGACTCAACAATTACATTTCACTATTCACCTGGGCCAGGTGATGTGAATTCATCAACGTCATTGAGGTACTGTCTTACAATCTCCTTCCTTATCTGGGATATTAATTCCCTGTTAATCATTTTTGTTCTGTCATTTCCAGAGCAAAGGTCATTTTCCTTGGCAGAGAAAACAGAAGCCAAATCAGAATTCAGCTGCTCTGCTTTCTTTCTGTTGTCAAGTTATCATTCCATTCATCCTCAGCAAAGTTCTTCTCCCTTTTTTAATCCTCCTTTTTTTCTCTGAATAACTTATAACAAACTCCCTTTTTTGTGTGTGTCCTTAGCACTTCTGAGCTTTAACATTCATGATGCCATATGTCACATTCATATTATCCTCTGTTACCTGACTTTCTACCTCTTCTACATTTGCTTTTAAAAATCTAAGTCATTTGGTGAGTTCTCTGTGTGTTCACATTGGTCCCTTCAGACATTTTTTTTCCTAATTTGGATTATTTTGAGTTTTTAGGATGTCATTTGTTTTGAGTTTTCAGAATGTAATTCTTAAGTATCTCTCATCCCTCCTGAACTGATTCTCCCTATCAGTTTAGTCCAGTAGTCTCTCCTAATTACCTTCTCTCCTACTGTCTACCCTCTGATCAATACAATGTCTATGAAACCCATTTCCAGTTGTTAAGTTTCTCATGGAGTCCACTATAATTGTGCAAAGCCAGTCATGCTTTATTCTCCACAATTTTCTCACAAGCCACCTTGTTACCTTGTTGCCACATGTTTCCTCCACTAACTTCTCTACTCAGTCCCCTTTCCAGTTCTAGAATCATAATCAAAACAATATTGTTATTACTACTGGAAAGCCTTTGTTGACCTATGTTGAGAATGTGTTGACCAATGTTGAGTCTATGACTCAACTCACAATCTTTGTAACTTTGCAAACCCAAGTAGCCACTACTCCCTAGATGGCTTGTCTTTTTCTAGAATGTAAGCTCTTTTAGGGCAAAGACCGACCATTTGTATCTGTAGCACTTGGCATAGAGCTTAACACATACTAAGCAAGTAATAAATACTTTTTCATTCATTTATTAATTTCCAGAATCTATGGTGTATTTCAGACTATGCCAGGGTTTTCTACCCTTTTCTATCACAAACTTTAGCTGAGAATTGTCCATTCTCTCCAGGTTTCTCATCATTTACCAGATAGCAACCAGTTTTTCACTGTTGTTGAAAATCAAATCCAAAACAGAATTTCTATCACATTGGTTTTTTCACCTTATAAAGGATGAAATTATTATTAAGGTAAGTCAAAAAGCCACTAATTTTGCTTTTGTCAGAGAGAAAAAGCACAAGCAACTATCTGGATAATTGAGGTTCCCCCTCACTACTATATCATCCCTCTGCACCAAGCTTGTGATATGTTTTCCAAACCCCTCATCTATTTCTCCTTTCTGTTCAGATGAACTGTAGTATGCTCCAATGACTAAATTATTTCTGTTTCTCCCTCCATTGACCTATGCCCAAATCCTTTCTGTCATTCCTCCCTTTCATTCCTAAATTTCCTCACATGATTTTGCCTTCTTAATGTACAATACTCCCCTGCCCCAATTTTCCGTTCACTCAATATTTTTTTACCCACTGTTCCATAACACTATGCTAAGCACTAGAATGTTGGGTTCATAAAGATAAAATAAAAATGTCCCAAAATGGACAATTTCAGAGGAAACTGGGAAGACTTTTATGAACTGATACAGGACTGGGAATACAATTTATATATTAATAACAACAGTATAGAGAAAAGCAACCTCGAAAGACTGTAGAAGTCTGATCAATACAATGATAAACCATGAATCCAAAAGAATGAAAACATTCCACTCACCTCCTGACAGAGAAACGAGGAACTGAAAATGCAGAAAAAAAACCTTTTTAGACATGACTAAAGTGAGACTTTCTTTTGCTGGACTTTGTGATATGTATTGAGGGATTTTCTTTTCCTTTTTAAAAAAAATTGATCAGTAGAGAAGGGAGTTAATAGTAGAGACAGATAAATTTTTAAAAACTAGTTACTTGAAAAATAAAAATAATAAACTAAAAGATACCATCCCTTCCCTCAAGGAACTTATGGTTATGTGAAGGTATGGGAAATATTTTTAAAGAGATACAGATGTTCAGAAGGTAGAAATCATCATTTACCCAGTAACTAACATCATATTACATTCAATATCATCACCATCCCATCATCATGGTGATTACATCATTAAAGTTTTCCCAAGATCAGTGGCAGATTACTATCACAATCACTGCCATTATCATCCCTATCATTATTCCCACCATCATAACCATTTCCACTATCATCACCACCATGAGCACCACGATTGCCACCATCATAATCACTATTATCATTTCCACCATCCTACTTTGCATACACAATTGTCTGTCCTGATCACCCTCTCTCCCACTGTCTATGGGCCCCACTCCTACTACTCCCCACCACCACAAGGCAAGAACTTGCATTGTAGGTCTTAGATTCATGTGGGATATCAGAAAAGCAAAGGGAGATAGGTAAGGGAAGCAGAGGATGAGCCCTGGGTCCTTGCTTCTGAGATGAAAGGCGCCACCAACATCAGCTGGAGGCCATCAGTCAACTGAGGTTCCCTGGGTGATGGTGTAGGCAGTTTACCTTACCTGCTCTTATGGGGAATTCACCTAACAAGGCCTCCTCAGGCCACTGTCTTTCTCATAGGAAAGTCTTCTCTGGGATTAGGCACACGAAGATTTCACCTGAACTAGAATCTCTAAAAAGAAAGTGAATTCTATCCTCAAACTTGATGACTTATAGACATCTTAATCTAAATATGTCCCAAACCTAATCATTGTCTGTTCCCTCTTCCTAACTACAGCTGTTTTCTCAGTCACCCAGGCTCCCAGTCTAGATGTCATCTTCGGCTCCTCACTCTCTCACACACCCAGTCTATTGCCAAGTCCTGTGATTTCTACTTTTGCAACATTTCCCATGTATTCCCCCAACCCTCCTCTGATACTACATCACCCTGGAGGTCCTCATCACCTCCGGTCTGGACTATGACAATAATCTTCTAGTTGACCTTGCTGGCTCAAGTCTCTCCCAACTCCAGTCCATTCTTCACTCAGCTGTCAGCGTTCTTCCTAAATCATCAGTCTGATCATGTCACCTGCCTGTTTGATAAACTCTAGTAGTTCCAAGATCAAATACAAAATCCTCTTTTTGGCTTTTAAAACCCTTCATAACCTGATTCCTTGCTACCTTTTCAGTCTTTTTAACATTCTGCCCCATACCCCACCTCACCCTATTCTACAATCTACAATTAGTCTCCTTGTTTCCTCATATCTCCTGACTGTGCATTTTCACTGACTTTCCCCTATCTCTGAAAAACTTTCTTCATCTCCACCTCCTAGATCCTCTGGCTTCCTTCAAGTCTCAGCTAAAATTCCACTTTTTTACCAAAAAAAAAAAAATCTTTTCTTAATCTCTGAGATTAGCCCCACTTTATCTTGCATATATCTTGTTTGTACATAGTTGCTTGCATGTAGTCTCCTCCCTTAGACTAGGTCTAGGACCTCCCTTAAAGGTCCAGGACTGTCTTGCTTTTCATTCTAAACCAAATCCTTAGTACAGTGCCTGGCACTTGGTAGGTATTCAATAAATGACCTGAATCCAGTCTCCTCCATTGCTTCTGTTCTGCAGCAGCCAGGAATCTCTTCCTTCTATTGAACCCCAATTCCTCCTATTGTATTTCATCCTGCTTGGTACTCAGCAAAGAGTGAAACAGCTTTCTATACCCCATCTGCACAGTAAGGAAAATATGGCTTCAGAAACATACTTTTTCGATTCAAATTCAACAAATGTGTTGATGCAGGGAACTGTGCTAGAGATTTAGGATACACAGACGAAAAATGTCATAGTTCTTTCCCTCAGAAGGTCCATAATCTAATGTGATGAGGGGGAAGGTAATTTGCATAGTCCCATGTATTTCTCATGTTGACAATGAAAAAGGTGGACACAACCAAGGACTTTGTTTGGGATGCTTCTATCCAAGAAGAAGCCACTGACTTTTCTCTCGTACCCTGATCTCTCCCCTCCCTAATTCCCCAGTCACATGCTTAAACTTTGTCTAAATAAAACCACTACCATCTTCCAGGACTAGGTGACTTTTAGGAGGAGAACCTCAAAGTCTATCTCCAGTGATGATATTTATAGAGGATTTCACCTTCCCACTACCTTAGGTAATATTGTCCTCTGATAAAAGATAGGTACTAGCCTCTTAAGACTCTTTCCACCTTCACCTAAGACCCAGAAAATACTTCTTACCCTCAGTCAACTGGTGATAATCCCCTTCAACCAAAAGGCAATGGAAAGAGGGGGAAGAATCACTGAAAAAGGCATAAACTTGCATCCCCATGTGCCATGGCCAAAAGTCAGAGAGTCAAGACCTCACTAGAAGCCAATATTGAACCATTATATTTAGCCTTTGTATGCATTTAGTTCTGAACTCACCTACTTATTCTTTCATCTCATTCATATCTGTCAATTTTCCTCACAAACATGGCAGGAGACTTTGCCAAACACTTTGCTGAAACCCAAGTAAACCATATTGTTAGCATTCCCCTTATCTACCAATAATCCTGTCCAAAAAAGAAACAAGGTTGTTTGGGATGAATTGTTCCTGATCAAAGTCATGGGGGCTCTTAATGATCAACACTTCCCTCTCTAGACAGTCACAAGCCAAATCTTTAATAACACATTCTAGAATTTCACCAGGAATTGAAGTCAAGCTCACCAATCTGTAGTGAGTAGACTCCACTCTCTCCCTTAAAAAAAATTGTCCATCAGGGTCTCCTAATTCCTTCAGGGTGTGTTCTTACATATAAATCTCAGTATCCCCATAGCTCGAAAAAAAAAAAACAAAACCATGTGTGACTAGGGGCAAAGGTTAAGAGATTCTCACTGGAATTTGGCAGGCTTCCCTTCTACTTATTCTGCCTACCTCCCCACATTGCCTTCCTACCCCCAGTGACTCTACTCTGTCCACTAAACTCTCTATATCTTCAAATCTACAGTGGCATCTATATTTCTGATTCTCTTCCCCTCCCTCTCCCTTTCCCTCCTTCTTCCTCTCTCTCTCTCTCTCTCTCTTCCCTTCTTCCTTTACCTCTTCCTCCCCCTCCCCCCCCCCACAAATTCAGTACTCACCTGAAATTTTTCTTCTATGTCTACTCTCCTGCCATTATTCACAATGATGAAATGTAACAGGCCACAGAAGGATACTCTGTGCAAATGAGTTAACCCCAGCCCTTCTGCTCTAGGGGCTCTAGGATAATGATAACTCACTGGAAGCTCAATTTCTTTTCTTAGGTCTTTAGCAGGTGACCAACTCTGGTCTGCAAGCCTGATCTACTTCTGGCTAGTCTCTTCCCATAGGGAATGTAGGTGCATCTCCTCCTCCATCCCTCACCCCTGTACCCCATCCCCTTTTCAGGTTGATGGCTCTCCAAGGTACTGAAATTTCAGACACCCAAATGTACATGGACCTTTATTCCTCTCTCATTGTATTTCCATGATTAAAAGAGATTGTCACAAATATAAAGATATTGGGGGTGGGGGAGAGGGGAGAGAGAGAGAGAGAGAGAGAGAGAGAGAGAGAGAGAGAGAGAGAGAGAATTTCCAAGAGTACTTTGATCCTGTTTCATACTTCCCCCCAGTTTTCCCTAATCCGCCAAGTTCTTTAGTTTACCTGGTTTTGTCTGTTTGAGAGGAGTGTCTGGGTTGGGTTATGACTCTCCCCCTTGCTCTCCCTCTCAGTCCCCCAGATGCATTGTCAGCATATCATTATTCCCATTATCACTTCTCATCACCAGGTTATTCTCTGGTTCTCTTTCTTCTCTGTCTTGCCCACGGGCCAACACCACATGCAGGTGTCTCAGCACTTCCTTTCTGCTCGACTTGCTGCTCCTCCTAATTGCCACATTCTTTCAAGGTCCTTTTTCCTGCCCCATAATCATCATTCTCCCTTCTATGATCACAATGTTTCTCCCATGACCTCCCCTTCTCTTCAGTTCTTTTTCTCCAGCTAAAATCTCCACCTCTACCTGTGGGGAAATTCCTGTTTCCCTCCTCATTTGAATCACAGAAAGAGGTGAAAGGTTGAAGAGGTAAGGGATGTAAAGCTTGAAGGATAATGTGATTAAGAAGCTAGAGAAATGGAAATGATCAATAATTAAATAATTATTTAACATCTGTGACCATGTGACCCTGGCCAAATCACTTAACCTCCCTGAAACACAGTTTCTTTGTCTATTAAATGGGGGTAGAAATATTGGTACCACCTACTTCATGGAGTTGTGGTGAGGAAATGTTTTGTAAATCTTTTTAATTTAATATTTCCCCCAATTACATATAAAAGCAATTTTAACATTCTTTTTCAAATTTTGAGTTCCAAATTCTCTCCCTCTCTGCCTTCCCTCTCCATTGAGAAAGCAAGCAATTAACTTAAATTATACACATGTAGTCATACAAAACACATTTCCATGTCATACTGTGGGGGAAAAAAACAACCAAAGACCAAAAAACTCAAGAAAAATAAAGAAAAGGAGTCTTTGTTTTGCATTCAGGCTCCACCAGTTCTTTCTCTCGAGATGGACAGCACCTTTCATCATAAGTTCTTCAGAATTGTCTTGGATCATTGTATTACTGAGAATAGCTAAGTTATTCACAGTAGATCATCATATGATATTGCTGTTACTATGTACAATGTTCTCCTGATTCTGTTCATTCCACTGTGAATCAGTTCATGTAAATCTTTCCAGGTCTTTCTGACAGCATCCTGCTCTTTATTTCTTATCACTAAATAGTATTCCATCACAATCATACAACATCTTGTTCAGCCATTCCCCAACTGATAGACATCCCCTCAATTTCCATTTCTTCACCACCACTAAAAGATCTGGTATAAATCAGGGAAATGCTTTGTGAATGTTAAAGGCTATGAAGATGAGGAATTATGATGTCAATAGCTACCAAATCAGGATTCTTCTCCAACACCTTGGTGCAGAAAGGGAAAAAGACGGGATGTGCAGAACGAATAAGGTTGCAAACTTGTCTAGGGTACAGCCTATACCTTATTTAGATTCATATCTTTCCTCAGCACCAAGCACAAAGATCTTCACTTAGTGGGCTCTCAGTACATACTGTCTTTTGGGGGACCAGACCAGTGATTTCACAGAGCTCCAAGTGATGGACTTCCTCTGCCACTTCTGATCTAAAACTTCTCAGCAACTTACTGTCTTAAAGAGTTGCCTGGCACTGTGGTAGGGAGATCCATCCTGCCCTACTGGAAAGTCAGAGGGGCGAGGGGGAGGACATAGGAGAGAGCAGACTGGGGGAGGGCTATACAGTGGGATGGCTTCTTTGAGGTGTTGGGTAAGGGAAAGATGGGGAGAAAATTTGTAACTCAAAATTTCATGGAAATGAATGATGTAAACAAGAAAATAAATTACTTAATTTTAAAAAAAATAAAGAGTTGCCTAGAGTCCAAAGAGGTTATAACTTCACCAAGTTTACCCAGCCAGAAGCAGGACTTAAACCCAAGTCCTCCTGAATCCTAGGCTAGCTCTCTACCAACTATGCCTAATCATCTGTTGCTGATACATGCTTATGGAATGCGTGACCTCTGACCAGGTGAGCATCTAGGAAATATGGATGTGTCTCTTGTGTGATATGATACAGTGATCGAACATTGGCTTTGAATCGGGAGTCCTGAGCCCAAATCCTGGCTCTGTCACTTACAAGCAGGGTAACCTTGAATAAGCTCCTTCACTTACCTTCTTAGGTATTAGTGTCCATCTGTAGAATCATAGGAATGAGGAAACTGAAGCCAAGAGAGATTGAATGATGTGCCCAAAGTCACAAAAGTAATAAATGATAGAACCAAAATTTGAACTCAGGTCCACTGACTCCAAGTCCAGTTCTCTTTTTTTGTTTGTTTTTTTGCTTTTTTTATTTTTTGAAGCAACGCAATTGGGGTTAAGTCTCAAGGTCACACAGCTAGTCAGTGTCAAGTATCTGAAGTCAAATTTGAACTCAGGCCCTCCTGACTCCAGGACCAGTGCCTATTCACTGTGCCACCTAGCTGTGCCTCCAGTTCTCTTTTAAGTGGATGATCTGAAGGGTCACTTCCAATTTTAATATTTTTTTGTCTCTGAACTTGATATTAGACCTTCACAGCTAATGCCCAGGTATTTAAGGCCTTTCCTGGGTGACTCAATACTTCACCAATACTCTGTAGTCTCCTTCAAGGGAGCAGGACTAGTTTAAAATCTCAGAGGGATTCAAAGCCCAGAAGTCTCCAGCTTAGGTTGTTATGAAACCAAAGGGCCATCTCCGAACAGAAGGTTCCCTAAATTAACCATTAACTAAGCACCTGGAGCCTCATTTCTAGGCCATCAAGGAGAGGAGCATCAGTAAAAGAGACTGAAGACATGACACATGAGAAGACCCTTACCTCTTTCACAATCTTTCCTAGGGCCAAACCTCTCTCCAGGTATGTTGCCCAACAGGATTTATGTCATCCTCTACTTCATTGACTCACTCTCCAACCACACACACACACACACACACACACACACACACACACACACACACACACTGATTTTACTTCTTTTACTTCTCTTCCATCCCTAATATCATATATAATTGTAAACATCTTTAGAACAGCTACCACATGCTTACAGCATTTACCGTGTGATTAAAGCACTATGGTAGTCAAAATTTAGGAAAGACACTATTCCTGCTAATATAATATGATATAGAATAATAATAGTGGCTAGCATTTAGATAGAACTTTAAGGTTTGCAAAGTGCCTTACATATGCTAATTCATTTGATCCTCATAGCAATCCTATGAGGTAAGTGTTATTATTACCCCCACTTTACAGAGGAAGAAACTGAGATTGAAAAAGATTAAGTGATTTGCCTGGGCTCAGGGAGCAAGTAAGAGTCTGAGACAGTATGTATGCTTGAGTCCCACACTTTTAACTGAGGATGTTATAGGCTAGTAGCTATCTAGCAGATAGCTAAAATACACCACATCTGTATACATGCACATAACATGAAGAGTGCATCGGTGGGGTACAAGACAAAGTTGTATGAAAGGTGAGGGGGACATGCCAACTAAATACCAGCTTCCTGGAGGAGAGAGAGTTTTAGTTAGATTTTTAAGAATGAGTAGGAAACAGTCAAAGATGTGAAACTCGGGGGCCTAGTCTGGGCCACAGGCTATGGCAGGAGTTTGGTCGTGATCAATGGTAAATGATTAATCAGACCTTCCATAGAATAGCCACAGTGTCATCAGCCGTGGTCATTAATGTTCAAGTGACATGGGACCTTCATATACCCTACTAAGGAGTCCAAAAACCTAGGGGGAAAAAAATAGGCAATGCCTAAATAAGTCAGATTTTTGACCAGGAAGGATGAAAATAAAATCTGGAATCATGGATTCAATCTTAGTCAACTGGTGGAAAGTGAAATTGATTGCCTTGAGTGACGCTTCTGCAACCTTCACTATTAATTCCGATTAACCCAAGTAGAATGTAAGCACCTTGAGGGCAGGGACTATTTTGATGCAATCTTTGTATCTCCAGGGCCTACCATTGTGCCTGACAAACAACAAGCTCTTAATAAATGAGTGTTGAATTGTTAAATTGGATTGTCAATAGGGAAATGAAACAACTATGAGTCAAATCTATGACTTCTTTATGTTTCAGTAGGTAGACAGGGAGCATATTTCAACCATTTCCTAGGGAAAGTCAGAGAATGAGTGGTACCTAATTCATAGGCCTCTCCCCAAGTGAACTGGGGGAAAAATATAGAGTATACTTCTATCCTTTTCCCAACCCTTTCTCCTCCAGATTACGAAGTTCCTCTGGAACTCTCCCAGGAAGCTAGGACATTTTTAGTTAGGGGAAAGAATGGACTGAGACTTTCACTGAAAAAGAAGAATGAGAAAGCAAGGAGACCCCAAAGCTGCCCCCAGACCATGATTGTCCCATTGATGAAATCTGAAGGATTATAGATGGCTCAGCTCTCCTCTTCCATCTCATACCAGTGGCCTTAGGGACCCCTCCCTGACCTTTCCTGCCCTGGTCCTGGGTGGATGGTTGTTTATCTGTCTGTTTATCTTTAAGCATGACTACGTTTACCTGGAGGGTGTGGTGGGGAGCTATCTATGTATCTGTCGTCTCCTTGTGTGGGTCCATCTGCATCCCCCCATTGGATGCCTAAGTTAAATTGTATATTTCCGGAATCATCTGTTTGAATCACACGCTCTTATTTTTAGACGATTGCAAATGCACAGGGAAGGGGAAGAAGATTAGGAGGGAGGAGGGGAGAAGGTAGAGAGAGCTAGTGAGGAAGTAGTTTGGAGGAAGTATTAGACCTGGAAGTAACGGTACTAGGGGCTCTAGGGGAAATCATTGAGACTGTGGGAAAATGAGAGGTGCTCTGTGGAAGGGAGTCCCAGCCTCCCAGTATTCTGAATCTAAAATCTGGATCTGAGTCTTTCCTTTCCTGGGAGGGGGAAGGGAGAAGGAGAACAGGTCAGGGGTCACCACTCTGGCATGTAGCTGGTTCCCTGGGGAGACTGAGGAGCCTGGGAAAAAAGCTGGAAAACTCACACACACCCCTCCCCTGAGGCCTTTGGTGACTGGGAGAGAAGCTTCCTGCCTGGACAGCTCCCCCTTGCCCAGGCCAGGGCCTACTTTAACCCTTTGGGTGATGGTGAAAAGAGCTGATTAGGCTGCATCAAGTCAGGGCTCTGGTATGTCAGGACATGTGAACACACATACTTATATGTACATGTTTCCTCAGTCTCATGGACTCACATACCCATACAAGCATATGTACTACATCTTCCTCTGTACATAGGAATAACAGAGCATGGGCTTTGCTGCCAGGTCCCTGCATAAAGTCAGGACTGAGAACTGCTTCAAAGTCTTCAATGGAAAGAATGTTCTAAGTGGCTAGGGAGTTGGATATCCTTGCTTTCATGGCACCAGGACCTAAACTAAAAGTGCCTGCAACGATCCCTGCCTCAAGTTCCCCCCAACACCAATCCAGGCTCCAAGCAGTTGCACAAGTGATTCTACCATAAAGCAAATGGATCACTATATGTTACCGCCTATTCAATATTTTCCAATGGCTCCCTATTATCTCTAAGATCAAATATAAATCTTGGCACTTAAAGCTCTCCATAACCTGAACTCCTCCTATCTTTTCAGGCTTTTTATGCATTCCAGTCCTCCCTGCACACTACAATCCTGCTACCCTGGCCTCTTCACTGTCTCTCATACACGACTCTCCATCTCCTGTCCAGTTGTCTTTTCATTGGCTGTCCCCTCTGCCCAGAATATCCCCAGCTTCCATTAAGACAGCTCAAATTTTGCCTTCTTCAACAGGCCCTTCTTACAGAAGACACAGTATTCCACCTCCTGCAAGAGGCACTAATTTGTGCCTTTACCTCCAAGGTCACCATACATATACTTGCAAGTATCTCTTTAGTATTTATTTATATACAGGCTATCTTCCCCATTAGAATGTAAACTCCTTGAGGGCAAGGACTGCTCTTGATTCTTCTTTATATCTCCGACACTGCACAGTGCTTGACACATAAGCTCTTAATAAATGTTTTTGGATTGATTGCATCCCTAACTCTATCACAGTGCCTGGTAGTGTAGCTGGAATTTAATGAAGGCTTATTGAATATTCCATTCCAGTGGAATTGAATGGTGTATGTGGTTCTGGGATCCTATGAAGACAGATGATGGGGGCATCTGTTTTAATTTGAATTTCTTTACCTAGAGATGTACTTACTACCCAACAACTGTGAGGCACAGGGCATGGTGGAAACAGTGCTCATCTGGGAGTGATGAAGTCTAGGGGTTAAGTCTTAATGCACTGGTGTGACCATAGGACAGTTAACTTACTTCTCTGGACTTCCACTTCCTCATCTGTGAAATTAGCATGAAAAACATAGAGGATACAGAGCTGACCTCAGAGTCAAGAAGAGGTGGGTTCAGATCCCTTCTCTACTCATGAAATTACAGGAGTTTTTAAATTTGAAGAAATTGTTTTTAATATTAGCACATTCAACTAGATCAACTCTAAGGTCTCTTCCAGATTTTGCATTACATTTTTCTATGCTTAGGGAAGGTGCAGTAGCTGCCGGTGGAAGACTGGACTCTTTTTGACCCTTCAATTCTTCATTCCTTCTCAGTCTCTATGACAAAATTTATATCCTAATCTGACTCTCGTCCAACCTGGCTCTCTCTTGGAACTTAATGGCCATGTAGATATTCAGAGAGGGGTCCTTCTCCCTTTGCCTTCCTATCCCAAATATAGGTCAGGAAGGATCCTCTGGAACCCCTCCACTAAGCTCTCTAGGAAGTCTGACAGCCTCTACTATGAAGAGGTCTCTAAGACTTAGGAAGAAAATTCATATTTCATAGGTGTAGAAGCCAGCTAGACCAACCCCCTCATTCTACAGTTAAAGAAACTGAGACCTCAAGGAGGTTAAATGACTTGGCTGAGGTCGCAGAGGCAGCCAAAATAGCTATAATTTCTCTGAACCCCAGTTTTCTCACCTGCAAAATTAGGCTAATAAAACTTGCAATTCCTACCTCCCAAGACTGTTATGAGGAAAACATTTTGTAAATCTGAGAGCATTGTATAAATGTGAGTTACTGTTTTTCCTATGTAGTTACTTTCATTATTATTGTTATTTTTATTATTATTATGCTTGGTTCAGGCTCTTCCCATACCCATCTCTGTACCTACAAGGCACAAACTCTTTTCTTGTCTCTCCGATTTGCCGAATTTGGGTAAAAATGTATGTCTTGGAGCTGTCTGCCAAGGAGCAGGGCTAGGGGGAGGGCAGTGAAAGGGAATGAATGCCAGAAGCTCTGGGGTACCCACCCTATATAAAGAGCTGGTGAAAAGCCAGGTTTTTGAGGTGAAGGGGAGGTTTGGAATGGGGGAGGGGGAGGGAGGAGGGGGAGGAGAAGCCCGGGAGGAATCAAATCAGAGCTAGAAGGTCAGGGCATGGCATGAGAAGAGGCTGGAGGGCCCAGCAGCAGGGTGGGTGAAGGGCTCCTGTGCATCAGAGCCCTCACAGCCCCCACCACCCTGGGGACTGGGACTGTTCAGCTTTTGCCAAGCTAGGGCTGCATCAATATTAGGAGCTGCTTATCAGGTTATGGTTGAGCTGCTGTCTCTGCGTATTATCAGACCCATCCTTCCCACTCCCCAGCTTAGCTCTCCTGCCCCAGCACTGGCGGCGCTAACTAGTTAATTGGATCTCACCTAACCTGGTTATAGGCCAAACCAATCCTACATCTCTGCCTCTGGGGACCTGGATGGAAGAAAAGAAGAGGGGAGGAGGGGACAGGGAGGGGCAGTGGCTGTGAGCTCACCCTCTAGCAGCTATGAAGGACCTCCCTAGAGGAAGGGGGAGGCTGGGCTTCACACCCCCCTCCCCTGAGAACTCCTGGTACCTGAGGCCACGAAATCCCGCAAACCACATGTGGGTCACTGCCCTGGAAGGGAAGGGACATTGGGCAAAGGGGACAGGACATTAATCACACCAGGGAAACAAAATAGCAAAGAGCAAGGAATTCAGGGACCACAATCTCCAGCTGTTTGCTCAGAGGCATTACTCCAATCTCCTCAACTGTTTTTCATGCAAATATTATGCTAATGAACATGCAAATATCCTTCTGAGAATGGAAGGAAAAAAGAGGACTTGGATGTTTCTCAGGTTCACTCACAGCGTAGCCAGACCCCTTAATTTTTTTTCTTGATGGGTTGGGATGGGGGGTATTAGTAAATTTACTCCCTCAGAAAAGTCTGTAAAACAAAAAAAGGAAGAGACATAAATATTGAGACACAAAGACTCAGAGACTGAAAGCATTACTGCAACTGTCATCATTATTACCACAATCAAAAAATATATATGGATCCTTCATTTTGCGTGACCAAACAATGATCCGGATTATTCAAGTGAGCTGGCAGAGCCCTTGCCCTCTGGGAGCTTCCTTTCTGCTATCTACACCAACACCAAGCATTTTCATCCACCACAGAAAGGATTTAATATTCAATGGGATCCTTAGCACTTGAAAATTAACTCTCTCTCTCCCCTCTGCTTCACAGAGCCTTAGATGTGTGAACAGTTATTCGCCTGGTTAAACAGGGAAGCAATCACAAAACCAAGGATGCGTCCATACTTTGATTGTTTGGGGGTATTTTGGTTGGCCAGAAATATCAGTTAATCCTCCACCTAACAATGGATGTTAATCTCCTGTCCAGCATTAACAGATGTAGTTGAAAAGCACTTGAAGGGAAGTCGGAAAGCCTTAATTGGAGACCAGGTCCCCCAACTTATTTGCTGTGTGACCTTGAACTAGAGGTTCTTAGTAGGAGTCTGAGGATCTCCAGGGGTCTCCAAATCCCTTTAAGGGGTTCCTTGGGTCAAAGATATTTTATATTAATATGAAGATATTTTCATTTCTAATATAGTTTTTAAAACCCAATAGATAAAACCCACATAAACAAAAGCACTTTAGTGGGATGGAGGTGGGGAGAGGGAGAGAGGCCATAATAAATTTTAAGTGTAAGACCAAAAAGTTTGACAACTGCCTTGGAGAAATCACCTCACCTCTCTGGGCATCAATTTGCTCTTCTATAAAGTAAGAATAATGGTGTTTACGTTTAAGGAAAATATTTTGTAAACCTCAAAGCTCCATATGTATGTGTTGTTAGAGCTGGTCTTCTGTGTGTCACAATGGATAGAGTGCTGGACCTGAAGACTCATCTTCTTTCTGCGTTCAAATCTGACCTCAGACACTTCCTAGTTGTGTGACCCTGGGCAAGTCACTTAACTTCCTTTGCCTCAGTTTCCCCATCTGTAAAATGAGCTGAAGAAATGGCAAACCACTCCAGTATCTTAGCCAAGTGGGACACGAATGAAACCACTGAACGATTGCATGTGTATGGTCTTAGGAAGCATATCAAAATAGCGGCAACAGATGGCCGGCCTTTGGGCTCTGAGATGAAATTATTGATGATTCTCGCTTGTGCTTAGAGTGCTGCTGAAAAGGCCAATGTCAGTGAGGTGTCCTTCCCATATTAAACGCCAGCGAAAATGGCTCTTTGATTAGTGCCCGAAGCCATTACCCAAAGTGACTGTTGCTGTTTGCAACTCTGCCTCCAGGCCCGTCTGAGCCTTTCCTCGGAGAGAGCATCTCCATTCCTTAGCGGACACTCAGTGCCTTTCACAAAACCGGGTCTCAGCGCCAGCCCTCAATAAATACCTTGTTGAATTGGATTGGACTGAATTGAATTGAATCGAATCGAACTGAAATGAACGACAGCTGCTTGGACACCAACAAATAAATGGAAAGCAAGTGAAAGCCTGAGGCCATTGCCACTAGTCTAAGCAGTGGGAAGGTAAGGTTTTAATTCTGAGTAGGAGCCTTCCAAGAGGGTCATGGATGGGGAGGCTGGCAGGTCGGAAATGCAGAAGGGCCTGGGTCCCCACCTTCTGAGAGCTTCTGAACACAGGGAGGCCACATTCCAGGAAGTCCTTCTACCTTTTCTCTCTGGTTTAGATTAGGGTCAAGATAGTCTTTGGCCTTAGGCTTGCACTGTTATTCAACAAGCATCTATAAAGCTTTTATCCATACTGTGTACTCAGGACTGTGCTGGGGCAGCTGGTGGCACCGTGGATAGAGTGACAGGCCCAGAGTCAGGAAAACGGGAGTTCAGATCTGGCCTTAGACACGCATTGGCAGTGTGACCTTGGGCAAATCGCTTGATATTGTTTGTTTCTTGATCTATAAATGAGTTGGAGAAAAAAATGGCGAACTACTTCAATATCTTTGCAACGAAAACCCTAAATGGAGTCACAAAGGGTCAGATTGGACTAAAATGAGTGAACAACAAAAACTAAAAAAAAAGGGTAAGATCAAGTTTACTAAATGCAAATCACCTACACATGCAAGGCATTGGAGTTACAAAAATGAAATAGCCCCAAATCTCAAGGAGTTTTCATTCTACTCGAGGCGGGGAGGGGTGAAGAGGAAAAGGGGAGAGGCTCTGTCCCTGGTCCTTCGTTGCCTTCAAGAAATGTACAGACTGGTTGAGAAAGGGAGGCTGCAGATATTATTAGAGTTCCTGGGACTCTCTGTCTTCAGATTCTCATTGGCTCCAGTTTCCTACTGTCCCTGAGGCCTGCTACTCCCAGTTTTTGTCTATTCCCATGTTATTTGTCTAGAAATTAGAAAACTTCTGCTCTAACCCCAGCTTTGCCCCTAATAAACTACATAATCTTGGGCAATCTTTGAGCCTGAATTCCCCCACTGTAAAATTAGTCTGAACTAGACAATTTCTAAGATCCCCTGATGCCCAACGATTATGACCAGCCTCATCGTCCTTCTGACCTCATGCCCTCTTGGACCCCATGCTCACAGCAGGCATCCACTCCAGAACCCTAAGGATATGTTATTTAGTGGGGCAGGTTCAGTGGGCTGGGGCTGAGGGCAGGAGCAGTGCCAAGCCAGGGAGCTTGGCCAGGAAGGAGTCAACACTGCAGATGCCTCCCCTCTCCTGCTGCCTTGATTAGAGAAATTGAGATGTTAATAATATTCCGAGATGCAAGGTGCTAATTAAAGTTAATTACTGTTTCCTTGTGAAGTAACCTCTCCTCGTGTTTACCAGGAACAAGTCTGCCAGCCGCTCCCCTGGCTCATGCCAATCACACTGCCCGCTGCTCATCCGCTCTCCACACCCCTGTGGACTCAGCTGTCCAAGCCTGAGGTCCCAGCCAAGTAGGCATAGCTGGGCCAACAATCCACTGTGCTCACCCTCTCTGCCTAGCCCCATGCCAGGCCCTGCCAAGGAGCACAGTAGGCATCAGGGTTATGGATAGCTCACTGGGGACTGGTGAGGAATTTTGGTCCTACCATCCTTTCCTTTCTCCCCTCTATCTCATTCCTAAATTCTTTTCCTAGCCTCAGTTACCTTACTTCCTCTGGATAAAGCCCAGAGTTCTGAATCCATTGACCATTCTTGGCCTTTAAAAGTGTAGTCACACACACACAGACACAGACACAGACACAGACACACACACACACACACACATACACCACATGAAGCCACATATACAGACACATCCACAGCAGAAAATATTCACCTGTCCATGTGTTCATGGATGCTCAAAACCCAAACAGGCTATACCTGTGAGTGTACCCATTTAATTGTAAGTATACAACTAAAATCCCCTCCTCACACCTTCCCTTCTGCCCCACCCCCTAGGCTTATTGCTCATCCAGGAAAGGATCTCTCTCTTTCAGTTGACCCTGTACCCCAAATAACTGTCCCATACTGAACTTAGACCAGTTACCTCTATGTGTGCATGTTGATATATATGTGATTACAGTTGTGTCTCTGAAGCTACACAATACTAGGAGAGAGTAGGGTTTATCCCTTGGGAGCACTGTCCAGTTGCCATAACAACCATTGCAGGTATGAAATTCTGACCTTCCCTAAACGATTTCAAGCTCTCTCTCTCTCTCTCTCTCTCTCTCTCTCTCTTTTTCACACACACACACACACACACACACACACACACACACACACCACATTTATTGGAAGAGATGTCTTAGAACCCTGGGCCTCAAAAGAAAACTAGAAAATTAAACTCAACCCAAACTTTCCTCATACATACCTTGTTAAGTAGCTTCCCTGGGGTTCAGGGGATCACCCTCTAACGACTGGCTAGGGATAGAGGGAATGAAGAGATTTGGGAAGGCACATGGACAAAACAGCAAGAGATTGGCTCTGACATAGGGTCTTCCTGGCTATCTCCTTATTCCATCTCCTGGGGCTTTTGTGCTAATGAGTTAATATTCCTGTCACCTTTGATTTGGAGCAAAGGAGGCTCTGGAAGGGCCTTAGGTAGGTAGGAAGTGAGTATATAATTAAAGGGTCAGGAAACCTCATGCCCTTCACACTCCCTCCCCCCCACCCCATCTTGACCATCTGGCAGAGGATGCCAGTCTGGCCAATAAGGGTCTCCATAATCAGCAGCAGCCCAGCCTAGCTTCGGGCATTTCCTGTTTACAGGGTTGTTCCCCAGGATGGATGCTAGAGGGGAGACATGGGACTGGGCATGATGCCCAGGAGAGATGGCGCCAAAGGACTCTGAGTAGTCACAGGAAGCCTATTGCCCAGTGTCTGCCAGACCTCATCGAACACCAGCCCCAGGCCCTGGACAGCATCCTCCAACTCAGTCCACCCCCTGACCTTTTAGTCTCTCCTAACCCATTTTAGCCTTGCCCCTGGCCCCAGCTCTCTCAGCCTCCTCCTCAGTATTGGAGCCATAAAATCTCAGAGTTTAAAGGAAACTCAGAGGCCATCTAGTCTAAACTGCACCTGAAGCAGGAGTTCCCTTATGCCTGCTGACACAGCCCTGCTTTCTAAGGAGCTGTTTTTTCGTCCAGAATTCATCCCTCCTCTCATCTGCCTCCATTTCTGTCTCTGACTCCATCAGCACCCCAGGGATGGGAGCACCCTTACCCAAATCAGACTCTGATTGAGTCTAAGCAGATTTCCTCCCTCTGCAGGAGACATTTCTTTAGTAACTCTCCTGAAGTCAGTCCAATCTATTCACCTCCCTCGAAGTTCCCGCAGGTTCCCCCTGCAGATGAAGAGTCTTCCCAGGCCTCTTCACTCCTTCTGGACCTATAAGAGGATCCAAATTCCCCAGTATAGAATTGAATCCTTGACCCCACCTGAACACCATCTTCTTTTCCCTTCCGTTCTTCTCCAAACCTCTTCTCCCATTAAGGTTGTACTTTACCAATTGCCCAGTGGACTCATTCTCCCTTTTTCTTCCCCCCATAAGTCAGTTTCCTCATTCTTACTACCAAACACAAACCACACATATGTGCTATAATGACTCCCCCAGTCTCAAGACAGTGGGGGTAGGGGTGAGAGGGAGAGTTTCTGTCATGAGCAGAGGAGTTGGGGAGAGATAAAGACACTGACACACCCAGCTTCATACTCTCAAAGTCTGAAAGCAACAGAGCTAACCCTCAGTCTAGAGCAGAGTCAATACTAAAGGAACACAAGGAAGACAAACTTACTGCCCTCAAGGAGCTTCCAGTCCAATGAGAGCAATGAAACATGTAATCGTACAAACACAAGCTCCGACGGCAGTAAGAAACTGAATCTGTAGGTGTTGCAGAGTGATTTCAGGCAGAGTTTAATCAGGAAAGGCTTTCTTTCCCGAGGGACTAAATTGTGAATCTTTTGAAGTAAAGAGTAGAAACATTCCAGTCGAGAGAAACGTCATGAAGTTCAATGGGTACCACCTGAGCACATGCTCAGATACACACACACATTCAGGAGCAGCCTCAGTAACTCCACACCTACTTACCCTCCAGTCCCATGAAATATTCAGTCTCCTCGATTTTGCTCATCATTTACTGTCCCCTACGTAAGTCACACCCTGCCCTTACATCCTCTCTGTGTTTGGGCAATACAGGGTTGCAGGATAAGAGTTGAAAGCAGGGAAAAGTAAATCCAGAAGGCTCAGATAGCCGCTGGACTGGGCTAGACTCAGACAACCAGGAATCTGAAAATAAGTAATAGAAACATAGAGAGGGCTGACCCAGAGGAAGGGGCAGGGGGGAGTGGTGGGGCGATGCCTTGAGAGTTGAGGTCATGGAGATAGTAAGAGAATTTGTTCACTAATGTTAGGAAGCAAAGTCTACCTCTAATCCTGGTGACCCTTTGAAAGTCAAAGAGGAGTTTCCACCAGTCAATCCCTATTCCCTTCCAATCTCCATTTCCACTTTTTCACACCTCTCATTTTCCCTTCACTTCTCTCCCTCCCTCCTTTCCATTGTCTCCAGCAGAAATATCCTAACTAGTGAAAATGACTAAAAGGTGGTTTCAACCTCCATATCAATTAATCCAGAAAGGCAGAGACGTTATACCCCAAATTCCCCACCATTGCCTTTGGTCCCCTCCTCTAGCCAGACCTTGTCTGTACCCTCATCCTATGACCCTTCACATCACCTATACTATCAGTCTCCTCCTGATTCTGTTATCCTGTACTTCCATGCTCTACCCTCACCCCCATCATTTTCAAGCCCAAATCCTCCTAATCTTTGGCCTCTTGTCTTCCCACCCCCACTCCCATCCCCATCATTGGTCCTACCCTCAACTAAGTCTACAGGAACAGCCTAATACTCTGTTGGGGTCTTGGCTGCTTATACTACAAGGATCAGAATGGGGAGGGAGCAGCGGAAAGGTATCTTCCACTCCCCCCCAATTATTGCCTTTGAAAGAATGGAGTTTCAGGTTTAAAAAATACATGAAGTATCTATCTTTCTTCATCTCTCCATGTCTTGGGCTCTGTCCCTCTCTGTCTTTCAGTCTTTCTCTGGCTCCCTTTCTCATTTCTAACATCCATGGACCAGGCCTTGTGGTTGCCATGGAGACTCAGTGCAGCTGGAGTGTGAGTATGTGTGAGTGAGAGAGAGGAACTGTGAGTGTGTGGTGACTGTGTGGGAAATGTATATTCCTATCTGAGTGACTGACTGACCTGTAAGAGAGACTGGACATATGTGCTTGTGTTTGTATGACTTGATTTGGCCTTATTCACTGACACTGAGACCCACCAGAAATAAAAAAACACAGAGATCAAGAGTTGAGAGAGGCAGATACACACATTAACATGGCTTCCAAGGTTCCATGAACCCCTTGGGGCAAATTGCTGCCCAGTTTCTTATCCATCTCACTCTGCACCTGAAATCCTACCCATAACCAAACTGAGTTTCAATCTCTATGCCCCAGGAGGAGTTGGGTGAAGGGGTCCCAGGGTGCTGGGTGGGACAGCAGAGCCAGCAAAAGCAGCCTCTCCAATAGTCCTCTATAGCTCTACTGAAAGGGATTTAGAAGCCTTTGGCCTACCCCATAAATGAGGCTGTGAAGAAGCCATAGGCAGGGCAGGAGGAATGATGGGGCTAGACTTTCGGGAGAAGGAGGCATTTCTTACTTCAGTTAGAGCTCCACCCTAAGAAGTTTGTTGGAGGAAGGGGGAGTAGAGCAGCTGGTAACAGGATTAACCTGGTCAGCTGGCCATTTGATAAGAAGCCACCATCAGCTCCTTCCAGGGGAAGTAGGGGATCCAAGAAGACAATAGCCCAAGCAGAGGGTCAGAGCAGCAGGTCTGGAAACTCTCCTCCCCCTCCTCAGTCAAGCCCAGGGCTGATCTCTAGATAGATTTTTCTTTGGAGCCTAAGGATGAAGACAATGGTCATTTTGAGCTGTCCCCTGAAATCCCTCCTCCCTTTCTGTTTTCCTTTCCACCCCTTCCTGAGCCTGAGCACCAGAGTACAATATGGAGAACTTGCTCTGATGTCACTGGAGATCTGGGTCCAGAGGATAGATGTCATTCTGTCCTATCCTGTCCCCCTAGTTTGGAGGCCAGTCCCATTACCTACTTCATTGCCCTCCCTCAGTCCCCTAAATTGAAATATTACAGATAAAGAACTCATCCAATCTTCTGGTTCCCCACTCAAAACCTCTTCTAGGATACCTGCATTCAGTTCCAGAGATTGGGCTGGAGGTGGAGTCACTCCACCCTTCTGTTCTTTGGGTCACCTGACTCCAACAGGTATAGTGGCTAGGTGAACATTGGCCTGCCCTAGACCTTTCTGTCATAGTCACTGGTGTACCTCCTGCCTCCTGCCTCCTGCCTTAAGGATTGGATTTCAGTAACTGGAGAGTACAAGAGAATTTTTTTGGGGGGGGAGGGTTGGGGGTGGTAAGGTAGAGAAATGGAGTCTGAAATCTCCAGCAGCAACTCTCCTCTGCAAGAAGGAACAGGGAAAAACTGACCCAACCCGAGTTTTGAGGATGCTCTCAGATAAAGCATTATCATAGAATTCCTTAGTCCTTTTCTCCTGTTTCCCCTCTCAGTTCCCCTGTCCGTTACACTGAGGCCAAGGAGGACTATAAAACTCAGTGATGTGAACTAAAAACCACCCACCCTAAATAGTGAGCTATTTGGGTTATACTGAGACCAGAGACCCATGAGAGCCAGGGCTCAGGGATCCAGAGGGACATTAGATCCTGGCCCAATCTCAAGCCCCAGAAGACCAACAATGGAGTTGGGTTACTTGGCTTCTAGGAGGGCACCCCTTCTCCTGCCAACTTCTCTGGTCCCTGCACCCCTCCTCAGCAGCAGATCTGAGTTTACATGAGAGCTCATCCCAGATTAGTTCTGGCGTTCAGGTTAATCTTGGAGGCTGCCGCCCGCAGCTGCTGGACACTGGGGTCCCACGAGAACCCTGTGCTGCACCTGGAACAAACAACTGGGGCCATACCCAGCAATGGAGAGCTGGGGCCTAGGCTAGATAAAGGCCGTATTTGGCCTGTCCCCACGAGCTGAAGGGTCACCCAAGGGCATAATATGTTGGAGTGGTCTAGATCAGAGGCGGGAGGGGAGGAGGGGGAGGAACAGGCTGGGAGTGCCAGGAAGGCATTATTTTGTGGTGGGACTGGGTGTGGGGCAGAGAAGGGTCTTAGTTGGGAAAGGGGCAGCAGATCAGAAATCTCAGGGAGGAACGCCCTGAAGGCGGGGCTGGATCGGAAAACCGGCTGATCCGGTCTCTGTCCTTCAGCCTCCCAGAGAGAGTCTGTTTACCCAGGAATGGGTTGGGAGGAAGGACTGAGAAGAGACCTGAGAGGGGGAGGGGAGCTAGGTTCTTCCCCCAACCAAAGAGGACCTGCCTCTCTCTCTCTCTCTCTCTCTCTCTCTCTCTCTCTCTCTCTCTCCCTCTCCCTCTCTCTCCTCCTTCCCTCCCTCCCTCTGCCCCCAGGAGTTTATCTTCTAGGTGTAGTAAATTGCTGCCATCTCTCCAAGTGTGCCACCAGAAAGCAGGGAGGTAACTGCCTCAGGTTCTGAGTCTCCCTCGCCTGGAGTTTCCCTCTAGGGCTCATTCACCTCCAGGCTCTTAGAGGAAGGTGAACCCTCACTCCTTTACTATGGCATACTCCCTTCTAAGACAACTCCGCTTGTTCCTCAAACCTTCCACATGCAATTCGACCCCTCGTCCTTCAGAGTTAGGTCATGGGAAGGAACGACAGAAAGGCTTTCCAATCTGCGCAGTTAGGGATAACTGAGAAGACTAGGGAGTTCCATAAATAAGGATACAGAAGGAGACGAGGTACTAGGCTAATGAATGGGGGCTAGGAAAGGGTAGGAGGTTGTCCAGGAAGGAATCCAAACACTCCTCAACCCTAGGGAGCAACCTAGTTGCTCGACCCCAATCTCGAAGATGCAGACTGGATAGTCTCCAAAGCTAGGCACCTCTAGAATTTCCTTGCAAGGGAGTAGAAGTGGCGACAAGGTCGGTCGAGGGACGTCAGCACCGCTAACATTAAAAAGCTTTCATCCTCAACCCGAGCTGAGCGAACCCCACTCCCTGCACCTTCGGAATTGGGGTGAGGGGAGGAGGGAAAGAGCAGGAAGTGGAGTGGGCTCTTCTGGCCCACAAGAGAACGGCCTGGTCTGCCCACCTGGCCCTGCACCCTATTCCGCTTGGCTCGTGGGTGGATGGAGTGCACCAAAGGCACCACCGTGCACTTCCTGGAAGGTGGGACCCTTGAGTTCGGTCTCTCCCTCACCCCTCCACCCCCACTCCCATTCCCATCCCTTCCAGAGCAGGGTCCTAAGTAGTCTTTCCACCTCAGCCCAGCACGTGGGACTGCTGGGCTGTCAATTTGTGTGTCTGGGCATCAGACCGAAAGAAAGAAATGAATTCGGGTCCGGTTTTCACACTTTTATTGTAAAGCTTAGGAATAATTACACAGGTCTCTTCATTGACAGCTCAGCAAACAAACCGGAAACGAACCGAACCGAACTGGAGTAGGGATGGGAAGGAGAAGGTGGTGCCTGCGCATGCTCGAGGCGCGGGGTTGAGGGGTGAGGTGCGTGGTGCAAAGGGGGCAGAGAAAGAAAGACAGAAAGAGACGGAGAGAGAAATCATTACAAATCAACGGGATTGTGCTCGCAGCGCCGGGGTTGGGGCTGGGAAATAGGGAGAAGGGGCCCTTCCCGGGAGAAGCGAGGCGATGGGAAGCGGCACAGACCAATAAAACACGACCCCAGTGTAGGCGCCCAGACCCGCCCGAGTTCACCCCCTCCCCAGATGCCTCAGTTAAGAGACATGCCCCACCCCCCATTCAGAACCCTCAGGGGGAGACACAGCCTCCCCCTTCCCCTCTCAAACCCCCCTCCCCATGGGCAGAGACGCGACCCCCTCCCCCCAGCCTTCCAGGATCTCCCACTAAGAGAGACGCAGTCCTTTCCCCAGAGAAACCCTACGTGGAGACAACTCCCCCCCACCCTTAGAAAGCTTCTGGTGGCCAGGTACTCGGTCTACTCTTGCCCCCCTCCCACCATTCAGCGGCATCTCCCCCCAAGCCCAAGAGGAAACACTCCTCAGAGATTCCCTAAGGGAGAGATACATTTTAGAGATTACTCAGGAGAGGGACTCCATAGGCCGGCCTGCCTGCCCACCCACCCCGGAGGGGAGAGAAATTACCTAGGGAAGAGAAATACCCCCAGACACTCCTAGGGGAAAAACATGCCTCAGAGACCCCTCAGTAGAAAGATGTCTCTGAGAGGAAGAGACATTCGCCAGACAACTCCATCCCCAGGGAAGAGACATGCTCCAGAGATTCCCCAGAGAAGAGGCATGCTACAGAGCCCCTCACACCCTCTAAGGAGGAGAGATGTACCCCTCCCAGGAGAGAGACGAATCCAAAGATTCTACAGGGCAGAGGCATGCCCCGGGTTTCTCCCCCCTCCCAAGGAGAGACATGCCAGAGATTCCCATCCTTTCCAGAGGAGAGAAATGCCCCCAGGGACCCGCAAGGGGGAAGAGGTATCCCCTCCAGAAACCATCCTAGTGAGAAACATGCCCAAAAATTCTGTAGGGGAGAAATGTCTCAGAGACAATCTCTGAGAAAGGGCCCTCAAATACCCTTCTTTTTTCTACCCCCAATACCAGATCATGTCTCAGAGATACTCAGGGAAGAGACATCAGTTTCCCTCCCTAGTGAGGAGAGGAGGCATGCCACATTGGGTAGGCTTTCTATCTCTTATCCTCTGAGCAAGCTCCACCTGTTCCTACATAAATCTGTACACAAGACAAGGCATTGGGGAGGCTCCATGGAATAAGGACTAACACTGAAGGTCTGCACAGGGCACTACCCTCAGCCCCCACTCCCCTCCCCACCCCACCCACCTTTGGTTTTACCTCTCAGGTTGCCCCAGAGCAGTGGCAGACCCAGTGCCCCATCCCCTACCAGAGAGCTGGAGGTTCTGGCCTCTTCCCTGCATGTGAGGATGGCTCCTACTCTGTGCTTGTCTGCCCTGGTGGGGGGACTAACCCCTTTCTTTCTGGCTTAACAATTGTGCAAAATACTCCTTTTCTCCTCAATGCCCAGAGGATCCTCTGGACCCAGACAGGGTCCCCAGTGCCCTAATGACTGTAGAAAGTACCCAAAGAAAGGGAACCCCCAGAACCAAAGTGGGGTTCTCAATACAAAGGGGCTCTTTCAGACAAGGCAGAGTCCCCAATACAGAGGGGTTTCCTAAGAGAGGCAGAGTTCCCAGGACAGAGGGATTTCCTAAGATCAAGAAAATTTCTGATACAGAGGGTTTCCCTAGAACCTCAGCAGGATCCTCAATATGAGGGGATCCTAGGACACAAGCAAAGTTACCAGTATAGAAGGGTTCCCTAAGACTCAGGCAGAGACTCTGATATAAAGAAGGCAGAGTCTCTAGGATACAGTTGAGGTCTCCCTCCTCCATACCCTGGCCTGAATGTCTCCCAGACTATCATTCCTTCTCACCCCCACCAAGGTGCTCATTCTGATTAAAACTACAATCTTTCTCCCCATTAGTCCAAATTCCCGATAGCCTACAAGGTCACAGACAACTGTACCCAGGAGGATTCTCTCCCCCCAGGCTATGAACACCCACCCTTCAATCTGACATCCACTATTGCACCTACCCGGCTGTGCAAGGAGAGGGGAAGGAGGAGACCCCTCAATCTTTCCCTCCCTCATCCCTATCCCACTTATTGGGCCCTAAATCATAAGCCTGAAGGAATGACCTTAGCCAATCATTCAGCTTTATTTCTACCCACTCTCAACCCTCTACCCTGCCCTCCTGAGAATTATGAAAGGGGGCAACTCCCCCTTTCCCCCCCAAGTCTTAGAGGACAAGGAGAGCCCTCTTTCCCCAGCACCATTACCCCAAAGACAAGGGGTGGAAACTGAGGGAAGGAGGGCAGGGAAGAACAGCGAGCAGGGCAGATCCTCGCCCTGCTCCTCAGCCTTTGGGCTTTTACTAGGGTGAGCTTCTGCGGAGAGAGGAGAGGGCGAGGCATGCAGTGGGAATTCAGTCCCAGACCTAGGAGCACAGCCCCCAAAGGCATAGGACCACCCTGCAGCCCATACCTCTTCCACACAGTGCATCCCCTGAGCCCCATGCCCATGGCCAAGCTAGTCCAGGGCCCCCACCCTGAGTTTTCATCACACCCCCCAACCTAGGCCCCTAGGGAATAGGGGTATGGCAGGCTGGGCTAAAGTAAGGGGGGGATGAAGAGGAAAGGGGGAGAGGGTTCTGTGGAGGGAAGAACAGCCCAGGGCCTTGGTGTGTTGATAATAGAAAACTGCGGTTCTGGAGAGAGCTCCCACCACCACTTACAATGGCAGAGGGGCTGTCAGGACTGGTTAGGTTGCTCTATCCCTACCCCATTTTCCAAGGCTGTCCTGTGACCATGGCAAAGGGGAGCCCAGGGAGCCCAGCCAGGGGAGGAAGGGGAGCCCTGGGGCTCAGGCAGCTCTTCCAGCCCCCTGAGATCAAAGGCAATGATGGTTTTACAGGCTGAAGGGTTAGTCATGGCAGGGGCTGTTTGTTTGTTTGTTCGTTTGTTTGTTTTGGGGGAAAGTAGGACACAGAACCCTCCCCTCCAAGCTGGGGACAGTGGGCAGCCCAGGATCAGCCCTTCCCCCACCCCTGAGCAAACCTTCCCTTACCCCAAACTGCCTAACCAGGTTAGAGGCACACTCCCCCTCCACACACACACCTCTCACCTTCCAGCTGTCCACACCCCCCACCCCCAGCCAGGGGACCCTTCAAGTGACACCTATCTGGAAGCAGAGGGGGCAACCTTAGCTGCCTCCACCCACCCCAACCCCCTTCCAGGGCACAGCGCAACAGTTCCAAAAAAATAGAGATTTGTATTAAAAAAAATTAAATAAAAGCCCAGCTCTGCTGATAGGCCAGTGTTCCCCCTCCCCCCTCCCTTTTCCCCTCCCTTTCCAGCTCCGCCCTCATCCCCCATGGCCCCAGGAGTATTTACAACATGGAACAGTAGGGCCAGAGTGAGGAGGGGCACTGCAGCTGGGGAGGGGGGGGGCAACAGGCAGGCCCCCCACCTCCAGAGGGTCCCTAGACCAAAGACAACAACAACAAGAAAAGTTGCAAATCAGGCAGAAATGGGAACATCATTCCAAGGTCCAAGGTCCATATGTACAGATGCTGCATGACCAGCAGGGATGGAAGTGGGGGGTGGGGCTGGGAAGAAGGAGTGGGGCAGGCAGGCAGCCTCAGGGCTGCTTGAGTGAGGGAGCCCTCCCACCTTTTCCATTGCCCACCCCCACCCCCACCCCCACCTTTGGTAACTAAAGCCCTTTGAGGCCCCTCCCACTTCCCAGACCCTACCCCCAAAAGTGTCCCCCTTGTGGAAATCTCCAGAGAGGGGTACCCCCCCACCTTGATATCAGAGCTCTGAGGGTAATGAATGCCCTGACCTTCCCCTACCCCTCCAGCTACCAAGGAGATAATGGATTAATTAAGGGTGTATGGCCCTTGGCTTCCCTTCCCTCCCCCCTGGAAGGATGGGGTAGTCCCCTGGAAGTTTGGGGGAGGGAATGTAGTCATTGGAAGGGACCCACCCAGGACTCCAGCTCTGCAGTGGCTTCTGCTCCCCAAGGTGGGCAGGCTGGAGGAGCTGGACACAGGAGAGGTGCTGAACATGGAGGATCCAAGGCCTGGTCCCCATGTGGGGGCAATGTGTCTCCCAGGGTGGGGGACCGGACATATGGAGATGACTGAAGTCTACTCCCAGGGGTCAGGGAGGGAAGAGAGATGACATAAAGGAAGTTGGGGACCCTGGGATTGGCTCACCCAAGGGACCAACTGTTGGGGACAGGGATACTTGGATACCCCCTTGGCAGGTGAGGGGTAGACCAGCCAAGTGAGGCTGGAGGTGGGTTGGGGCTCACTTGGGGCTCACAGGTAGATTTCACGCTTGGCCGTCTGGGCAGAGGGTGTGGCCGCCGGCGGGAAGTCCGAGGTCTGGGTGAGAGGGATCTCCTCCAAGGTAGAGTCCTTGCAGGAATCATGGCTGCTGTTGGAGAAGGCACTGTACGAGGGCAGCAGGCGGACGGGGGCCATTTTGGTGTTGCGTTCTTCCGGGGGGCTAGGGCTGCCGGCGCCTGCGGGCTCCTGCCCGCCTCGGTCCTGGTAAGGCACGAAGGTGGAGAGTTTGAGGGCGCTGCTCTTAGACCGTCGGCTTGGGGAGGACTGGCCAGGCATCCAACATGTGTCCGAGTGGCCAAACTCACTGCACTCCCGTGTGCATGTGCCCGTCATGGCTACATCGGGCAAGGGTCGAAGGTCTGAGGGGAGAGAACAAACTCCCATTAGGAGAAAGGACACACACAAACACAAACACACACACTCTCTCTTTCTTTCCCCTCTTACCCATCCTGAGTACTCAGTTACACATATATACATGTATGCACATAAAGCCAAGCTCTCCTCCTTAATCCCACCCTCTACAGTGAATGTACCTATTCATAAGGTTGGTTGGGGATGCAATTCAGTCAATTTAAGGTGTGCGCACACACACAGACACACAGACACACAGACACATTCTCTCTCTTTCTCTCCCTTGCACCACCACCCCTGCCCTGGCTCCCCACCCCAAACACCCCAGGGAACAGGAGTTGGCCGCCTGACATCACCAGTAGCCAATGTGGTTGCTGGGCAGCAGGTCTCCACGGAAATGGCTGGCACTAGGTGAGAAGTTCCTGAAGCAGCTGCCCCCTATCTGCCCTCACCTGGGGATGGCAGCAGGCAGCGAACCCCACCCCAGCTCCCGTAGGGGTCGGCCTCAGGGACATAGCTGGAAAGGTAGCCAATGCCCAGGAAAAGAATTCCTCTGGCACCACCCTACTCTGGCTTGGCCTCGTTCCCAGAGAGGTGCCTGCTGTACAGTGCTCATTACTCACCTCTTGAAGTGCTAGGGCCCCTGAAGCATGGGGGAAAAGAGGGGAAGACCAGGGGCAGAAGGTCAAGGACCCAGGAAGATCAAGAATCCTCTGTGACAGAGGCTGGTCCCAGGGGGTCTACAAAATTGGGCTGGTGTTAGGCAAGACAAGAGCCTGACCCTGAGGGGCTGGGGTAAGCAATGTGGACCCCAGAGCTGGCGCGCATACCTGGTGTCTTTGCCTCATGGCCTGCTTTGGCCAGTTGGCTCTGCTTGTGCACAAAAAGAATGGGATGGCTCATGAGAACTGGTGTGTGTGTGTGTGTGTGTGTGTGTGTGTGTGTGTGTGTGTGTGTGAGAGAGAGAGAGAGAGAGAGAGAGAG
>CM053585.1:299869451-299913739 GCA_028646515.1 Pseudochirops corinnae
CTCTCTCTCTCTCTCTCACACACACACACACACACACACACACACACACACACACACACCAGTTCTCATAAGCCATCCCATTCTTTTTGTGCACAAGCAGAGCCAACTGGCCAAAGCAGGCCATGAGGCAAAGACACCAGGTATGCGCGCCAGCTCTGGGGTCCACATTGCTTACCCCAGCCCCTCAGATCATAAGTATTAGGAAATTCCTGTCCTCCACTCCACCCTTCTTTTGGGAACACACACACACACACACACACACACACACACACAGTTTTTTAGGTGTCCTCACCATTCTCAGGATGCTCCATCTCTCCTATGCTGCCATCAGGGGTGGTACGTTCATAGTGGTCCTCGGGCAGTGCTAGGGGCCCAAGCCGGGGGCCAGAAGATGACTTGCTGGATGGTGTCTCTGACTCCTCTAGCCCACTGTCATAGTAACTATGCTGGGATGGGTCCTGTAGCTCCTGGGCCTGGCTAGTCGCCGAAAAGGTGACACGGCGGTGAGGTAACTGTGGAAAGAGTTAGGGTTACAGTTGATCTTGCCCAAAACCAGTCCAGAGCCCCAAAGTGGCCATGCTCCTTCACCCCTTGCCCAGCCTCCTTAGATGCCAGCAAAGCTCCCTTCCCCAAAGTCCAAGCTCCAGCAAAGCCACCAATCCCAGCAAAGTCCCCACTACCTTTCCCTTTTCATGTTCCTCTTCCACTCTGCATTCTGACCCTCTCACCCCATGTCTGTGATCTGGACGCTCACCCAAGGGTTACACTCCCAACTGAGCCTCTCTTATCCTCTCACCCCCCCATCCTCTTTATTTACCCTCTAACCTAGACCTTAGAAAGGAAAGGAAGAAGGGAAAAGAAGACGATAGGAAGAAGAGGCTGACAATCTTAAGTAAGAGTAAGGAATAGGACTCAGGCATCCTGGCTCCTAGTAGAGTGGTTGATTTTCTAGACCAATGGCAACACTGTAATTCCTGTGGTAGGAGGGATAAGCTAGAAGGCATCACACTCCCAAATGGAACCCCACCTACCACTAAGAAAATGACTTCAAAAGTTCAGGGAATGAGAATTTCATTTATCCCTATAGCAATGGGCTGGAGTCCCAGCAGGGAGGCACAGGGAAGACAAAACTGTACGCTCCAGATATTGAGCTGGGGGAATGAAGGCCCGAGAGGAAACAGAGATTACAGATGGGGCTGGGGGCAAAGGTTGGGCAGTGTGAGGAGTTGTTCAGAGCCAAGAAGCCCTGTGGGGTTAATGATTAACCAAAAAGCCTAAGAGAGTTTGGTACCTGTGCATTTGGCACCACCAATGAGCCATCCAACTAGGAATGAGTTGCTGAAGAGGCATTAGGAAAAATCAAGAGAGCCAGGGAAGGGTACAAGGATGAAGGGCTTAAAGGTATGAGGAGCCAGGATGCTAAAAAGTCTTCACCCTTATTTCCCTCTTTCTTAAAGTCACTGTCATCACCCCATAGTTCCCCAACAGAAAAACCTGAGCCACAGAAAGCAAGTTAGACAAGAAAGACCAAGGAAAAGTATCTTAGGAATAGACTAATCCTCTGAACTCAGTTTTTTCTCCCTATCTGTTTTCCTCAAAATACCAGTTCTCATCCAAAGGAACTGAAACATAACCATCAATGGAGCTTAAAAATAAAGTGGTAAATTTGAGGTGGTTTACTGAATTGGAAACAGGGGACAGACAGGAAGTCCAACCCCAAATTATTCCATTATTGGGAATGCAATACCCACCCAAGCTTCCCTAGGTACATAGGTCTTGATATCAGGGGAAGGAATGAGTCATGGATTCTGGGCATTTCAGGCTGAAGGGTAGAGAAGATAGATGTGGGTATTGAGAGTGAACTGGAATCAGAATGGTAGCAGGGGTTAAGGATTGAAAAGTGGGCATTCTCCAAGGTTCAGGAAAAGCCCCTTTGCTCATTCCATGTCCTGCATTGTCCCACTTTAAGAATCTCATTCATTCCTAAGAGTTTCAACTATCTGTTCTATTTAATGACTCCCAAATTCACATCAATACTCCTGAGCTTCAATTTCATACCTCCAGCCACCTATCAGACAACACCTACATCATTATGGTATAGTCAACTAAATATTGGATATGGTATCAAAAGACCTGCATTCAAATTCTGCCTTCTTCTATTTACAATGTGCATCACCTGGACCCAAGTTCTTTCGTCTGCAAAATGAGAAGCGTATGTTAAGGGCCCTTCAAGCTTTAAATTCTACAAGGTCATAATGTAGATGAACCACTATGATTTCATACTCAATTACAACCAAAACATCATTTCTGCCCTTCAAACCAGCTTTCCCTTCTTAAGTCCCTGGTCATCAATTCACATAGGCTCAGAACTTTAATCTCATTTGTCTCTCTTCCCTTACCCTTTGTATCCAGTCACGTAGTGCTGATCATTCTTCCCTGTAGATTCCCTTGAATCCACTCCACCCTTCCTCACAACCACTGCCCCAAGTTCAAGTCTTTACCACCTTGGATCATTACAACTGACTCTTCCTGTTTCTAACTCATTTAACATAACGCAAGAAGATTAATTTTCCTAAAGCTTAGTTCTGATGTCACTTGCCCTTTTAAAAAACCATTCATACCTCTTCATGTCCTGCAGCTAGCTTCAATTCTAATCATTGTATCCCATCATTCAAGGCCTTTTGGCACAGCCCCAACCTGCCTCTGGAGCGTGTTTCCCATCACTCTCCTGTGCCAACTCTCTACTGCAGGCAGGTTGGGCATGCTTAACCTCCTCCTAACACTCCATGCACATTCCCCCTCTCCACCCCATCCCTTTTTATTCATCCCATTCCCTTTGCTGAGAATGGCCTTACCCAGGCCCTCCCACATATTGAAATCCTATCCTTCCTTCAAGGACCAGCTCAAGCCTCGACTCCTCAGGGAAGTCTTTCATGATCTCCCCAGCCCTTAGTAATTCCTTTCAATTCCAGTAGCAATCATTAGCTACACTACTCATGTGGCACTTACCCAGATGTGCCTTCTGAGACTTGTCTCCCCAACTAGACTACAAATTGCCTAAGCTTATTTTATATATCCCTCATCCCCTACCCCCCCATAGGGCCTTGTTTTTGTACACAGTAGGTATACAATAAATGTGTGTGTGTGTGTGGGGGGGGGTGTTATAATGATGTTAGGTACTGGGCATTGGGATGAATCTGGGTGTTTCAGAGATTTAGGCTTTAGGGTAGGGAATGGAGGAACAAGATGATACCACGAATCAGATACCTGAGGAGAATCTCAGGAAAAGGAGAAAGGGAAAGAGAAGGGGAGAAGAGAAGAGGGGATAGGAGGAAGGGGAAAAGACAAAGTAGGGAGAGGGAGAAGAGAAGAAAGAACAAAAGGGAGAGAAGGAAAGAGAAAAGAAAGTGGAGAGCAGGGGAGAGGGCCAGCAGGAGCAGCTGTGGAATTCCTGCCAGACCCTCTAACAGAGCTGAAATGCCCTTCTGCCTCACCCATCCCCAAACCTGGAGAATAGACCTGAATGTTTAGAGGAAACAGGATTATCAGGGTAGTTTGTGGGCGGAATTCAGAGGCTGGAGTTGCAGGTCTATGGCTCCTGGGGATGACTCTAGCCTCCCCGTCACCATGGAGACTTGGCCTTTTCTCACCTTGTAGCCTCCCCTAGGACCTGGGGTCCCTCACCCAGGCCTTGGGTAAAGCATTTCCCACCCCCCTCCCCGCACACATCTTGAGCAAGTGAAGCCATACCCAAGGGGGCAAGAAGTGAGAGATGGAGAGAGAGTGAGCGTGAGCAGTGCTGGGAAGCTACAGTAAAGAGCTGGAAAGAATAAGGAAAAAGGCTGCAGGAAGGAGGCAGAGTTGGGAGAACTCCTTCACCCCCTCCCAGAGGCAGAGCCTTCTCCACCACACATTCTGGTGAACAAGGCTAGAGCAATTGCTCCCAGCAATCTGGGAGCAATCTCTAGGTGCACTTTTTGGGTACATCTCCATCCCATCTCCGCCATTATCTTTCCCTTATACTCAGCCTCCTTGCAGGCCCAGCAGTGGTGGGGAAACAAAAGGTAATATGAATGCTTTCTGGGGTCAGTGATGGGGTAAGGAATGAGCGAGATCATCAGGGGACATAAGGAAAAGCAGCCAAGCTAGCAGGGCATTTCTCCAAGGATCTTCTGCCCACTCTGGAGTCCAGGAGGCTCCCAAGCTTTAAACCAACCAACCTCAAAGCCCTCACCTGGGGCAGCTGGCCTGCGCACTTCATCTGGGACCTGGATCTTCTCAGACTGAGGTGGGATGCGGGTGGGGGGGAGGACGGAACCAGGAAGTGTAAGGGATCAAACAATTTAAGATCTTGCTTAGGACTGTGTGAGGGAAGCTAGGTCTGGAAGTTGGAAACTCAGGAGGATGATCCCCCTTTCTAGGTGAGGAAGGTTAGGGAGAGCCCTATTCCACAGAGGGCTTAGAGGACCTCAGACAAGTTGGGGGACAGGGAGTTCTATTGGGAGGTGAGGTAAAGTGGGCATCATTCCTTGGGAGAGGGGCTTGGAGTTGGGGCCCGAGGAAGTGGGACACAATAAAGGATTCTGATATATGGTCTAGGTGGGTAAGACAGAGGCTAGGGTGGTATGATACGGGAAGGTAGGGAGTGTGAAATGATAAGGGATGGGGTGGGGAGGAAGGGAGGGAACAAGGGGCTGCTTCCAGTCTCTCTCACTCCTTCTCTCAGTTCCAGATGAAAATAAGAAACAAAAACTCCAAAAATAGAAAACTTTATTTTCAGTGATGGATATAGGAATGCTGGGGTCCAGCCCCTGAGAAGCCCCTGGGCTGGCTGGACATGGCCCTGGGAAGAGGAACAAGTTAACATACAGCACACATAAAAGGCACAAATGGAGTTGGGAGGTGTGTATGTGTGAAGTAAATCCACTGTAACAAAGACACCCCCCACACATACCTCCCACTCCGAACCTAAGCTCAGTCAGGTCTCTTCACCCACCCTCCCATGATTCTGGCCTCAGGTAGAGATCCTGAATTCAGGAAAAACTTTGTACCTCCCCTCATCCATATCCCCTCTCCCCATCCACCCTACCCCCTCCCACTCCTTATATCTGGAGTAGTGTCCCGTCCCATGTGCAGGAACTGCTAAGACCAGGCAGAGCCTCTTCCCTGGAGTGGAGATAGAGGCAGAACATGGGCCAGGAGCAAAACATGTTTTGCTTCCCCCTCCACACCCCACCCCAACCTCAGGAAACCGCTGGCCTTGCTTGATTCTGAAACCTCACTGTTTGGCACCTAGGAAGTACCCACACTTATGGCAAGCAGGGAAGCCTTGAGGCTGCCCCCAACTCCCTGTCCCAAAATGATGAGAACACAGACTCCAGTGTCAATCCTTTCCCTCCCATCCATGGCTTCCCACACCCTCTCTAAGATTGGGAGCCCTATATTATCAGGGATATGTGTGTGTGTATGTGTGTGTGTGTGTGTGTGTGTGTATGCGCGCACGCGCGGGCATGTGCTGAGAGCTAATTGCTGATACATCAGAGGAGTCCACTTTCACTCCCACACTTCAGTCCAAATGGCTCCTCGGTAGGGGTGGGGAGGGGGCTGAGGGGTGCTGAGCCTCAGCGACTGGCCTACCTGCTTGCTGGGGTATTTGGGGGGGTTGGTGCGATAGCTGTAGTCCGAGTACTGCTCCGAGCCCGTGGACGTGGTGTCCCCGGTGCCCACAAATGTGTTGGCAGGAGGCAGGTCTTGTACCACCTGGTGCTTCTTGGAGGCCGAAGGAGATTGTGGCTGTAGTTGGATGGAGGGCAGTGGCGAGTTGGAACGATAGTGACGTCCCAAATCTGGGCTGCCTGGTGGGTAGTTGAGGGGCAGGTGGATTCGGGGACTATCACCAGGGGCATCACTCATCAGGTTGAATTTGAGGGATTTCTGCAGTCCAGTATCATCCTCATCCTCCACAGGCTTCACAGGTTTGGGTGATTTGCTCTTTCTGCCCTTGCTCTTGGGACCTTTGGTGCCTTTGCCACCTGGCTTGGGAGCATATAGATCCTTAGTCTCCTTCTTGCCAGCTTGATAGCCACTCTTGGCCTCTCGCTGGCGGCAATAACGCACAAGCACAGCTAAGGCAATGAGCAAGGCCACAGCCACCACACCAGCCACCACACCAAACAGAATGTTGCCACGCTGCTTGGAGCGCTCATATTCTGGGTCACCAGCTATGTCAATGTCCAGTGGTGTGTCTAGGCTATGGACAAGCAGGTTCTCCAGCAAGGTGCGGTTGGTTAGAGTATCATTGACATAGAGGTGGACCAGTGCAGTGCCATGGCGAGAAGGCTTCCCACGGTCACTGACCTTCACTACCAGTCGGTGGAGCCCATGATGACGCCGTTCAATTTCCTTCTCCAGAGTGATGGCACCAGACTGTTGCCCAATCTGGAACAGCCCATAGGGGTTGCCACCCGCAATGATGTAGGCCAGCTCAGCATTGATGCCTGAGTCAATGTCCTCAGCTGTGACCTGGCTAACTGTCTCACCAGGCCGGGTCTGAGGAGTCAGCAGCCTGTGGGAAGTATTGGAGGGGGCAGTGACAAAGGGTGCATTGTCATTTTCATCTAGCACATTGATGGTGACTCCAACATAGGCTGAGCGAGGTGGTACACCCCCATCCACAGCCTTTAGTTGGAAAGTATATGTGCTTTGCTGCTCTCTATCAAAGCTCAGACTGGAGAGGATGGTACCAGTGCCATTCTGGATGACAAAGTCACCATTGTCTTGCTCGACTGTGAGCTGCACACGGGCATTTTCACCCTTGTCCCCATCAATGACAGTCACCATGCCTACAGGGCTTAGAGCTGGCATGTTCTCCATCACAGAGAAGTTGTAGCCACTCAACATGAACTTGGGGTCATTGTCATTACAGTCCAGCACATTGACGAGGACTGTGGCTGTGCCCTGAAGGCTGGGGTTGCCCTGGTCGGCTGCCACCACCTTCAGCTCATAGCTATCCCTTTGTTCTCGATCAAGCGATGTCTTCACCCAGATCTCACCAGTCTCAGGTGAGATAGTGAAGAGGCCCTTGGCAGCTGGCTCAGGTTCCAAGGAGTAGACAAGCTGGGCATTGGAGCCAGAATCAGCATCACTGGCACTGACCTCAGTGACTAGGTCTCCTGGCTTATTATTCTCAGGGAAGGCAACCTCAGTGAGGCTCTGGGTAAAAACAGGGGCATTGTCATTCACATCAATTACCTGTACCTTGAGAGAGTTGGTGCTAGAAAGTGGGGGGTTGCCAGAATCCACAGCCACAATCTGGATAGTATAGTCCTTAACCTTTTCATAGTCAAGTGGTGTGGTGGTCTGAAGGAAGTACTTCTTCTTGCTGTCACTTCCAGTCTCGCTGGCCTGGCGCAGCTGGAACGGGACATCCCCCGCCACCACGCACATGACTACTGCATTCTCTCCCTCATCGCGATCCGACACCTGAACCAGGGCCACTGCCGTCTCCTCAGCCACATCTTCCGATATGTTAGCCATGCCATCCTGGTGAGTGACCAACCCGATGCCTCGAATCTCGATGGAGGGTGCATTGTCATTCATGTCCTTCACCGTCACTACCACTTGAGCACGGGCACTTTTGGGGTTAGCCCCTCGATCCTTGGCCAACACAAAGAAGCGAAGGACGCTCACATCCTCACGGTCTATGGGGCCCTGAACTGTGATCAACCCCGTAGCTCGGTCCAGTCGAAGCAGCCGCCGTACAACCTCAGGAGCTTGGTGGAACGTATAGTCTATCTCTGCATTCACACCCTGGTCAGAATCGTTGGCCTTCACCTGTGGGGGTAGGGGTAGAGTGAAAAAACATTGGTGAAGTAGATTTAGGACCTGGGAGCACTCCAGCCCACCCCATCCCCAATCTGGGGACGGAGGCCAGAGGAGAGGAGACGCATGGTGGTTTAAGAAGCAATGCAGTGAAGAAAGCTAAGCACTGGGATAGAGGCCCTAGACTGAGCTCTGTGAAAAATTAGCCCTGTAACTCTAGACAAATCATTCCACTTGATGAGCCTCAGTTTCCCCATATGTGAAATAAGGCAGTACTACCTACACCTGCCAAATTCACAAGGCTCTTGAGAGGATTAAATATGAAATTATATGCGAAAGTGTTTCAAAAATCAACATGTAGAATACAAATGTAAGGAAGTATTAGACTCTCATATGCACTGTGGACAGAGCAAAGGGCTTTTTATCAGGACTGTCAGTGGGGGTGGGGGGGTATGTGAGGTGCTTATTATGTGTGTATGCATACGCAGGCCCTGAGCAAGGGGTCTCTTTCTAAAGCAATCAGGTGGGGATGTGGGTCAGAGGGAAGTAGTCAGTGCCAGAGGCCCAGCCAATACCACTCTGTCAAACTGGGGGAACCGGTTGTGGCAGCTGCCAAGGAGCACAGCAACGTGAGGAAGCCGGGCCTCAGCCTGGGCTGCCACTGGGGGCTCCCTCAGTCAGGAGGGAGGAGGGGCTGGCAGTGGGCCATGAAGCCGGCTAGTAGCTCCTGCCTGACAGGCTAGGCTCCCAACACCAAACAATGGGCTGTCTGTCCCTGCATGGTGGGCACGCCCTCCCACGCCAACACCGACGCGAACCAGGCCCCACTCAACTCAAACATGGGTGGCATCAGGGCACTAGGCGGGCATGATGGCCACAGAACTGAGCACCACCCATTCCGGGGCCAAGGCAAAGGAAGCTTTGAGGGACAGGAGTAGATGCAAGAACTATGGGGTGGGTTTGGGCCCAGAAGAATTCTAGGCCTGGGTAGTATTCTCTGAGACCACACTGACTTTCCCAAGGAGCTGGGCATGCTAGATATTTCCTTCTTGGGTTCCTTTTCCAGACACAAGTGTCCGGGGTTGGCCAAGAAGACTTTCTATTTCTCTAGGCCCAGTATAGCACCAAACCTTGAAAGCTCTGAACAGCTGTTACCCTTCTCTCTGGTTCCCCATTTCTTCCCTCTCCCTGGGCGAATCATTTCCTCTCATATGACTGTACATCTCTAAGCTAACTCTGTTCTTCACTATCTATCTATCTCTGGCATCTGTCTCTCAGCTTCTTATCTGGCTTTCTCAATCTCTGCCTTTACCCTGTCTCCATCTGGCTATTTTTCTTGGTTTCTGTCTGTCTCTAAAGTTCCCCTATTCCTGTTTCTCTGTATTTACCCATCCACATCTCTTGCTTTCTGCTTCCTGTCTTTGCCTCTTTCACAGCTGCTTCTCTCCCATACTTGCATCCTTCCTTTCTCCTCTCCCATTTCACTCTTCTATCCTTATCTGTCACTTCCCCATCTCTCAGCTCCTACATAAGTTTAAAGACAAGGTGGGGGGGGGGGGGGTCGGGGCAGGGGGCCTTCAGGCTTGGCAGGGTCATAGGCTGGAGAATATTCTCTGAGACCAATCTGGCTCCGCCCAAGAAGCTGACCATGTCAGATATTTCTCTCTTCAGTTCTTTTTCCAGATTCAGAGGCCTAGGGACTTGGTCGAGACTTTTTATTGCCCTAGACTCAGTATCCCCCCCCAAATTCTAAAATATTGAGATTCTCAGTCTTTACTTCCTATTCCTTTCCTCTCCCATCTGCAAGTCCCTTCCTATCACTTGGCTGTACATCTTTGTCTAACTCTGCTTTTCACTGTCTTTCTATCTATCTCTGGCAATCTCAGTTTCTATCTGGCTTTCTCACAGTCATTGCTTTGCCCTATCTCCATCTGTGTATCTTTCTTGGTTTCTGTTTGTCTCAGTAATTCTCCCATCCCTGTTTCTCTGTATTGTACCTATCCTTGCCTCTTCCTTTCTGCCTTCTTGGTCTCTATATTTTTGTCTTTGTCTTATATCTTTCTCTTTTCCTGCTTCTTTCCCATTTCTGCCTGCCATCCCTTCTGTCTCTTCCCTGTCTCTCAAGCCTTATCTCTGTCTCTATTCCTGTAGTTTCCCATTATTATTCCTCTCCCATTTCTGACTCTTTCTATCCCCTTCTCTCTTTTATCCCTATTCCTCTCTCCAAGTTTCTTTGTAAGGTCCTAGACCACTGTAAGATCCTAAGAGTCTAGTGGGAGGTAACGCCCTTACACTTCAGATCTCAAGAAGAAGATATCTTAGGGCAGATAACGGTGTCCAAGGAAGAATGACCACAGGGCTAATTCTTCCCCTGCACCCTGACTTCAAAGGTACCGCTCATGGGGAATTAGAGAAGAGCAAAGGCTGGCATGAGGCCAGAGTCCAAGATGACAGCAGGAGATACACCCACTTGTCTGGAAAGATGGCTCCCTTGGTCCCAGACAATGGCCCTAAAAGCCCAATTGGCCCCTGGGGCTGTTCCCATGGTTTTGCTAAGGGGAGCCTTTAGTCAATGAACCAGTATGTCCCTCCCTGAGCCAACTATCTAATCTAGCCTCCCAAGCCATGGGCTCCCAACCTGGGCAAGGCTGGTTGGGGAAACCATCCAGGAGGACAGAGTGGACTGAGGGGTCAGAAAGCAAAGGCTACTATCTGCATTGAGTAGCATGACGTGATGGGAGCCATCAGAATGGGTGTGTGGAAATCTCACCTGACTTGTGGTCTCACCTGGATGACAGAGTGACCCACAGGGCTGTTCTCAGACAGTTCTGCCTCATAAGAGGGCTGCTCAAACTTGGGTGCGTTGTCATTGGTATCCAAAACGGTGACCCGAAGCAGGGCACTGCTGGCCCGAGGTGGGTTTCCCCCATCTTGTACCTTGATAGTCAGGTCGTAAGAATCCCAGCGCTCTCGGTCCAGGTGGCCCATGACAATGAGCTGTGGCTGCTTCTCCTCTTGGTCCTCAGCTACTTGAAGCCCAAAGAGTTCATGGGCCTCAGGTCCTGCCTGTAGCTCATAGGAGGCAACACCGTTGGGGCCAGCATCGCGGTCAGAGGCCAAAGGGATGGGAAAGAGAGAACCTACATTAGTGTTTTCTGGAATCATCAGTGGGATGAGTGGAGCGGCAAAGTTGGGCGTGTTGTCATTGATGTCTTGCACTTCAATCTGGCCCTCCAAGAGTCGGGGGCTGCCATTCTGAACCAGGTCAGTGATGGACACCTCAAATTCCAGGATGCAGGGCTCCCCAGGCAGCTGGTTTTGGCACTCACGAAGTCCCTCGCGGTCAATGGAAGTCTCTGTAGTGAAGATGTCACCTGTCTTGCCATCTACTCGAAGGTATGGGGCACCTACTTCCAGTTTATACAGGTGTCCCACGTCAGGGAAGCCATAGTCGGCAGCCAGGCTGCCAATGAGTGTGTTGGGCGGCTGTTCCTCCTGAACCTTGTACACCACCCTTGTGGCGGCTCCTGGGGAGGGTGCAAGCAGCAGGGCCAGCAGCATGGGGGGTAGCAACAGCCTCCACCAGGAGCCGAGGCTAGACCTTGGGGGCCCCATCCTGGCAGGCAGCGGGGTCGGGAGGGCTAGGATAGAGGAGAGATACAAAGGCAGACTGTCAGCTACAAGCAAGTCCTTTCTTGGAAGAACCAGGCCCCCCATCATAGGCATGACCCAGAGTCTTAGGCAAGGAGATCCAGCTTAAAAGCCAGACTCCAACTTGCTGGTGGCTGAGTAGCAGAAGGAGAAGGCAGCTGGAAATCCAGGTAAGAGGCCCTAGAACAGAAGCTCCCATGAGAGAAATGCCCTGAACCAACTGACAAGAGCTCTCCAATTCAGTTTCCTTTCTTCCTTCTCTCCAACTTTGCACCTCCCTCTCACTGGCACCTACACTTAGTTACTCACTGTAATTACCCTGATACTGAGATAGAGAAGGAAGACAATGTCTGGAGCTTCTGTCCAAAAGGTCCCCCATTCTAGTGTGTCTGGTCCCTCCAAATAAACCCCTAGATCCTACAAACACTACTTCTGATGCTGGAGCCCTGAAGGGTAAGCATCTTTGTTTAATTTTGTTGGGCAGCCCTTAGAGACTTGGGGAGGGGGTGTCTTAGTTCCCCCCGTAGCAGAAGTTCTTAACCTGGGGTCTGTAAATTTGGCTGTTTTTTTTAAATATCATGATTATTGTATTTCAATATAATTGGTTTCCTTAGTAACACTATGTATTTTATTTTCTGTATTTAAACACATTATTCTGAGAAAGGTTCATAAACTTCACCAGACTGCTGATGGGGATGGGGGGGGGGGGGGTCTGTGACACAAAAAAGGTTAAGAACTCTTGGTCTATAGCCTTCACTATACCATCCACGCTGGCCTCTAGCCCAGTAAATTAATATGAATTTAGCAAAGGCACAGGTGGCTTCTGGAGTAAAGTAGAACAGCAACCTAGTGAAGGGAAATGGAGATTGTACATGCCAAGTTTGCGACTGGTTAAGACAGGGGTCATATGGTCTGGAGAAAGCAGAGGCCAAAATTGGGGTCAGAGCTAGGGGTGGGGATGAAACAATGGGGAGCTGCCCTAGCCTGTCCTTGGTTCCCTGGCAAGAGGCCTGACCAAGGACTCAAGCAGGTTGGACGAGGTGAGGAGCTGCCGGCCCTTCCCGCAGAGCCACAACACACACACACACACACACACACACACACACACACACACACACACACACACACACACACACACACACACACACCCTTCCCTGCCTCTCTGCCCTCACCACCACCCCTGTACAATCGGGCCTTCCCAGTTCCCTTCTAGAAGACAGCAGGTCTCTCTCTCTATCAATACCTACTCCCTCCTTATTCTACTTAACACCTGAACCCCCTTCAACAAACCAGTACTTACACTGTTTGGCTGTTTCATACAATGTGATTACTCTCCTTTCATGTCCACCCTACCCTACTTCAAAAAAAAAAGGGGGGGGGAAGAAGGAAAGGAAGGAAGGAAGGAAGGAAGGAAGGAAGGGACAGACTGAGGTCCAGGAACCCTGCTCAATCCCAATACAAGCTGAGTACAGTCTGATACCCAAAGCCCTTCACCAAATCCATACTTCTCCCAGTGTCACATTGTTCTATCTCTTGAATCTCCAGTAGGGTCCACACCAATACACCAATGTATTTGCAGTCTGACCCAGGAGCTTCATTCCCCTCCCCCCCTCCCCACTTAAGCAAAAAGAGGAACTAGATTCATCTACTTCATTAAAGTTCTAACTCCTTGACCTGGCAATTAGGTTCACCCCCAGTCTATAGGAGTGTGGACCTTAAATCACTTCATTTAACTCTTTGGGCCTCCATTTCTTCCTGTGTAAAATAAGGGGACTGGTTCACATAATTTCTAAAGTCCCTTCCACTTATAAATTTTATGGTCCCATGATTTCCAACCTTACCTATTCCTATTCTCCTAGGATAAGGTTTCCTAACCTTTTTGTGTATATCATGGCCTACTTTGGCAGTCTGGTAAGGTCTATGGGCTCTTCAGAATGTTTTTTTTAAATGCATAAAATAAAAATACATAGAATTACAAAGGAAATTGATTACATCAGAAGCTACCAAAATATTTTTTAAAAATTTCCTAGGACCCAGATTAAGAAATCTTATTCTAGGAGAACCATCAGATGCAGTCAGATTCACATATTAACCATATCCCCTACACTCCTATCTTCCAGCTTCTGTTCAGTACCTTACACAGGTGACCTAGCTCCTTGCCCCTCCCCACGTGAAAAAACTTAGCACTTCTTCTTCCAAGAACCCTCCCCCATTACTCCATCCCATACTAATCCCCTCCTTCTTCTGAACTCATAGCACTTATTTGTACCACCTATTAAGCAATGAATCAACTAACAGCTCTCCCATTATTATTTGGGTTATTATTACTTAGCCTTTCATGCGTAAGTGTTATCTCCCTACCTAGACAGTAAATTTCTGGGATTATATCCTCCACCTTTCTTGTATTCTATATAAATAAAACCTTGCTCTTAACTAATTTGAAAACAAAGAGACACACCTCCATTACTGACACCCACAACCACATACACAGACCCAAGGACTGTCTCCCAGGATTAGGCAAGGGTAAGGGAAACAGAAAACACTTGGTCTAATCTGTCCCCATTTTGGTCACCTTATCATGAGGGCCCTGCCCACAATTTACTGCACAACTAGGCAACAGGATAAAGTACATATTTGAGTGAGAATATGTGTGCATCATCTAGTGCTATACCCACCAATTGAGGAAACAGCATAAGAAATACAGGCCAGGTCCCCTGCATAAGAAATGAGAGAAACAGTTCCAAGAATTTCATACTGACCAGAAATAGCAACCTCCACCCTCTCTTCCCCTTACCTCTCCAGATCCCAAACAACTTCCCGGTTTTAGGGTCAGAAATCCCTTTAGCCCTCTGGATCTGCTGCAATCAGTCAGGTTCCCTTACCAAGAAGGGAGATAGGTCTACAACCTAAAGTTCCTGGGAGAAAAGGCACTGATAGATCAGGCTATAAAATCCTACAAAGTAGTCCAGAATGGCCTACTATTCTATGAGAATCAGAGCAAAATGGATCTGTACGGGGAATAGGTGCAAGAATGAAGGCAAGAGACGGAGGGATTCTAGGTGAGAGGGTTAAGACCAGTGAGGCCACAAAAGGTAAAGGTTATGTGGAAAAACAAAGGGGTGAAACATGAAGGGAGAGTCTGGTGACAAAGAAAGACAACTTTGGAAAGTGGTGAGGACATGAGTTTGAATAGTGAATCCTTAGGGGAGAACTTAGAAGCTATGAGGCTCTGGTCGATATGTCCCCCGCTTCCCTGAATCCTGGGAGGAGATAATCCCAGAAAAGAAAATGATACTGATTTACTCTGGAAGGAACGGGAGGGAGGAGGAAAAAGAGTTATGAGAACCCTAACTCAAGTCCTGTTGGACTGGAAAGGAATCACAGTAAGACCAACAGGCCCACAGGCACAGAGACTGGTTTCATTAGCATGAGTGGAGTTATAAAACCAGCAGCCTGCTAGTCTCCCCCACCCCCACCCCGGACTTTGTCCTAGGAAGATACTGGATGTTATCTACTCCATTCAAACTTTTTAGTCAGTTAAGAAATTTTCTTCCCTCTCCTCCCTTATTCCTCACCCAGATTCAAAGCAAGAGCTCTACCCCTCCCATCCACCCAAGATATACCTCATCTACCTTGGAGACAGAAGCCTGAACATACTTGGGTAGTAGGGAAGGAGGAAGAGTTGGGGGCAGATTATTAAAAGGAAATGTCTTAATCACTCTGGAACCTGACGGCCAGGGTAGGGAAGAAGAGTGTTCTTCCGGGAAAATCTGCTCACTTCTGGGTCTGGGGGGAAAAGGACAGGGAATTTCAAAGGGGAGCAGGGGTTGTCTTCAGGCCTCCATCAAACCCACTCCCACCAAGTCAGAGGGATGAAGGTGATTGCAAAAAACGAAAAATAATAAAATTAAGAGTCTGTCAAAGAGAGGAGGGGGGAGGGAGAGAGAATCCTTTTCTTGAAGAGCTTATAGACTATTTGAGGATGGAGAAAGTACACCCAAAGCAGTTGAAGACAAATCACAGAACAATGTATTAACAAGCACAAAATGATAAAGTACAAATTGAAAGCATAAGGGCAAAGAGGAGACCAAAAAAAGAGTGATGATAAAGTGAGGGCGACCAAATCACTGGCTGAATTTGTGAAGCTTTCTCCGAGGAAGAAAGTTGTGAGACCAGTCCTTGCTTCTTTTCCCTTTGCCCCTGGTCCCTTAGCTTTAACTCTTGTCTCAAAAGGACAGCTACTGATTCCCTGCCACTGGTACTGTATCTGGCCCCACTTTCTAGGGTCCCAGGAGACAGGAGTCATTCTAGATTCACACGGGCCCCTTTCCTGCTGCCCCCTTCCACCAGTGGGATTTTTTATTTTTTACTATCCTTTATTTCCAACTCAGTCAGAAGTTCAATCTAACTTGCATTTCTTATAAGGCCTATCTTCCCTCCTCTGGACACACACCCAAGTTCCAGTCTTAGTTCAAAGGTACCCAGGAACCTCAGACATAACCAATGGTTTCCAGTGCACAATGGTCTGGGCTATATTCCTTCCACAATCCTACAGCACTAGCCTCCCTTTTCCCGGAAATTCTATTCTAGGACCCATTAAAACTGTCCCTCTTCACAAACCTCTCTGCACTGGCCAGGTATCTTAGTATTTAAAACTCTCCTTTATGCTGAATGGACCAACTGGGCCTCCCAACAACATACATCCCACATTCCCCAAGTTGGTGGAACAGGGGACTCTGTATGACTGTCATATGTCCCAACCATCAATGATAGTTCTGCCTTCCTCCTGTGCAACAAAGCAGTTTCAAACTCAGGGAAGATGAGTTCTAAAGAAGGTGGAGAGGCCTAAGGGAAGGGAAAGAAAAGGAATGGGGGAACATGGGACAAGGGTAGAACTTCTGATGTGGCAGGGGCTCCCTCCCCGGAACCTAAGTGATTGGGGGAATGTCTCCTACTGAGAGAGAGCCTTAGGAAAATATTGTAAACAATAAGAGAGGATTATGGCTTACCTGGGATAGTCAAACCTCTAGAATTATCTGACTAGTTTATGGTGAAGATTCCAATGCAATCTTTTCCCCCTCCCCAATGTGACCACTACCTTCCTGGGATCCCCAGGAGCTCCCTTAATTATCCCCTCCCCAACCAAGAATGCAGCTTTTAACCTAGCATTTCATCTAAGTAGACCTAGAGGAAGCTCAAAAACTAAGAAGGGATGTAGGGGTGGTGTGGTTGGATGGGAAGGGTCAGGAATCACAAAAGTAGCTCAAGAGGTGTATAAAGAAGTGGATGGGGGTGGATGGGGGTATGTGTCATTCATTGGCAATTTATCCCAGGGAATGGAAGGTAGGGGGAGAAAAGGAGAAGACACTGACCGGAAGTGGGGGAGGGGACGAATTTGCCTCTAGGCCTCAATTCTCCTCCCTCCTCCTAGCCCAGCCCATTCTAAGGCAATTGTAAGTTCCCAACCTACATTTTCTCATTGGAGGAGAGTAAATCCTTACATGATATGCAAGCGGGGAAAACCTTCCCTTTCTTGTATTCTAATGTGGAATAGGGTGAAAATGGAGGTCAAGAAAAGGAGAGTCTGGGAAAACAGGAAAGAAGTGAGCCAGGAGAGGAATGTGTGCTCTGTGTATTACCCAGTATGACTTTGCATGTCTGTCAGTGAGCTCAAACATGCATCCCTCAAAATAATGGTCATATATAGATGCATTACTGATGCACTGAGCTCTGGAGTCTTCTACTAAGCTGTGCATGACTTTTACATGACACCACTGGCTTTTTAAAGCCCAGTTCATAAAACCAGGTGTGCCCTGGTGCCACAGGTTTGGGCTAATGCAGTGACACAACTGTGTGTGGGAGACAACATTTTACCCATTCCCTAGTAGAGATGGGGTAATGTAGCCACTTGGGTGCCATCTTCCAGGAAAAGTCAGGCACCAAAGACTCCCAGAGAAGGCCACTCATAAGGCTTCAATCCTAACCACAGCTCAACGAGCATGGTCTGGGGACTCAGTTCAACATTTAGAGGAAGGGGCAAATGATAGCTATGATACTCATGATAGCCGAGTCTCCTTAAACTTGTATTATGAATCTACTCCCCCATGAGATGAGAATCTACTCACTATCCAGGTAACTTTCAAACCAAATACCTCTTCCAGGCCATTCCCTCTTATGTGTGGTTTTCCCCCATTAAATGAATGTAAGCTTCTGTAGGGCAAGGATTGCCTTCATTTTTCTATTTGTACCCCCAGCTTAGAACACAGTGCTTATCACCTAATAAGTAGTAAGTAAATGCTTTCTGATTTATTCATTTATTCAATCTCCCTCCATACAGTTACTGACTGATGAAGCCAAACTGTAAGCAGGGATAATTCAAGACACTGACTACTAGAAAGAGGGGAAATCAGGGACAGAGGTTAGGGAACCTGGAGCATGGAGAAGAGCCCTGGGTGCAGAGAAGGAGAAACAACAACCTGAATCTTGAGCAGAGAGCCGAGGAGTAGCAGCAACAAGGGCTCTAGCAAGCCTGACATTTATAACAATGTCGTGATTCAAGTAGGAGAGACTACAGGGTAAATTAGGGGAACAGGGTACCCGAGGGGCTGGCCAAAGTAGCCCTTCCGTATCTGAATTTAGTCACCTGGGAAAAAAGGAGGCTGTGTGTGAAAGGCAGAGACAGTGTCTTGGGGTGTGTGCTGATAGGTAGGTGTAAGTGAACACTGTGTTAGTGTGTGTGCCTGTAGGTTGTGTGAGAGAGAAGCACTGTATGTTAGGGTGTATGTGAGATGGAGTGCTGGGGTGTGTGCTCACCCTGATGTATCTTCGTGTATTTCTGAAGATGTTTTTATGCTGGTGCCTTTGCATCAGGCTGTGTGATGTATGTGGGATTTATCTCTGTATCTCAAAATCTAGGGGGATGGGGGGGAACTAAGAAGCGCTCCAGGGAACAGGAGGCACAACAAGTGTTATTGAGGGGGGAGGGCTAGAGAGGTGGTGTGTGTGGAGAGCTTCGCTCTGTAGATCTCTCCTCAGAGAGCCACCTCCCTCCCACCACCCAAACGCCGGCAGTTTGTGTACCCCGCAAAAAAAATCATGCGTTTTCCGCATCCCAACCCCCGAGCCTCTCTTCTCCATCCCCTGCCCCCAAGCTCTTTAACCACCCTTCCCCTTGACGCAGCTTCTAGGCTCTGCATCCATTCCCCTGCCCACTCCCAGAGCCGGGACTCCAGGCGGGAACTGGTCCAGGCAGGCGGGCCAGAGGGAAGGATGCAAATCGGATTCGCCCCCACCTACCCACCCCCACCCTCTAACACACATATACACATACACACACACACACACACACACACACACACAAACCCCAAGTCTGTGGAAGACTAGGGGAGCGGAGGAGGGTGGGTAGAAAGGGTGGGAGCCCCCTCTCCCCGCCCACCAATGCCCCCCGCCCACCAATGCCCCCCGCTCCGGGCACCACCCTTCCTGCGGGCCTTAACCGGGTGGGAGCGCCCCCGCCACCAAATCTTGTTCCTTGTCCCTGGGGAAGCGGAGGGGTGGGGGGGAGCACCCGCCTCAGGAGACCCGAACATCTTGGTTGGACAGAGGCAGCGACAGAAACAGGGATGTGATCCCCCACATCAGACTTACTCCTTACCCCCACCCATCCTCTCCCCGCTCCATCCTTCACCCACTCCCCTCCCCCACCGGGTAAGGCCGGCCATAGCCGCTCCGGCCGCTCGGGTCCGGTCTCCGCTTGGTTCCCGCAGCCGTCAGGGCTCGAGCTATGCCGCTCCTTACCCGCCTTGAGGCAGCGCCGGCTCCCGGCTCCGCTGTCCATGAGCCGGCTCCAGGCGGGGCTCGGGCTCCGGCTCCGGCTCCGGCTCAGGCGGACTGGGCTCGGGCTCCAGGCGCACCAGCCCTGGGCTGCTCCGTGTCCGCGCGGAGCTTCGGCTCCTGGAGTGTGTGAGGCGGCAACGGCGGCGACGGAACGAACGGAGAGGAGCTCGCAGCCCGGCCCGCCCCCTCCCTCCCTCCCTCCCTCCTTCTCTCGTTCCCTCCCTCCCTCCCGGCCTGCCCGCCTCACTCCTCCCCCCCCACCCGCACGGGGGGTGGGGGGGGGTGGAGCTCCAGGACCAGCTCTGCGCCCAGAGGGACCTCAAACACCCCTCAAACCCCGACACTCGCACCCCCAAAAGCCCCAACCAATTTCCACCTTCACTCTGAGACTCCCGATCCCCCGAGAACTAGGTTCCTGGACTCAGGACAAACAGGGTCCCAGACCCACTGCCCCCCGGATTTTATGCACTGCCACCAGTTTCTCCCCCTCCTATCCCCCTCCCCGTGACTCTTACCCGGGTCCAGCACCTGTCACCCCAAGGGATGTAGAAATGAAAATGGAGGAGGAAGTATGCTACTAATGTACAGCGCCATTTCCTTTGGGACCCTTCTTGGTTTTCCGACCAATGATTTTTACCCCCAGACCCTGGAGCTCCCTCCTATGGGTGCCACCGGGTTTTCGATGACATAGGAATGTCCTCCACAAACCTCTACCCATCCACAAGCTCCACTCCCCAGAAGACGCAGTGGTCAGACTTAGTGGCCACACCGGGCCGTGGGGGTGGGGCAGTAACTGAGGGGCAAAACGAGGAGGGAACGTTGCAGCCCTAGAGGATCCTTTAAGGGTTGTGGGTGGAAGATTAGGCTGCAGTGGGCAGGCATAAATAACACAAGTCGGGTTTGTTTCCACCACCCCTACCCCCACCCCTACTTCCGCAGGAGTATTCCAGTGTCCCCCAGTACCTGCCCCTACGGGACACAGTTACACCGGAGCTTCCCGGTATAGACAGCACACGCGACCACGCAGTGTCACATAGCATGGCACACACATCACAGTGTCACACGCGCGGTGCCTCACGCACACAGAGCCACACACGCCTGGTGTCACACATACACCGTGTCACACGCAGTGTCTCACATAAACGCAGGGGTTCTCACGCTCCTACTCTCCCGACATTGGCTCTCTGGCTCCATCTAAAGGCTTCTGAGTCCCACAAACACCCGAAACACACCTCCAGAGGTATCTAGAGGGATGGGGACAGAGATACTCAGAGACAGAGCTAGAGCAAAGAGATTCATTTAAGGGGAGGGAGAGAGCCACCCCATCACTCTGTTCTTTCCCTTTACTTTGCATTACTTTGTATCCCGCGAGGCATGTTAAAAGGTGGGGGCAGGGCAAATGCGCCTGGGAAGATCTCGTTGTGCAGCCCTTCCCCGACGGCTGACAGCTGATATAAAGATCGAGCCTGTATTTCAGGGGTCTGCCGACCTTTACCCCACCAGGTTGGAGTGATGAGGGATGACAGATCCCAACAGAAGCATAAGAAACAGGGCCAGGAGAAATAGTGATAGAATTGGCCACTCTGTTTAAAATCACTTGGGCTTCCTCCACAGTGTTCTATTCCCATTCCCCTTGTCTCTCTCTGTCCCTTCATTCCCGACTATTTATCTTTCTGTCCTTGTCTCCTTGTCTCTTATTACTGTTCCAAATCCTTTATCCTTGTCTCCCTGCCCCTTTGTCTATTCCCCAGCTGACTATCCTTGTTCCTTTATTCCTATCTTCTTGCTATATTCAGGTCTTTTGACTCCAAATTAGGTGCCTTTCACACTACCCTTATGTCTTTCATCTCTGTACTCTACTCCTTTTCTCTTTGTCCCTCATTCCACTACTTCAGTGTCCTCTCTAGCTGTCCACTTCTGTTTCCTTAACCCTTTATCTGTTTCCTTGTCCTTATCTCTATCCTTTCATCTTTTAAACCAGTCTCTCTGTTCCTCCAATTCCCATTCTTCTATCTCTCCATCCTTATCTCCCCCTACTTCACTAGCACTTTTACTATGTCCTATCTTCCTCTCCTTTTCCTTCTGTCCTTCCTCTACCTTGAGGCTGGGTTTTCACCGAAGTTGAATTGTTGTTGGAATGAGTGATGGGTGTTTGAGAGGATGGGATTTGCCCAAAGAAATCCTTTCTAGGCAGACCTTTCTAGACCAGGTTTTCTCTCTCAACCTCTAAATGACCAGTACCCATCCCTTAAGAAGCCAGAGTTGATTCTTGAGAGGAAATATTGTTAGATTTCCCTCTTTGCTTTAAGTAGGATGGAGGGTCAGGCCCAGCCTATTGCTATCATCTTGGCTACTTCCATATGTCTCTCTCCTCTCTCCCCTTCTAGTGAGATTTGGGCTAGAGAAAGCAATATTAGGGAAGAAGAGAATGAAGTTGTGAAATAATCTTTAGCAAGCAGAGCTGCCCTGCAAATCCCCCAGCCTCCCAACCCCCCGCCCCCCAGCCACACGCAGCAAACCCGGCTCCCGTCTGCTGTGAGCCATTCAAAGGCTCCTCTGTTCTCTTCTGCTCACTCAGGGCTCCACAGGAGAAGCAGCCGCAGAGCTGGGCAGGAAATGCTAATCACACAGATGTTCTCCTCCAGTCCCTGCTCCTCCACAATTAAACCCAAATCTTCCACTGAGTGGAAGAAGCAGAACCGGGCCAGACCAGCTCCAATTCCTACCCACTCCTCCATCTCACTGTCCCCAACCCCTACCTTCAAAAGATCTTCTCCCAAAAACTTGGAGGGGGGGAAGCAAAACCTGGAAGCAAAGGGGTACCCAAGGGGGATGGGTGAGATCTGGGCTCCCGTAGGGGAATGGGCAGGTGGAAAAGATATAAACTGAGGAAGGGGGCCAGGATTTTGGAGGAGGAGGGAAGTGGCATCTGAGGAGACAGAAGACCAGATCCTGGCTCCACACCAAACTGGGAGGAGAAACTGGCTAACAAGTTGAGCAGCTGGGAAAGGGTTGCTTTAGCAAGCAGAGTGTTACCCTAGGTCCTGAAATTGATAGTATCTGGGACTGTAGCTGAAATCTTTTTTGCCTAGGGCTATACAAAGATTGCTGGAGGTGGGGGTGGAGGAGAGGGATTGGACTGTAGCTTGGATGCTCCTGTGCCTAAGACTGGCTAACACCTGTGTCTTGTAGCTTTGGATACAATCGCTCCTTGATTTATGGCTGGAATACTGCCACCTGGTATTGTATCTGAAAGTGGTGGATTTGGATAGTTAGAAGATTGTTTCTTGGAATTGTATATGGGATACAGTTCCCTTCCATTGTAGCTAGGATGCTGTTGCCTAGGAGTTGAAAAGCTGTTGCTTGGGATCCTGGTACCTGGGACACATGTTGTTACCAGGAATTGTAGTTGTGCTACTCTTGTATCTGAGATTTTAGAAGAGAAATTGTGGTTACCTCAGCCTGTAGCTGGGATTCTGTAAGAAGCATGTACGGTGGTGCAGGACCGGGAGATGCCAGGGAGCCCAGGGTGGGGGCTGCTGCTCCAGGAGGCCGTAGCAGCTGCTTTGCTGCGGAGCTGGGAAGCCTGTTTTCATTACTGTTTTAACTCTTTTTTTAACCTTGTTTTTCTCTCGGCTGCACTTTCACTCACTCATTAATTTTGGTATTTTTCTCACGGTGCCTCAGCCCCTGTCACGGCTGCCATGGCAACAGGAGGCAGTGTGCACAGTGCCAAAATATCTGATCAAAAAATAACCAAAATAAGCAAACGCCATGGCTCTGCTAGGATTGTGTAGGGAGGGAGAGTGTTCTCAGCCCAGGGAAATGCTGTGATCCTTAGGGACCTCCTTTGCTTCCTCCATTCTTCCTCCAGGGATACCCTGCTGTTCCCTCCCCCAGTGTCAGCACCCTCTTTTTTGAGGAGCCTTGTGGCCTACTCCCCTAGCCTGAGGCTAACATTCCCAAGAGACTGAGTCTCTTGCCCAATTTCCTCTATTTAAAGACCTCATCGCTCTTGTTTCTGTCATCCATACCAAGGGGTCAGTTTTTCCTTCTTGGGAGAACTGAAATGAGCTTCCCAGGCTCACCCAGGCTGACTGACTCCACCTACCCTTGCCTCATGCATTTCTCCTACCTTTCAATATCCTCCCCTGTCTATACCTCTCTACTACCTTGACCCCAAGCTGACAATCTCAACTCTCCTCCTCCAGTTCTACCCACAGGGAGGCTCCTGACTGGTAGATGAAGAAGGGAATATCCAGCTTCCATCCCCTATCGTACACTCTTCACCTGCTTCTTGATCTTCCCAAACTCCTCAATTAGTTATGTGGATTGGTAAAAGGTGCCCCAAGTATAGCTGGCTCCTGGTCCCTCGGCCCTCTCTCCAGTAGATTGCTTCCTCTGTTGAAGGGGGCTGTTTTGGTGAATCTATTGAGCAATCCATTTAGACCCCCAAAACTTAACCATCAGTTCCTTCTCTACAATTTCCCAAATTCCCCCGGGGGTTCTATCTCTCACCTCTCAAATATACCCAGGGAGAAGGGAGATAATAATATAAGGGGGCTTGATGGGGTAAGAAAAGGTTCTTGGGTTCCATGTTTTCTCTCTTTTTGATATCTTAAGTGCTCCCCCCCCCCACATCTAATTAGCTACAATCCCAGTGAGTTGGAAAATCACTAAATATCCCCTCTACTGCCAGCTCTCCTTCAACCACATCTCTGTAGCCCCTCCTGTTCTTTCACCTCCACTCTACCCACCAGTGATCTGTAAAAACCTCATTATATACCCTCTCCATCCATTCTCTTTCCCCCAAGAATGGTGAAAAATTCACCTCCTGCACCACCCCCCTTCTCTCTTGTCCCCTCCCAGCAAGTGTGGAGGCCTGCCTCCTGGCAGAGCCTTCCCAGCCCTGTTTCCATGGAAACTGGGTAGGCTGTGAAGTAGGGGAAGGGGGAGCTGGGACAAGAAGAGGGAGCAGAAATCTAGCTTCAGGGGCAGTCCAGGAGGGCACTGGAGCTTTGGGCAATGGGGGAACGAGGTAGACTTGGTACCCTTTCCCTATCCAGCCAGAAGTCTTGGCCCTGATTTTTTTTTTTAAGAATGAATGGAGTACACACAAGGTTGAGAGTGTGGCTTTATGGGGAATTGCTTCAGAGTTTCTCTCACCTCATACTCCCTCTTTGCTGGCCACCTGACAGGAGAAGGGAGGTCTGGGGAAAATGTAACTCGGACCTCTCCCTCCCTGTCCCTCCCCCCCCATCTCAGTGTTGTCGGCCTCCCTCTCACCCACCTACTTACCAGTTTCTGTAGGGAACAGGAAAAGTTATCAAGCATTTTCCCCTACAGTGACCCCATTGCCTGTCCCTCTGAATCCTAACCAACTTAACATTGCAACTTTGAAGCAAGAGGCTGGGATAGACTGTTCTGGAAGAAACCAGAACCGAACTTTCTGGACGGAGAAGGAAAAAGATGGAAGAGGAGGGGAAGGGAGAGGAAGGTTCCAGCTACTTGAAACTTCCAATGGCCGCCCTAACCTTGCCTCCCCAGGGCTGCAGAGGGGACGTGGAGCGGGAGGAGGACAGTGAGCCCCAGGGAAAGAGAGCCTGCTGTGACCCCATGGCGTGCGGCATTCAATAGCCCATTGATCTCTGGGGGCTGAAGGCGCCATTGTGCCCGGCTTGGGGGGTGGGGGGTGGGGGGTTGTCCAAGGCGATGTCAAAGGGAAGGAATGTGTCTGGCTCTGATGCCCCGGGGGCTCTAGGCTCAGAATCTCAGCCAGGTCCTTCTACTTGGGTTCCCTGACCACATCCCAACTCCAGCATCTTTCCGCTTTCCTCCAGCAGTCATCTCTCCTCTCTTCTTTACGGGAATCTTAACCTCACCTCCCATTCCACCCTCTTTGACCCTCTCCTTATAGACCAGGTTTCATAGTCCAGAGAGTGAGCTATCCACAGACATCCTGGCACGAAGGCTGGCCTGGTCAATAAAATTATATACGTGGAAATGAGGCCCTGAAAGAGGAGCTGTCCAGCAGCTCAGCTTTCAGACAGGTTGCCGAACTGAGAAGGAAACACAGAATATACTGAGGGAGTGGAAAGAAAAAGTGACCAGCTTTAGGAACAGGAAGGCAGTGACCTCGGAGTTTGCTCTCCCCGATATCACCGGGAGAGAATTGACTCCGGTTCTTCTACTAAGGCTGCTGGATTTCCCGGGCTCCATGACGTCATCGTGTTCGTTCCACTGCCCAGGAGGCCTCCTCAGTTGGGTGGTCGGGGTCTCGATACCTGGAAGTCCCCCTGCATGGGGGATGCTGGATCGGCTGATCTGGATCCCTTGGTGTTTAGATCAGACCTGTGTCAGCCACCTCTCGGGTGCTTTCTTCTCAGATCTATTCCTCTGGTCTCTGATCCCTGATTCAAAGCTTACTGGGTCTAGAGCCCCAGGGCTAATATCCTCTTATTCTTCAGACTGTTGGGGTTTGATGGGGGAAGGGACTGACAATGGTAGTCTTGCTGCTCCCCCTGTTCACTCTCCCCCCCACATACACACACATATATGTTTCTCCCAGAGCTCTGCATGTCTCTTTCCCCGCTCCTTTTCCTTTCCCTCCCTCTCTCCCTCCCTGCTGGGCTGGGGGCTGCTGAATTATCATTTCTCAGCTCCGCTAATGTGTGCCCTGCTGCGAGAAGGGATCATAATTCTGGGAGATGATTAAGTTTCAAATTGTTTTTCTTTGTGTTGTTGGAAACGAGACTTTAATGTGGTCCCTCCCCTAGCAGGAGACCTGGCCTAGCCTCAGTCCCCTGCCCCAGACCCAGATCACCCCTGTCCAAGCCCTTTCCTCTCTGAATGGTTAACCTGGGGAAGGATCCAAGGCTATTTCAATACCCAGGGATCTCTTCCAAGTAGTTTGTGTGAGGTGGGAGGAGGGGAAGGGAATCCATTTCTTAGTCAGGAGTGTATAAAGTCCTCTCCTACACACTTATTGACCCCACCAAACCTTATCTAGAATGGCCCACAAACAGTAAAGTTATCTTCCTTACCTCTCCACATTTTTTAACCCTTTAATAATTTATTTTCTCCCTTTCTATCCTCAACCTATCCTTCATACCCTCATCTCCCTCTCAGTTGCCTTCTATTCATGTCTAGAGAGTTCAAAATCTTTCTTCCCCATTCCTAAGCCATTCCTCATTCTTACTTTCTTCTGTACCTTCTGCTAACTCTTACTTTATCCCTCAGCCCCAGCCTTCCTTCTATATCATTTATGTCTTTCATGATGACATTTATTCATTCTACATTCATTCAGAAGGCAGCTAGTAAGCATCTGATATTCCACAGGCACTGTGCTAGGCACTGAAAATACAAAGACAAAAAAAATCATCACCAAAGGGTTTATATTCTGGGAGGATGAGAGAGGGAAACATGTACACATACAATTTCCATTTGCATTTGCAAAATGCATCTAAATAAGCCTCCAAATATTATTGTGCAATGGGAAGAAAACTGGATTTGAAGTCAAAGGTCTGGGGTTTGCATACCATTTCTCCTCTTTACTATTTATGAGACCTTCAGCAAGGCATTTCATCACTCTGGGTATCAGTTCCCTCATTTGTAAATTGAAATGGTCAGAGTAGGTAACCTATAAGGTCCTTCTCACTCTAAATCTGATTCTAAACATAAAGTAATGTGAGGGGAGAGGAGGATGCATTAGCAACCAAGTAGATTGGAATAGGTCTTATATAGGAGGTAAAGAAAGTAAACAGGGCAGCTAGGTGACATAGTAGATAGAACATGGAGCTGGAGTCAGGAAAACCTGAGTTCAAATCTGGCCTCAGACACTTAGTAGCTGTGTGACTCTGGGCACGTCACTTAATCTGTTTGCCTCGGTTACCTCATCTGCAAAATGCGTTGGAGAAGGATGGGGCAATCTACTCCAATATCTTTGCCAAGAAAACCCCAAAGGGCCAGCAGGACTCAACAACAACAATAGCAAACAAACAAAAGGAGGTGAACCAAGAGAAGCTAAGCGTGCTGAGAGTCGGAAGTGAGGAGACAGTGAGCATCAGACACTTTTGCAAAGGAATTGTAACGGGACTGGAATGTACCATTGGGGGAATGACAAGTAAGTCTGCCAGTTTGTTTGGATGATATAGTCAGTGATTAAGGGGGAAGTTCTTCACCTCCTAGCTGCCCCATTATTTTGCATTAGTTCTATGTAAACAAATAGACTAAAAGCTACCAGAGAGCAGGAAACATATTTTATTCATCTTTCTATCTTCCTCAGCATTTAGCATAATGCCCTGTATGTATATAGTAAATATTCGATAAATGACTAAGTAAATGAGTAAATGAATGAGAACACAAGTCCTAATGAAAGTCATTCATGTGTGTATATTTGTGGGTATGTGTGAAAATGTGCATATAAATCCAACAAATATGAGCCATTTGTGTACATTCATTAAGAAGGTAGCAAATGGAATTTAAGATACTACAACTGAGGGCCATGGTGATCTTGTTTTCTTGAAAAGTTCTCTGACAACATGGGAGCAGTCTGAATGAATTACTACTACCTTGGGCAACCACATTTTAAAGTAAGCATACTTGGCCTATTCCCTTTATAAAAACTAAGGGCTGTGAGTATCTGCAGATCAGGGCACCACCCTGTGTATGTTCAGTCCTGATAGACAGATTTCATATTAACAGTAAACTGAAAATTGATTGACTACTACTGGCCTAACAAATCTCACACACACACACACACACACACACACACACACACACACACACACACACACACCACACACACACACCCTCTGCTCCATATGGCATGGGGAACTGAGGATCTCTGCAGCACTTCCACTTCAATAATTCAACCCAACTCCACTGCTGATATTGACACAAAGCTAATTTAACATTGGGGAAACCAGGGGAGATAGGGAAAGAATTGTGCACTTATTCACCTGCAATATACAGTCACTGTGCTGACTTTCTATAGTCACAATATAGATTGTAGACTCCCAGAGTTAAAAGGAGCCTCTGGAGCCCACTCTGTCTAGCCCCCTGATGCATACAGAAGAATGTCTAAGCCCTTCAGGTTAGATAGGTCTTTATTCTCTTCTCTATATAAGGGAGCAAGAGTTGTTCAGGGGAAAGGGTACTGTACTGAAAGTGTCAGCAGACTTGGATTGGAGTCCTTCCTCTAACACTTGCTCTCTGTGTGAGCGTGGGTAATTAGTGTCCTCATCTGTAAAGCGGGATTAATCCTACTTGCACTATCTACTCAGGATTGCTGTAAATACAACAGTTTATGAATCTTTAAGCTTCTGGAGGGTAGTTAGTGTTATTTTTCTTTTTGTATCCCCAGGGCCTAGAAAAAATGCCTGACATTTAGAAGGTACTCAACAAACGTTTGTTGACTGAGTGTGGTTGTTGTTCAGTCATGTCCAATTCTTTGTGACCCCGTGGACCAAATCACACCAATCCTATTCATAAGGTTTTTCTTGGAAAGGACACTTGGAGTGATTTGCTATTTCCTTCTCCAGTTGACTGAGTAATTGATAAGTAATCATGAACTACCATTATTAAACCTCTAGGGACATCACACCTTCTTCAGTGACTTAATACTCCACTTTACATTCAACCAAAATCTTTGCTGTGTCTTCATGATGACAGACAGCAGGAAACAAGACACAGGTTCTGTCTGATCTTAAGGAGTTTATGATCTATAGTTAGAGGACCCAGATTTAAACCCCAGCTCAGGTACTTAGTAGCTGTGGGATTTGGTCAAGTCACATGACCTCTCTGGATCTCAGTTTCCTCCCCTATAAAATGAGATGATTGGAAAATATGATCTCTCAGGTCCCTTCTGGCCCTAAATTCTATTAAACAAGGCAGCTGTAGAATTCATACAATATTAAAAAGAAAAGAAAAGAAAAAAAATTCCAGCTGTATTGATTTCTTTCACCTGATTGACTGGTTATTTTAATGCCATGTAGACATAGTCCAAGAAACACAATTTAAGACATCACATAGAAAAGTACAAGTCATTGTCCCATGTTGATCTCAAGCCAAAAAAGGGTCTAAAGTACTGAGGATTTCCTTGTACCTGTCACTCAAAACAGAGGCCCTACTGTCCCCATCAGAGCTAATCAACCCCAGAGTTGGCAACTTTTGCTAAGAGGCCCCTGAAGCATCTATTGGTGATGTTATACCATTGGTTGATGAAGGCACCTCTTTTCTTCCTTCTCTCTTTCCCCCTTCTCCTTTTATTCCTTCTCTTCTACCTATATCTAGGCCTGTCACTGGCCCCTAATGGCACCCATCAGGGTGATACGCTGATATGCTGGTTTTAATAAGGGATAAGGAGCTGCTAGTACTGGCTTAAGATTTTTTGTTTTTGTTTTTTTTGAACCAACTTGTCTGTCCAGTGGTCTGTGGGTTGATGAAGAGTTAGTGTTACTCTGGAAGACAACCAATTTTCTTCTCAAGGCAAACCAGACCGTTCAGACAACTTTCCTGATCTGAGATTTTTCATGATAATGATGGCAGATGCATCATGACATTTACTTCTACAAATGTAAGAATTGGCCTTTCTCTGGTCTCTGTCAAGCAAAGGAATTGAACCTGCTTGAGTGTATTTCTGTAACTGATCTCCCCAACTTTCCAGTGATCATGTCCTTCTCATCCTTTGAGGCTCAGACGTTGAGGCTCAACCTCCTCTCTGAAACCTTTTCCCATTGCTCTAGTCCTCAGTGGTGCAGTCTCCCTCCTTTAAATTCCTGCAGCACTTACTGTCTGCACTGATCATTCTGGCCCCTAATCAGAGGCTATGTCATGTTGTTATTGAACTGTTTCACATCTAGGTCTTGATTCTTCTGTGAGGTTATAAACCTACTAACATACGAGGACTGTGCCTTATACTTTTCTTGTATCAGCTCTCAGGGACAGAGGCAAAAACAGATGGGAACAAGACTGGGGAGAAGAGTAAAATTGGTACATTAGTCTTAAACCTTGAATATCCCTCTGTGACAGAGATCACATCCCCTTTTAATTTTACAGAAAGTAGAGATTGTTTCTTCTCCTCCTTTCAGAGTCTATAAGTGACAAGGATAGATATCAATAAATATTGTCGGCTATCTGAAAACTTAATTATTTTATTATTTTCTTTTTTAAATTATGGAATGAACAATCATAGGATTATAGATCTAGAGCTTATGTGAGGGATCTTTGAAGCCATCTCAGGAAACCCTTCATCTTATAAATAAGGAACATAGGATTCAGGGACTTTCTCACATACACAGGTAGAAAGTGCCAGGGGTAGGAGTAGAACCAAGACCTCTCACTCCAGAGTTGGTGCTCCACCCACTGTACTACTGAGATGCTTTTTAAAAAATATATATTTAGTCTTGGTATCAGGAAAGATAGTGGCATTGGAGAAGCTTTCAGCATGCTAGCCTCTCCTCTTTTTACCTCTTTTCCCTACTTTGAGTAATAATATTCCATGATTCTACAATTTCCTTAGAATTTGATTCTGTACCAATGGAACTGATCATGGAGCAGATATGGAAGGACTTTCATCCCCATTGGCATCTTCTTGGCCTGAAGACTTTGGCTAGAAAACAACCTTCATGGTTTTACAGCTTGTTTGCAATTTTCTTTTAAATTTTTGGCCCTTTTTCATGCCAATTTATGTCACAAAAATTATCTCCCCCTAAATATCATCAGTCTGGGCAGATACCTATCATATCTTTATTACATTTAAAATACTTCTACATCATATGGAGCTACTAACGACCATTCAGCATCTTTAACAATAGATGATTAGCTGAATTTCTAATGTACTTATTAAATTGACCATTTGTTCTGACATCACAAAGAAATCGCCAGGAATCTCATTCTCTCCTCCTATCTCTACAGAAGTATGATCATCATGTTGCTGCTCTTCCTCTCTTCCACCTTGACCTCCTATAGTTAATCAAGAAACTTTGTCCAAATTCACTTTCCTTCTCAGTTGGGCATATGATCAGATTCCCAAACCTGCACTCTCTGCCCCACACTTGTTGCCTCCACTAACTCTAATTCAATTTTCCTATCCACACAGTGCTCCCAACCAAACACACACACTCACAATCCATTAGACAAGGCAAGCTAATGGAGAGAGCACTGAACTGGGATTTAGAAGAGAGACCAGAGTTCTTTTTTCAGTTCAATCATTATCTAATTGTATAAAAAGTCCTTCTCCATTTCTGGGCCTCATTTTTCTTGCTTCTTGATTGGAATAAGTAATTTCCCCCCTCACAAATACCTTGAAGATCACTCAATTCATCAAATGCATTTAAAGCAGCTATATGAGAGTATATTCATATGTGAAAATATTGAACTCATCAAGAAAGACTGGGATTTATACAAGTTGTTGTGAAGGCAAAGTGGTCAGAAGGATGAAGATCAACAAAGGCTTTTCTGGGAATCTGTGCTTCCCAAATCCACCTACAGGCTTGGACACAGCTCCAAAATTGGGAGGTCCTATAGACTTGGAGCCCCTATAGACAGAGTATACATGAAGGATGGGGTGGGGAACAACAGAACATAATAGGAAAGGTACAACTAGATTGTACTGTATGGATGAGCAGGTGAAGCAGAGTGGGGTTGCATATAGGAGATCTGCTCAGTAGACATTCTGAACATAATGCTGCCACCTAACTGAAAATAGGCATTAAACAGCTGATGAGCATCCTCCTCACTCTGGGACCTCCCATTGCAGTTATGAAGCAAGAGATACCTTGTAATCCCATGTATCAACAGTTTATGTGGACGATGTGGTGCCCCTCTCTGAGTCCATTACATTCATAAAATTTGTCTTTTTTCCTTTCAATGACCAACTTATTGATTGTGTAACAGCCTGAGTTTGTTGTTATTCTTTTTTGGGGGTGAGTCTAGATCCAGGATTTTCACAATACAAGGTGCTCTTGGCTGGAAACTCCCCCTCCCCACCAATGAAGATTAGATATTCATTTGGCATTAATAATTTTAGAGAGTTTACCTGGGGTAGTGGTGTCAATCTCAAACAGAAACTGAAGGGAGGACTATTAAACCATATGTAAGGAACTCACTAAACTGAAAACCACATATTAATATTATCTATGTTCTATTGTATTTTAATTTATGTTGCTAAATACTACCCAGTTACACTCTGGTTTCACCAAGGAGTAGTTTGGGATGCAATGACACCTCTGGCCTCAGGCACTGAGAGGTTAAGTGATTTATCCATGGTTATCCAGCCAGTATGTATCTGACGTTGGATTTGAACTCGACTCAGTCCCGATTGCACAACACACTCTTTTTCCATTCTGCTACATTGCCTCTCAGGTTGCTAAACTGTTCTTCAGGTACTCTTCCTCTGCTCTCACAGCACACTGGGTACCCCCTTTCTGACAAGTAAATGTCCTAGAATGGAGGAATCTATAGAAGATCAGATGTGGCCAAATTTGAGATATTTGAATGGCCATCTAGTTGAGCCCTCCTATTTTATAGATGGAGAAACTGAGGTGCAGTTATAAAGTGAGTAGGTAGCAGACTCAGGACTAGAGATGGCTGAAGCACAAAGAAGATTAGGGAATTAAACTGTCTGTACTAACCTGCCAGTAGTTAGGCAAGTTTTCCTTCTCACCACTTTCCTCCTTCACCTTTCTTCTCTCTCTCTTCTTCCTGTTCCCTCTTCCTCTATTCCCACTCCTCACCCCAACTCACACACTCTCTAGGCAAAATGGCATGTCATTCAGTCTGCAAAACAGTCCAGACAGGCACCCAAAGTTGAACATCCATGATTACAGATTGACCCAGCTCAGGCAGGCACCTCCCTTCCCATCGTGCTGATGATGCAGAACGACTTCTTCCCTAGAACAGGGACCTGTGCTTGCCAATTCATGGAGGAACCTCAGTTCCACACAGGGGGAGGGGACACGGGCTGCTGCCGAATTCCCAGCCTTCCAACTAAGGGGCTGAGGCAGCAATTTGGTGGAAAAAGCCCAATGGTTTCCAGAGCTTATTCTTTTCCAGTGCTTCATAGCAAGATTTCTCCGAAAAGCCATATTAAATAAATAAAACAAAATTCAGCAGATGGGAACATGAATCAATGAAAACTCCCATATGAACGTGAAGATTTATGTCAAAAAAACAAAACATCAACATCTGGGAGCTGCCGCGTCTCCTCTTGGCTGCTCGTTTGGAATGGATTCTGTATGTCGCTTTACGCTGCTTTCAAGCCCTGGGAGAGGACAAAAGAAATAAAGAATGAAGCCCATTAAAAAATAGTCATTTTTAATCAGAAATAAACACTGTTTTCACCCTCAAGGCTGAAGTGAACGTGATCCAGGCAGCTGGAGAGCCTAGTAAAGCTCCCAAATGCTGGAAAAGATCGCCATCTGCAGGACACCTAGAAAGAGAGCGGGAGCTCCCCCTCACTCTCCATTTTTGTTCCCACCCCCTTGTTCTTTGGGGTCCATTAACTCTAGATTGCTACAGCAACAATGCTCTCTCTCTCTCTCTCTCTCTCTCTCTCTCTCTCTCTCTCTCTCGCTCTCTCTCTCTCTCTCTCGCTCTCTCTCTCTCCTTTCCTCCCCAGCCCCCCACATCTCTTCTCTCACTCCTCAAGCTATGCTCTAACAGTTCCTTCCAATAGAATCCCTCCCTAGTGTCTATCACATGATGTGCCATTCAGGAGAAGCTCTGCAAGTCTGTAGCATCAATCAAAAGACTGGGGTTTTGTAGTCACAACCTCAACTAGGCCACTTCCCCTGACCCAGGCTCCCATCACAGACTCCACTGGAGTTTCCAACTTACTTGTTCTCACCAGGTCATGGCTGGGTTGTCTGCCCAGCTTGAAAAAGAATGACCTCAGGAAACTTTTAAATTAGAATGCTCCAGACCAGAATCTGATCCTTAAAATAAGAATTTTGCCTTTCCCAGAGAAGACTGGGGAAGAGGATAGAGGCAGGAAGATAGAGCAGTCAAGGTGTGTCTAAGTGGGAAAAAATGAGGAAACCAAAGCTGTTCCAGACCTCACATGTGCAGAAGGGTGCCAACCTCCATCCTGGAGAGAGCAGGGTGCTATCTGCGCTCAAATTCCTGTTACACAGGAAAAGAAGGGGGAACGTGAGGGAGGGAAGAGGGAAAGGGATGGATACAAGTAGCACATTCTTAACTATGAACACCTTATTTAAGCAGCAAACTCGACAAGTGGGATAAAGGGGAACTGCTCAGCTGAGCTAAAAACAGGAGGAACACGGGTTCCTGTGCTACTAAATCACCAGAGCTGGGAGGTCCCAGTGCCTAATCCTAGCTAAATCCCTGAGGGTGTTACTCTTTCCTTTCACACCCCATCTCACAGTCCCCCTTAGAGTGAGGAAAAGGATGGGTTATTTGTTTTGTTTTCTTCTTACTACTCAGGTAATCACTTTGTTCTTATAAAGAAGCTTCACCCTCCAATGTTTCTGGAGCTGAGTAGAGACAACACTTTGTCCAAGGTCATCTCTGCCACAGCCTGAATGAAGGATAGTTTTCCTGGAGCTGCCCTGCTTTCAGCTCAGCTCTAGTAAGGGTTGTCATCACCACCATCATCAACGTCATCATCATTAATAATAATAAATGATATTTAGATAGCACTTTAAGGTGCTACGCATATGTTATCCCTTTTGATCCTCAAAACAACCCTGTGAGGTAGATACTATCATTAGCACCCATTTTATGGGTGAGGAAATAGGATCTGAGAGAGGTTAAATGACTAGACCATGGTCACACAGCTAATAAGTGTCTGAAGCTGGATTCAAACTCAGGTCCAACTCCAACTTCGCCTCCATTCTTATACATTATACATTCTTATGCATTATACATTCTTATACTGCTTCATGTCAGTCTTGTTCTTTGGGTCTATCACTCACCAAGTCTCATAAAAACACACCTCAGCAAACTGTATTCCACAGTAACAATCCCAGAAAATGGAATGGATCTTACTACCAAATTTTGGCCTAGATTTTCCCTCATTCTTCCCCACCTACATTCTTTCTGGTATTCATAAAGCTTTTTCTTTCTGTACTGGCTTTTGTCATCTGTACTGGCTGCTTTCATCCAATAGGCATTTGGTAATTACCTATAGCAGAAAAGCACTGTGCTAGGCTCTAGGCATACTAAGACAAAAATTAAAATAGTCTCTGTCTTAAAGGAGATTTACCATTTTTTTTTTCAAGAAAACAACAGGTAACCTGATGAGTAAATACAAAATAATGTTTGAGGAGAAGGAAAACACTAATGACAGGGGAACCAAGAAAGGTCTCTTTTAAATTTTTTTAAAAATTTATTTACTTTTAGTTTACAACATTCGGTTTCACAAATTTTGGAGATCCAAATTTTCTCCCCCTCACTCTCTTCCCTTCCCCCCACCCCCATGGCTGCATGAAATCTGATATAGGTTCTACATGTACCTTCACATTAAACATTAGTCAAATTGTAAAGAAGAATTATAACCAATGGAATGAACAACAAGAAAGAAGAAACAAAACAAAACAAAACAAAAAAGAGAGAGAGCAGGTAGTTTGCTTCAATCTGCATTCAGACTGCATTATTCTTTCTCTGCATATGGATAGCCTTTTCCATCATGAGTCTTTTGGAGTTGTCTTATAACCTTGCATTGCTTAGATGAGCCCAGTCTATCAAAGTTAGTCATCACAGATAAATTTGTCTGTAATTTTGTACAATATTCTCTTGGTTCTGCTCCCCTCACTCAGCATCAGTATATATATAGTCTCTCCAGGTTATTATGAAGTCCATCTGCTCCTCATTTCTTTTAGCACAACAGTATTCCATTACATCCATATACCACAACTTGTTTAGCCATTCTCCAATTGAAGGGCATCCCCTTGATTTCCAAGTCTTTGCCACTACAAAAAGAGTTGCTATAAATATTTTTGTATATACAGGTCCTCTTCCAACTTGTATGATCTCTTTGGGATACAGCCCTAGAAGTGGTATTGTTGGGTTAAAGAGTATGTACATTTTTATAGCCCTTTGGGCATAGTTCCAAATTGCTCTCCAGAATGGTTGGATCAGTTCACAACTCCACCAACAATGCATTAGTGTTCCAATTTTCCCACATCTTCTCCAACATTTATCATTTTCCTGTTTTGTCACATTAGCCAATCTGACCAGTGAGATGTGGTACCTAAGAGTTGTTTTGATTTGCATTTCCAGGAAAGGTCTCTTTTAGAAGTTAGCACTTAATCTGAATCTTGAAGGGAGTTAGATTCTAAGACATGGAAGTGAGGAAAGAGAATACCCAGATCACTAATATGGAGAGATCATGAAGTGAGACCATTTGGAGAACAATATACTCACCTGCCTTCATCATCAGAGCTCCTTCCTATAACTGCTACTTTGCCTAAACTGATTTCTCAGTGGTTGCAAATCTCAGCCCCTTCAATTCTCCATGCTTTTGTGATATCAAATACTGAAGAGAAACCCCCCATGATCCCTGCAATACCTGTTGCCCAGTCTCTTATCCCCACCACCTCAATATTACTCTTCCTCCAACATGCCATTCCATACCTTCTAACTCACTGTGCCCTCTGGAATTCCCACTCTATAAAAAACAAACTACACTTCACTCGAGACCTCTTACTTCTCAGCTCACCTTCCATCTTCTGGCCCTCACTAAGACCTGGCTGCTCCTAGATGGTAATGCATTCATCACAAGCCTTCCCTCCTAATACTATTTGTATCTTTTTTTCTATCCTCCCTCCCCAATTCACTAGTCCTAATGGAAGTCAGAATACTCTTTGCTTCCTTTGCTATTTCCAGATGCTTGTTATGCCACCATCACTCAGCATTTCCTCTTTTGAGGTTTACAGTATCCAAATCTATCATCCAATCCACCTCTGGTGGCTGTTGCCAACCTCCTGACTTTCTCAATGAATTCAATATCATCCTCCACCCCAATTCCTGCTTTCATTATCAGACACTTCAGCACATACATTGTTGTTCCCTCAAATACTCTAACCTCTAGGCTCCTTGATCTGGTTAACATTCATGAACTATTCATGAATTCATTTCTATTCATCCTTAGTTACACAGAGATAGTCACACTCTTTTTTTAAAAATAGTGTTTTTCATATCCTTTAGATATTTACCTATTGGACAATGGGTCTTAGAATTATATATTTGTGTCAGTTCTCTGTATTTTTCCTATATAGTTTCTCAAATTTTCATTGATGATATTGGATGCGAAGATATTTCCTTACTCTGTTGTTCCTTTTATTGTTCAATCTTCATTGATACGACTCATGTGAAAGCTTTTTAATTATATGAAATCAAAATTATCTATTTTGTCCCAAACAAAATTTATCATCTTCCCTCTAAACTCCTTTCTCTTCTAAATATCTTTGTTTCTGTTTAGGTGCCACCATACTTCAAATGACCCAGGTTCATAACCACATTGTCATTCTCAATTCTCCATTCTCATCCATCCCACATGTTCAATCAGTTGACAAATATTGTCTCCATACTACATCTCAAAACCTTTTCTTTCTCTCTGATCACATAGCCACTACCTTAATTCAGACTCTCGTCTCTCCTCACCTTGTTATTGCAATGCCCTCCTCATTAATATCTCTGCTTCAAGTCTATTCCCACCCCAATCTATCCTCCCAATACCTGCCAAATTGATTTCCCTAATATTGGTAGGTAGTGTAGTATAAGGCTGGTCCACAAGTCGGGAAGATTAGAGTTTAAATTGGGTCCCAAGCACTTACTAGCTGTGACTCAGGGAAAATCACTTAACCTCTGGCTTCCCCCTCCTCCCCCCAGCTTTCCTTCTGTTCATTTCCCGTTCTAAAGTATAGGTCTGACATTTCACTTACCTACTCAATAACCTCCAATGTCTCCCTGTTATCTCTAGGATCAAATACAAAATGCTATTTGGCATTCAAAGTTTTTCAAAACCTGGCCCATTTTCCTTTTCCTGGTTTATTAAACATTACTCCTTTTTGTTTTTTTAACCAAAATTTTCCAATTTTTATTTAAAGTTTTGAGTACCAAATTTTATCCCTCCCTCCCTTCCCCCTCTCTGAGTTTCTCAGTGTTTTGAGATTTGAATTTGAATTCATTGAGAGTAAGCAATCAGATATAGGTTAAAATGTGCAATTATGCAAAACATTTCCATATTAGTCATTTTGTACGAGAAGACTCAAATAAAAAAATGAAAAAAAAAAGAAAAATAGAATGCTTCAGTCTGTATCCAATCAATATCAATTCTTTCTCTGGAGGCAGATAGTATGCTTCATCATTAGTCCTTTGGGGTTGTCTTGGAAGGATGATTCTATTGCTGAGAATAGCTAATCATTCATAGTTCTTAATTGAACAATATTGCAGTTACTACGTATGATGTTCTCTGGGATCTGTTCACTGTGCATCAGTTCATGTAAGTATTTCCAGGTTTTTTCTGAAATCATTCTGCTTATCATTTCTCATAGCACAATAATATTCCATTGCTGAATCAAAGGGTATTCGGCATATTTCCAAACTGTTCTCCAGACTGGTTGAATCAGTTCACAACTCCACCAATAGTGTTTTGGCATACCAGTCTTCTCACATCCCCTCCAACATCCAACATTTTTCTTTTTTGTCATGTTAGTCACTATGATAGGTGTAAAGTGGTACCTCAGAATTGTTTTAATTTGCATTTCTCTGATGAATACTGAATTAGAGCACTTTTTCATGTAACTGTAGCTAGCTTTGATTTCTTTGTCTGAAAACCACCTGTTCATATCCTTTGACCATTTATCAATTGGAAAATGACTTGTATTTTTAAAATTTCAATCAGTTCTCTATATATTTGAGAAATGAGGCCTTTATCAGAGATACTTGTTTCAAATTTCCCCCCCAGTTTTCTGTTTTCCTTATAATTTTGGTTGCATTGGTTTTGTTTATACAAAAACTTTTCAATTTTATATAATCAAAATTATCTATTCCACATCTTGTAAAGCTTCCTATATTTACTTTGGTCCTAAATTCTTTCTTTATCCATAAATCTGGCAGATAAACTATTCCATGCTCTCTTCTTTTGCTTATGGTATCACCCTTTTTATGTAAAACAGCTACCTATTTTGACCTTATCTTGTCATATGGTGTGAGATGTTGGCCTGTACCTAGTTTCTGCCACACTGCTTTCCAGTTTTTCCTGTAGTCCTTGTCAAATAATGAGTTTTTCTTCCAAAAACTTGAATCTTTGGGTTTATCATATATCGGATTACTATGGTCACTTACTGTAATGTAATTTGTACCTAATCTATTCCACTGACCCACCACTCTATTTCTTAGTACCATTTTATAATTACTGCTTTATAATACAGTTTGAATTCTGGTAAAGCCATATTACCTTCTTTCCCATTCCTTTTTCATTGATTTTCTTGATATTTTTGAGCTTTTGTTCTTTCAGTGAATTTTATTATTATTTTTCCAGCTGTATAAAATAATTTTTGATAGTTTGATTGGTGTAGCACTGAATAAATAGATTAATTTAAGCAGAATTGTCATTTTTATTGTATTGACTTGGCCTACTCATAAGCAATTAATATTTTTTCCAATTGTTTAGATATGACTTTATTTGCATGAAGTGTTTTATAGTTGTGTTCATATAGTTCCTGGATTTATCTTGGCAGGTAGACTCCCAAGTATTTTATAATGTCTACAGGTATTTTAAATGAAATTTTTCTTTCTATCACTTGCTGCTGGACTTTGTTGGTGATACATAGAAATGTTGATGATTTATGTGGGTTTATTTTGTATCCTGCAACTTTGCTAAAGTTGTTAATAATTTCAAGTGGTTTTTTAGTTGATTCTCTAGGATTTTCTAAATAAAACATCATATTATTTCCAAGAGTGATAGTTTTGTTTGCTTACTACCTATTCTAATTCCTTTAATTTCTTCTTCTTTTCTTATTGCTATAGCTAACATTTCTAGTATATTATTAAATAATAGAAGGATAATTGGCATTCTTGCTTCACCCCTGATCTTACTGGGAAGGCTTCTAGCTTATGCCAATTGCAGGTAATGCTTGCTGGTGGTTTTAGATAAATATTACTTATTTTAAGGTAAGATCCATTTATTCCTATGCTATCTCATGTTTTTAATAGGAATGGGTGTTATATTTTGTCAAAGGCTTTTTTCTGCATCTATTGAGATAATCATATGATTTCTGTTTACTTTTTTTATTGATATGGTCAATTATGCTGATAGTTTTTCTAATATTGAATCAGCCCTGCATTCCTGGTATAAATCCTACCTGGTTATAGTGTATGATCCTTGTGATGTATTGCTGTGCTTTCTTTGTTAGTATTTTATTTTAAATTTTTGCATCAATATTCATTAGGGAAATTGCTCTATAATTTTCCTTCTCTGTTTTTTGCTCTTCCTGGTTTGGGTATCAGCACTATATTTGTGTCATAAAAAGAATTTGGTAGAGCTCCTTCACCTATTGTTCCAAATATTTTATATAGTATTGGGATTAATTGTTCTTTAAAAGTTTGGTGGAATTTGCTTGTGAATCCATATGGTCCTTGAGACTTTTTCTTAGGAAGTTCATTGATGGTTTGTTCAATTTCTTTTTCTAAGATTGGGTTATTTAAATATTTTATCTCTTATGTTAATCTGGGTAATTTACACTTTTGTAGATATTCATCCATTTCATTTAGATTGAAATTTATTGGCATATAACTGGGCAAAATAGCTTCTAAAAATTGTCTTAATTTTCTCTTCATTGGTGGTGAGTTCACCCTTTCGTTTTTGATGCTACCAATTTTATTTTCTTCTTTCCTTTTGTCAATCAAATTAATCAATGGTTTGTCTATTTTATTGTTTTTTTCCCATAAAATTTAGTTTTATTATTAGTTCAATGGTTTTCTTACTTTCAATTTTATTAATTCCTCTTTTGATTTTCAGGATTTCTGATTTAGTGTTTAATTGGGGATTTTAAATTTGTTCTTTTTTTCAATTTTTTTTAGTTGCATGCCCAATTCAGTGATCTGCTTTTCCTCTACTTTATTAATGCAAGCACTTAGAGATATAAATTTTCCCCTAAGTACCACTTTGGCTGCATCTCATAAATTTTAGAATTGTTGTCTCATTGTTGATATTTTCTTTAAATATTTCAACTGTTTTCATGATTTGTTCTTTGATCCATTTATTTTTTAGGATTAGATTATTTAATTTCCAATTAATTTTTTTAAATTAATTAATCTCTTAATAAATCTTTAATTTAATTAATCTCTTTTCATTCACCATTGTTGAATGTATTTTTTATTGCAGTATGATCTGAAAAGGATGCACTTACTATTTCTGCTTTTCTGCATTTGGTTGTGAAGTTTTCATGTCCTAATACATGGTCAATTTTTGGGGAAGTGCCATGTACTATTGAGAAAAAGATATAATCCTTTCTATTCCCATTCAATTTTCTACAGAGATCTATCATATCTAACTCTTCCAGAATTTTATTCACCTCTTTAACTTCTTTTTTGTTTATTTTTTGGTTAGATTTGTCTAGTTCTGATCAGGGAAAGTTGAGGTCCCCCACTAGTATAGTTTTATTATCTATATCCTCCTGCAACTCATTCAACTTCTTCAAAAATTTAGATGCTATGCCATTTGGTGCATTTAGTATTGATATGACTTCATTGTTTATGATACCTTTCAGCAAGATATAGCTTCCTTCTTTATCTCTTTTAATTAGACCTATTTTTACTTTTGCTTTGTCTGGTATCAGGATTGCTACCTCTACTTTCTTTGCTTCAGCTGAAGCATAATAGATTCTGCTCCAGCTCCTTACCTTTACCCTGTATGTATCTCTCTGCTTCAAATGTGTTTCTTGTAGACAACATATTGTAGGATTCTGGTTTTTAATTCATTCTGCTATCTACTTCCATTTTATAGATGGGTTCATTCCATTCACATATATAGTTATGAAAACTATTTCCCTCCATGATACTTTTTGCTTGTTTATCCCCCTCTTTTTCTTATCCCCCCCATTCCCTTCTCACAAGTGTTTTATTTCTGGTCACTGCCTTCCCCTTTTGTCAGTCCCCCTTCTTCTTCTGTTATCCCCAGACCTTTTTATTTCCTCATAGGGTAAGATATATTTCTATATCCATCTGAGTGTGTATGTTATTCCCTCTTTGAGCCAATTTTGATGAGAGTAAGGTTTAAGCTTTGCCCGCCACCACCACCACCACTCATCTTCCTCTCCATTATAATAGCTCTTTTATGCCTCTTTTATGTGGGGTAATTTCCTTTCCTCTTTATTTTGTTTTGTGTGGAAGAGTATCATCCCATCAAAGTCACCTTATATCCATACCCTCTGTCTACATATACTTCTTCTAATTGCTATTATACTAATAACATTAAGAGTTACAAATATCATCTTGTCATATAAAAATCTAAACAATTTAACCTTATTGAACTTCTTATGTTTTCTCTTTCTTGTTTCTTTTTTACCTTTTTATGTTTCCCTTGAGTCTTGTATTTGGAAGTTTTTTTTCATTCAGCTCTGGTCTTCTAATTAGAAATGCTTGAAAGTCCTCTATTATGTTAAATATCCTTTTTTTCCCCTGAAGGATTATATTTAATTTTGCTGGGCAGGTAATTCTTGATCACAATCCTAATTCCTTTGCCTTCCAGCATATCATATTGTAAACCCTGCAGTTCTTTAATGTGGAAGCCACCAAATGCTGTGTAATCCTGACTGTACATCCAAAATATTTGAATTGTTTCTTTATGGTTACTTGCAATACTTTTTCCTTAATCTGTAAACTCTAGAATTTGGCTGGGAGTTTTCATTTTGGGGTCTCTTTCAAGTAGTGATCAGTGGATTCTTTGAATTTCTATTTTGCTCTCTGGTTCTAATATATAGATAATTGATAATTATCAATAATTTGATAATTTCTCAAAAGATGTTGTCCAGGATTTGTTTGTTTTTTTAATCATGGCTTTTAGGTAGTAGAGTAATTCTTATATCATCTGTCTTAGATCTATTTCCTAGGTCAGTTGTTTTTCCAATAAGAATTTCATATTTTCTTCTTTTTTTTTAACTTTTTTGATTTTGTTTTATTTCGATACTTTTTTTGTATCTTGATATCTCATAGAATCATTAGTTTCTACTTGTTCAATTTTAATTTTTAAGAAATTATTTTCTTCAGTGGGTTTTCATACTTCCTCTTCCATTTGGCCAATTCTATTTTTCAGGAAGTTTTTTTCCTCAGCAAATTTTTGTATACCTTTTCCTATGCTATTGACTCTTTTTCATGATTCTCTTGCATTAGTCTCATTTCTTTGCCCAATTTTTCTTCTATTTCTCTAATTTGCTTTTTAAAATCCTTTTTTAATGATGAATATTAATTGTAAATTTATTTTTGTGTTTCTTTAGATATTCTTTTTTAGCTTTTTATTTTTTAAATTAAATTTTATGTTTATTTTTAGTTTACATCATTCATTTCCACAAGATTTTAAGTTATAAATTTTCTCCCCATCTTTCCCCTACCCACCACCCCAAAACAGTGATCTCTCTGTATACCCCCTCCCCCAATCTGCTCTCTCCTATATCCTCCCCCATCCCCACTCTGACTTTCAGGTAGGGCAAGATGGATCTCTATACTCCAGTGCCTGTATATCTTATTTCCCAGTTGCATGTAAAAATAATAATAATAATTTTTTTTTAATGTTTGATTTTAAAACTTTGAATTCCAGATTCTTTCCCTTCCTCCCTCATCACCCATCCTTACTGGGAAGATAAGCAATTCAATATAGGTTGTACATGTGTAGTTATGCAAAACATTTCCATAGTGGATATATTGTGAAAGACTGACTATATTTCTCTCCATCCTATCCTGCCCCCCCCACTTGTTCTACTCTCTACTTTGGCCCTATCCCTTTTAAAAAATGTTTT
>CM053585.1:299914239-299951220 GCA_028646515.1 Pseudochirops corinnae
GGGGGCGGGATATGGACCTAGAATACTGTGTGTGCTGTCAGACACTAAGATGTCTTGCTTGGTTTTGCTAAACGGATTTTTTTTGTCCTTTTAAAATTTTGTTACAATGATAGCTGCTGGGTAGGGGAACGAGAAGGATATAATCAGAAATGGATGTAATATGACAACAAATAGCAACAATAAAGAAAATTTCTCAGTGGAGATGGGGGAGGGGGGAGGGAGAGAATGTGAACCTTGAAATAAAATAAAATTGAGGTAAAAAATTACTCAGCCTTCTCCCTCTCCATCTCGGGAGTGCTCAGTTGTAAGACTTGTGGCTGTGATGATTGTTCCCCCAGAAGGTAGCTGATGAAAGAAACATGCACTCATGGCTATTGATTCTTTTTAAAAAGAAATTATATTTTAATTTTTTTTCATCAGTATGCCCAAGGGCTCATAGATAGTAAGCGGCAGAGCTGGAATTCAAGTCCAAATCTTCTGGCCACCCTTTCCTTCCCTCCACAGGGCTATCCTAGACTGTGCAGTGTGGAAACCAGGGAGCCCTGCTGCAGATGTGACCAGATCATTATAAAGGTACCTTCTAACGACTGTACTTTCCAAGGCCGCAGGCTGCCAGGCAAAAAAGCCCAGTCGAGTTCATGATCCCAACTTGGTCCTCACCACTTCTGGAGGAACGTGAACTTCTTATCAGAGAGGAGTCAGAAGAGTGAGTTAGAATTTGTTCCATCAGGTGTGGCCCATTGTTGGAGATGAATGCCTGAGATTGTAGAATCAGCTAAAATAACATGTCACACGTGGGTCTGTGTTAAAGAATGTTGGATTTTGTAACTGGCAAATTGAAAGGCTGCTTCATACTATAATGGTTAAAGAAAAAGGGAATTATCTCATGCCTTTCTTTTTGTCTATCAAGGTGTCAGCATATGCTAATTAACTGGCAAAGGCTTCTCGGGGAAGAGGATGAACAGCCTTTATACTTCTGAGGAAGGATTTATCTCCTGTTGTTGGTACCATTTAGAAGAGGGGGTGGGGAATGGCACTGGGGTCAGACATGTGAGGATAGAACCATTTCTTAGTTTGAATGGAAGCAAGAATGTATTGAAACTGCCTTCTGTATAAACTTGGTTTATCTCCTAAGATTCGAAATAACCAAGCATCGTTGTGGGGGAGGCTCAGCTCCTAGGCAGGGAGGGGGTCTAGAGGAGGGAACAGCAAATGCTCAGACATCTATTATGGTGAAATGGAAAGGCATGTGGCTGTGAAACCCAAGGAGCCGGGTTCAAAGTCTAGTTTTGCTACCTATCACCTCTATGACCCTGGCCAAATCACTTTTCCTTTCTGGGTCTCAGGTTCCTTATCTGTAAAACGGATTGAATTAAATGATCTACAAGGTCTTTTTCTAGCTCTAAAATTTATGAAAAGGAGGTCCTAAGAAAATGGGGGAAAAGATCAGGGTGAGAATGACCGGGATCTAGATCTGGTAGAGAAGGAGGAAAGAACACTCTAAGGAAATGACAGATGCCCTGAGATATCCTTCCACGTAGAAGAAGAAAGAGAAGGGCAGTAAGCCTGGGAGAAAAAGAGACCTGGACCCTGGGAATATATGAACACTATAAGTAAAATCAGAAGATCTTGGCTCCAAATGTGACTGCTACCGACTACTTGGATCAGAGACTAGGTCAAAGAACTCTGATAACATCAAGGAAGAGCTTGGAGACCTAGAGACCAGCAAAAAGGCTTTCTAACATGAATAACTGATTCTGGCAAGGTCAGGGTTAGATGAGGTGAGAGGGGTGATATTTCACCTCAGCAAGGCTCTCAGGCAAGGGGCTTGTCCTAAAGGGCTTTGTCTCTTGCCTTAGAGAAAAGAGGTGGGGATTTAGGGAGTGGCTGGATAACTGGTCTATGGAATGAGTGATCTGTGGTCTAGGGAGTATAGGCTGGAATTAGGGTGATGTTCCCCTCACTTCATCCTCCCCAGCACCCAGGATCTGAAAGGGGTATTGAACTCCCACAAATGCACTTAGCCCAGGAGTAGCTTCTGTTGAGAGACGTGGCCATTTTTACTTGGTGATGTGTTTGCTTAGGAGATGGCCCCCAGCAACACCACTACCTGAGACAGATTTCTATCCTGGATTTTAGAGAAATGTCGGTCCAAAGCTCTGTGGAGAAGGATGATATTCCTCATTGACTAGGATAATGCTAATTCTAGGGATGCAATGTAAGAGCTTACTGGTTGTTGAACTATATTGGTAGAGAGGGATGGAAGGAGCAGAGGAAGGGCAGGGGGAGAAGAAAAATATAGTGGAGGAAAAAAGGGAAGTGGAGGGGGTTTGGAAGAATGGGAGAAGGAGGAGGATGGAGGAGGAAGATGGGGGAAAGGAGGAGGGTTGGGAATGTAGAAGAGGTATAATGGAAGGAGAAGGAAAGAGATGGGGGAGAGGAAAAAAGAAGTGGAGAAGAAATGGGCGTGTAGGAGGAGGACCAGGTGGATGAACACGGAGGGATGGATAGCGAAGGAGGAGATGGAAGAGCAGGGAAGGGCAGCAATGAAGGCAGGCAGAGCATAGAAGGAAAATGGAAGGAGGGTGGGGAGGGGAAAAGAAAAGTACAATTTTTATCAGAGGAGGTTTGATTTTTGAATGTATCTCTGTAGGGTGTTAGGGAAGAGGCAGGAGCAGGGGCAGGCAAACATGTCACAGACCCTGAATAGAAAATGTCCATCAAAGATCAGCAAATCAGAGGGTGTTAAGGAAAACACAAGTTACACTTGGAAACAAAAGAACAAACACCAGGCAAATATATCATTTTGCTCAGCCCACAGTTTTGATCCTTTTAGGATGTGACATATGGCTCTAATGAGCATAAATCCCCTCTTACACTCTGTCCATCTCACTGACATCTGACAGTGATAGAACAAAATGATAATAATGATAAAGCTGGACCATGACGGGGGGTGGGGGGGGGGCAACCTGTGCATATCCTTGGATCTTCACCTTCATTATCATCTTCATCATCAAATACTCTCTAACTACTGACTGGACTAGACTCTGTATCAAGGAGGGGAAGAACAGAGAGCAGAAGACCAGAGTTCCCAAAACTGCCAGAGGATATCTTAGCTTTGGCTTGGTCCCTAGCACAACCCCTCCTCCTCCAGTAAATCCACATATTAAAGAATGTTTATCACAATTCTACTATGTCTGGCTCTGTGGAGTGTTACCAAGAGGCGTAAGGTCCATCGCCTGCCCTAGTGGGACTAAGAACTTTGGGGGGAATAGAAGCATATGTGGGAATTTGACTTTCAGACCAGTACTCTTTCCCCTGTCTTACACAGTCTCCAGAATGGGCAGAAGGTGGAGACAACGTGGCCTGGTGGAAAGAGTGATCAGTTTGGAATAGAGGACCTGGCTTCAAATCCTACTTACTACTTGTGTGACCTTGAATAACACATTTAATCTCTCTGGCCTCAGCTGCCTCCTCTGTAAAACAAGTGGGCTGGATTAGATGACCCCTAACTTCCCTTCCACCACTAAATCTATGAGCCTATGACAAGGTGGTCAATCACCTAATGTGGCCACTGGGAGGGAGCTGGCATGATTTCAATTATCTCTATGTGGCATGGCATGGCTCTGGCACTGGCCCTTATCACCACACACCTGCACTACTACAATAGGCTGCCAGGTGGTCCCCTGGTCACCTCAGTACTTCTTCCACTCAGCAGTCAAGCTGATCTTCCTAAAGTGAAGATGTGACCATGTTACCCTCCTAGTCGATAAACTCTGGTCACCCTCTATCTAGGATCAAATACAAAATCCTCTGTTTGGCATGCAGAGCCTTTCACAGCCTGGCCCCCTCCTACCTTTCCAGGCTTTTTGTTCCGTATTCCCTCTGTCTCCCTGGTACCCTGGGATCCAGTGACACTGACCAGTGAACAAGACAGTCCATCTTCCGACTCCGGGAATTCTCACTGGCTGCCCCTCTCTCTCCTTACTTCCTCTTCCCAGCTTCCCATACTTCCTTCCAATCCTAGCTCAAATTTCATCTTCTGTAAGAAGCCTTTCTTGATCCCCTTTAATGCCAGTACCTTCCCTCTGTTGCTTATCTCCAATTTACTCTGTCTGTAGCTTGTTTGTATGTAATTGTTTACATGTCATCTCTCCTATTGGACTCTGAGCTCCTTGAGACAAGGGACTGTCTTTTGCCTTTCTTTGTATCTCCAGCATTTAGCACTGGGACTTGAACATAGTAGGTACTTAATCCATGTTTATTGACTACCTGGCAATTGATATGGGAAGGGTACCTTTGATGAGGGGAAGCTACGTTTGATTTTCTTACCTAAAGTAAATAGGAAGATGGGGATGGACAAATGCCATGTGGCACTACTCTCCCCAGCCTCCACACCTCACATTCTTCACAAGGGAGGAGACTGGCTTCTAGTTTATTAACATCCACTGCTGTAAGACTCCTGAATGTCACAGGTTCTTAAAATCTCCATTACCAAGTTCCCTTTCTTCTCCACATTTTTAGGTTATAGCTGGAGGAGAATGTTATTGTCTCCTGCAGTTAAATGTGTCAAGTTCACTATCTCAGACAATTCCTCCAGGCCCTTTGGTGGTGAAAGAGAATTACAGGAGCTCAGAGTTGGAGGAAACTTGAGAGGTCATCTAGTCCAGCCTGGACCTAAGCTGGAATTCCCTTTTTAATGCCCCTCAACAAGGAGATATCCAGCTTTGACTCTTTCCATCACACTGGTATGGTCCCCAAATGGCCAATTAACTAAAGCAGGCACAAGAGTAGTGCCAGGAAGAATATAATAATATTAATCACAGTCCGCATTAAGCACTTTATGGATTGCAAAACACTTTACATGTTACCTTATTTGATCCTTACAACAATGCTGTAAGCGCTCTTCTCATTCCCGTTTTATAGATGAGGAAACTGAAGCTGAGAACGTGACTCGTCCAAAGTCACACAGCTGCTAAGTGTCCGAGGTGGAGCTTAAACCTAAGTCTTCCTGACTCATATGAAAATGGGTATGTAGAAGTAGGAGAGGTGAGGCTGTGGGAACCCCAGAACAGGGATTCCTTGTGTTTCTCCCTGCCATTGGACTTCTAGTGACCTGATAGCCTGAAAAGGGGGTGAGAATGGGAATAGGAAGTTGTGTTTTTTGTGATTTCAGTTAGAGAAAGAACTTTGTCTCTGCTAAACTCCATATCTTTGTACTCTCCTCTTTGCACATGATAGGCAATGTATGAGTACATGAATAAATGCATCAAGCCTGCCTCCAGTGCTTCCCCAAATTCCCAAATCCCAATGTATGCTACAGGGGGGCTTCCTCCCCAGGTTGACCTTGTAACAATTTCAGTGTTGGGCCTAAGGATGTCCATGCTCCAGAGAGACTGACAACTCAAATCAACTGAAATTGGAACAGATACTGGTGCCACATACCAGCATAGCAGTTCAAGGACAAATACAGCATCTCTGAAGACAAGTCACCTTCGCACCGCAGGTAAGTGAGAGTAGGCAGCAGCTGTTGTCTTGGCATGTTGTTACCTGACACAGTCAGATCAAGTTTCTATACTGTAGAAAGGGAACAAATAACAAAAAGATTCAGCCTATTGAAACCCATGCTCCTCCCAAAGCTGGAGTGGCATCTACATTCCTTAGTTCTCAGAAACACTTTCGAAAGAACTTCTCCACAAATGACTCAAAGAAGGCACATTTCAGGGTGAGTAACTCCAAGAACAGATTCATACCTTAGCTTGCCTAGGAGAGGTTAGAGGAGAGGCCACTGGTCACAAGATAGGGGAAGGGAATAATAATAAGATTCTTTAATATTTTTTTCTCAATCACATGTAAAAACAATTTTTAGCATTCATGTTTTAAAAATTTTTGAGTTCCAAATTCTTTTCCTCTCTCCCTTCCCATTGAGAATGCAAACAATTTGATATGGTTTATACATGTACAGTCATGCAAACCATATTTCCATATTAGTCATGTTGTGAAAGAAAACACAGACCGAAATAAAAAGAAAGAAAAATAAAGTTTTAAAAAGTATACTTCAGTCTGCATTCTGACTCCATCAGTTCTAAAACTGACACCATCAGTTCTTTCTCCGGGATTTGATAGCATTTTTCCTTATAAGTCTTTTGGAATCATCTGGGATCATTGTATCGCTGAAAATAGCTTTAAATCATTCATAGTGGATCATTGTATAATATAGCTGTTACTGTGTACAATGTTTTCCTGGTTCTGCTCATTTCACTTTGCATCAATTCATATAAGTCTTTCCAGGTTTTTCTGAGAGCATCTTGCTCATCTTTTCTTGTCATACAATAACATTCAATTATAATCATATACCACAATTTGTTCATCGATTCCTGATTGATGGGCATCCCCTCAATTTCCCATTCTTTGCCACAATAAAAAGAGATGCTGTAAATATTTTTGTGCATGTAGATCCTTTTCCTTTTTGTTTTTTATCTCTTTGGGCTACAGAACTGGTAGTGGTATTGCTAGGTGAAAGTGTATGCATAGTTTTATGGCCTTTTCAGCTTAGTTCCAAATTGTTCTCCAGAATGATTGAATCAATTCACAACTCTACCAACAATGCATTTTCTTTAGTGTTTTTGTGCCTTTTTTCCCAAGGTGTTGACTCCTTTTTCTTACATCTCTCTCATTCCTTTTCCCAATTTTTCCTTTACTTCTCTTATTTTATTTTTAAAATCCTTACTGAGATCTTCCAGGAATTCTTTTGTGCCCTGAGACCAATTCTCATTTTTTCTTGAGACTTTGTATGTAGCAGTTTTCACTTTGTTGTCTTCTGAGTTTGCATTTTGATCTTCCCTGTCACTATAGTAGCTTTCTATGGTCAGGTTCTGTGTGTGTGTGTGTGTGTGTGTGTATGTGTGTGTATGATTTGCTCATTTTATAGTCTATTTCTTAACTTTTAACTTTATGTTAAAGTTGAACTGTGCTCCCAGGACACAGGGGACATTGTCCAAAGCTTCAGGGTTCTTTGTGCAGCTGTTTTCAGAACTAGTTCTGGGGGTCTGTAACTTTTCAGTTCTTCTGAGGTTGTATGACCTAAGGAAAGATGTGTTCACTACTCTCCTGGTTTGTGTTCTGGTCTGTGAGCAACCAAATCTACCCTGTAAATGTGACCAGGGTCCCTGATCTCTGGTGTTTACAAGCTCTGATGTATTAATACACCTCCTCACCCTGGGACTCTGATCTATATCCATTTATGGGAAATGCAACAGAATTCCATACCCAGTGCCTGCAAAGGAACCCCTGTAATCTCCTTCTGGCCAGTTTCCAGAGGATTATTCAGCCATCATCCCTGCCCCCCCACCTTTCCCCACCAAGGCCTGCTACTGTCTTGCACCCAGTTTGGGGTCTCACTGCTGCCTTATGCTAGGGCAGCTTGCACTGGGCTATACTCCACTCTCATCCCAATGCAACAGACCCTTCCTGCCCACATTATAAGCCATCTTGGGCTGGAAAAATTTGTTGGTTCTGCCCTTCAGAATTCATTTAGAGGCATTATTTTACAGTTGTTAAGAGGGGAGTTGGGGAGAGCTCAGGTGAGTTCCTGCCTTTTCTCTACCACCTTCAGCATTCATTTTTTAAAAATAAATTTTATTGATATCTTTTCTTTTTTATATCACCTACATTTCTCAATATACCATCCCCCTGACCTCTTCTGGAGAGCCTTATTTGGTAACAAAGAATTTTGAAAGAAAAAGTTTGGCAAAATTAACCAACATACTGAAAAAGTTTGGTGCCTTATTCAGGATTCCATTTCCTTAGTCTTTTATTTCTAAAAGTAGTAGAGGGAAGTGCTCTCTCATATCTCTTTGTCGAGGCTGGAGTTGGCTCTGAAGCCAGAAATCTCTTAATTCAGGTTCAATATCAGAATGAAATGAAATACACAAAAGTCAAGGAATAGTTAACAAACTTTATGAGGCCAGGACTTTATACTCTTATGAGACCAGGAAGTTGTGTCAGGGAAGCTGGGGCCAATAAGATCTCTTTGTCTCCTTTTAGGGAAATCTAATACTTCTTGCTGGAAGGAAGGAGGAGGAGTGGGTCTAACCCACATGGCCGGGGAAACATTGGTAGATATTCATCCTATAACAAGGGCCAAGTTTGTTCCCTATAATTCTGAAGCATTCAATTTCAATTGTTCCATGTTTGTCGTTCTTGCGATCTATATTGTCATGATCATCGGTTCCATTTACTTGTTTGCATCAGTGAATATAAGTCCTCCTGTACTTCTCTACATTCACCATATTCATCATTTCTGTGCAGTAATATTCCATTACATTCATGTTCTACAATTTTTAACCATTTTCCAATCAATGGGCATATACTTTATTTTCAGTTCTTTGTTACTACAAAAAGTACAGCTATAAATATTTCAGTATATATGGAGTCTTTCATTTTATCATTGACCTTCTTGAGTATGCCTAGCAGTGAGATTTCTGGGTCCAAAGAGTATGGACATCTTAGTCACTTTCTTCTTTTTTTTTTTCAATTAAAAAGCATTTATTTTCTCTCCCTCCCACTATCCTCCCCCAACCCAATAGAACAGAAAAAGAAAAGTAAAACCTTTATAGCTAATATGCATAGTCAGGCAAAGTAAATCCCCACATTCACCATGTTCAAAAATGTTATGTATCATTTTGCAACTTGAATCTATCACGTCTTTGTGCAATATCATTATTCCTTTCACTCTTCATCACTTTGTACAAATCTTCCCAGTGTTCTCTGAAATATCCCTTTCATCATTTCTTCCAGCACTATAGTATTCTATTACATTCATATACTATCACCTGCCCAGCTATTTACCAGATGATGATTTTATCCACCTTTTTAGCATATTTCCAAATCATTTTCCAGAATTGGTTGGTTGGATCAAACACAACTTCACCATAATCCTTCCAACATTGACTACCTTTTGTCATCTTTATCAGTTTGCTGGCTGTGAATTGGTTTGGTTTTAATTTCTCTTAGTATAAGTAATTTGGGACAGTTTCCCTATGTTATTAAGTAGTTTGTAAGGTTTGGATTTTGGGGTTTCTTTTTTTTTTGAGAACTGTATGTAAAAATCCTTTGATTACTCATCTATTGGAGAATATACCATTCATTTATATACTGCTGTAAACATTTGCAAAAAATTTCTCATTTGTTTTTCCACAAAAGTCATATGAAATAAATAGCATAAATATTTTGTTCTCATTTTATAGATGAGGAAAGTGAAGCTCACAGAGGTCACAATGACATTCAAGACCTTCTACAAACTGATACCAGCCTACTTTTCCAGACTTGTTTTGTGTTATTTTCTCTTAACAAGGACTGTGTTTTGGCCATTCTGGATTACTCTCCTCACATGCTGTTAACTCATACTTTGATACCCAACTCTGTGCCTTGCTCAGCTGGTTCCCTATGCCTGGAATACTCTGCCTCCTCCTTTTCACCTGCTGAAAGGCTGCCCATCCTTTATCTTGTTCAGTTCCTTTCTATTACATGAAACTAATCTAATCTCTCCCACCAATATTGGCAATGCCTTCTTTCCTCATGTCTCACAAAGTACTTCATTTTGCACATCTTTAAGGTGTGTATAATGGAAAAAGATGCATTACACTGGTCTCTGTGTTTTGTTCTCCCTACTACACTGTTAGCTTCATTGAAGGCAGGAAATTTGTCTTAGCTAAACTTTTTTTTATTTTTCCTTTGTACATAGTAGGCACTTAATGAATGTGTTGAATGAATGCATAAGTGAATGAATGAAATGGTGGAGCCCAGTTCTCTTAATGCCAAGTTTTTTGGGGGAAGGGTCACTCTCTTAGCTGGAATACCCTCCTTTCTCATCTCTGTCTGGGAAGTTCTTATTCACCCTCTAAAGTAGCAGTTCTTACCCTGGGATCCATGATAGATTACAAGTGGTCCGTGATTTTATATTTTTTTAATATCTTGACAAGTCTACTTCAATATTTAGTTTCCTTTCAAATCCTCTATAATGTGCTTTATTTTATGCATTTAAAAATTATTCTGAGAAGGGATTCATAGGCTTTACCAGACAGCCAGAGGGGTCCATGGCACAGAAAAAGATAAAGATACTCCTGATCCACATAATATCTAAGGTCCTTTCCAACTCTGCTTTTCTAAAATTTTACCATAGAATCATAGATCATACATTTAGAGCTGAGAGAGTTATCAGAGGTCGTTTGGTTCAATTCTTCTTTCCATTTTACAGATGAAGAAACTGACCCAGAAAAGTTAAATGATTTGTCAAAGGTCACACAGATAATAAATAACAGAGTCAAGAATTGAGTCAGATCCTCTGAGTCTATGTGCTGAAATGTTTCCAAGTAAGTAGAAAGACAGGTGGGGTGGCTACAGGTGGATCTAGTCAAAGTTGGGAGCTGAAGGGAAAGGGCAGAGGTTATTAGAGCCAGTCATCTTGATAGCTTTGTATTTCTCCTTTCCCAAGAACAGCAGTGGCGTCCTTTGCCTCATTCATGGAGAGCCCAGGTTATTCCATGAATTATTAATATCCTGCTTAATACTCTAGTCTCTAAGTGCTTCCCAAAGGCAGAGAAGTCCACAAGATTCTTTAGAGAGGCAGTGGAGAGTTAGTGTCAGGCACCTATTTCTCCAGCCCACAGTGAAATCCAGAGATGAGATGAGGATTGTCACAAATAGAGTGGTCTCCTCTAGGGCTTGGGGTAGAAGGTCCTGAAGTATAGCCTTTTCACATACTGTAGGTCTGTGCTTCTCTAGGCTTTATCTTCCTCCAATTTAGTCCAACCCAACAAGCATCTCTTGAGTCCCTACTAAGTGCCAGGCATTGTATTGGTGTTGGGAAAACAATCAAGGGGCTTACATTCTACTGAGGGCAGGGAGGAAGGATGGTGTTACAATATGTAAAATATATTCAAGGTAAATTGGGAAGGAGGAAGAGTATATTAACAACCAAGGGAATCAAGAAAGGTTTACTGGAAGAGAAATCATTTGCACTAAGCCTGGAAGGAAGCTAAGCATTGTGAGAGGTAGAGGTAAAGAACTACCTCACAGGGTTATTAGAAGGGAGGATCAAATGAAATAATGCAAAACACTTTGTATCAATAAAGCACTGTATTAATGTAAGTATTATGATTTCTGTGCCAACATTGCTGGTCTGGCTTAGCCCTAAAAGGTTTAGAGCTGAAAGAGACCTCAGAGACTAGATCATCCACCCCTTGTCATTTTCCAGATAAAGAAACTGAGCCCCATAGAGGGGAAACAATTTGTTCAAGGGCACCTAAGTGAGCTGGGACTCTATACCCAGGTTTCCTGACTCCCAAACTAGTGTCTTCTCATGGGAGTCCCAGGCAGTCAATCAATAAACATTTGTTAAGCACCTACTATGTGTTAGATACTATGCTAAGTTGCTACTGGGGAAAACCTCAATTTCCCCTTCTTTTTGAAGATTGTTGGGCACCTGAAGAAGTTATGAGGGCTGCTCTCCAACCCAGAAGAAGCTGTGACATCTTCCCTGATGATGAGCAATCCAGTCCACAAATTGGAAACAATTGCCTTTCTTTTAAGAGTATTGGGAGAGAGCTGGGCTCCGTGTGAGGGAGGAAACAATGATGTCTGGCACTTGGAAGAGAAAAGATCCTGAAGAATGCCTCTCTGATCATGGGAATGGAAGCCCGAAGTCTGCCTTTCAAGTTCATTGATGCGTATTAACATTTCCGAAAAGTCCCTTCCTTTGAAGTATATTAACAATTCATTCTTGCAGTTCTTTAACCCAAGGCTGGATGATAGTGAAGTTCCTCAGATTTCATAGTAATCCTTGGAGACATTTTGACATTCAGATTGTCACTGCTAGCGTGGGCTGCGATGGAATTAATTGACATGGATGAAACCCTCAATTTCTGAGGGCTGTGTAATAAAATAAAGGTTATTGTATTATTGCTAATTCTACCACTAATGATAAAAGTGTTAAGGATTGTAACCACAATATGGTATTCATAACAGGGGCTTAACTTTATTTCTTCGGAAAACCTCACCAACTGGAGGGAATGCAGTTCTGTGGGCTGTAAAGTAAATTTTTGTAAATCAAAGCTATTTTCCCAATTGAACTCACTGTAAAATGGGAAGGAGCTATATTTCCCTAAGGGAAAAATCCTCAATAGCCAGAATTGAAAATCCTTGGCGAGGAGGTGATTAAAGTTTTGCCACACAAGCCTATAGTATGATGGATTCTATAGTAATGGGAAGGCTTTTGTCAATTCCCCCTTCTCTAGGATCTCCCTTGTATTATTGCCTTCTCACCACCCCCCTCTAACTTCAATCCTCAGACCACTAGGATTTCTTTTATGTTAGAGAAGAGGACAAAAGAAAGAGGAAAGTATAGATTAGTAGGAAAAGGAGAGGAAATCAGAGTCAAAGAAGACCTTGGTTCAAATCCTTGCTCTACTAATTACTAAATCCATGATCCTGGCCAAGAAACTTAGTTTCTGTGAGCTTCATCTTCCTCATCTGTAAAATGGGGATGATAATCTTTGTATTAACTACATCCCAAGGGTATATTATGATGAAATCACTTAGCAAGATACCATATAAATCTGAGTTATCAATAAAATAGAATCTTAGAACTAGTAGGGATCTTAAGAAATCATTTAGTCCAGTGGTGTCAAGCTAAAAAAAAATGGGGGCCACTAAATTATAAAAAATAATTTCTGCAGGACACACATTGACCTAGAAAACCACATATTAACATTATCTATGTTTTTTTAATTTTGTAAAATATTTCCCAATTACATTTTAATCTGGATCAGGCCTCACTTGACGATATTGTGGGTGATATGCAACCTTTGGGCCAATGTATTATACCTCCGAGTCCACCCCTTTTCTCTCCCCATTTTACTGACAAAGCCTACAGAGGAGGAATGACCTGCCCAATATCATACATCTCAAGGCAGAACCTGGACTTGAACGCAGTTCTGGCTTCATACTCCTACTCCTGGAATTCTGCTCTTGCCCTTCTCTGATTGGCATATTTGAAGTGTCAGATAAGGACAGTGGGTCACTCTAAACTAGGTGTCAGCAGACCTAGATTTTGATACTTGTTCTGCAGCTATCTACAGCACAACTTTAAACAAGTCCCATTTCTTCTGTGCCTTAGCTCCTTATTTACAAAATAAGATAATAATATTTGTCTTGAAGACAAGATAAAATGAAATAATGATTCCAAAATACTATATAGCCCAGCCCAAATTACCTTAATTCTTAATGGTCACCTTCTGTAAGATGAAGCAGTTACCCACTTTAGCAGGAATATATATTGATGAATATCACTCGTGATAAAACATCCTATCCACCTCCAGAGAGAGAACTGACGAGTTCTGAGTACAGATTGAGGCGTACTTTTTCCATTTACTTTATTTTTCTTGTTTGTTTGCTTTGGTTTTTTGCAACACGGCTAATATGGAAATATGTTTTGCATGATTTCACATGTACAATTGATATTATATTGCTTGCCTTCTCAATGAGTGTGGGAGGAACTGGATGAAGGCAGATACTTTGAAACTCAAAGTTTAAAAAAAATTAGTGTTAAAATAAAGTTAGAAAAAAAGAAGAAAATGAGAAGCCCCATGTTCAAGCCCTGATTCTTACTGTAGAGCAGAGTCCTATGTATACAGTTGGTGCACAATAAGTGCTTCTTGATTGTTGATGCAAACAAGCTGGGGGAGTGGACTGGATGGGCAAGTCACTTAAGCTCTCAGTACTCTCAGACAAAATCTCTAAGACATATTGAGTCAGTGGAAGGAAATTTCAGAGCTGAAGTTACACTGGTGAAATTATAAACCTGAATTAAACAGACATATGTGTACATATATGTGAAATATGCTAAATATATTTGAAATCTATATTTGTTTGTATATATATATATACATATATATGAAATATATGTCAGAATGTTTGGCATTCTGTAAAAATGAGCTTATTTAAAATGAAGGACAGGAGCATTCACTTTTCAAATAATCATAGCTCTTTCATCAGTTCTAAAAGTTGCCTTTCAGGGACTTATCTTCCCTTTCTGCACTACCTGGTGTTTATCCCCTAGGGGTGACACTGACCCCTCACTGCCCCTCCTGGGGACCACCCTAGTTCCAGAGGTTCAGATGTGTTTTGGAGAGGACAATCAGACCAAGAAGGACTTTCTTTCAGAGTAACCCTGAAAACACTGTGGACTACCAAGTCCCTGGGCTTCATGATTAATCTGTTTCCCTGGGTCTAATTTTGGGACAAAAGTTGGGCAATGGTAAGGTAAGGAGTCATGTTTAGCGCTCCACTCTCCTCCCTGGCATCCAACACTACAGTTCTGTTCCTCAGTGTCTGTCTCTTCAACTTAGTGAAATAATACAACAAATCTTGGAATACTTTTCATTATGCCAAAGGCAACCGAAGTTCTTTAAATTTGCTAGAAGCATTTCGTTGGGGATGCAGCAAAGTGTTAAATTCAAAGGTCAATAAATGTTGATAAATAGCACCATTAAAAATGTATGATTACACTGACAATTGGTAACAGTAATCTTTCTACTTACCCGCCCACCTTAATTCCCAGTGTTGCAACTATTTTTTATCTTATTTTTATTGATATCTATAGTTTTTACATCACTTTTATTTCCCTATATCTCTCTCTCCCACCCAATCCTACCCAGCAAGTCTCCTTTGTAACAAAGGATAAAAAAGAAAGAGGAGGAAAAACAGCTCAACAAAACCAACACATTGGCTCAACTTGACAGTATGTATTGCATAGTACATACTTCTGCAGTAGTACTTTCCCTCTACCCCACCCCCACCCATGTGCAAATGCCCTCACACACACACACACACACACACACACACACACACACACCCCTTTCAAAAGAAGCGAGGGAGGTATGTTTTCTCAACTACTTCTCATAGCCACATTTGGCTGCAACAATTACACAGCGTTAAGTTCCAGGTTGTTTTTTTTTGTTGTTGTTCTTTTCATTTATACTGTTGTTATTGTATATATTGTTATCCTGGTTCTGCTTGGGTTTATTTCACTCTTCATCAGTTCACAAAGCCTTCCCAGGCTTCACTGAATTCTTTGCATTTGTTAGTTTCTTTCAACACAATGGTACATTATTATATTCACATAATATAATTTGTTTATTTATCCATGGCTATCTATTTTGCTTCTAGTTCCTTGCCATTACAAAAAGTATACAACAGCTTTAAAAGATCAATGACTCAGAATTAGGAGGTACCCCAGTGATCACTTAGGTCAACTGCCCTCATTTTAAAGATGGAGATTTCCAAATTCTATGTATGCAGCCCTGACCTCTCTCCTGAGCTTTTTGGGCTTCTCAGAATGGATGTTTCATAGAGATCTCGAACTCAACCTATCCAAAACAGAACTCATTATCTTTTCCCCAAAACCCTTCCTTCTTATCAGCTTTCCAATTATTGTCAAGGGCACCATCATCCTTCCAGCCACCCAGGTTTAAAACCTTGGTGTCATCCTCAATTCCTCATTCTCACTTATCCCATGTATCCAAGCCATTATCAAATCTTGTTTTTACCTTCATATCTCTTGTATACATCCCTTTCTCTTTACTCACATGGTCACCACCCTAGTACAGGACCTAATCACTTTTCACATGCAAAAGCCTATTAGCCGGACTCCCTGCCTCCAGTCTCTCCCAATTCCAGTTCATCTTTCACTCAGCTGCCAAAGCAATTTTCCTAAAGTTCAGGTCTGACCTTGTTACTCCCTCCTACTCTATAAACTCCAGTGGCTCCCTATTACCTCTAGGATCACATATAAACTCTTCTGTTTGGCATTTAAAGCTCTTCACCGCATGGCTCCTTCCTACCTATCTGGTCTTCCTATACTTTACTCTTCTCTACAAGTTCTCCGATCAGCTACACTTGTTTACTTGCCCCTCCTCACACTGTGCACATCTCCTGACTTCATGCCTTTGTACAAGTGTTCTCCCTCCTCACCTCCTCCAGCATTTCTAACCTCCTTCAAGTCTTTTGTTTATGAAGTCTCATTTTGTGCAGGGGACTCTCCCCTGTTTTCCACCCTTTCTCCCTGCTAGATGCCCTCTCTGAGATGACCTTCTATCTGTGCTGTATATGACATGTGCAGAGTTATTTGTATGTTTTCTTCCCCAAACTTCTTGAGGCAGGAACTGGGTTTCCTCCTGCACCCAGAACTAAGCATGATGACTGGCCCATAGTAAATGCTTCATAAGCTGGTTGACTGATGGATTAACTAAATCATTAGTTTTATGTAAATGAGGTTGAATTAGATCAAATGAGGCCATCTATTTAAAATAGGATGATAACCTTATAATTAAGTTTCCCTTTGATTGTCTGCCCCATTCAAATGTGACTTGTTGAGGGCAAGGACTGTGTTTTTGCCTTTCTTTCTGTCCCCAGTATTTAGCACAGTGATTTAAAAATATATGTACATATTTTTTCAACTAATAAGTAGTTATTTTCTCTCTTTTCCACATCACCCTTCCCCCCCCCATTGGAAAAAAAGAAAAAGAAAACTCTTGTAACAAATATGCATAGTGAGGCGAACCAGATTCCCTCATCGGCCAAGCCCCAAAATGTGTGTTTCCTTCTGTCAGGAGACGCACAACTTGCTTCATCCTTGATCCTCTGCAACCAGCTGGCAATCACATTGATGAGAGTGCTCAGGTCTTTCAAAGCGGTTTTTCTTGATAATGTTGTTATTATCACTTAAATTGTTCTCCAGGTTCTACTCACTTTATTCTTTATCAGTTTATACATCTGCCCAAATTTCTCTGAAAATGTCCCAGTCATCGTTTCTTAGAACGCAGTCGTATTCCATTACACTCATATACGACCATAAGTGCCTAGTAAATGCTTCTCAACTGACTGACTGAGAAAAGTGAAAGGTGGAGGGACTTGCCCAGAGTCACAGAGCTAATAAGTGAGTGACAGAGCCAAGACTCAAGCCTGGGTCCTCTGACTCCATTGCACTCTGCCACCTGTCTTTTAATGTAACTCACACAGGCTCAGTGCTCTGGGAAGAGCCAATGAAAAATGTCACTATTTTGTAAACTTACTCAAACCCGTAGTTCTTCTAGTTGGAGGTCTAACTGCATGTTGAATTTGAAATGTTAAAGCTTCAATCACTGAAAAATGTTGTAACTGTATTTCAGACAGGGAAATTGTATTCAGGATGGCCCTATGCATTTAACCTCAGAATAGCAAGAGATAGGCTCAAAATTTCCCTGGCAAATGAAAATCATTTAGAATTGAGATTGAATATGGATAGTTACTGTTTAGAGGAAAAATGGACATTTTTAGGAGCAGATACTGGTTTTAGTTCTATGCTGGGCTTCTAACATATAGATAAAGATGTTCATTGTGACATGTAGCAGTTATTTTTATGGTTTTATTATTTTTCATTGTTTTTTTTTTTACCCTCATGACAGCTTTGCAAGGTAAGAGGTATTAATATTATTGACAGAAAAAAAAACTGAGGATCGGAAAAGTAGGGTACCTTGCCCAAGATGACAGAGCTAATTAAGAACAGGGCCAACACTTGAACCTACTCTGTACCATTCAATTCATTTCGATAAACATTTATTAAGCACCTACTATGTGCAAGGCATTGTGCTAAGGATACAAAAAGAGGCAAAAGACAGTCCCTGCCCTCAAGGAGCTTACAATCTAATTGGGAAGACAACATGTAAACAAATATATACAAAGCAAGCTATGTAACAGGAAATAATTAACTGAGGCAACACTAGAATTAAGTGAGGTTAAGGAAGGCTTTTTGTGGAAGGTAGTATTTTAGTTGGGACTTAAAGGAAGCCAGGGAGGTCAGTAGTCCTCTCACAAAGTTTATACTGTTCTTTTCTCATGAAGAATTTCATTATCTAAATAGAATGAGTATTATTACCCCTACTTTATAAGTAAGGAAATTGAGGGGCAGCTAGGTGGCACAGTGAATAGAGCACCAGCCCTGGAGTCAGGAAGACCTGAGTTCAAATCTGGCCTCAGACACTTGACTCAACTTACTACTTGTGTCACTTAATCCCAATTGCCTTGACTTCTCCCCTCCAAAAAAAACCCCAAATTCCCCAAAAAACAAGTAAAGAAATTGAGACCCCAAAAGATTTTGCAATGATTTGTTCACAGTTGCATTGCTGATGTTAGTGCCAGAACTCAAACCCAAGTCCCCTGAAGCTAAGTCCAGTGCTTATCCACTCTCCTAAACCATAGCAGGTAGGATTTAGGTTAGATTTAAAGAAGTTCCTGACTAGGGAGGTCATTGGATTCCACCATGCAGCACCAAGGGAGATTTTCAAGACTCTAGTTCTGATGGGGTTTATTTAGTTAGTTTTCATTAGTTCCAGTCCTCTACAACTGTGAAGTGTTTCTCTGGCACCTTCCCTTTTCCTCCCATCCCTTCTGCTCCCCACCCTTTCAGACTGCCCCTACCTCCCAGAGTTCCAGGAAAATTGATCTGATAAATTAATTCACACTGAGGTGTTAAGGATGTAATATCCTAACATTCCCAAGAGCATTTGCATTTTAAAAGAGGAACCTGTAGGGAGGAGAGAGCTATTGCTTAGCCCAAAGGAATGAATGAGATTTTAGGCACAAGCACAGGTAATATTTTCATGGGGGGGGGGGGGGAGGCTTTCCTATGACCTTTTAATCACACAATAGATGTTTTTCAGTTACTCTACCTACTCATAAGAATTGAAGTGTGATAACTTCATTTATGTATTTAGCAAAAAACTTCCAAATACTAAAGTCTGCAGGGCTCTGATTTTTTTTTAAAGGGCATTCTGATACATAGGAAAATCCTCTTTCAATAAAGGAATGTGAGGCAGGGCAGAACTGTCAGAGTACACTGTGTCCATGCCCCACTGTTTTCTCTCCACCCCCTACATTTTTATCTGAATAGTATCAGATTTTACACTTACATTTCCATGTCATGCTTTACCGTGGCTTCGACATAGCCAAGAGTTATCTAAAGCTATGACAGCATAGCATAAACTCTGACAGGTTCTACCAAACTAGAAAAGTTTCAAACATGGGCTTTTGCTGTCCAAGGATCAGGCTATCTAAAAATAGAAAGAAGTATTAGAAGTTTGGCCATCAGATAATAGAGAGAATTCACATATAAAATATGGATCCTTGAAGAAGTATCAAACATGTTTTCATTATTTCAATGGACATCTAGGCCTTCATGGTATAGAGAACAGAGTACTATACTTAGGATTAGAAAGACCTGGGTCACATCTCATCTTGACACTTATGAGCAATATGGCCACAGGCAAGTTGTTTAAGCTTCCCCAAACTCAGTTTTCTCATCTGTAAAATGAAGGAGGTTAGGATTTGGACTATGTAGCTTCTAGGTCCCTTCCAGCTCTAAATTTATGATCCTATGATGTCAACAGTGGCAAACTGGGAAGAGTAATAGAGAGGAAGGAGGATTAAGGAAGGAGGGAGGGGAGTCATGTTAGCCAGTCTGAGCAGCTAATTAAGGTCTTGGGTTGTTGTTGCTGTTGTTGTTTTTAACATTAGATGGTCACCCACAACCTTTCTTTATTCCTTTCCCCCCAGGCTGTCTCCTTGAGTTCTTACTGCTCCCACATTGAGGGTCAGCCTTTCTTCTATTTTCCAGATGCTAGGGTACTCCTCTCCTCTCCTCTGCTCCCCTCCTCTTCCCTCCCATCTTCTTCCCTCTCCTCCCCTCAATCTGGGCCAACATCCATCAGGATGGTAGAAGATAAGGAGGGGGGAATGAGGAGGGAAAGGAAGATTCCTTGAGCTAATGACCTGGTCTTTGTTGATGCCAATTACCTTTTCAGTCTGCTGCAGGCAACAGAAACCAAGAGAGTTCTGCAACCCCATCAGAATATGGATCTGATTGAGAAGAGCGTGGAACTTCTCTGCTCAGAATGCAGCATTGCAGACAGAGAGGAGTGTGTATCTGTCACTGATTAAATCTGAAACAGATTTCATCAAGGTAGAATGGAGCCTAGAAGCTGTGCTTGATGACGTGGAACAGAGAAAAGGGAAATGGGAGAGAGACCAACTGTGAATGCCTGGTGATTCCTGACTGTCTGTGGTAGAAAAGGGACAAACCTTGATTTAGGCTTTATGTAGAAGTAGGCATTACAACAGGTCTTCTGCACTCTGTCACTAACCACCAAGCTGCTTTAATAATGAATAAAGTTTAAAAAATGAATAAAGTGCTGGACCTGAATGTAGCTCCAATCCTGCCTCAGACACTCACTAGCTGTGCCACTTAGGGCAAGTCACTCTTTCAGTATCAGTTCCTTCCTCTATAAAATGGGGGTGATGGGGATAATAATAGAGTCTGCCTCCCAGGGTTGTTGTGAGGATCAAATAACATTATATACATAAAGTGCTTTGCAAACATTAAAACAATACATAAAAGTTACTATTGGATCTGGTGAATTGGAAACTATGGTCCTTGAATTAGGAATATAAAGGGAAGAATAGCCTCTGACAGTCTTAAGCCAGGAAATGCTCTATAGGCATATCATCAGGGGATGGTGAGCTCATACCTCATCCGTTGCAGGACTCAGTGTCCCAGAGCCCCTAGGGTTTGTTCTTTCCCTGTGATCCCCTAATAACCTTTTTATCTCCCCTGGGTCAGAGGAGAAGTACAGGCAGAAGGTGGGAAATGTCATCATCACCATCATCACCACATCCACAGCTTCCCCTTTGGATTCAAACAAATCATGGTTTCTGTCTCAGCTCTCAGTGGCTGATGAGCTTGCTTGCTTTTCCTCCCTTTCCCTCCCTCCTCTTCTCCCAGCCTGTTTCCGTGCCTCCTCCCCTTGCCTCTTCACTCCCATCCCAGAGCAGTCTCTGCTCCCCTGACACCTCCCCAACCCTGATCACTTTGCCAGGGTGGTATGCTATCTACGTTGGAGATGGGTTTTAACTCAGCAAAGAGTTCCCCTGAGCTTATCCCTAATTACCCAGGAAGGCAAGCTGAAGAAGAGCCACATGGTAGTGGCGCCTGAGAATTTGGTCTGACAGCAATTGATGTCCATGACTGTCCACTGCCGTGTGGCAGTTTCTCTCTCTCTCTCTCTCTCTCTCTCTCTCTCTCTCTCTCTCTCTCTCTCTCTCTCTCTCTCTCTTTCTCTCTCTCTCTCGCCCTCTCCCCTCCTGCCCAAATTTGCCTGACAAGAGGCTGTAGAATGAGATGAGCTCCCTCCACAACAGCTCCCGTATGTTAATCAGCTCTGGAAGAAGCTGCCACCGCCAATCACCACCAGGGCTCCTGAATCGGGGGAAAAAATGCTGTGGGCATGAACCTGACATCGTGTTTGCTTTCACTATATCCACTTAATGGTGTCCCCGGGGCCAGCAGGAAGGACTGTGGAGAGGGGGTGGCTAGCGGCTGGCTCTCTGGATCTCGGCAGGCACTCCCCAGAAGCAGAGGGAGCAGGGGGCAGGGAGCAGGCTCCCCATTTGAAGGATGGTCTCTCATTCAGACTGGGCTTGATGTAGGGGGTTTTTATTCTTGCACATTCTCCACTGCTGTTTCTGCAGAGAACAGTTCCCTGATGCCCAGTGGTGCATTAGCAGCTAATGCAGATGGATTCATTAGCAGTTCTGACTCAAGCAGCCCAGCACCTCCACAGGCTGATCCCTAACTGCTAGGACTAATAATAATAACAATTCACAAGTATAGTTTTAAGCTTTATAAAGTTTTTTTGCTCATAATAACCTTATGGGGCTGTGTAATTTATATTATTCTCATTTTACAAATGAGGAAGCTGAGGCTCCCAGAGGTTAAGTGACTTGCCCGAGGTCACACAGCTAGCCCAAATCCAAAACCATTTTCCCAACTCCAAATCCAATCCTCTTGCCACTACTTCATAGTGGAGGATCTGGGGGAGGGAGGCTCAGGAGCCAGGGAGAAGGTGAAGCCAAGGCATCTGGGGGTGGAAGATCAGGAAACAAGGGATTTGAGGCTGGAGGATCATGATACAAGAGATTTGGAGAGGGAGGATCAGGACACAGGGGATTTGGAGGTGGAGGATCATGACACAGAGGATTTCAGCTCCTCTTGTTCATCAGAGGAGCCAGCTGTCTTTTAACCCAGCTCTGCTCTTCCCCCAAGGGTCAAGGCGCAGTGACTCCCTCCTTTTCCATGCCCCTCTGCCGGAGGCTCATTGTGGGATGGGGACATGAAGAGAGAGAGAAACTTGGCTCTTTACTCCCCTCATTAGAGCAAGTCTTCCTTCTCTGCCAGCAGCCTTGACAGGAGAGGTGTCAGTGACAAGGTGCTGACTTGTCACCTACTTAGCCAAGGGAAAGAGTGGGAGTAGAAGAGTCACCTAAGTCAATAAGCATCCTCCATAAAGCTTTCCCAGACCACTCCAGTCTCCAGGGATCTTTCTCTCTTCTCTGAACTCCTACAGCATTTGCTGTCTATGACACCCAACTTGGCCTTTAATTCTACAAAGCCTTTCTTCTTCAGTATTAATTTAATGCCATCTACCCAACAAGAGTGGAAACTCCTTGAGGACAGGGATCTTTTGTAGCACATCCTTTGTTTCCCCCATAGCACCTGGGCCTTCATGGTATACATTTGACACTGTTTACATAACAAGTAAATAAATGAATAAATAAGTAAATATTGTTTTATTGCTTAAGTTCTGAGTTCCTAAACTTGGGATTCACTTTTCTGTGTTCCAGATCTGGTGTATGCATATTGTTTGTGTGTGTGTGAGTGTATATACAAGAATATAATACAAATTATATGATATATTTGAAGTGTTTTGCAAACTCTAAAACACTATGTAAATGCCAGGTATCATTATTTGGCCCAAAGCACTGCATTGCATGATATAGCAGCAAGGGCAACTGAATTCAAAGCCAGAGAACCTGGTCTTGAATTCCATTCCTGCTACTTACTGTGTGACTTCATGCAAGTCACTTAATTGTCCTCAGTTCCCTCAGTTTTAAAATGAGGGGATTAGATTAGATGATGTCTGAGGCTTTTTCCTGCTGCAAAATACAACTATCCTTTCTGATACCTTATGTCTTAGGAAGCCCTTAGAGAAAGGTGAAGGTTGTAGCTTCCATAGGAATGTCTGACATCTAACCTAGAGTGGCTCCTCAGGACTCATCATCTGTCTGACCAGCTGTCTTACTGAGCTCAATATGGATGGATAAGGTCAGCTTGGGTGTATGCTGGGAATGAGTGTGTCCTCTTGCAAAAGGAAACTAGGATGGTTCAGAACCTTGGTCAGCACCCAGGAAGGTAACTTGATCTTTTTCTCCCTCTGTATTACCAATCTCTTTTCCCAGTCCAGACCAACTATTTTCCACTGAGTGTAGGTTTTGCTGGTGGGGGGCCACAACATACATTTCAGTCTGAAATGGCAATGATCTTGTCAGGAGCGGGGGGTGGGGGGGGTGGGGGGGGTGGCCCTTGATTGAAAAAGACCTAAGTGATGGAAGCATGAAGGTCTGGTTTTGTGAAGAGGTTGAGGTTCAAAGGAATTGGTCTATGGCACCAAAACTTTTGAGGAAGACATGCAGGAAGAAAAACCCTACCTGTTCTTCCCCATAACCAGTATAGGTATTGTCTCTCCATCCCCCAATTCCCAAAGTTTTCACTGACTGACCACCAAGCCTGGAATGTTTTCCCTCCTCATCTCTGTCTCCTGGCTTCCCTGTCTTCCTGAAGGAAGTCTCAGTGAAAGTCCTACAAAATCTTTCCTAGTTCTTCTTAATCCCTGAGACTACCCTCAAGTCTCCTTGCATATCTTTTGTACATTATTGTTTTTATATTGACTCTCATATTAGACTGTGAACTCCTTGAGAACAAAAACTGTGTTTTGTGGTTGTTGGGGTTTTGTTTTTGTTTTGTTTTTGTTTTTGGCCTTTCTTAGTACAGTGCCTGGCACACAATAGGTATTTAATAAAGACTAGCTGACTATGAAAAAAATGTGAGAAAAAAAGAAAGATTGTTCATCCTCTTCGTTAACCCAAAGTTTCATGGAGAAAGCAGAGTCCCTGTCCTCTGGGAATTCCTAGGCTGATGAGGGGATCATGAAATTACAACCACCACCATCACCCCTGCAGCTCAGTACTATGCACTTAGAGCACTTCATAAGTGTTTGTTGAATGGAATTGCAAGCTGAATGGGAGGGAGGAGTGGAGAAACAAGATCTCTCTGTAACTCCCAAAGGAAAGCCACTTCCTTGGGAATGTAGACACCCCAGCCTCTCCTCTCCCTTTTCTAGAATGTGGCCCCATGTCTGTTTCTTCTTGATGCATATTGGCCTCACTTAAAGCTCTCCAGAGGGATTTCCTTTTCCCCTTAGTCTCTCTTTTCCCGTTAGTTTCCTCCTCCCCCAAATCCCACATACCCCTCTCTTTCTGGCTTAGTCTGTCCTTTCCTTTCCTTGTCCCCTCTCCACCCCATTTCTCCATTATTTCTCTCCTGCTCTCCAGTATTTTAGGTGGACAAGACTTTTGAGCTTTATTACTAGGAGGAGCCTGCAGGCTAATAGCACCGTGAGCTCTGCAGCACTTTCTCTTCCAAAGAATTCTTACAAGCAATTAATTAACCTCATCAAGTCCTTTATGGGAAGAAAGAGGGCAGAAGAGAGCTTGATACACCCTGTCCCCTAAGGGCTATTCTAGTGGATATGAAGCCATTCCCGGGAAACCTCATGGTCACTGACTCTGCTGCTGACAGTTATTTCTTAGGACAGGCTAGATTGACTGGACAATAGAGTATGTAAAGGGGAGTAATCTTTAATAAGACGGCAAAGGTAAGTTGTGTCCAGTGACTAGAAAGATGGTTCAATAATAGGGAATATGGAATAGTGGGATGGGTTGGGTCTGGAAAGGGGGAGAGGGTGGGGGGGAAGATAATGATCTCTCTTTTGAACATGTTGAGTTTGAAATGCCTATGGGACATCCAGTTGGAAATGTCTAATAGGCTTGTGGTATTTTATGACTAGGCTTGGGTCAGGAAGACCTAGGTTCAAGTACTACCTTTGAACCTTACGTTTAGTAACTGTGACTCAAGGCAAACCCTTAATCTCCACGTGCCTCAGGCAATTCCCTAGTGCAAATCTACAAAGTCTTAGCTCGTGATTTTGTGATCTGATGCAGGCAGATCACTTAGTTAACAAAAGCACAGATTCTAATTATGAGACACAGAGCTGCATGGAAGTTGAGAGACGAATATTGTGGCTATGTGAGAAACATACAAAGGATTCAAGTATGAGTAGGGGCCACAATGGTGACTTTGTTTTGCAGGCAGAGTGGACAGATATTTGTAAGAATAAGAAGACTTTGGGGAGGCTAGGTGGCGCAGTGAATAGAGCACCAGCTCTGGAGTCAGGAGGACCTGAGTTCAAATTCAGCCTCAGACACTTAACACTTACTAGCCGTGTAACTTTGGGCAAGTCACTTAACCCCAATTGCCCTGCTTTCCCCCCTCCAAAAAGAAAAAAAGAAGACTTTGGGTTGGGTTAGATTTGAGCTAATGGAAGATAAAGAACAGTAGTTCCTGTATCATTCATTCTTTCATTTGACAAATACGTGCTAAATGCCTCTCCAATGTGCCATGCATAGTATTAGGCCCATGGGGAGATACAGAGTTTGTTAAGACAATCTATGATGATCTCATAAAGCTTACAGTCTAGTAGCAGGGTGAGAAACACAGGTGATTGTAATACACAAATAATGAGTGATAAAGGACTATTTTTGCCTTTCTTTGCGTTCCTAGCTCTCCCCACAGTGTCTGACACATTGTAAGTGCCTAATAAATGCTTGCTGAGTGATTAATAAGTGTATTAGAGATTGTAAAACATGTCTCTGAGAGGGCAGGTTATTACTGACTGATTCCTGATTAAAGGCAGCTTCCTGAAGTGGATAGGCTTTGAGTTGTGCTTTAAAGGGTGAGTAGGAATTTAGCCAGCAGTTAGATGAAGGGAGGACATTCCATGCACAAGGCTGTGAGAGGTGAGAAAAGGCATAGACAAAAGACAAGGAAGTGTTTATTCAGGGGAGAGAATAGACCAGTTTGACAGGAGTCAAAAATGGGTCCCACACTGTTTGAAATATTGGTTTTTATGTGACAGATTCTTGTACAGTGATGAACTCTTCCTCTCTATTTCCCCTCCCAAAAGGACCCCTTCCAGAGATGAAACCATAGGAAGAGGCAAGGTAAAGAAATAATCTTTGCATACATCAACTCAGAACTCAGCTGTGTGACCACAGAAATAGTTCATTGGACCAGCATGAGAAGCTAGGCAGACACTGGGCAGGTAGCCAGGCTTCCGGACTCAATGTCTTTTGGTTGGATAGGAAATTGTCCATTTGACCCTCCATATATCAGGTATAGATTGGTTGGGGTGTATGGGGTTTTGAGGGAGGACTGCCACCTCTGGTGTGAAGGCTTGCTGAGCCCTTTTCAGGGCTGCTCATCCACCTTAGGTGTCTACATTCACCCAATTCTCATCAGTGGTTCCATGAAGCTGCAGCATGTGCAGTGGCCACACCCTGCAGTCTTGGCAGACAGGTTAATCCTGGTTGAGGGGAATTGACAAGCCTCAAGCCTGTCAGTTAATTAGGGGGATATCTACCAAGCTTGTGAAAACTTTCTCCAGTGGAATGAGGCGGATGAGAACAATATGTTCCAATATCCATGAAGGTGCCTGAAGCAGGCTTTGTGGAGTACTTAGAGCTTGGTCAGACATCAAAGATGCCAAGGTTATCCACTGCATCCCGAGCCATCAGTCATCTTGACTTTTGTCCTGCCGCTGGACTTTGATGACCAGAAAGAGAGAGTGAGGCTGAAGACTGCACAACTCTGCCTCACTTAAATTCAATTCAGGTGCAAGTCAAGGCATCATCTGTGATGTCATTGGTCCTCTTCAAAAAACAAAGTACCAACAGCAACAACAATAGATCTATCCTTCCATAAAAATGAAACTGCATAATTTCCTCTATGTCAGATATTGTACAAAACCATTTTGTTTCATGAGATTCTATTTTGTTGCCAATGCCCCAAAGATGAAACCATAACATGATATTCAAGGTCTTTTTCATCTTCCAATGAGTTCAAAGCACTTTCCAGAGCCTCTCTCCAGAGCCCGAACCAAAAGCTGGCAAGGAAAGTAGGAAGCAAAAAAGAGTTAATGCTACTCAAAGAACCTGATCTTTTGCATTTCCTGACATTCTTGGATTTGGCATTTACAACCTCAGGGTTCTATTCAGAGGAGGTCTTTTGCATTTGATGTAAATATTATGGTGATGAGAGACGACACAAAAAATACTCTGTAGGAAATTTAAATCCACACCCACCAGGCTGGGAATCTTTCCACCGCTCCAGGTTGTTTCTCTGCTGGATTGATTCCTCAGTGCTCTTTGGTTAACCCAGAAAAGGTCTCCTCTGCCCTCCAGCAGAGAGATCCAAAGCTCTCTGCATTGTATCTTCAATTTACAGATGTGTATCCCTCACTTCTCTGGAGCATTCTAGCCTCCTGGAGAGAATCCAAATTGGAGAAACAACAACAATCTCTCCTCAGAGTGGACATCACCTTTGATGCTAACCCAGGAGTGACACAGACAGAGCTGTCACTGACAATACTTTGGGCCTAAGATAGGGAAGAAGGAGGGACTGGGGCTCCAAGCCTTCAGAGAAGTGTGAAGTTCTGGGTATTCTAATATTTTTAAAAGTACTTCCTCCAGTGGGAAATAACAACATGTAAATAACTGTATATACAAGATATGTACAACACAAAGAAAGGTAATCTCAGAAAGAAGGCATTGACTGGGAGCAAAGAAAAAGCATCTATAGAAGAGGAGATGGCTTGGGTATGTGGAGTGAGTAAGAGTGAGGAGTCTTGGCTAAAAATGATGTTGCAAGCCTGGATAACTATAACCTGGAAAGATATAGTACTCTTAATAGTAATAGGAAAGTTGGGAAGAGGAGAAAGTTTGGGAGGGAAAGATAGTTAATTCTAGTTTGGACATGTAGCACTTGGGATGCCTACGGGACATCTGTTTTGAAATGTCTGACAAGCAGTTGGTGATGTGGGATTGGGGCTCAGGAGAGAGACTAGGGTTGTGTATAGATCTGGTAATTATCAGCATAGAAATGATAACTGAAATTCACGTGAATTGAGATTACCAAGGGATAGAGCACAAAAGGAAAAGAGATTGATAGTGTAGAGTTAAACTGACTCACCAAAGGACGGAGATAGGAAAGAGAAGAGAGTGTAGTCAAAGCAGAGGTGATGACCTGGGAATGAATTAGAGAGTTAAAAAGCACAGGAAAATATGGAATTTTAAGAGATTATAGCAAATGACAAGTCAAATGAATAGTACAGATAGTAAGACATTTTTAAAAGGAGTTTTCGTTGACATATTTTGTTTTTACATCATCTAGATTTTCTTCAGTGTACCTCTCATCTCCAAGAGAGCAATCCCTTGTAAAAAGTATTTTTAAACAAAGAAAGAGGTGAGGAAAAGGAAAAAATTTCATAAAACTGCTCGATATGTAAAAAAAAAAATCCAATGTTATATGAAAGGTTCCATAACCATGTACCCCATCTCTGTAAAGGCTTAGGTGAGGAGGTAAGAGTAGGGGAGGGGGAGGAGATATCCACTCATGTCTCTGCTTTGGGACCAAACTTATACTTTATATTTTGAAACTTTCAATTTCTATTATTTGGAGTGGCTTTTTCCATTTACATTGTTGTAGTCATTGTATATATCATTTCCCCATATCTGCTTATTTCATTTTGTTTGATTGTTTTCAAAATTTACTTTATTTTACTTTTTTTCCAATTAAAACAAACATTTATTTTCTTTCCCTATTACTTCTCACCCTCATTGGAAAAAAAAAAGAAAAACAAAACTCTTATAATGAATATGCAAGCAAAACCAATACTCACATTGGCCATGTCCCAAAATGTATGTCTCATTCTGCATCTTGAATCAATCACCTATCTGTCAGGAAATGAGTAACATGCTTCAACACTGATCCTTTGGAATCACTATTGACCTTTACACTGATCAGGATTTTTAAGTCTTCTAAAGTTGTTTTTCCTTTGTAGTGTTGTATAAAGCATTCTCCTGCATATGATCAATCAATCACTCAATAAATACTTAGCAAGCCCCTACTATGTGACAGGCATGGCAATAAGTAGCTCACTTCATTCTGTATCATCCAAGTCTCCTCAGTTTCCTCTGAAGTAATAGTCTCTTTTGCCATTTCTTATGACCCAATATAATTCTATTATGTTTATATACCATAATTTGTTTATCTATTCCCCAATTAATGGGAATCTCCTTGATTTTCTGTTCTTTGCCATAAGCTGCTACAATACACATAGATCTTTTTCCTCTTTCTTTGATCTCTTTGGGGATAGGTTTAAGAGTGGTATGGACAGACAAAAGGATATACAGGTTAGTTATTTGAGAGGCATAGTTCCAAATTGTTTTCATGAGCTTACTTCCCTTTACATCAATTCACATAAGTCTTTTCATGTTTCTTGGTAGCCATCATACTTGTTTTTTAAAACATAGACATATTCCATTACATCCACGCACCATGATGGGTTTAGCCTTTCCCAAATCAATGGGATTTGCTTCTAGTTCTTTGTTACTACAAAAACACTGCTATAAATATTTTGGTGCATATAGAGCCTTTCTTTTTGTTGATGACCTCCTTGAGGAATATTCCTAGGAATCTTTGGGTCAAGGTGTATGGGTATTTTAATCACTTTGTTTGCATGATTCCAAATTGTTTTCCAGAATAATAGAACCAATTTGCAGCTCTACCAACAATGTATCAGTATGCCTATCTATTCACAGCCAATGATAAGGCTTCCTCAGGAAGAAAGAGCCATTTTGAGTTAGAGTGATCAGGGAAAGTTTCACAGAGAACTTAAAACTTGAATTGGGCCTTGAAGCATGGGTAGGATAAATAAAAGAGGAATACAGATAAACATGATAGTGTGAAGCAGAGTTGAAGTCATTTGCACAAGATTATATAGCTAATAATGAGTGGAACCAGGATTGCACCCAGATACTCTGCTGTTATTTCACTCCACCACACTAACAACTTTTATAAATTACTCCTAATGGCATAAAGATGACTTGCCCTTGCTGTCCTCCCAGACTGCAGACAGACTTGTGGGATACCTTTAAGAAGAGTCACTTGGATAAGAGACAACTTGTGCACCATAATTGGGAGAATTTTGACTGGGCCCTGGGGCAGAGTTTGACTCTAATACCTTATTGTGGCACAGAAATGACGCTGAGTTCTTGAAGATTATGTTAGGGGAGCACAAACTCTAGCAAGTCCTACCAGTCTGGAAAAACTTTGAATGATAGCTCAATGAAAGATTTCATGTCTGGTCTCTGAGACTCAGCCTAGCTAAGTGGAGAAGCTTGTTACCAGGTCGGTCACAGGCTAATATATTTTTTAGCGGCAACAAACTCTTACCGACTGCCTGCAAGTTACAAAGGGGTTGCTGTATTGAATAAAAGTACAGATTCTGGAAGCAGTGAAGTGCTGGGAGGGAGAGACTGCTCTTGAGGGCTATTGAATTATCTGGACACAGCAGCAAGTGGGCCAAAATGTCATGCTAAGGCATTAGTTGAATAGAGAGGTGAGGGCTTGGGTTAGCCACCCTCAAGTGAGAGTGTGATTTGTAAAGATATCACAATCTCCCTTTAGCCCAAGAAGTTTTTTAATGTGGAGTCTGTGAACTTGATTTTTTTAAAAATATATTTTGCAGACCATATTTCAATATAATTAGTTTCCTTTGTAATACTATATATTTTATCTTATGCATTTAAAAACATTATTGGGAAAAGGGATACATAGTCTTCATGAAGTTGTCACAGGGGTCCATAACCCAGAAGAGTGAAGAACCCCAATTTGAGATAAATATTCTCTTCAGTGGCCAAAAAAAAAGAAGGAAAAAGATCTTTGGAGTCAGGAGCATACTGTGATACCATTTATACCAATTTTCTTTTGATAAGTAATATTCCAACAAAATCCCCTTCACTTTGAGGCTATGTCCAAATCCCAAGAGGAATGCCACCAATGGGTCCCACATTGTGTCTTTGCTCTGAATTCCCTTGAATCCCTCCTCCATGCTCCCATAGGATCCTAAGCCTGTTCCTTAGCTCTAGAGTCTGACTGGGAAATGGGGAGTGTGGGGCTCTCCTGATCGGCAGCCACTGGGTAAAGAGAAAACGGGTCACGGAGTAGGGATTCTTACCTTGGTTGGGCTGCTTTGCCTAACAGCAAAACAGAATCACCTACTTGGAGAACATGATTTGGCTCAATACACACAGCTAGTCCTTGGAATGGTGAGCATGATGCTACAGGCCTGAGGGCTCGGCCTTGGGCACATTCTATTGCCCCTAGATGTAGGTAGGGATGGAGGGTGACAAAGGAGGCCACATTAGCTGAATGTCCAGTGCTGCTGAAAGAAGTTTGCTTAGAATTCCCTTATGAGTGTGTTTTTTAAGGCAGGAGACAGGGGACAACACAGGCTCTGCTGATCAAGTGGGTTTGAAATTGATAAATTACTTTGTATTGGGGCAAAATGATTTGACCAGATTTCAAATGTCTCAGAGAAGGGAAGCTTCTTCTGCGCCAAGTATTGATTGCATTTAATAGAGCTGGTACTTCCTCACCTTAAAATACAACCAAAGAAGTCAAAGGAGATAGAAGTTCCCCATCTCTCTTTCTCTCCACTTCTTCTCAGGAGGAGGGGTGCATAGGGGCTAGTGGTTCTCAGGGTTCAAGGGCCATGAAACCTGTACACTAGCATTGGGTTACAACTACTCTGGGGCAGATTGATGGTGGGGGACAGGGAGAGGAGGCAAGCAGGGGTCCTTTCCATTCTTTACCAATCGACTGGATGCCAAACTGTGACTGTTCAGGCCTTTGACAAATCACTACCCCAATGATGAATGCCCCGAAGATTTTATAGAGTATAGGGAAGAGACTCTCATCAGGGAGGCAGGCCCAGGAGAAAGGAAGGAAGAGGTTCAAACTAGGGTGTTGGTAGGGGAAAAGGAAAGGAGCTAAAGGGCAGGGATGAGCCTAGAATTTCTATAAGATTTCACCAAGGGCAGCTAATCCCATCCTTTTCTCTCAGCAGGATTTGGCCACAATTGTTAAATAAACCATGTTTCAAAACTCATTTTCTCTGTCTGTCTCCGTCTGTCTGTCTCACTATCTGTCTCTGGCTTGAAAATGACTTGACTGACTCCTCTTACAAGAAAGCCTTCTCTTCTCCACACCCTCCCTCCACCCATTAGGAAAAATGGAAGGAGAAGTAGAGGGAATAGAGAAGTAAGCAGTGAGAGTGATGGGCAGAAACATGGAGAAGAGTGGGGTGTCAGAGGCACAGGGGAAACAGGGAGAGAGGGAAATGTTTTGCTGTTTCCCCTCTTGGAAGCATGGTGTTAGTATTGCAAAGGGAGTCCAGAGGTCTTTTCTCCCAGGTCCATTCCACTGTCACCACTAACTGCCTGTATAACTTTGAACAATATATTTCCCTTGTCTGGGCTTCATCTGCAAAATGGGTCGGGCTAATTTCTAATCTCCCTTCCAGCTCTAATGTTTTATGATTCTAGCATTGAGAAAAGAAGTCTTTGTGGCATAAGCTGATGTTGTACAAATGATTGCCAATTCCCACAATCAGAGAGAATCCTCTTTGCTCAGAGTCTGACTCTCTCTTGAAGGAAAAGGTTACTTCCACATAGCTTATCCCCTCAGCATTATCTAGGATGGGACTTTTCCTGGAGGGTTTTCTCTCCCCATCTACAATCCAGACTTAATCCTGCCTATTTGATTTGGCATACTATCTGCCAGCTTCCCCCTTTCCTGTTGGCCACATTATGAAAAGCAATTCCCCACTTCTTTCCACAGCTCTTCTTCCCAAAACTGGTAACGTAGTGAGCCAGGCTTCCATCTACCTCCCTGCAATGGGGAGGCCCTGGTTGAGGTCCAGACCCAGAGTCAGCTGCTTCAGCCATTGTCTTGCCCTTAGGCACCTGCTTCTCTGAGAAGAAGAGAGCTTCATTGAGACCCTCATTCCATGGCCTTCTGCTCTATATCAGCAAGCCTCTCATCCCCCAGTCCATGGACCAGTGAAGTCCACAGCCGCCTGGTGCACAATCCACAGTCTCCATACCAAGGTCCCTTGGACCAACATCTCCAAAAATCACCCCTCTATGGGGATTAATTCTGAGCTCACGTTCTGGAAAGCTGCCAAGGGAGCAGGAAGCTGTGTTGGTATAAAGAATCTCAGAAAGGGCCGCAGGTAATTATGTCTCTTTTAAGCTGCTAACAGGATTGGCCGTTTGATAAATGGGAGGATTTGAGGCTGTTTTGTCACTGACAAGCTGTTGTAAGATCATATTGGAAGCTGAAGACAGTTTATCTTTGCATGTGCTGTGGAGAGAAGGGGAATTCTCCGTGGATTTTACACCCTCTTCAAATTAATGTGATTTCTTTGGCCTGTAATGTGCAGAGGGGAGTGAGTGATCTTTATGACTCACACCTGATTAGATTACCCTGCTTCAGCACTCCCCTCCAAACTGTATTCACTGCCCTCACTTCCCAGCCTCCAGCTCCACCCAGGGATGTCCCACTTTTTGTCTTGCTTACTCTCTTCCTTCTCCTCCCCCATCCCAGCTCTTTCCCAGCCTTCTCTCTCCCCTTTGACCTCCTCCACTTCTCCTTTTTCCTCCAATCCCTGCTCACCCTTACCTCTACCCCAGTGAAAGGCTCCTTTAAGCTCAGAGCTCCATTACAGATAGGGAGATAGATAGATAAATCTTTGTAGTTGTTCTGAAAGGAGAAGGAAGAGAAACAAAATTGATAGAAGAAATGATGTAGATGGTAGTCAGTAGAGAAGAGAAAGAAGGGCAAGAGACAGAGGAACCATGGAAAGAGAAGATGGAGTTAATAGGAGAAGGATCTGGTCTCTTTAATAACTTCCAGCTCCCTAGAGACAGTCAAGATTTAGGGCGTGAATATTTGGGAGGCCACACCTATTCTCAGAAACTAGAGGGGTAATTTTAACTATACTCCTGAGTAGTAAGGCAATAATCTAATGGTGTTCAGGATTTCTCCATCAATCACTGGTCCCAATTGAAGTACCATCTCATGGAGAAGTTTCACCAAAGGAGTTGAGACATCATAAAACATTAACATTCAAATGGGAGCAGGAGAAAGGGGGTGGGGGAATGTTTTCGTGTGGAAAGATCCTCTAGGGAGACAACTCTGGGGCGAGGGCCCTGTAGAAGTCCAAGACACCTCGGCTAGTCAATCCCCCTGATCTGCTCATTCCACCAGGCTCCTACCTGTGGGTGAGGGGTAGTGAGAAAGAAGGGGTGAAGGGACTCCTTTAGGGAATAGGAGAGAGCCAAGAACAAGAGCCATTCTTTTTTCAGCCACATTCCTTTTCCAATTCTCATTTTCCTCTTCTCTCCTTTCCCTTCCTTTCCCCTCCTTTTACCTCCTCCCCTCCCCCTTCTCTTGCTAGTTCTCCTCTCATCTATCCTCCTCTCCTTTCCTCTTCCCTCTCTCTTCTTCTCCCCTCCTCCTCTGTTTCCTTTTCTCCCTTCTTATCCTCTCCCCTTCTCTCCCATAACTCTCTCTTCATTCTCTCCCTCTCCTCCTTTCCCCTCCTTAGTCTCCCACTCCCTCTGGATCCCCATCCTCCTCCCTAGGCTAGGCTCCCAGGAAGTAAGTCCCTGGGGAAGATTCTGAGCAAACATAGACATGGAAGAAAAGAAGCTGTTTTACTTTGGGAGCAGCCTCAGAGGCCCCCAGCAGGCAGCCTCTGTCTCTGTTTCTGTCTCTGTGTGTGTCTGTCTCTGTCCATGTCTGTGTCTAGCTCACTGTCGCTCTCTCTGTCTCTGTCTCTCTGTCCCTGTCTCTGTCTCTCTGTGTATGTCTGTGTGTGTGTCTGTCTGTCTCTGTTTCTCTCTCTGTCTCTCCCCTTCTTCGACTCCGTCTCCGTCTCCCTCCCTCCCTTTGCCGAGTCGGAGGCAGAGTAGGGAGGGAGTGATGCCCTCAGTTTTCACCTCCCGCCCCCGCCCCCTTGTTGATTCCCTCCCACTCTTTCCCACTCAGTGCTCTGCTGGGCGTTTTGCGCCTCATTTCACATGAGAAGCGTTTATCCTAGAGCATGCTAACGACACTGGCTCCCCAACCCCGCGGCCAAGATCGTATGTCGGAGACCCCCACTCCCGTCTTGGCAGTTTAGAGCGTTCAGTAGTTTCACCCTGCGGCGCCCTCTCTCTTAGAATGGCAGTCAGGCCAGCTATGGGTGCTTATCAACGTTATGTGCAGAAAATCAGTCTTTGTGTTACAGGATATGTGTGCCATAGGATGCGTGTAAGAGAAAACACGTGTGCTGCGCATGTGTACAATCCTTGTGCTCCCACAGAAGTGATGTAGGAAACAGGAGACAAAAATCTGTGCAACACTAGGCTTATATTTATGGTCCGTGATTAGGACCTTTCTTTTATCACTGGCTTAAAATAAAAGCCCACTTAAATCACGCTCTTGGACCCTGTTCTGAGAAGGGCTGAAATAATCTTATCAAAGGAGAGAGGGAGAAAAAAAGAAAACGGGTCTCTCCCAGCCTCAGCTCCCTCCTTCTCCTCCAATGTGGGAAGCCATTACAGGTGATGTAATGGGGAAAACACTGGATTTCGAGTCATAAAATATGAATCCCAGGCCTTATTCTGTTCCCTGGAATCAGGGATACCAGAGCTCAAAATTGGCCTCAGACACTTGCTAGCTGTGTTACCCTGAGCCAGTCACTTAATCATTATCTGTCTGCCTTAGTTTCCTCATCTGTAAAATTGGGATAATAATAGTACTTACTTCCCAGGGTTGAATGAGAATAAAATGAGATATTTGTAAAGCACTTTGCAAACCTTAAAGAGCTATAAAAATATTAGCTATTATTATTAACAATAATGATAATAATCTTGATTGTCCCCTTTCTTAGAATCAGTTTGCTCTTTTTTTTAATGTGTGGGAGTTAGACTAGATGATTTCCAAGCTCTTAACAGGCTCTCAATCCTATGATCCTGAAATGAAGCACACATTAAAAAATTTCAGAAAAGAGAGAGCTGTTTTTGAGGAAGGCATAGTTACAAGTCCCAGCTTCTAATATAAACTGGTTTTGTGCGACCCTGGGCAGTTCATATGACTCCCCACTTTCTCTCAGCAGTTAAGAATGTAAGTTGCAGAACAGTTACCTCTCTGCATTGGTAGAGGCAATTTCCTCACCTGGAGTTCCCTAAAGAAATTCCAGCTCTTGGGGCAGCTAGGTGGTACAGTGAATAGAGCACCAGCCCTGGAGTCAGGAGGACCTGAGTTCAAATCTGACCTCAGACACTTGACACACTTACTAGCTGCGTGACTTTGGGCAAGTTACTTAACCCCCAATTGCCCTCCAAAAAGCAAAAAAAAAAAAGAAATTTCAGCTCTCTATAAGAAATGAGGAGGAGATGGACTTCATAGTTTCCTGGAGAGGCTTATACAAACTGATGCTAAGTGAGAAGAGCAGAACCAGGAAAAATTTGTACACAATCACAGACACATCGTATGTGTGACTACTAGCTTTGATAAACTGGACTCTTCTCAGCAATGCAAGGTTGTAAGACAATTCTACAAGTCTCAGGATGGAAGGAGATATCTATATTCAGAGAAAGATCTAGAAAGAACAGAGTTTAAATGGAGACTGAAGCAATCTACGTGCTATTATTCTTTTCCATGTTTGGTTTTGTTTCTTCTTTCCCACTGTCCACTCCGTTGGTTACAACCCTTCTATACAACCAGACTAATGTCCAATGTGAAAGTATTTGCAGATCCTATAC
>CM053585.1:299951320-300011985 GCA_028646515.1 Pseudochirops corinnae
AGGGGGCGCTAAGGGGAAAAGGGAGGGGAGAAAATTTGAAACTCAAGGGATTGTGGAACTGAATCTTGTAAACTAAAAGTAAATAAATCAATTTAAATTTAAAAAAAAAAGGATGGTAGGGCTGTCTGTTGCATTGTGGTGTGTTAACTTCTAAGTTGCTATGAAGGATTTGGTTTCCTGGTGCTGGGATTTGGTTTTCTGGTGTCTGAATAAATGTTTTGCTTCTGTCTTCTTAAAAAAAAAAAAAGAAAAAGAAAAAGAAAAGAAATTCCAGCTCAAATTCCCCCCTTCCCAAGGGGTGTTGTGAAAGTTCAAGTGAGATAATGAATGTAAAACACTTTGCAAATCTTAAAGTACTATGTAAGTGTGGGTAAATTTTTTCTAATGTTATTAGCCTCCAGTCACCAACTCTCCAGTGTGCTGAGGACCTCATTTCTATTGAGTCTTCTATTGAACTTTTTTTTTGAGGCAATGAGGGTTAAGTGACTTACCCAGGGTCACCCAGCAAGTAGCGTCTGAGACTGAATTTGAATTTGAATTTAGATACTCCTAACTTCAGGACTGGTGCTCAATCCACTGCACCATCCAGCTTCTATTGTGCTCTTGCAGAGCTCAAACATTGTTTATAGAGCAATACAGGGGTGTAGTTGTAAATGTTTAACAATCAGGTCTTCTGGAAGAAAACAATGTTGTACATACACTTCTAAATTTAATCTGCACTATTAACCCTCCTCCTTCTCCTCTTCCTCCTCTTAAATCTAGACCATTCACAAAACGATAAATCAAACCCTGATTTGTAGTATTTACAATTTCCTTGACAAATGATTTGAGCTGGCTCCAGAATACTCTTGCCCCTTCCCCAAGGAAAAAAAAATATTGCTGAAGAACTTTGGGAAAATGACAAGGCAACTTATTAAGAGGGTAAAGCAATGTAGTACTGACTGAATGCCTAAGTGCTAAGGGATTAGGGGGACTCCATCAGCCTGAGGAAGGATCATAGGATCATAGAACACAGAATGCTGAGCTGAAAGAGATCTTAGAGATCATCTAGTCTGGCTGCCTCATTTTCCCCATGAGGAAACAAAGACAAGAGAGAGGAAAGGAATTCTGAATTGAATCTGCAAGGGTGAGGGAGCCACAGTTTGGCAGAAGAGAAGAGAGCAGGGAGGATGTTGCAGGTGATTCTCTTTAATAATAAACCCTTCCACTTATGTAGCAATTCAGCTATTTTTACAATATTTTTATTTTTATTGACCTTTTATTTTACATCACTTTCATTTCCTACCATAGGTATATGTATATATGTTATATATTATGATAGAGAGAGAGATGTGAATGTGAAGATCAATTGAAATAACTGAACAACAAAAAAATATATCCCTTTCATCTCCAACAAGCCACCCTTTTTTTTCTTTTTGCCTTTCTGGAGGGGGAAGGGCAGGGCAATTGGGGTTATGTGACTTGCCCAAGGTCACATGGCTAGTTTTATATTAAGTGTCTGAGGTCGCATTTGAACTCAGGTCCTCCTGACTCCAGGGACAGTGCTCTCTATTCACCGTGCCACCTAGCCACCCTAAGCCATCTCTTTTTAACAAATAATTTAAAAGAAGAAAGTAATAATGTAGCGAAACAAGAAGTGCATGAAATGTTTCATACCCAAAATCTCCCATATTCTAAAGGACAGAGAAGTCAATTTCCTCAACTATTCTCCAGGGTGAAGTTTGACAATCATAATTATATAACATTCAGTTTCTTTTTTTTTTTAATTCTTTCCATTTACATGGTAGTAGTCACTGGGTGTATTGTTTTCCTGGCTCTGCTGGTTGACTTTATTCTGCATCAGTGCGTATTGGTCTTCTTATGCTTCCCTGTATTCTTCATATTCAGTATCCATATGCCTTTTGAAATGTCATGCTAATATACTTGGTTTTTACCTCACTTTCATTTGCAAATCGATCCTTTTCCAACCCTTACCAAAGAACCATCCCTTGTAAACTTCACTAGGTGCTACCTTGGACAGACTAGAGTCAGGAAGACAAGTGCAAATAGCTATGTCACCCTAGACAAGTCACTTACCTTCCTCATTTATAAAATGGGGGTAACAATAGCACCAACCTCCCAGGGTTGTTGTGAGTATCAAATAAGGTAATAATTGTAAAGCAATTAGCACAGCACCAGACACATAATAAGCCCTACATAAATGTTGGCTTTCACCATCATCATTATCACCATTAAAATGCATGGCAAACCTTAAAGCTAGGTCAAAAGGCTAGCTCTTATTATTGTAACAAGGAACAAAAAAGGGGGCGGGGGGACAATTAAACAAAACTAGCCAAAGATTAAAAGAGTCTGACCAAGATCCCCAACACTGATCTTCCTACCTCTCCAGAGAAGGGAGGCCAGTACATGTTCACATCCCTTCTTCAAGTCTGGTCACTCTCCTCAGACAGTATTCAGTTTCTTTTTGTGCTATTTCTTTCCTTCACATAGTTGGAGTCACTGTGCATGTTGTGTTCTTGGTTCTGCTGACTTCATTTTTCATCAGGTCATACGTCATCTAGTGCTATTCAGAATTCTTTATAGTCACTGTTTCTTATAGTATAATAATATTCCACTATAATCACTATAGCACAATTTGTTTAGCCATTCCCCAGTGGATGGGTATCTATTTTGTTTCCAGTTCTTTGCTACTACAAATGGTGCTGCTGTGAATAAAGTATACAGTCTATGGGCCTTTTTTTTCTGTCTTTAACCTCCTTGTAGCATATGCTTCAAAGTAAGATCTCTAAGTCATAGGAGCATTCCTGTAGTGTCTGTATATGCTTCTGTTTGGCCCTGTTTCTATGTGTTTACATGAGTAATCCCATGTTCTCTATGTGGTACTCATGCTGGGGTCAGAATTACCCAGGTTGAGTTAGAAGCTAGATGCCCTTACTGCTCAGTATTCTGGGAATCGTAGTTCCTGCGTTTTGGAGCTGAGCCTGATCTTGAGTGTAGGTCTGGCAAATATTGCAGTTGCCATGGCAGCAGCTGGGCTGGAGCCATCCGAGCCCTTTCATCCATAGCTCAGCTCAGAGAGCCTTCCAGCAATAAAGCATGAGCTCTAGGGAGGAAACGAAAAGAAAAAGAAGGACTCCTGGGTCTTCCTGGGAGGCCTTAACTCAGGCCTCACACTCTGCGCCTTATGCAATTGGATGAAATCTCATCTGGGTGACCTAGTGGTCCAGCAAAATCAAACAATTTCAAACCAATAGGTTGAGTTATTAAGGTTCCAGGGCCCATCAGTCTATCAGACACAGGGGATTAGGCACCTACCATGTGCAGAACCCTGAATCCTATACACATTGTGGGAGATAAAGAGAAAGGGGGGATAAGAGCCCTGCCCTTCGGGAATTTGCAGCGTAGTTGAGATAGGTAACACTCGGGAAAACAGCTCAAGAAAACTTACAATACAAATGAAAATGAGTTCATAATGATTTTGGAACTGTTATGATTTGATACCAATTTCTATCAATTAAGTATTAAGTGCCTACTGTGTGCTGGGCACTTTGATGGGCACTGGGAAACAAATGCAAAAATGAGACAGTCTCTGCCCCAAAGCAGTTTACATTATGCTGGAGGTGGAGGGCGGCGGGAAGGATACAATATGTTCAGGGAAAAGCAAATGCAGGTTATATAGAGAATAAAAACAAAGGGATGGTGGGAGGAAGCAAAGACACTAAGGAAAGGCCTCTGGAAGGAGCTGGCATGTAAATTGAATCTTAAAGGGAGTTTACAGTTTCAATAATAATGTTGACATTTCTATAGCTTTAAGGTTTGTAAAGTGTTTTGCATATACTGTCTCCTTTGATCTTCACAACAATCTTGTAAAGTAGGTACTATTATTATACCCATTTTTCAGGTGAGGAAACAGGTTAAGTGACTTTCCCAGGGCCACCAAGCTAGTAAATGTCTGAGACAGGATTTGAATTCGGATCTTCAAGACACTAACAACCTCACTACTCTATCCATCATACTATATTGCCTCTCTCCCAAGAAACAGAGAAGAAAATGTAGACTAGTGGTATCAAACTCAAATATAAATAGGTACCACTAAACAGAGCATAAGGAGATGTATATAGATGTATTTCTTTAGGCTATGGTCTTATAGTCTGCCTACAGACACATATATAAAATTTCCTTAGAAAACCACATATTGATATTACTTATATTTTATTATATTCATTGATTTTGTTAAATATTTTCCAATTACATCTTAATATGGTTTGGGTGCCACTTAGAAGTGTTATGGGCTGTTTGGTGGAAAACATGGTGTAGATCCATGATAGGTGACTGACAGAAAGGCCCCAGGCAGTGAGAAATAGACTTTCCCATAAGTGGAATAAGTGGCATAGTTCGACTGGAACATTGAGTACATGAGGGGGAATAACATGCAGTGAAAATGGAAAGATAGGCTGGGGCCACATTATAAAAGAGTTTAAATGCCAAACAGAGGAATTTGCATTTTGTCTTAAAGGCAATGGGGACCTAGCAAAGCTTCATGAGCAGGGGAGTGGCCTAGCCAGACCTGCAGTTGAGGAATACCCATTTATTTGGCAGTTGTGTAGAGACTGGATCAGAGAGAGGAGAAAATCAATGCAGAGTCCAAAGAGGAAACTATTTTAATAGTCTAGGCAAGAGATGAGGAGGGCCAGAACTAGGGGAGTTGTGATGGAAAAGGCCTTATGAACTTGACCAAATGGTTTGGAATTATTGGGCTTTGCTGGGTCAGATATGAATCAATACAGTTGATCCAGTAAAGTACCAAGTCTTGCCAATTCTACCTCCTCAATGCAGCAGAACCCAGAAGGGACTTCATCTACTGTAGAAGGCACATAGGAAGGGAACATATTTCAGAAATTTTGAGGAGGTAGAATAGACAAGACCTAAAAGTGAACGGAAGGTGAGAAAGTAGAGGCAATGAGCACAGACAGATTTTTCTAGGAGTTTGGTTGTGAAAAGGGGGTTTTAGAGATAGAAGATGATACTTTGCATTGAGTGAAGGTTTAAGGAAGAAATCTCAATTTATTTGTAGGCAGCAGAGAAAAATCTAGAGCATGGGTTACCCACATGGGTGATACTACCCCTGGGGAACACTGGAATGATCCAGAGGTGTGGTAGTAACCTTGGGTGCAACTGGGGGGCATTGAATAAACATAAGGAGGTAGTGGAAGCATAAGGAAAGAAGAAAAGATAAGAAAAATTTGAAAAACCGTTCACATATGTTTCATCTCTTGTGTAACAGAGTTAAACTCATAGTGATTACATTATTTTCCAAATAAACACACAAAATGCAAGCTGTGACCAATCAGTGGTCGAGTCTGCTGACAGGTCTTAACAAGCAAGTATTGATGTCCAGCATGTATTGGCAGGCATATATGTTTGTGTAATGACTTGTTTACAATATGATACTACAGGTTACATGACACAACGTTGCATCATCAAAATTTCAATGAAGAGAAAAAAATCACAAATTTATAATAAATTATTCAACTTAAGATGTGTCACTAAAAATATATTTTATAGTTTTTTAAATGATGCAAACTTCCAAAAAAAGAAACTTTAGAGGGTTAAAGAAAGTAGATTTCCAGGGGGGATCTGAATAACTTTTTAAAAGGGGGTGGTAAGCCAAATAGGTTGGGGAACCTCTGATCTAGAAGATAAGGAGAGGTTGAAATTTAAGGATAAAAAAATAAGGAATTGATTAAAAGGGAAAGCTTTAGTAGGAAACAGAAAAGTGTAGCATCAAGGGAGTAAGTTAAGGGATTGGCATTGGTGAGAAGGGACATTTTATCCTCTAAGACTAGAGCAAAGGAGGAGAGGATAAAGGGTAATGTCCCAGACCAGGGGTGGGGAACCTGTGGCCTTGATGCCATGTGGTCTTCTAGGTTCTTGGATGCAGTCTTTTGACTGAGTCTCTGGTTCAGAGTCCTAACCTAGGCAATCTCCATCAGGGAAGACGATGCAAGTGGTTTGATTTGTCTGGCATATGCTACCCCCTATCTCTTAGGGTACTTCAATCTTTAAGCTAAGTTGACTTTTCTGGCCTATAGAGTGGTAATTGATTTATAATTGGTGGGGAAAGATGACCTTTCTTTACTGGAGTTGCTCCCTTTGTGGGGGACACCTACCTTTGGAGGCTGGGATAGAAGCAGGGTCAGTGGTTTGCAAGATTTCCCAGGACTCTTGGGCTTACCTGCCCATTGATGGCAGGTGGTCAGATAAATTGAAGGCAAGGGCACTTAAGAGGAAATCATCTTGGAAGAAGGTCTGCAGTGGTGTGCCCCAAGAATGCTCCACAGTGTTTGACCCTATGCTGTTAAACACTTTTTATCAGGGAACTGGACAAAGGAATAGAGGCTTATCAAATCTGCGTAGGACACAAAGCTGGGAGCAATAGCCATATTTGATGACAGTTTGTATCCAAAAAGAACTTGACAGGCTAGGACATTGGGCTGGATTGAATAATGTAACATTTAACAGGGACAAATGTTATTCTTACCTTTGTTTTTAAAATTAACTTCGAAAGAACAAGGTGGGGGAGATATAGTTAGACAGCAGTGTGTCTGATAAAGATCTGGAGTTTGGGGTGTACTGTAAGCTCAATATGGGTCAACGGTATGATAAGAAAGCTTAGAAAGCTAAGGTAACATTGGGCTACATTAAAAGACACATAGCCTCCAGGAATAAGAAGGTGATCGTTGTACTCTGTCCTGGCCAGACCACATCTAGAGCATTTTCAGTGTCCAGAGGAGGGTAATGAGGATAGTGGAACAATCTGAGTTCATATCATATGAAGATTAATTGAAAAACCCCAGGGGGACATTTAGGCTAAAGAATAGAAAATGCAGGGGAGATGTGATCATTGTGTTATGGTATCTATAGGCCTGTCATGTGGAAGATGATTAGGAGTTTGTTCTCTTTGGCACCCACAGGGCAGAACCTGGAGCAACATCAGGAAAATGCTAGGCATCAGGGAAAGCTTCCTAACAATTAGAATTGTCCAGAAGAATGGACTTTTTCAGGAGGCAGGGGTTTCACTTTCATTGGAGAGAGCAGGGAGGGGGGAATGGGACCACTTACTAGGTATATTTTAGTGAAGGGATTTTTTGTTTGGTTTTGGTACAAGTGGATTAGATGGTGAAGGGGTATTCCAGATCTAAAATGTGATTCAAATAGAAGTAAAACTTTGTATATAAGCTGCCAGAGAAAGAGAGTGATCAAAGTAGACTGGACTGAAGCAGGAAGGCTTCTTAGAGATAGAGGCAGAAAAGTGTGGGTAGGGGGGCTATAAATCATCAGAGAGCCAGGAGGAGAACATTACCTGAGAGCTAGCCTCTATTCCCCCGCAAGACCCTTATCATGCATCTCGTTTCTGGGCAGGCAGTTCTTATGGACAGGGTCCAGGAATGTTCTTGGCTTGGAGTCATGGCCTGAGTCAGAGACTTGACCCCCTTCTGTGACACTGGGTTAAAGTAGTTTCCACTTCAAGACTGGTTCTCCCACCATATGTACATTTATGACAACATTTCCTGCTCTAGTATTGATGAAGCAGGCTGGGATCCAGGGTTTGAAAATAACAACTCAGATTTCTAGGATGCTTCAGGTCTCAGAAAGCACTTGCCTTATAAGAACGTAGGTAGTAGAAGAATGATCATCTCCATTTTACAAATGAGGAAAATTAGGCTTAGAGAGATGAAGTTAACACAGTTCAGAAGCAAAAATGTACCATCAGGGCAAAGTGTTGTGGGTAACATGAAAGTGCATTCATTCAATTTTCAATAAGCATTTATACAGGATCTATTCTGTACCAGATACAGTGCTGGCTGTGAGGATAGAAAGGAAGGGAAGAGAATGAGCATTTATTAAGTGCCTATTATATGTCAGGAACTTTGCTAATCACTTTATGAATATTATTTTCATTGATACTTAAAACCCTGAGAGATAGGTGCTATTATCCCCATTTTACAGTTAAAGAAATGAAGGCTAAGTGATAGATACAGCTAGGAAGTACCTGTGGCAAGACCTGAACTTAGGTCTTCCTGACTTCAGCTCAGCACTTTATCCGCTGCATCACCTAGCTGCCTATGAGAAAAAAATGAAAAATGAAAAGGCCCTTGCCCTAGAGGAATTTATATTTTATTGAGGATACAGACAAGTCAATTCAAAATATAGTTAAATATCAAATAATTTGGGTAGGAAGGCACTAGCGGCTTTGGGGATGAGGGTATGTGAGAGTACTATGCTATAAACCTGGCAAAGCAGGCTGGAGCCAAATTATAAAGGGCTTAGTTGCCAGTGAAGACAGTGTCTATATTGGGGAAAGTGGGGAGAGAGAGGAGAGAAAAAGTATCAAAATGAGTCAATCATGCTTTTTGAACATAAAACCTATGAGGCTAGATTTAGCATTGGAAGGGACCTAAGAGGTTATATCCTACAACCCCTTCATTTAAAGATGAGAAACTGAGGCCCAAAGAGGTAGTGAGTGAGCCAGGATTTGAACTGGCATCTTCTGACTTTAATAGCTAAAAACTCACCAAAACTTTTGGAACATTCCCACCTAAGAGTCTTTGTGAAGTTCATATAGATACAAGAGACATGTTGTAATTTTATGTGATAACCTCTAGGGATAACCACAGATCCCCCTTTTCACCCTCTTAACCAATTGTAATGCTCCACACTCCCAAAACTAATATTTTAAAACTGGAGGATAAAGATAATATCTCTGTAGCCAGGCCTCCTTGGGTTTAAAAGGTACAGAGACCAAGCCACTCTTGATGTTGCCACTCTGTGGCACTGCCAACATATTATCATGGGCATCTCATGTCCAATCTGCCAACATACTGTCATACACCAAAACGCTTGGAAGATATACCTCTCTAAAAAGAAATCTGACACACGTCCTGTAGCCAAAGACCTCTTACCTCCCCCATATACCACCACTGGCAGTGAAAAGTATATACTTATGGGCATTACAGAATTAAAGTGGAACCAAGGACATGAAAGTTTGTAGCTTCTAAGATGAGAGAGAAGTCAGAGGTCGTCTAGTCCAACCCCTCCATTGAGATGAAGAAATTGAGGCCTAGAGTAAGTGACTTGCCCAAAGTCACACGGATAGGAGTCAGCATTTGAATCCATGATATTTAATTGGAAAAGAAAATGACAAACCACTCTAGTATCTTTGCCAAGAAACCCCACCCCCAAAAGGGAAGGGTCATGAAGAATTGGACACAACTGGAAAATGACTGAATAACATCTGCTTCCAAATCCAACATGGCCTTGCTGCACACTTATTTTTGCACTGACAGTAGCAAGTGTTTCACTTGTGGACCTTGGCGGAGGAAGAAAAGAGCTGAAAGAGGAATGGCTATAGCCTCACTTGGACTGGATTTAAATCAGATGTCACCAAGGACTAGTGTTACTTAACCTTTTTGTCCTCAGTTTTCTTCCTCTGTAAAATGGGGGGGTGTTGGTGGTAATAATACAGTGCCAGCCTCACAGAGCTGTTGGAAGGAGAGCTTTCTGCAGCACAATAGACATGTAAGCTATCCTTATTTGCCAGATGCCTATCTCTGAGACTGTGGCTGTCAGTTTCTGTCTCTGCATCTGCCCCATTTCTATCTCTCACCTCCTGACAGGAAGCACCCCTCCCTATTCCTCTTTTTTCCCCAGACAGGCTTTACTCAGTGGCAAAGTCTATTCTCCGTGCAAGGTGCAGATGCAGGCAACAGCTTGAGTTAGGTAGGCTCTCTCTGAGGCCGCATCTCTCACCCGAGACATTCGTTAATACGCATCAAGCCTGGGGCTCCCGGGGAGAAGATGTCGACATTTTACATCAAGCTGTGATTTATGAACTTGGCTCTTCAGAGAACAACCAATTAAGTGTCCTCATTCCCCCATCGAAGGGAGCCAAAGTTTGTGGAACCAGGAAAAGCCAAGAAGAGGGAAGGAAGAGGAAGAAAAGGAGAAAGAGACAGAAGAGGGAAGTTTTCTTGACCCTGAGGCCTAGGCAAGCCCTAAAGTCTCTTCCCTTGCTCCCTCAATCTCCTTTGAGAATCAAGAATCAGGCTCTTGCTGTCAATCCTACTCAATGAAATGGGTCCAAAGAGACTTTCAGAGTTCCAAATCCACAGCAGAGAGGGTGTGCCTAGCAGAAGTACCTGCTCAGGGACCATGGGGCCTAAATTATTGAGTTCTGCTAGTTCTTCCTTTGGCTGGTGACTTAGTAGAAATGCTGAGGGTGGGCAGTGACTGGGCGGAGTTGCTGGGTAACCCTGTGGGTGTGTGGTGGAGGCTGTGGGGCAGGAAGGGCATGAAAGACAATGATTTGGATGGGTGTATGTCCAGGAAGAGTGGCTATAGGAGTGGGTGGCTGGTAGGAGGGGATAATCAGGGAGATAATAGTTATGCTTGTGGTGCTTAATCAGGAGCCAAATGGTTTGCCTGAGGAGTTGTATGGGGGATAGTCATTGTATAAGGGTCCATGTGCTTATAGGTATTTATGCCAGCGACTCAGCATGGGTGGTGGTGTCTGGGCCGGTGCTTGGGAGGATAGGACTGCGTAGGTGGGGGTGTCACAGAGCTGAGCCAGATCGCTGCTGCTACCCACGCTTTGCTATTCAGAGGATTCTTTGTTTTCTTTATGTCTAGAGGCGACAGGAAGCACTGGATCCAGGTGAGGGGAGAGAGAGAGATGGAGAGAGACAGAGACAGAGAGATAGATACAGAAAGAAAGCAAGAGATAAAGTCTAAGACAGAGAGACAAAGACAAAGTCAAGAGATAGAGGCAGGGAAGTCAAGGGCTCTTTGGAGGCCCATTTGGAAGAAATTCAGTAGGTCCAAGCCAGTTTCTGCTTGGTAGTTCTGGCCTACCATCCCTGTCCCTGAAACAGCCTCCATCTAGGACAGCAACTGAAATCCACCACCCCCCCAGCCAGCACCTTGGTATAGTGCCAAGAGTGTACTGCTGCACATAGGCAGTGACCATTCATCATCTGCAGTGCCCAGGTTCTGTGAATCTCCATGGGCCCACTCCCCAGGCTGCCAGGTCTTTACAGACTCCCATGGTTGGTCATGTCATGGCTGTCCTTCCATCTGTAACTGGCAGTGGCCTGGTACATAGACTTGTAAATGGGTTTTCAGGCATACTGTGGAAGCAGATTATATGCTCCCCCACCCCCCTACTGTGGAAGCTGATGATATTTTAATAACCTCTCATAAAGCTGCACAACAACAAAGCACAGTTCTGGAGTTAGAAATCATGACTGCGTCCTGGTTCATAGGCTTAGGAGCTCTGTGGCCATGGGCAAGTCAGTAACCCTCTCTGAGCTTCAGTTCCCTCATCTATAGAATTCATACTATTCACCTCACAATTGTGAGCAATATACCCTGTAAATCTTAAAGCACAATGGAAATGTAAGGCCATTCACCCCTCCTGGTTTCATGCGATTCCCCCCAGCACTTGGTAGTTTTCCACTGGCCTGTAACACATTGTATTTTGCATTATAGTTATCTGCATCTAATTTTTCTCGTAGATTATAAGCTTCATTCAGATAGGTACCCCATTCTACACATCTCTGTATCCCTAGAGCCCAGCCCCGGACCCTGAACATAGCAGCCACTCTGTCAATGAACATTGATCGTTGATCCGTTCTTCTCCTTCACATACTTTCTATCTCCAGCCGAACTGGACTTCTTGCTGTTCCTAACACTACAAATGCAGACATTCCATTTTCTATCCTTAGCCTCTGCACTGCAAACTGGAGTGCACCCCTTCCTTACCACTGCACCCCTCACATTCCTAATTTGAATCTCAGTTCAAGCACCGCTCAGATGAGAGGCCTTTGGGGATCTTCTCAGCTGCCAGTGCCTAGCCTACCTTCTTCCCTTTCCTGCTGCTCCTTCCCTTGTATTTACTTTGTATATGTGGAGGAAAAGAAGCATTTATTAACCATCTACTATGTGCCAGACACAGTGCCAAGTGCTTCACAAATATCTCATTTTATCCTTATAACAACCCTAAGTAGGAGCTACTATTATCCCCATTTTACAGATGAGGAGACTGGCAGACAGAGGTTAAATCAGAATCACACAGCTAGGAAGTATCTGAAGCTGAATTTGAACTTGGGTCTTCCTGACTCCAGGTCCAGCATTCTTTCCATTATGCCAACTAATTGCCTAGTTGCCTTTTTATATATACTTATTCTGTGAATGTTGCCTCCCCCAGAAAATGTCCCATACTCCTTAAAATATTTTTATTCTGGGGCAGCTATGTGGCCCAGTGAATAGAGTGCCAGCCCTGGAGTCAGGAAAACCTGAGTTCAAATCTGGCCTCAGATGCTTTGCACTTACTAGCTGTGTGACCTTGGGCAAGTCACTTAACCCCAATTGCCCTGTCTTACCAAAAAAGAAAAACAAAAAATATATATTTTTATTCTTTCTTTGTATCTATAGGATCTTGCATAGCGCTTGCCTGGCACATAGCAGGCATTTATTAATGCCTGTTGATTGATGGATTGATCAAAATGGCTGGGTAAGTTATGGCATGTGAATGTAATGACATACTATAATGCTATAAGAAATGATGGAGAAAACTTAAAAAAAAAACTTGGGGAAACTTTTGTGAACTGATACAGAATGGAATAAGCAGAGCCAGGAGAATAATTTATATAGTAACAACAATATTGTGTAGACAAACAGCGTTGTCTTTCAAAGACTTGAGAATGCTAAAGAATACAAAACCCATAACGATTCTACATTCACCTCCTGGCAGAGAGATGCCATCATCTCCTTGGACTGAGTGCAGCTGGAATCATTTTTAAAAATATGAACAGTGCAGGAATTTGTTTTGCTTGATTATGCGTTTTTTTTAAATAGGGGTTTTGCTTTTCTTTCTCATGGGGGAGAGGAGATTAGTGAGATTTTCATTTAAAATTTCCATTAAAAGATACATAAAGGGGAGAGAAATATGACAGTCAAGGAATGAAGGTGTCCCAAGTTTTGAGCAAGATTCTCTGCCCATAGGTAACATATTAGGACTACCCAACATAAAGTGGTAGGTAGCCTGATGAGGTAGTGGGGCACTGAGGTCCATTCCCAGAGCCTGGAGAAAGGAAATGAAAAATGGCATCACCTAGGCCTCAAACCTGGAAGGAGAGAATTCTCTATCCCCCTTTCCAAGTCGAATAGCAAATGTCTCCTGCTTAAAGACTATCAAATATTCATTAGTTGACATTTCCTTAAATGACACGTTCTCTCCGTCGGGTGGCATTTGGAAGCCGTATTTGCCGCCTACGCATGAGGTCAGAGGACAGCTTTGGCCTCTCGCAGGAACAGACACCTGCCACCAAGACCCCCATGTTCACATCCCCTTCCCACTCTTGGAATGAATGCATACATGCCAGCGTCCTCCCCCGGCCAGTACTCAGACTGACAAAGCTCATGGTTGTGTTACACAGGGACAGTGTGCAGCAGAAGCCAGCAAGGTTCTTAAAGGCCACCCCAGGGCCTTAGACATCCCTGTTTTGCTCAAAGGAATCTGGGACCCAAACGCATGAAAATTATTCTGGCGAATAAGGGACTACAGACTTGGCCCAGGGATGAGAGATTAGGAGTGGGGACCGGGACTGGAGGCTGAAGGAATTGGGACCGGGGCAAGAACAAGGGCTAGAGGTCGGTGCCCCAAGCGTAACTGAAATCATCCACGACCTCCTCCAAGAAAGCTCCAACGGAATGGAGAGAATCTTGGTCGCTCCCTCCCGCCCCCCCCCCCCCTCCTGAAAGCCACCTTGAGTAGGCACTGAGGGGATTCTCTTAGCCCGCCTGGGACCAGAAGTGGTCTTTCGGGCGCCATCCCAGGTCAGCTCTGCTGCTGCTCTGGGAGAGGCCCGTAAGGACAGGATGAGGAGGCAAGAAGCCCCCGCTCCCCAGGCAGTTCCCAGCCCAGTCCAGCTCAGCTTACATCAGCCAGGTTTGGCTCAACTCCGGCTCTTTCCTGGGAGGACCTGGCTTGCTCGCTATGTAGTTTGGCGTTAAGAGAATGTCGGCGGAGAGCTGAGCCGGGAGGCAGCGCCCATAACTTACAGCTGAAATCTCATTACAGTCTGCGGCTCCGGGAAAGTCTGGCTAAGTCCTCCGGCCGCAGCTCTGGTTTGGGGTGGGGGTGGGGCGGGAGCCAGCCTGGGGAAGGTGGGGGCGGAGTCTCAGCTGCTAGAGTGAGGTTTAGGGGTCGTCCCTTTGGGGCAGGGACCAAGGCTGAGGCACAGCGCATTGCGGAGGGAGGGGCTTGGTTGGGGTGGGGGGTGCTGTAAGGACGTCTCCAGGCTGGGGGTGGGGGGCGCAGTGCGGAGTGGGGGTAGGGATGAGTGGGGATAGGGATGAGTGGGGAGATGCGCTTAGCTTGGGCAGCCGCAGGCTTTATCTCTCTCCGCCTCTCCGCCCCCCCCCCCCCCACCTCTCCCGCCGGGAACAGCCCTTCTCCCTTGCTCATTAGGCAGAGATATAAAAAATAAATGAATAAATAAATAATCACAGTAATAACTGAGCGGGAAACAGTTTCCCCCTCTTATTTCTTTTTTCCAAAGCTCTTTCTTTCCAGATTCAGGTCCCCGGGGCTCTTCTGACGGGATTTGTAAGCGCCCTCCCTTCTGCGGTGGTCCCCCGCTTCCCGGGGAGGAGGAAGCTCCAGAAACCCGGGCCTGGGGCTCTCTCAGAGAGGGGCGGGGAGTGGCAGGTGTCTCCTGGGGAGGCCAGAGAGACCCTATCTCTGACTAGGAGGCGGGGTCTGGCAGCAAAACTGGGACCTTTGCAGATTGCAGACGGAATACAATCCCCCAGTGTCCCTTCTCTGGCAGAGTCCCAGGAGCCCTGGTTAGAAGCTGAGCAGAAACCCCCGCCCCTCTATTCCAGGGATGCTGGCAGAAACAGGGAGCTGCAAGGAGGGGGGCGATGGGGAGAGGGAGGCAGACTAGGAGGGTAGGGGGAGGTGTGAGAAAAGGGAAAAGCCGAATGCTGAGGGAACTGAACCGGGGGAAGGGAGAAAGAATGGAGCCAGAAAGAGCTGGGAATAGTGAAAGGGTTTGCAGTGGGGAAAGAGACCAGGAGGTAAAGGTAAGAGGAAAGGGGACCTGAAAGGGAGAACAGGAGAGCTATGAGGCAGTGAGAGAACTGAGGGAAGGAAAGGATGCTTGAGAGAAAGTAACATTCCCTGCTCTGCCCTCTGAGGGGACTGAGTGTATCTGGGTTACTCCACAGCCTCCCTGTACCTTGAGATTCTTCCCTTGGAAAAGATAGCTGGAGCCATGGAAATGGGCTTGGATTACCTGAGTGACAAGTCACTAAGCCTCAGTTTCCTCACTGACCAAAATGGGAGTAATAGTTGTACTATCTACCTCTCAGGGATGTTTGTAAGAAAATGCTTAAACTTTAAAGTGTTATACAAATGTGACCTAGAGGTATTTTTTCCTCCTCGAGATAGGAGAGTGGTCCTGACTTTCTCATAGGCCTTTCAATACCAAAGACATAGCAATAAATAAGAGAAACAAGGTGGTAAGATGAGTAGAGGGGTAGGCAAGGGATGGGGGAAGCTTTGGAGTCTAAGATGAGGAAACAGCTTTTTCTGGAAATGTGCTGAGTTTGAACTCAAAGGTAAACCCAGCAGCTGTCTTAGTGAAAGTAGAAGCTGAGGGTGAGGATTCAAGCTGAGGTTAATAGTTTCCTGTCTATGAGTGTTATTAGCTGCAGTCTGGAGAGGTGGGGTGGGAAAAGGCCTTTGGTGGGGATGATACAAAGGATGCTGTGCGAAGGGCAGTGGGAGAAATGTGGAAGGCACAGAGGTCCTCACCGGGGCCTGACCACAAGGGCAAAAGGGAAGGGTCTTGGAATGTTAGAACATGATCATGCAGCCTACTCAGGGCTTCAGCCCAGATCACTCTACTCTAGGCCTAGAACGTCAGACCAGGCTAGGACAGGTCATCTCTGGGCCCAGAGGACTTGGCCTGTGGCAATTTTCCCATCCCAGAACTACCCCTCTCCTACCAGCTCTTCTTGGACTGCTCAGGGAGCCAATTTTCAGAAACCCGAGGAAATCCCTAGAAACCCTATTCCAGGGAGGTAGAAGGAAAGTAAAGCAGATGGGAATGGGCTCCCCAATTGGAAGAAGCCAGGAAGAAGCTGTGGAATGTGCTAGAGCATGTGCCAGAGCTGAAGTGTGTCCTTGGACATGGGCCAAAAGCATGTTCTAGAGTATGTGAGACACTGAGATGTGTGAGAGCGTGTGTTAGAGAAGTATGTGTCAGCATATGAGCTAAAGTGAGAAGAATGTGAGAGGGATGCTGCAGTGTGTGGTGAAGGCGGCAGCTGGGGGTGAAATGGATAGAGGGCTGGCCCTAAAGTCAGGAAGCCCAGCCTCGCACACGCACTAGCTGGGTGACCCACAGCAAATTCCCTAACTTCTTTTAGCCTCAGTTTCTTATTAATAAAATGGGGACAGTAATAGCACCTACCTCCCAGGATTGTTGTGAGGATCAGAGAGTAATTGCAAAGCATTTAGCAGAGCTCCTGGCACATAGCAAGTGCCGTATAAACCTTGTTGTTGTTAGGGAGAGCATGTCCTGGAGGGTGGCTTGTGTAAGAGCATGTCCTGGAGTGGGGCTTGTGTTAGAGCATGTCCTGGAGGGGGGCTTGTGTTAGAGCATGTTCTACAGTGGGACATGTGTTAGAGCATGTCTTGGAGTGTGGCATGTCTTAAAGCATGTTCTGGAGTGGACATTTGTTAGAGAATATGCTGGAGCAAATGGTTACTGAAGCAGATAATGGGGTAGGGGTACCTCCTTACCAAGAGTTCACTATTCACTGATGCTGAAAATAGAACTGAATATGCACATAATATGTCTTTGACTAGACCTCAAGCATGTCAGTCAGATGGCATTTGGAAGAGGTATTTGTCGCCTGTGCATGAGGTCAGAGGGCAGCTTTGGCCCGTCCCTGGAACAGACACTTGCCACCAAGACCTCCCATGTTCACATTCCCTTCTTACTCTTCAAGCACACACAATGCCAATGCCCACTTCAGTGTTCAGACTGAGACAGCTCTTGATTGTGTTACCGGGACAGTATGCAGCAAAAGCCAGTAAGATTCTTAGAGGCCACCTCCAGGGCCTTAGAAATTCCTGCTTTGCTCAAGTGAATTTCTCAAATGAGAGGTGACTAAGGGATTCCAGACTGGGTCCAAGAATAAGAGACTGGGGTTGGCAGTATAAAGGCAGCTAGATGGTACAGTGGATAGAGGTTTGGACTTGAAATTCTGCCTTACCTCAGCTATTATGTGACCCTGGGCAAGTCATTTCTCTCTGTGTTAGTAACAATAGCAACTCAAACAAGATACTGTCTAAAGTGCCTTGGAAACCTTAAAGTGCAATGTAAATGTTAATGATGATGATGAAATTGATTACCTTGTGGTCTCAATCATCTCACTCCTTTTCACTCTAACTTTGGTTTCAGTACTCATCTTGTATCCTGTCTCCTAGAGCCCTATAGGCTCCCTTGGTCTCAGGGTACTCCAGGCCTGGGTCCTTTGCCTGCCCTGGGAGCTCTGATGCTAAGCCATTTCCTCAGATGAGCTTGAACTCAGAACATCCCAACACAGATTCCATGCCGTTTTCCATGTCTCCAGGCCTCTGTTCACCATGAGTCTCCACCCACCCCTATGTGGCCCCACTCTACCACCACGTCTCCTGGAGGCATCATAGTATAGTGGAACATTCATGGAATTGGGTGTCAGGGAATCTGGATTCAAGTCCTATCTTGATCATTGTATGACCTTAGCAAGTCACTTCACAGCCTTAGATCCAGCTCTATTGGCTTTCTACCCCTCCCCTTCCCCCTCCCCCATTTTCTGGATGGGTAGAGAAGGTAATAATATATAAATTACATGAAGGAAAAGATCATTGAACCCCCAATCTCCAAATATTCCAGGGGCTTTTTATGATCATCCATAAATATATATATCTTGAAAAGGAAGGAGTCAGAAGGAAGAAAATAGGGGTGGGGGTGTGGTCCTGGAGAGAGATAGTTCATAGACCTCCTGCACCCCGGGGGGAGGTCTAAGCAAAATGAAAGATCTTGGCCCCTCCTCTGAGGTGTTGGAGAGTGGAGGTGGGGCAAAGATCTCCAAGAGAGCAGAGGAGAGGGAAAGGAGAGAACTCCTAAAGCTCCAGGGCTTTACAAATGGATTTTGCTGAAATGGAAATTTCCACCCAACCCTGAAATAACCTGCAGAATTCAGTCAGTGAAGCCCAGTAGCCCAGGGAGCTGTGTCCATGCCCAGGGAACTGTAGCCAGGTCTGCTAAGGGCACATTCCACACCAATTCCACACATACCTATCCCCTTGACACCCACTCCCCTCACACTCGTATCTCACAACCCACTCCTTACACAATTACTTTTCATACTCACTCCTCACAGCACCCACTTCCTCCTCACACATTTGACTACCTGGGGAAAAGCTGGGATTGTTTATAAGGGACTGAAGGTATTCATGGGATGGGGTCAGCAAAGCTTGAAAGAGGGCAGGATCATGAGTAGAGATGTGGGGTAGAAGGAGGTAGGAAAGGTGTGTGTGGTGGGGGCAGGGGGTGGGGGCGGAATTCGACTGTCAGGTTTTCAAACAGAGAGACATTGAATTAACTCACCAAGCGGTTGGGCGGGGAATTGCTGCCCGGGGAGATGATGCGGAGCTACAGCTCAGCAGAACCGAGGCCTTCCCCCGGGCTGCTGTCCAGGTGCTGAGGGGAGAACTGCGGAGCTTCTGAGGTTCCCACGGTGGGCTGGGTGAGGGAGCGAGGGGTGGGAAGACCTCTATCTTGGGAGACGAATGAAGTTTAGTGACAAGGGAAGAAGTCCCGTGGGGGGAGGGAGGGAAGGGGAATCTTCGGTCGACAGAAGGGTCGAATGTAATGGGGGGGGGGGGTGTGCATAGGAAGTGGGGGTGCCTTCTGAGCCCCGGGTTTAGAGTCTACATACACACCAAGAGTAATCTCCTCAGGAAGTCTAAATCCCCACCTTCACATGCACATCGGATTTTAGGGGAGTAGTGGGGACCCCAGAAATCCTCCCGCTGTCGCCATGAGCTGCAGCCACTGGAGGGCAACGTGATTCCGCACCTAGGGAAATAAAGGGAGAGAAGGGAGAAGCAGGAAGCTGTGATCTGGGGGTGGGGGAAGAAAGGAAGAACTGGAGGGAGTGTGAAGGGAATTGACAGGGGAAAGGGAAGCTCTGGCAGCTGAGTGAATGGAGGAAGGGAGAATACTAGAGGATGAAAGGTAAGGATTGGAAAGCAAAAAATGAAGAGAGGAATGGGGAGAACAGGTAGAAGAGGGGGAATATAAGGAAATGATGCACAGAAAGGAAGGGCTAAGGAAGGAAAATAGAGGGAGGACTATACAGGAAGAAAATAAGTGGAAGGGGAAGCATAAAGCTAGGGAAGTAAAGAACCTGAAAGAACAGTGATTGCTTAGATTCTGTATATTAGAGCATGTGTGTTAGGGAGCTATATGCCATCTGAAGAAGGGCCAGGATTAATAGGTGTTTTGCTATACAGAAAAAAAACAAGACAGGGATGTTTGCTCTGTGGAGGAAAGGGAAGTAGTGAGAACATTTCAATAGTACAATGAAGGCTCTGTGGGAAAAGAGCCAATGACTTCTCCATAGATGTCATTGGAGGAGTCCCAGATAGGCTAAGTAACTTACCCAAGGTCACCCAGATAGTGTCAGAGACAGGAGTCAAATGTGGTCTTCTGACTCCAAAGCCAGGACATCTTCTACTGAACCATGCTGCCTTTCTCACCAAAATATCATGATTACATAGGGAAGTGGGAGTAAAAGCAGAATTAAGAAGTTTGGATTAGATAAAAGGTTACTGGAGTGGGGAGGGGGGTTAAGGAGCTGTAGCCATATTATTTGAAGTTTATTTTAAATTAGGTGACATTTAAGACACCTACCATCTTTGTTCTCAGTCATCAGAGGCCCAGGCCTAGGTCTATGCCTGGTAAATGGAGTGGACAGTGCTAGACAGAGGGTCAAATTCAGTTAAATGTGGAATCATAGGAACTTTTAACTCCAGTCATATTTCAGGGATTGGGCTCAGTGGAATCCCATGGGATCAGCTTGGAAAACTTGAGGTTAGTTTGGAAGGCTTTGGTGAAGAGCAAATGGTCACTGAAGACAAAACTATGAAGGAGGTATTAAGTGCAGAACAAGTCATGGAATGGCAGGGGAAATTGCATGGATGTAATAGAGAGAAATGGGCACGTGAAACAAGAACAGAGTAGTTGGGGAGGTGGGGTATACTGGGATTACTGACCTAGTTGCCCTGTTGGTAGAAATACAGAAGGGTGAAGACAAGTTCTGTACATGGGCTCTCCTTTCCCATGATCCTCAAAAAAAAAAGGTAATGGAGAGTGGTGGCAAGGAGGGAGAAGAGATCTCATACAGGTGGGTTGTTGGAGGCCATATTTCCCCTTCTTGCAATCTGTCCCCAAGTCCCCCAGGACCATGCCCATCAAGCACTGCTGAGTAAAGCAAAGCCCACACGTGCCTTAATCCTCTAATTACATGTTGACTTATTATTCATTATTAATTAAACATGAGCTCGGTGCAGGGGCTAAGGATTCCTTCTTCCCTAGCTCACAGAGTCCTCCTCTTAGAACTCAGAGCTAGAGGAAGACACTGGAAAGAAAGGATGGAGCATAAGGGACTAGGAACAAAAGAAAGATGCAGAGTCTGAAGGCTTGGAGGAGCGAAAAAGAAGTGTTATACACACACACACACACATACACACAGAGTGTATGTATCAGATGCCAACCAGGTTTGGCCTAAGGTAGAATCTTCAGTGTTTGTGCTGTGGACAGACAGTAGCCTTGGACTGAAGGATAACAAGAAAGGATTAGTAGAAAGAAGATTTGGAAAAACCAGGGATAAGAATGGGGTCCAGGGCATAGATCAGAAGAAAGGGGGAGTAGAGATAGAGAAGGCAGGAGGGTGGGAAAAGGAAAGGTCAGGGTAGAGGGCATGTACTCCACCTTCTCACAGTGACTCCCTCACCTCCCTTTTTTTTTAACCTACCCAAATTTTCCTGGTCCCTCTTTCCTTGGGATCCTGGGGTGGGGTGCACAGAAAGCCTATGTTTTTGTCCCTAAATGTTACCCCATTCTGACTTGGTTGTGGCATGTGGACATCTGTGTATGGCTGTGTCAGTAGGTCTGTTTGTGACTAGATATGTGATTGTGTGTGACTGAGTATGTATGCTACAGTGTGTGGCTATGACCACCTCTGTAGTTGTGCAAGATTGTCTCAGTGTGGCTATATAGCTGTGACTGTCAGCAACTGCATGTGTATAACTGTGTGACTGTGGCTGAGCCTGGGATGCTCAGACTGTAGGATTGTCATTGTGCTGGTATCTGTATGACTTAGCCACAAAAATCCAACACTATTGGAGGAGAAAAGAGTAATAGAAAAGGGTTGACTTCCCTGCCTATTTTCCCTTAGGACATGACAGGTGGGGCTCTGTTTATAGTCCTGTCATGTTATAGGAGTTTGGACTCCACTAGAGGGCAATGAAGCATACCCCAAAGGACTTGTGGTGTGGGAGTTAGGTTGGGAATCTTCTCTGTCCTTTCAAGTGAGAGGAAGCAGCGGAGCCCTGAGACCCCTGGCCCCTATCCAGTGGCCTAGCATCATGGAGTTGTGCCTGGACTTCTCTGAGAAGGGTATCTGGCCCCAGGACAGCCACCTGTCCCTCTGACTAGTGATGTGTCTGAAATTATCCTGGGTTCTGAAGTCAGGGAGAGAGATATCAAGTGTGAGTCTGACAGAGGAACAGTCCTTGGAGCTGTGATTGCCATGAGAGAAAGCAAAGGAAAATGAAAACACAGTGTATATTTTGAGGGACCAGGGCAGGAACCCTGTCTATACAGGAGGCTGGGGAGAGGGAGAGAGACCGACAGGAGAGCTCCGACACAGGAACCTGGAGAAGGGGACTGCCCAGAGAAGTGGGGGGGGGGGGGGGGGCGGCCATGGATGTTTGTGTCTGTGTATTTACTTAAAGATTTTGCTCTGTTTATCGCCTCATTGGCCAGACATCTGGTTTTCCCAGGCGTCTCTGGGGGATGGAAGTCAGACAACATTACTTCAGCAGATCTAATGCTATCCACCCTGCACAGCTCGGGAACACCAGCCTACAGAAGACGGGGAGCCCAGCCAATCCAGGGTGTGAGGAGCCCTCACTGAGAGATCAAGGCTGATGCTTGTTGTCTCTAATCACAAGCTCATGGATGGGAACAAATGGGGCCAGACACCCACGCTCCCCACAGCCTGTTGTCTTCATTCTGGGATGGGTAGAGGCAGCCAGCAGGGTGTCACTGGGTGAGAGTATGAGAGGAAGGGAGAGGGAAACAGGCAGCAGTGAAGGCAGAAAAAAGATGAGTGACTTAGGGGGTTAGAGTTGACTGGGGCTTATAGTGGTGAACTGGAAGATCAACCTTTTCAAAACTCCTCCACAGGAGACCCTGGGAAGGCCAGGACACCTGCCTCAAATTCCTACTGAAGTGCACTTACTGTCTGTCCTAAGTCTGAGGACAATCAATGTATCAGGATTTTGAGGTGACCCCAGAGAGACAGCAAAGTCTCCCTTAATTAACTCCTACCTCCATCCCAAAGAAGGGTGTGTTCCAGACAGAAAGAGAGACAGAGGTAGACAGACAGACGGATGACAGAGTAAAAGAGGCTATTTGGACATGGCAGATGGAGGTTTGGAACCCGTATAACGTTTCATAAGATTTTATAGCTGAAGGATACATACAAAATTTTTGTATCTATTATTGATCTCTTAAGAGATCATCTATGCCAACTCCACCTTTTTGCATGGGAGAAAACCGAAGTCCAGAGAGGTTAAAGTGATTTGTCCGAGAGTAAGAGAGTAAGCAGCAGTCTTAAATTCGAACCCAGCTCTTCGCCTTCCAAAGTCAATACTCTTATAACAAAACTCAGCCGTGCCGCCTGGAGATGCGGGGCGGTGGGAGGTGGGGGGAACCCGCAAGATAAAGGTGGGGGGGAATCATGTCTGCACCGACATCCGCCTCCCCCCCACCACACAGTCTGACAGGACGAGCCTTGCCGGCATCATGCCTATTTTTAGTCAAAACTGGAAGGAAACTCAGTTTGGGGGCCAGATTCTCAGTCTCTCCACACACACACACACACACACACACACACACACACACACACACACACACACTCCCCCCCCCCCCCAACTCCCACGCAGCCGGCGCCCGGCACGTGGTGAGTGGGAAGCTGCCTGTGCTGGGGCCCCTCCAGCACTCCTTGTCCCTGGGACTGACGGCAGAGCCAGGTTGGGAATGCGGGGGTGGGGGGCTAGGGGCGCTGAAAAGAAGGGACCGCCTCATCCCAGCATGGCACGCCGCGCCCCCCCCCCCAATTGTAAGCAACGGTTCAAAACCACTTGACTACGCATTAATAATTTGGGCGTAGACTGGAATCGAACCATCAGTTGTAAGCTGTTCCTGGTGGAAACAGGTTGGTCTCCAGAAATGTAACTTCCAGAAGGCACTTTGAACCGTTTCTGCTGTTACATATGCTTTCTTAAACTTTTGAAAATGATCACCATTAAAAGCTGCCTGGAGTTCCTCCACTTGCTCTTTTTCCTCCTACTGGGCTGGGGGCAGAAGAGACAAATCCGAAACTACCCGACCCTGTATCCTCCATCCCACTCCCCGCCCTCCCCCTCCTTCCCTTCTCCACCCCAGCGAGATCCGAGGAGGCGGGGAAAGGGGAGGGAGTGTTAGGGGAAAATCCTCTCGGAAGCGATCACCTCTGGAAAGCAAACGTTGCAACCAGGGTCCTAGAGTCGTTCTGTCTTTAGTGTTGGCTAAACATTAAATTAACTAGACAGCCAATGCCCAGACCGAATTCTGCCCAGAGAAGCTTGTGATGGATGAGCTGCAATAGGAGATGCATTAGATCTTCTTCCTCACCTGCCTGTGGGGATGATTTCGGGGGATTCCTACTCTTTGGCCACGCTGCTCTTGCTGTTTTCCCTCTCAGCTGGTTGCTCTTCCTTCCAGTTCTTTACCATCCATTCACAACTAAAGCCGTGCTCCTGTAACCCCAGACAAAATTGAGAAACCATACTTTGGGGCACCTGGAGCACAGGAGTTCAGAATGGCTCGGTGGGATTAGAAAAGGAAAAACATTTTTTAAGAACCTGCATTGTCATCCTGATTTTTTCCCCCAGAAGAAATAGATCTTCTATAGGTTAGCATTGCTTTATATTGAGGTCAATGGAGTAAAGAGCAGAGGATAAGGGTTCTAAGGAAGCAGTTGTCCTGAGGGGGTGAAATTCTAACCGGGAAGATGAGGGTTTGGGGGTGGGGGAATTCAATAGGGAAGGGGCCTGAAGAACAACTCACTCCATCTGGAGACACTGGGTTGGTCCAGTGGCCTAAGGAGCCAGCAGCCATAAACTGAGCCACATCCTGCTACAGACACAGGAGGCTGTTGTCATGGCAACTTCATATTTATCCACTTTAGCTCCTAATTAAGGGGAAAAGCATATAACATATTGGATGTCAAGAAGGCTTTGTGAGCCTCAATTTAGCTGCCGTGCCGGGATGTCAAACTCCAGCATGATTGCTGTTAATCACCTTCCAAATTACTGAGACGGGTCACAAAGGAGACAGATTCCCAGGCTGCAACGGCAGCTGGGCTCTGGGGGCAAAAGGGGAAGTAGGGATGGAATAGCTTGTCCAGTTCCTAGAACCAGGGGATTGGTAGGTGAAGGTTGTCTCTGTGAATGTATGAGATGGAAAGCTCTATGTGGACAGGGGTCACATCTGACCCAACTCTCTACCCAGTAGGCTCTTGATCTTCCTGGCTTAATTATTTTGATTTGGATGACTTGTCTAGAAGGGATAAGTGACAAATCACTAGTCCTTTGATGTCTGACAGATGACTAAGAGACAAGTGATTATTGAATGATGACTAGAGATAGACCGATTGACAATTAATGAATGGCTTACTAGAGAAATGATGGTTCTCTGATTGACTTAAAAGAAATTGAATGAGTGACTGCCAGGGTCAGTCCATTTGTGACCCAAAAAAAGGAGGGAAAGTGGGTCTGAAGTATGGTTCAAAGGAACAGGCAAAATATGAAGGGGGCTGAAAGTAAGGGCAGGGGCTAGCCTTTTGAAAGTCATCCAGAGGCTTGAGTTCACTCTGCCTCTTTGGGGCCTTCCCAGCTCTCAGAGTATCTATCTCAGTCATCTCCCTCAAAGTAGGTACAAGGTCCTGCCTGACTCCTGCCAGGCCACACCAATGGCATTAAGAGAGTGAAGAAAACCGTTGGGCAGATAGAGCCAATGAGTTGGGTGGAGAGAGGTGCACTGTTTCATGAAGACTTCAGACTCCTGAAAACTGCTTATGTCCCTAAGTGGTCATAGGGACTTATTGAACCTATTCCCTGGCTAAGGAAACATTCTAATGAGATAAGGTCACTCAACCCAGGGTTGAGACTGAGCTGATCCTGGGCAGAGAACCTAATTGGGGTAGGGGGCAGCACCAATAATCCAAGTTGGTATCAATCTCCATCATCCAGATTCTCAGCTAAAGCAATTATGTCATTAAAAGAGCTCATGAGGAAGAAATCATGTCCCAATAAACTTTTAGGAAGGTGGCAGAGGCTATAGAACTCCAGAGGCTTGACTATGTGCTCGTTCCCTGCTACTATTCCTTCTCTTTAAGGCTTAGTTGATAGCATCCTTTGTTCAAGGTGCTGCTTCATTCATTCATTCATTCATTCATTCAACCAATCAAATATTTGTAGAATATCTACTATGTGGAAGGTATTGTTTGAGGTAGGCACTGTAGGGAATGTTGAGATATATGAGACACAATCCCTACCCACAAAAGCTTAGTATTTAATTGAGGAAGCAAGACACAGTTATGAATATATAAGCAACAAATTCATTCATTCAAAAATATTTATTGAACACCAATTAAATACTTCCTCCCAAGCAAAGACATCTTTTTTACTGGCAATTTCTACCCTCTCTGAGACAAGAATGTTGGGAGTGGGGGAGGAGAGTTTCAGGCCTCCAAAATTCCTCACACCCCACCCCTCAAGGCCTCAGTCAGCTGCTCAAATCAATCTTTCAGTAGTCCTTTTGGGGCACATCAACCTATCCACAGGTAATAGTTTCTAAGATTCATGGAGGAAATTAGAGAAAGTTGGGACGTGACAGAAAGAAGGAAGCAGGTCTGTCCAGATCTCAGACTGGATGTTTGCTGATTGAAATGATCTTTGGTTAGGGTTTAGGACCTCATCCCTTATCCCTCACATGCAATGTATGTCTTGTGATATATTTGTGTGTATCACAGCTATCCATATATCTTTTTTTAAATGGGTTGATATCTTTTATTTTTACGTCACCTTCCTTTCTGAATATAACCTTTCCTCTACCCCTCCTCAGCAAAGTTATCCTTTATAGCAAAGAATAGAAAAGAAAACAGGGAGAAGAGAAGGAGCTCAGCAGAACCAACCTGGTCTGACAGTGTATGCAACGTTCCACACCCAGAGCCCCCCGTCCCCCACCTCTGCAAAGAAGAGAGGGAAGTGCATTTTTTTTCATCTATTCTTTGGCACCAGGATGGGTCATTATAACTGTGCTTATGTAACTCTGTAAAGGACTATAAGTTCCACAAAGGTTGGGACCATGTCTTATCTAAATTTTATCTCCTCTAGTCCCTGGCACAATGCTCTGATTACAGTTAAGTATTTAATGAATGTGCCTTGAATGAAAACATGCATGCATGAATGAATGAATGTGCATGAATGAATGAATGAATGAATGAATGAATGAATGACGATGAGAACTGCTTGAGCCTACAGCTGGAGTTAAAACATGAGTGAGATAAATGTGCCCCAGAGGGAAGCCACCCATACCATAATGGTAGGGATGGAGGCTGAGTTCTGTTCCTCCATAGTCCTCCAGCTCCTGGGCATGGGCCTGGAAGGCAGGTTGAAAGAGACTAGATGAGATGGAGGGTGGACATAGGAAAGGGGGAGGAACAGACTCAGAACAAGAGAAGAAAGCTTGGTGAATTGCGTCCCTGGCCCAGTGGGAGGAGTTGCTGTGGCCTGGTTTCTGCAGATGTGGGCTGCAGGCATTCTGCTGAATGGGAGGCTATTAAGGGAAAATACTTTTTGAGGAGCTGAGCAGCTGGGGGTGGAGATTTGTCCGAGTATTGCATGGGGGGCTTTGTCACTTTTGGCACAAACACAGACTAGAGCTCCCCGTGTCTGAGAGGTTGGAAAAAGCCTCAGGAAGTACCCCCAGAACCTCCCGTAAGAGATATACAATTCTTAGTCCATTTCCCTGCCTCTACCTTCTCCCAAGCCCCTGCCATTTCTGCCTTCTGGCCCTGTTCTGTTCATTCCTCTCATATATGTACTCCCTATCTCCTCCTTCCCACTTGCAACAAATCGTCCAGGTGAGAAGAGCTGCAGCATCCATAGCTGGCCATACCTGTCTTCCTCCAGGACTTTCCATCTCTCTAGATCCCAGCCCTGATGAATCTTTTGGAGCTGGTAAAGAGGAAGGTGAGAAACCCAGGAAGCACAAAGATCTAGGGATTCTGTCATCTCTTTCCAGCTTTAAGAAAGATCACTCTTTCCCCCAACCATCAGTGCCTGGCACTGCCTCTCCAGCTCATTAGATTGCAAATTCCTTGAGGACAGGTACCATCTTTTGACTCTTTTTATATTCCCAGTGCTTAGCACAGTGCCTGGCACCTAGTAGGCACTTAATAGATTTTTATTGATTATTAATTGATTGATACACAAACAAAATGATTCTGGCTACAGAGAAGAGAGGGTGCCTGGTCAACATGTCATGTCCCTCATACCTTCCAACTCTAGACAGTGATTTACTTTGCATCTTCTGGAAGAGGGATTGGACTGGGAGGAAGAAGGAGAAAACTTTCTCCTTAGCTCTCAGGGTTAAAGCCTTTTCTACTTCTCTAGTCAAGTTAAGGAAATGTGGACTCTTCCCTCCAGGTTTTAAGAACTAGATATATGGTGAACTATCCCAGGCCCATAACTATGGGTTGGAAGGGAACAATGATTTTGACCCTCAGAAAGTAGAGGAGTAACAGAGATTTCTAGGGCTCAGAGCTATCAGTGCAGAATATTCTCCTTCAGTTAACATTTGGTGATCTGGGCTTCCAAGGAAATTGAAGAATTGGCTGCAGGCCCTCCCTGGGCCAGCTCACCATCTTAGCAGAGAGGCAGGCAGGCAGACAGACGGACAGACAGACAGCAAAATGACAGCAGGTTGGGGGGAGGGAAGGGTGGTTTCACAGCCCACACTGTAGAGATGATCATTTTCGTCACCGGGTGTCTTGAGGGTGTATGGTGGTGGCTCTCTAGCAAGGAACACTACTTGGGGAACAGAGAGTTGTTCTTCCGAGTGGCTGTTTGGAATGTTTTGCACATTTCAGGCTTAATCACTCGACATTTGATGAGTGTCTACAGCAGCAACTTGGCATGGAAGCCAATTATAAGATTGACTTCTACTCCTATCCTCAGAAAGAAAATTCCCCCTAGCTTCCTAGAGCTCAGCAGAGCCAAAGTTGACCTTTGACTTGCCTCCAGAGGCTACTGGAGTCTGGACCTTTCACAGAATGCTCTTTCCTTCCTGAGGAGTGTGAATTGGCATCCTTTTAGCTTTTTGGTTTTTTTCCCTCCTCATCTGCTAGGTTGGAAGCAAGCAGGCCCATTAAGGCTCTAAGCTAGCTGTGTTTAAATTACCCAGCGAGGTGTGCCGGTGCAGCTGAGCAGGCAGGCAATGGCCCCAACAGAGGCCTACATTATTCACTGCCCCCCAAGCCTGGGGCCTCCAAAGTGCTTTTCCAGTTCTTGCTGTACCCCCACTCTGCCCCCCCCCCCCAGTTGCAACCTGTATAGCACAGTGGCCAGCCTGGATCCCTACCCCATATCTAGGAAATTCTAGGCCAAGCTGAATGAAGACTGACTAGAGGAAGGCGGGTGATAAAGTCTCCTGGGTCTCTCTAAGTAGCTCTGGCTTGATGCCTGGAAGTCATAGGACAATGGGAGACATGGGCAGGAGGGACATATCCAACAGAGGGGAAAGAAATTCACCCTTTAACAAAGTTCAGGGGTTTGGCTCAAATGAGCTTTCCTCTGACCTGAACTCTCAGACCAGCTTTTCAGTCCTGACCTGAATTCTACAAATCAAACCAGGAGCATGGAGGTGGTGTTATGGTAAACCAACAGAGCAGCAGCTTAGAGTTAAGGGTGAGAGACTAGTGTTGGGGGTGGTGTCAATGTTGCTGTGAGAATTGGATTTAGGGGTTGGGATTGTCTGTCAGTCAACAAACATTTAGGATTATTTAAGGATGAAGTTGGGGATGGATTTCATGTAGGGGTTTGGGTGGGGATGGTAATGGTATAAAATGAAGTCTTATCCCTTTACCTCTTGCTGTCCAATTTCTGCTTCCTGTGGAATATGTAAAGGAAAATGGGGGGGAGGGAGTCTCATTTTAAGGATGACCTTTCTTTCCCAGAGGACTTGATAGCTATCTGAATATTTGAAAGGTTGTCATGTGGGAAAAAGATCAATTTTGTTTGACTTGGCCCCTGGAGGGCTATACCGAATGCAATGGATACAAGCTAAATGAGGTTAATATGAGTTTGATGTAGGAAAAAAAAACTTGGCAACTGGACCTATTCAAGGATGGAGTGGGGGGAGCTGCCCTGGGAGATTCTGGGCTCCTTATCATTGCAATTGTTAAGCAAGACCTGGGTAATATTTGCTGGGTATGTTCTAGGGTTGGGATAAATGGCCACTGAGGAATCTTTCAGCTCTGAAATTTTGCATTGCTGGTTTCCTTTTGCTTCATCCTTCTCTCTGTCTTCCTTCCTTCTCTCATTTTCCTTCACCCTTACAAAATCAGAATTATGTCTTTTCCCCAATGTACTGAATGCCAGGATCAAGCTAAGGTCAAGGGACAATTCCTGGACTCCTGCGACCAGGCAAAGCTCATGTCCTTGGGCAGTTTTCTTTCCCTTTGCTAAAAACTCAGTGTGCAGAGTTGAGTTTCAAATAAGGCATTCTGGGTAGAAAACCCATCAGCTGCAGCCCTTATCCTAGGGTGAGTAGAGACATTAAAGGTCACCTCCTCCCCTTCCTGGGATTCTGGCCTCTCCCCACCCTTCTCCCTGGGGGCCCAGACTTCTCCATGCCCCCTCCATACCCTTTCTCCCTCCTCAGGGTGGCTGACTGACTTATTTCACCCTAGCACTCCTGGGTCAGGCTTTTAGAGCTGTCAGCGGAGGAGACCTCAGCCCCTTTCCCCCTCTTTCCCCTCCTCCTATGTTCCTTCATGTGGAAACACGCATCGGGGCATGAAGCTGAGGACAAGCATCGTACCACATCGAATTTTAAATGCATGTAATTAGCCAATAAATAAAATATAGAACCAGCATTCCAGCTCCACCGCTGTCAGTAACTTAGCAAGCATTCCATTCTGGACCCCCAGGGAGCTGCCTGACATGGGGTGCTTAGTCTGAGATGGGAGAGAACAGCATCCCAGACATTCATCAAAGCAAGGACCAAAAATGGGCCTTATTCCCTACCTGGCCTAGTGCTAGAAAAAGAAACAACTTTTCCATGTGCCTAGAAATTGCCCACTAAAGCTGAGGAATTGACCTACAACATCTACAAAATCTACAACAGGCAATATTCTAGGAGAGATCTTGGCCTTTAAGCTAAGGTCTATAACAGGTCTCAGTTTGACTGAGGCAACATCCATCCAGTGATTAAAGCTAGGTAAAAAATGAGGCAGATAATTACTTCTTTACCTGCTCAAAAAAAAAATCAGTTTGGGAGAGGAAGACTCTCAGGGTTTCTGGCCCAAATAGAAACAACTGCTATTTACATTCACCTTGAACAAATCAGGACCCAAACAGTGACCAAGTGGGGCTTGGTCTGGGACCTCTAGTTGTCCAATCAATGAAAGTCAGAGTGATTTAGGTTTAAGGCATTGTTTCTTAAGAAAAAAGGGTTCTTGGGCAGAGCACCTATAGATAAGGGTATGATACAGGGCCATTGCAAGTCATCTTGATCTGTATCTGGCCACTGGACCCAGATGTCTCTGGAAGAGAAAGTGAGGCTGGTGACTTTGCACAACCTCCTTCACTTAAATCCAATTCACTTGCTTGTCATGGCATCACCTCCCTGATGTCATGATCCTCTTCCAGAACAAAGGACAAACAACAAGTCTAGGAGAGTAAAAAGTGAGGACAGGTAGGGTTGGGGAGAAAGGAAAATGGTGGAAAGCCCTAGGAAAGAGTGAGGATAGGAGGTGATTGTCAGCTAGTGGTGAGTGCTAGAATGGGTATCCTATAGATGTAACTATAATAGGGAAAAGAGTATGGGGGGTGGGAAACTAGGGTCAGAGGAATATTGGGTGGAATCCCTCAGGATGTGAGGTGATTCACAGGAAAGACTCAGTCCCCCAAAGGCATAGTCACTTCTGTTCTGGGCAGATCCCTAGAGTTCAAGGCTTGGCATATGACACAGTTGGTCCTGAGCCCTTAATTTTTGTTAGAAAGGACTAAATTCAAAATCTCAGTCATCAACACAGATTTAATATTGAAGAGAATCTCAGAGATCATCTAGTCCAATCACTTTGTTTTACAGGTGAAAAAACTGAAGTTCCAAGAAATAACATGACAAGGTTACCCAGGTAGTAAGTAGAAAAGCTAGGATTTGAACTGGGGGCCTTTCTCCTCCCAATCTAATGTTCTTTCCACTGTATCACAGTGCTGCTCTTACACAAGATCTCTACAGGGCTGACTGAGGCTTAGTCTGTATTTACAACCTATGCCTAGGTGATTTGCTATGGAAGTACAATGACCTTCCTCTCTTCTTCTTTCTGATTCTTGGGAACTCTGAGCAGACTCTCCCATAAGGAGAGAAGTGAAGCCCTCCATTATGGCCAGGAGACCAGACAGAGAAACCCCACAACCTCAGTTTCCCCGACAAGGAAAACTGATCCAGGGACCAGCTAAGTAGGGAACATGCTATCCAAACCAAGACACAGGTGGTTTGTGTAGGAGAAACAGACAGGACATGAGTCATTCCTGGATCTGCAAGGTTCAAAAGTTAATTTCCCATCTGAGTATTCCCCCAGGGAATGACTCCATGCAGAGTTCATCATTCTTATAACATCCATAGGAGCTTCCAAGAGGCCTTATTTTAACTGCCAACATGATTTTTCTTCTCCAATCAATTCTCCATATGATTGCCAAAGAGGTTTTCCTGAAGCACAGGTCTGACCATGTCATTAACATACTCAATAAATTCCAGTTCCTCTCTATTAATTTTAGAGTAACCTGAGCCCCAAAGTCCATTGGCATGGGACTCTCTCCTCATTGATGAAGATCTACACCTCTACACCTCTCACCTGGGTGAGGGATGGGGCAAGTTGTCAAGAATGAGAGAGAAGAGAGATCCAGTCTCCTCTGTTTCTTTCTAGCTTCCAGCTTCAAGAGAGATGTGCAATACCACCATCTCTTCGTGTTGCTAAAAGGAGAAAAAGACTCTGAGAAGAAGTTAACGCATAGTGCTTTAGATCACATTCTCATTCTGAGCTTGCTAACCTAGAGACTTTGGGGGACTCCCTTTTATTTGATATTCTGGTCTCTTTCTCTTAGTTGAACAGAATCACCTCACTCCCAATGGGAGAATTCCTCCCATCTGTATTGTTTGATATATATTTTTACATGTATACCTTCCCTGATTTCTGCTTTCCTATTGACTTGGATAAATAAGGTCATTTGTAATTTTCTATGCATGTGTTCATCGTGGAACTGATTTCTGCTGGGAGGGAGTCAAGCTTTGAATAGATAGCTTTGGGCCCTTTACTCATTAGGAAATAGCGATCAAGATTTTAAATAAAACCTTAAAAATTATTTCCCCCGGGGCAATTTTGTCAGTTGCTATTACTGTCCAAAGACCCAAAGACCTTCCCCTCCTTCCTTCCCCCCACTGCCTGCCCTAGGATAGATAATTCACTGGGGACACTGGAGACATGAAGGGCTGAGGTCAGGGGGGCTCTGCATATGTGTGGGTAAAGAGAAGCTAGGGGGCATTCGATCAGAAGACTGGGTTCCTGAAAGATCTTAGAGAAGGCACAGTGAATATAGCACCCACCTTGGAGTCAGGAGGACCTGAGTTCAATCCAGCCTCAGACACTTGACACACTTACTAGCCGTGTGATGTTGGGCAAGTCACTTAACTCCAATTGCCCTGCCTTCTCCCTCCAAAAAAAAAAAAGCAAAAAAAAAAAAAAAAAAAAAAAAAAAAAAAAAAAAAAAAAATATATATATATATATATATATATATATATATATATCCCCTAGACTAGTAGTGTCAAACTCAAATAGAAACAGGAGCCATTTAAGCATACACAACTATCCCTGACTTAGAAAACCATATATTACCATTATATGTGTTCCATTGTTTTTTATTTATTTTGTTAAATATTTCCCAATTACATTTTAAATCTGGTTGGGCCAGGAGTATTGCAGCCTACCGTGTTTGAAACTTCTACCCTAAACTAGTAATATTTAAGGGAGCAAATAGATATAATTCCAGCCTATACCTCTTCTTTCTTTTTATTATTATTATTTACTTATTGCTAATTTTTAACATTCGCTTCCATAAGATTTTGAGTTCTAAATTTTCTCCTCCTCCATCCCCTCTCCCCTTCCCAAGAAAGCATGCAATCTGATATAGGCTGTACATATACATTCATATTAAATATTATTTTCACATTAGTCCTGTTGTAAAGAAGAATTAGAACCAATGGGAGAAACCATTAGAAAGAAGAAACAAAAAGAGAAAAAATAGTATGCTCCAATCTGCACTTAGACTCCATAGTTCTTTTTCTAGATATGGATAGCATTTTCCATCATGAGTCTTTTGGAGTTGTCTTAGATCCTTGCATTGTTGAGAAGAGCTAAATCCATCAAAGTTAGTCATTGTACAATGTTGCTGTTACTGTGTACAATGTTCTCCTGGTTCTGCTCACTTCCCTCAGCATCAGTTCATGTAAGTCTTTCCAGGTGTTTCTGAAGTCTGCCTGCTCAAACTTCATAAGAAATGAAACAATAGTATTCCATTACATTCATATACCACATCTTGTTCAGCCATTCCCCAGTCGATGGGCATCCCCTCAACTTCCAGTTTTCAACCACCACAAAAAGAGCTGCTATAAATATTTTTTATACATGTAGGTCCTTTTCGCATTTTTATGATCTCTTCGGGATATAAAACTAGAAGTGGTATTTCTGGGTCAAAGGGTATGCATAGTTTTATAGCCCTTTGGGCATAGTGGAACCCCTTCTTTCTGAAGAGCACAGAGTGATTGGCCTGTGGCTCTAACCTCTTCCCTTCCTTCTTGGCAGGAATTAACATCTCCCTTAGAGAAGGGTGGAGGGAGAAGGCACTAGAGATGTATCTACTGGGGCATCTCCAATACGCTCCACACAATTTGTCTCACCAGCTCCACCCCACAGAAGCAAAGGGCATTAATCTCCACCAAGAAGAAGAGAGTCATATACCAGTGTGCTTTGCCCCACAGGTTACATTTGGAGTAAATATAAACTCTTCTCTTTGGTATTTAAAATCCTTCTGACTTAACAACCTGACCCTTACTTTCCATTATTGTCCTTAATATACTCTATAATTCAGTCACACTGGCCTTCTTACTATTCTTCATAAACAACACCCCATTTCTTAGCCCATTTCTTTGTACTGGCTGACTCCCCTGCCTGTATTGTAGCCCCATTTCACCTCCACCTCCTAGAATCCCATATCCTTCAAAACTCTACTCAAGCAAATACTTCAACATGAAGCTTTTCCTGATCCCCTCAGTACATCCCCTAAATTTCCCTTATATTCATTTTGTCATATAAATATGATATGTGTATATGTATGCATATATAATATGTGTGTGTGTATATATATATATATATATGTATATTTTTGAGGGGGGAAAGCAGGGCAATTGGGGTTAAGTGACTTGCCCAAGGTCACACAGCTAGTACGTGTCAAGTATCTGAAGCTGCACTTGAACTCAGGTTCTCCTGACTCTAGGGCCAGTGCTCTATTCACTGTGCTGCCTAGCTGCCCCATGTATATTTTTTATGCCTATGTTAGCTCCCCAGGTAGAATGCAAGCTCCTTGAGGGTGGGAATTATTCCTTTTTTTTTTTTGGTCTTTGTATGCCTATCACCTAACACTGTGGCTAAAACAGAACAGCTACTTAATAAATGCTTGTTGATTGATTATAGTTTCCTGCTAAGAAAGCACATGTGGACATTCCTGGGGAGACAGAAATATCTGTCCATATCCTTAACTCCTCCTAGGATGGCCCAGCCCTTCCATCTTCCCTTTTCTTTTGTCAGTTGCTATTACTGTCCAAAGACCCAAAGACCTTCCCCTCCTTCCTTCCCCCCACTGCCTGCCCTAGGATAGATAATTCACTGGGGACACTGGAGACATGAAGGGCTGAGGTCAGGGGGGCTCTGCATATGTGTGGGTAAAGAGAAGCTAGGGGGCATTCGATCAGAAGACTGGGTTCCTGAAAGATCTTAGAGGAGCTAGGCAAGCTCTGCCTCCAAGATCTTGGGCTCAGCCCTTTTCTCTAAATAAAAAGAATGACATCATCCTAGTGCTGAGAAGCCAGCCAAAAGGGAGGTATCACAGCATCGTAGGATTTAGAGCTATAAAGGACCTCAGGAATAATTTCATTAAACCCCATTCATTTTTAGAGATGAGGAAACCAGAACCTAAAGAAGTAAAGGGACTTGTTCAAGGTCACATAGATAGTATGAAGCAGATTCAGGATTCAAATACAAGTCTTTGGACTTATGTTCCAGTGCTCCTTCCACTAAAGATGCCTTGAGATGAACCAAGAGGTTTCTGATGGAGGAAAAGGAAGATAGAGTAGAGGGTTGGGAGCAATGGTCCAGCAGAATCCCCTCCGCCAAGAGGGAAGCACCACCCTGGAGACCACACTTGGGGGGATGATATTTGTAAAGTATACAGCCCAGTGTGTGGCACATAGTAGGAACTCCATCAATGCTTGTTCCCTTCCCTTGTCCCCCTCGGTTGGTAGAACAGAGGTAGAGGATCATAGATTTGTTAGATCTTGATGGGCCCTTCAATTCAAACCAATTCAAAGAAACCTATATTAAATGTGTACTATCTGAAGGGCACTTTGGAGATATTTCAGTCCAACCTCCTTGTTTTGGAGGTTTTAAAAACTGACATCCAGGGATACAAAATGACTTACAGACTTACAAATTCTACACAGAGAATTAAGGCCAGAGCTCAGTGCTCTCTCCAGTACACTACCCTGCCTTTTGAGATAGGGATCAGTCAGCATGAGGGAGAGGGTTAAGTCAATCTCCGAAGATTCTGAGGCTGAGCAAGGACCAAGGTCCATTGATCTAACTCCAGTGTTGTGTTTTCACAAGATCCTCCACCTCCCAAACCCCCATCCCCACTCCTCCTTTGTGACAAGCGAGTGGGGCCTCCCCATACCTTAACCTTCATCAGGAAATTTCCCACTGGTCAAATTTCCCTCAACCTCATCCCTGACCCATCTCGGTGACTGAGTACCAGCTGTGTACACAGACACTGAGGGCAGGCCAGGTCTCTTTCCAACAGGCTGGAGGTCAGATCAGTCTAGTGTCCAACTCCGCTGAGGGAACCAGTCTAAACTCCCTTGGGTGGCTCAGTGGATAGAGCACTGGAGGTGGAATTAGGAAGACTCGAGTTCAAATTCAGCCTCAGATACATACTAACTACAAGACCCTGGGCGAGTCGTCTACCCGTTATCAACTTCAGTTTCCTCATCTGTAAAAGCGAGGCTAATAATAGCGCCATTCTGCCAGGGTTGCTGTGAAGACTGAATGAGATAATATTTGTAAAGCACATGGCAAACCTGAAAGAGCTAGGTGCTAGTTACTGTTATTATTCTTCCGTCCCCACCCCAACTTATTCCTGAGGTTTCTGTCATAGTGGGCTCTGCCTCTCCCTCCCTCCCTCCCTCCCAGCCTCCCCTGAAGCAGCTGCAGGTTCCCAAGAGCCACTCTCTGTTTTGTTTTCCCTTCTTTCTTCCTTCCTTCCCTTTCTTTGTTGCTCAGGCTTCCCCTGCAGCTTCCACTCCTGCTGTTTACCCTCCCCTTTGCCTTTGCTCCCACTCCATCGCCACACTCTCCTCACAGCCCTCTCCTTCTCCCTCTCTGCATTTTGACATCCTTTTCTCACTCTCTCTTCATCTCTGCCCTTTTCTCCTCTTCTTTGGTTGTCTCTGTCCCTTCTTCCATCCCTATCTCTCACTCTCTCTGTCCCTGACCCTGTCTCCGTCCCTACTCCTGCTGATCATTAAGATAAGTTTTGCCATTTCAAGTGGATACAATCTGAAGAGGACCCCTTTGCTAGATGGTTGTATTCAATTGGATCTAAGCTCCTTGACTCTCAGCAGCAAGGAGGCCATGGGAGTTTCTTCCACCTGTCAGTTCAGCCCCAGGGCAAGGCTCTGTTCATCTCTAAACCAGTCACTCTCCTGTGGGGAGGGGGGGGGCTATGGTGGCTCCTCCACAGCCCAGGAAGAGACCTCAATGTCCTTCCCACTGGGGCCAAGCCTTGCCTCTCTCTGCTTCCTGAGCAGGGGGTGTGTGGGCTGAGGGCAGAAGGCACATCTTGTCTGTCATCTGGAGAGACGTTTGCACAAAATGTTAGGTTTGTGGCTGTGATTCAGCTCCCTTAGTGTCTGGGCTGCAGAATCAGGATATTAGGGGCATGGAGTGAAGGTGATGGGGACTGAGCAAAGAGATGATGGAGGTGTTTGATGGGGATAATGGGAACATGGACTGGGGATGATATAGATGGATGAGGATAATGGACAAGATGAGGATGATGGAAACATTATGTGGGGGTGTTCGGGGATGAAAAATGGGCTAGTTTCAGAATTCTTTTTACAGTAAGAGCTTCTCTGACTGACCAGTGGTATTTTGATCACAGTTCTCTGACTCTGAGCTTGACTTGCTCTGGTACTCTAAGCATAAGAACAAACAGTTCCCTGTTTGCCTATTTGTGGTCGATCTGCATGGTGTCCACTGAGCTGCTTGGAGATAGAGAGGTGTGAGGGTCAGAGAAGGGATTGATTATCATGCAGACATCTTTGTGGGACTAGTGATTTAAACAGGAAATCTAATACATGTCCCATGGAGGCTGTCTAGCCCTCAGATGGCTTGTCCAGTCAGTAGGAAAGCCAGGATTATTTCATTGGATCATAGCTCCAGAGCTAGAGGGAACCTCAGAGATCATTTATTCCAATTCCTTCATTTTACAGAGGATAGAACTGAGGCCTGTGGAGGTAAAGTGATTTGCCCAAGGTCATGTTGTTTATTGATTTCTGTTCTTGGATACCCTTGGACTCAGCTCAGAGCTTTCAAGTGATAGAGGGAGGGGCCTTGGAGAACCAGGGTGAGTAGAATATCTCTTGTTAGAGGAACAATTTCTTTACCCTACCAAGGTGACCCCAGAAAAGATAGAGCAAGAACTGGTCACTCATATTTTTCTTTCCTATTCTGAACGCACACACACACACACACACACACACACACAGTGCGTGCCTCAATACCCACCAAGATCCATTTCTTTCCAGGATGCCAGGAGAATCTCTTCAGTACTATGGATGTCAATAGATGCCTGCCTTCAACCCTGATTGGAAGTGAGTGATCAGTGAATCTGGTAGACATTGGGAAAGGAGGAGGGGAGAAGAACTGGGCAGTCATTTATATCTGGGATACTCTCCTTGAGGGTCACGGATGGGTTAAGGAACAGTAGTGACCCAAATACCCGGAAACTTTACACCTAGTGGTCTGACAACACGGGAATGCCCTTGGCTGTTTGTTAGGAGGTCCACTCCAACCTGTTGTTCTCTCTAACCTCTGTAGCACTAAGACTAACCACCATGTGTTGGTATGGTGCTTAGAGATCCTCCCGTGAGTGCTGCTGTGTGGGTGAAATGGGCTGTTGTGTTCCTGGTGGGTGCGTGATGATGACAGGCTCCCACCCAGCAGAGCCGTGAACAGAAGGGATGAGCCGGCAGTATCTTTAAATAGCTCTTGCTATGCTGTGTCTCCTTCACAAAGCCCTGGCCCTCTTGTCTAGCTGGCCAAAGGAGTCACTGCTTGAGCCTCAATAAATAGGTTGGAAGCAAAGCTGAGACTGGGGGAGGGAGATCAGTTTACCCCTCCCCAACAAACACACACACACACACACACACACACATGAACACACACACACCCCAACAACAACACCTGCTGGTCACAAAAACACCTGCTAAGTAACACCCGCTAATCACTATACCCGAGACACAACATCACACTTCCATCCTGGGTGGAGGGAATGGGGGTGGTACAGGATCTTGGAAAACTCCTGTGGGCTTAAAAGAAGCCAAGAGGCAAGCTCCCCTGGAACTTATTCTTGGCTGAAGGAGGAGAAGGAAGCAATAAGCTGGATTTGAATCCGTCACCCTACCAGACCAACATGGATCAAGATGTCACACCCATGAATCTGGGTCCTGAACTACACTGTGAGTTTATTTATACATACACCCCCATGGGTTCCATAGATAAAAATTTCAAAGCTTGAAGGTACCCTTAGAGATCATCCAGACCAGAGACTCTTAACTTTTTTATGTCATGGACCCCTTTGATAGTCTGACAAAGCCTATGGACCCCTTCTCAGAATAACATCTTTAAATGTACAAAATACATAGGATTACAAAGGAAACCAATTATATTGAAATACAGTTATCAAAATGTTTTTTAAAAATAAGTTAATGGACCCAAGGTTAAGAATCTCTTAGCTAGATCCTCATTGTACAGATAGAGAAACTGAGTCTCAGAGAGGATAACTCATTTGCCAGAGCTCACAGAGCTAATTAATGGAAGACCTGGGACTAGAAAAGAGGTCTCCAGACCAGCCTTGACTGGTCCCCTACAAACCATGGACCTAAATCAGTAACCTTAAAAGATGTAGGTTCCCTCTCTTCCCCCATCACACCAAAGCTTCAACATTATCGTCCCTCACAATATACCCCCAGCGTCCCCTGGCCCAAAGCCAATAGAACCTAAGTGCCTTGTAAGGTGTTCATTCTCAACTGATATTTGCTGATTAATTGACTAATTAAGAATGTCCTCCCTTTCCCATGATGGAAAGGGATACCCACCTCCAAAGAAAGAGCTCTAGAGTCTGAGTGCAGATGGAAGCAAACCACCTGCTCTCTCTTTTTTGTTTTGTTTTGTTTCCTCTTTCTTGTTCATTCCATTGGTTATAGTTCTTCTTTACAATTTGACTAATACGTAATTTGAAGTATTTGTAGAACCTATATTGGATTGCATTCCACCATGGTGGGGGCAGGAGAGGAAAAAAAGGGGGGAAATTTTGGAACTCAGGGGACTGTGGAACTGGATGTTGTAAACTAAAAGTAAATAAATAAATTTTAAAAAATATTCTCCCTTTCTCCTCCAATAAAAAAACTATTTTAAGTAAAGCTAGACTGAGGTTCAAGAAGGAGCTCCCAGCTTTGAGCAGGGTTCTCTGAAAGGACTCAATTCTGTCAAATCCATAAATACTCATCAATCATCATCAATCATCATCATCATCACTAAATGTGACTGTATACAATACTAGTCTCAGAACCACATAAATTCGGCCTTCTCGAGTCCCTCCTCTTTATAGCTTACAGTCTAAAAACCACACACACACACACATACACACACACACAAGTACACACAAGTATATAGGGTACATAGGTAACAGTGATATGTAGTAGGAAGAACACAGCTTTCTAATACAGAAAATGAGACTTGGGTTCTAATCCTGGCTCTACCACTAAGCCTTGGGTCTGCCAATTCACTCCCTCCAGGTCCTCCGTTTCATGATCAATTAAATAAACAGGTAGAATGAGGTAATCTCTCAGATCCCTTTGAGCAGCAGCCACTATATTCATCTTTTAAGGCAACGCATGAAAATTCAGTGATGTGTCCATGCTATATGAAGGTTGGAGGAGGAAGTAAAATCATGGCCCTGGGATCTCCAAGGTATTCTGGTGGCCCCTGCCTGGGCAGTTTGGATCGGACTCAGAGCTAAAAGACATAGGTTTATGTCTCAACTCTGCTATTTACGACCTGCATCTTCTAGGGACCAATTCTTTCATCTCCCTCTGCCTCAGTTTCCTTCCCTGTAAAATTAAATTGTTGAATTAGATGATCTTTAAAAGATTCTGTGATTCTAGGACCCCAGTTCCATCTGCTTGGTCACAGGGAACAAGCTTGCTTTCCTCACGCCCCACCCCCAACCTGGCAGCTAGAGGTAAAAACGGGTGAATGACATTACCCTGCCCCAATTAGAGTGACCTCAGATAATGGAAGGCCAGAGTGGAGTAGAACACATTCTAATCTCACACACACACACACACACACACACACACACACGCAGAGGGAACCCCCCCATAAATCTGCCTCCCCACAGGGACCTCAAGCTAAATGCCAAGAACTGCAGTAGGCTGGCTGCTGGGGACATTAGCCTGAGCTTGTGAGAAGCAGGGCATGACTCAGCCCTGGAGAGGGGACATCCATCACCCTGGGCAATTCTGGAGAGGGAAGAGAACCGAAAGGCCTTCCTGAGAATAGCTACTGTGAAAGAAGCCTGTCTCTTTTCCCCTGAACACTGACTGCCTTGTGAGGGGAGAGTAGAGGGGACCCTGAGGTTGGAGGGGGTGTTGGATATGGGGAGGATAGGACCTGGCAGAGCAGAAGGGATTGAGGGACAGAGAAGGGATGGGGTCACAGTCCACAAAACTATGCAGGGTACAGATCCAAGGGAATATAAGCTGTTCACTCAGTCCTGCCGTGTTAGAATGGGAAGGGGAGGGAGGAGGGAATAGCTTTGAAGCTTGAAGGCCACTTTAAGATTTTTAAAGGGGAATACCATTTTACATTAAGCATATGGAATTCATTACCCCCAAGACTTCATACAGGCTGAAAATAGAAACAAGTTCAAGAAGAGTTTAGATAAATTAGTGAATGACAGGTCCCTGATGGGTTATTATAGGAAGTTAGGGATGCTGAGGGTACCTCCCTATCTTTGTAAGGTCACTACCATCACTGTGGTAATCCCACAGCCTCTAGTAACTCTCCTTTTGTGCCCTCATGTGAACAATTACAGAGTGATCTATTTGGCTCCCTAATGAATAGATGGGATTTCCCCCTAAACTGAGGCTCCCAAATCTACGTATCCAGATTTCATCTCTCTCTTCTGAGCTGCAACTCAACATCACAGCCTGCTTGCTGAACATCTCTACCTGGATGTCCAATGGGCATCTCAAACTCAACATATCCAGAATGGAACTCATCATCTTCTCACCTAAATCTACCCCTCTTCTCGACTTCTCTGTTTCTGTTCAAGGGGTCGCTGTCCTCAAGCCCGTCCAGACACCTATGTTGCCAACCTCAAAGTCCCCCTCAATTCTTCATTCTCTCTTACCCCACCCCACCCTACCCCATGTCCAATCAGCTGTCAAGTACTATCAATTCTGCCTCACAACGTATCTCAGCATCTCCACCCACATGGCTCCCACTCTAATTCAGGCCATCATTAGCTGAATTAGACTATTTCAATGACCTCTGAACTGATACCTGCTCTCCAACCCATCCTCCATACAGCTTCTACATTACTATTTCAAAGGCACAGATTTTACCATGTCACGCTCCTACTTAAGAATTTTCAGTGGCTCCCTATTGCCTCTTACAGAAAATACAAATTACTCTGACATCTAAAGTCCTTCACAATCTGGCTCTAATTTATCTTTCTAGATTGATTTCATATTACTCCCTCTACACCTTCTCCATTCCAATGCAACTAGCTTCCTTACTGTTCTTACTGCCCAACATTCTAGAAACATGGAATGTTATCTACATCAAATTGCTTGTTTTCTTTTTCTTTTTTAAATTTCATTTTATTTTTAATTGATGAAATGAAATAAGCATTTCCATAACATAGTAGAATTTTTTAAAAAGATGATTGCACATAAAACTGAAGATCTATTATGTACAGCTTGTTATTCCTTTTAAATATATAATGAAGTTATCATGTACATTTTTTTTCTATTTTTTCCTCTTCTTTCTCAATGAAGGAGGTGGGAAGGGAGAGGAGAGAATTTGGAACTCAGAATTAAAAAAAAAAACAAATGTTAAAAACTGTTTTTGCATGTAATTGAGAAAAATAAAATTTTAAATTAAAAAAATGCAGAATTTTAGAGTTGGAAGAAACTTTAGCAGCAATATAATCCAATTCACATCAAAAACTAATTCCCACCATAACATACTTAATAAGGGGGCAACTAGCCTTGGTGTGAATCCCTTCAGTGAGAGGGAATTCACCACCACTAGAAGCAACCCATTCCATTTTCAGACAGCTAATTCTAATTGTCAGAAAGTTTCTCCTGAAATCAAACCTAAATTTGTGTCTTTACAATTTGCACCCATTCACTGCTCCTGATTCTGCACCTTGGGGATAAAAAAGAGCAAATCTAACCCTTCTTCTAAGTGCCTACCTGTGAAATACTCAAGCAGCTATCATGTCTCCCCTGAATTTTCTCTTCTCCAGACAAAAAAAGCCCTTCCTTTAATGGAACTTCCAACGACACAGATTCACAGATATAGATATAGATGATAGAGAGAGAAATAGATGGATGGATAGATAGATATTTGTCTCTTCCATTAGAACGCTATCTCCTTTCTAGCAGAGATTGTTTCATTCTCGGTACTTGTATTCCCAGAGCCTTATACAGGGCCCAGAGCATAGTAGGCTCTTAATAAATGCTTTTTAATTGATTGTCTAACCCCTAACCTGATTCACCTTCTACCTGTGAAGCTGATTTTTTTAACGTTAGTATAAAACTTTACACTTTCACCTAATGAATTTCATCATATTAAATTTAGCCTGGCAAGATCTTTTTGGCTCACTGACTGCCTCCCAGTGTATTAGCTAGCTCTCCCAGCTCTGTGCCTTCTGCAGATTTCATGAGTTTGCCGGCTTTGCTGCTTTCCATCTTCTTCCTCATCTGCCTACGCTTGGGTTGTCTCCCCCTTCCACTCCCCATCTGGAGTGGCCTCCCTCCTCACCTCTATCTCTTAGAAGCTCTAGCTTCCTTTAAGGCTCCATTCAGGTGCCAACTTCCATAACTGTTAATGCCCAAACCTATGCCTTCAAATTTCCATTTTATTTACTTAGTATAGATTTTGTATCAGTTGACCTATGTATGACTTGTCTCCTCTCAGCAGGGCGTCAGCCCCACGAGGGCAGGGACTCTGCATGTTTGTATCCCCAGTGCAGAGCAGAGCATAGTGTATAATAAATGTAGGATTGAATTGAGGGCAACAATGCTCTCTCTGAATCTTATCTCTTCTCTGTTTGCCAGCCCTTCAGGTCTCCCTCGGGGACAGATGGCTCCTCTTGGGAAATGTTTGCTGGGGGCTGGGAAACTTTTGTTTGCTGATTCACGAAACAGCCAAGGATGTGTTTCAGCCCAGGCCTGCTGATTTGCATATGTTCCGGTTTTCTGAGTGTTTCCTTTCCTACCTTTTTTCTCCCCCACCCCTTTAGTATAGCTATTTTTGCAAGGTCTTCATTACTTACTAATTATTTTTATTTCTTCCATTTATTTGTCTTGTTAAATACAGAATTCTAGCAGCAGCTCGCCTTCTCATCTGTTTTAGATTCATTGTTAATGTTATGCCCTAGTCATTCACCGAGCAGAGCAGAGCAGGTTTCACGGGTTCTGTGTAGCCTAGAGAAGGAACATGCAACCCCTTCTTCCGGCCTGACCTCTTGTTTGTCCTCCAAGGCCCTGTTTATGCAGTGGCCTGAGCTGGGCTGCCCCCTCCCTCCACGTCTCTCCCAAACTCCTCGGTTCCCCTCCTGTCTGTGGCTCTCATCTCTCTGCCTGTACTTCAGTGGTTGCTCCCTCTCTCCTCATGGTTTCTCCTCCCTCTCCCCTGCCAGGTTCTTCCCAATCTCTGCCCAAAGCTCCCTCCCTTCTGGCCCTTCCTCCCTCTCCATGGTTGCTCAGTGTCTCGGTTGCCTCCCCATCTCCGAGTAGCTCTTTATGAGTCACATTGGGTTCTTCTCGTTCCACACATTTTCTCCCGAATTATAATCTGTTGTTCCTTAATTGTGCTGCGTGTCTCTTTCTCTCTCTCTCTCTCTCTCTCTCTCTCTCTCTCGATCTTCTAGCTCTGCGGCTCACTCTTGGATGTTAATACATTTTCCCAGAGCGCTGCACAGTCCTCATTAAATTTCTTAATCCCCAACAATTGGCTTCCTTAAAGCCTACCAACCCCATAGGCTGCAGCAGTCTGTGCAGCAGCCCCCTTCTCCTGGCACCAGATTGAGGCAGCTCGGGCCCCCAGGAGCGGTGCCTCTGATTTCTCTTTTTCACATGTTGCTGTGTTCTCTTTCCCTCTCATCAATGCCTGTACCCCTGGGGTGGTGTGATTCCCTTGTTCCCTAGCCTGGGGTTTCCTGCTCGGCATATGCTTCAAGCTTAGCAATGTTGGGCCTTAGCCCCCAGGAGGGACAGCAGGTTTATTGAAGTTTATTGAGGGCCAAGTCGACAGCTCATGGAGGCTTGGATCCCTCTTGAGTCTTTCAGACTGGGCCCAGCCCCCCACACACACATAAAGCTGCTGTCAATGCTGAGGTTTTCATCCTGATTTCCCAGCTCTGTCCCTTCTCCCTCAATAACCCTGATACAACTGCCTTCTCTTTTTAAACCTCCACCTAATCCCTTTCCTCTTCTAGCCTATCCTCCAGGCTAGTCACATCCCTCCTGCCATCCTTCAGCTGATTAGGAGATGAGGCCATACATTCTCATCTCCAGGCAGGTGAACTTGATGTTCTCACTTCTTTCCCCCACCTCACATCCCAGTTAACCCCTATCCCTTCCTCTCCTGTCCAAGCTAAGGATGATTATTTCTAGTCAACTCTGCTGTTTCAGATCCTGTGGAGACCACCAGGGCCTCTGAGAGGAGGGAAGAAGGATTTAAAGGGGAGGTGATTTGGGCATGGTTTACAATGTAAACCAGTAGGAGTGAGCAAGTCAGCAAAAACATGTTAAGGGCTAAGTCCTGGAGATACAAAAGCAGGAGTGTGCTCTTTACTTTCAAGGAGCTCACAGTCTAATGAGGGCAAGAAGATAGGTAAATAAACAGATATATGCAAGTTACATACAGAGTGGATGGAAAGAAAGCCTCCAGAAGAGGAAATTTAGCAGCTCTTCCCACTGTGTCAAACTCTTCAAGAGTTGGTCTTGTGACCTCCCCTAGCTCTCCAGATCAGAGCAAGCTGCTCTAGGACCCTGTCCCAACAGCTCTGTTTCCTGGCACTGGGATGATAGAATTCAAAGCAGAGAGAGACCTTCCAGAAGTCAAGTAGTTCAAGATTCTCAAAGATGGGCAAACTGAGGCCCCGGGTGGGGAAGAAAGCTTCCTAAAGCCACAGGGTAGCAAGCAGCAGATCTGGGGTTAGAATTGAGGAGAAAATCCTGTGCTCTTTCCACCACTGCAGGCTTATTGCATTGATTAAGCTTGCCCTAGTGGTGCTTCTAGTCTAGCTGGGGAGACAGGATTCACAGCCTTCACACTCCTTCAGGGTGAATTACAAAGCAACTGTTTCAGTCATACATGGCACTGGCTGTCTGTGCACTTGAGCCTATGAAGAACCCAGGGGAGAACTTGCTCTGATCCCTCTTTTCCAAAGCTATGAGGAAACAGTAGAAGCCTGAGCCAGGGGCAGCTCAGCCCGGATGCCAGGGAAGTAGGAGTTTAATAAATGCTTGTTGATTGATTGGTTGCCCAAGGTCCTGATCATTTCTTCCAGGTTAGCGATCCAGGGGCTAAATATCTGGGAGATGAAGGATAACCCAGCTGGTGCCTTTCCCATTGACCTCACCTCAGGAACCGGTAAATGAAAATGCAAGGATTCCAATTTTAAAAATCCTCGGGGAGGTGAGACAAGAAGACTGGGGGCACAAAATCTAAAAAGATACTTTCCGAGTCTTCTTGCAGCTTTTAGGGAGAGGAAGAGGAAGAAACATATACTTACCATACTAATAACCAAACAGTGTGAATAGTGGTGGGACTGAGGAGAGTAAAAGTTACTGAGAATTTCTCAGATTTATAAAAAATTCTTCCAACATTCCACTACTTCTCCTGCCCTCTCTAATTATTTCCCTGTGTTTGTGTGTTCGCCCTTCTCTCTCTCTGTCTCTCTCTTTCTCTCTGTCTCTCTGTCTCTCTCTCTCTTTCTCTCTCTGTCTGTTTCTCTCTCTCTGTCTCTCTCTCTTTCTCTCTGTCTCTCTCTCTTCCTCTCTCTTTCTCTCTCTCTCTTTCTTTCTCCCTCTTTCTCTCTCTGTCTCTCTCTCTCCATGTGTCCCTATCTGTTTCTCTCTGTCTCTGTCTCTATGTCTCTATCTCTGTGTCTCTTACTCTGACTCTCTGTTTCTCTGTGTGTCTCTGTGTATGTGTGTCTCTCTCTCCCTCCCCCCTGTCCCTCTCTCTCTCTCTAACTGGGCAACAGGCATCTAGCCCCGGCAGAAGAGCCCCAGGGCCTGCAACTCTGACCACAATCTTTCCACTAGGTGCCTTCCCATTGCTCTAGCTCCCTTTAAAAACACACAATCATCTATCTCCATAACCCCTCCCTGCGGCAGGTAAGTGAGGATTATTACATATTAAAATCTGAAGCTCTCTTCTAATGGGGCCCTCCTGGAGAACACAACAAATTACTGTGCCACCCCTCCCCCTTACTGTAGAATAATCATTAGTGCCATAGGAAATTCTAAACAAGTGATTAAATCATTATGAAGAAGGGCACCATGAGCCTGCTTCACCATAAAGAATCAAATACACATTAGGAAAAAGCACCTGTGAGCTGTGAGGTAGAGGTAGAAAAGGGAGGAATCCAGGACTGTCCATGGCTCTCAAACCCCTCCCCCCCCATGAGAGAGGGACCTCTCTGGCTGCAACTTATATAGTCAGAACCCTTCTAGACCATCTTCTCTGTTCTAGAGTGTAAGAGTCACAGACTCAGAGATGAGGAGAATGAGATATTAACTACCCCCCTCTCCCAAACCCTGCCCATTCTTTGGCCATGGTCCTTAACCCAACCATTCTCCATACTTCACATCCAGATTGTGCCCTTGTCTTGACTCCACCTCCTAAACCCAACCCCAATCTTACCATTGACCCCAATTCAACTCAGCCTGACAACAGTCTTATAAACAGTTGGTTTCTGGATTCAAGGAAGAGGGGCATGGTTTACACTCACCAAAAATCTGATTATAATAAATTGATAACAGAAGAAAGATTCCACCAAGGACATGTACAACTTTAGTGACATAACCACCCTGAGTCCCCTTTGCCCTTTTTCTGGCATGAAGGTCAAACAACAACAGTCCAGACTAAGGATTCCAGTATACCTCACGGAGGCCCAACCAGGAACTGGGCACCTCAGCCAAGCCTTGCAAAGTGACCTTGAGTGGCTTCTTGGCCCACCCTCCCCCTTCTCTCTAGGACACATTCCTTTGGACTCCAGAGTAAACAAGCTATTCTGGTGCCTTTTGGGACTGCACCAATCCTGGATAAGAAAACCCTCGGCCCCTTTGAATATGCCAATTAGAAGTATGCCAGATAAGAATAAACAAACTGGCTGGTACAATTTCTTTATTTACCTATGGATTTGTGAGTCACTCTGACCCCTTCTGGGATATGGGGATAAAAGTCTGATCAGATTTTCTCAGCCCCTAGCACTCACCTGACACATACATCCATCGGATCCATGACCGTGCCCCACTCTGAGTTTTCTCTGAGGGAAATAAAAAAGGAGAAGGGTTGAAGAAGAAAAGAATGACAATGGCTGGTATTTATGTATTCTTTAAGGTTTGCAAAGGACTTTACATACATTATCTCACTCGACCTTCAGCAACCCTGTGATGTAGGCTCCACCAGGGTTATTCTCATTTCTATTTAACAAATGAATAAAGTGACCCTCAGAGATGGTAGGTAAATTTTCCTGCTAACTTCAGAAACAGGATTTGAACCCGAGGGTTTCTTGATATCAAAGTTAACTCTCTGTTCCCTGAACACATTATTTGCCCTGGTCGGTCTGTGCCTTTGCTCAGGAATTCCATGCTCGGAATTATTAGTTTTCACCTGTTGAATTCCTTCCCATCTTCTAAAGCCCAAACCAAATGCCACCTCCTCCATGAAGTCTTCCTTATCCTTTTTCAAGCTTAGATACCACCTGACACTCTGTCTTGTACTTCTCAAATGCATTGATCGCTAATGTTCTTCCAATTTATATACGTGTCTTTTTCCCCTACTAAACTATAAATTCAACAAGTAGAAGGACTGTACATGATCTGCATTTTGTATCTCCCCTCTCCCCCTGCCCGGGGAACTAGCTCAGTATTCTGCACCCAATCAGCATTCAATAAATGTTTGTTGAAAAATTGAATAAACAGGTTCTCCTATGAACTGACTCTGTGCCTCACTTCTCTCTGAGCTGAAGGTCCCTTCCTACTCTGGCAGTCTATGGTTCTATTTATGGCATTTAAAGCCCTTTGTAACCAGGCTCCAAACTCTCTTTTCAGCCTCATTATACGTTACTCCCCTTCGTGTACTCTTTAGTTCATCTAATCTGGCCTCCTTGCTGTTTCTTACACAGGACATTTCATTTATCTTCTTCATGCTGTCCCCCAGATCTTGAATGCATCCTCTCCTCCCCTCTGCCACCTAGTTTCCCAAATGCCCCTGTGGGGCATTGAACTTGCCCTTAGAGGACCCAAATGGGAATCTTGTACTACATGAATAACCTTGGGCAAGTCCCTTTCATTATCCGTACAAAGAAGAGGGTTGGCTAGATGACCTTTAATGTGCCTCCCAGCTCTAATACTGTAATCTGAGCATATTTGAGGGGCCCCCCTCCTGCTCCCCAGTACTCCTTGGGAAGAAAAAAGATAAATTGTGTATCTCAACATCAGCTTAAGGGCAAAGGGAAATACTGTGGTTCAGAGACACTCCAGTTTCTTCCTATAACACTGTTCTCTACAGACAAGAGTTTTGTACCAGGTCCGAGTGTCTTGGACCCTGGCCAAGGGAGCTTTGGGGCTGAAGTTGCTTAGACAGCAGTGCCATGTGGTAGGCTTTATCAGTCTTTCTATATTAACCTGTCTATCTATGTTTAAATAGCCTGGAGACAGAGTATTAAGCCAGCCTCTACTTATGCCTCCCCTTTTCCCCAGAGCCCAAGCTCATCCCCACCCCCAGGACTCAGCATGCTTTTGTTGCTACCTGTAAGTTTCCTCTGAAGATCTCTGTGTGGGTCCACATACATCCAAACAGTGGTTTGTATCTGTGTAGATACACATTTCTTTTGCTCAATCATTCAGTAGTGACTGACTCTTTGTGACCTCATGGACCACAGCACACCAGGCCCTTCAATCCTCTACTATCCATCAAAGTCTGTCCAAGTTTATGAGCATCGCTTCCACAACACTGTCTATCCATCGCATACTCTGCCATCCTCTTTTCCTTTTGCCTTCAATCTTTCCCAACATCAGGGGATACACACATACACACACACACTCTTCCCCAAACCAGGATCCTCCTTCCTGACCTTAGGATGTCAGAAGGTAGGCATCTAGGGAAAGGCGGGTACAGTGAGGATCTTGGGAGACTTGGTCTGGGCCTTGGGCTCTGCGGTGACTAATGTGCAGGGTACTTAGGAGGTTGTGGTAAATTATTCACACAGTTTCTGTGAATTATTCACACTGTTATTATTTATTTTTCAGATGTGCCTGCGGCAGAGCCTCCAGGCCCATGTTCAAAGAATGACATAACTCCTGACTCTGGATTGTCTCAGTCCATAGAGACCTGCCTGGGCTTCTTTCCTGGTCAACTACAAGGCTAGTTCCCTTCTCAGGTACCCCCTTACTTGGCAGAAAGGGTGAGGGGAGGCATCACCTGAGAGGAAGAACAAGTGCTGGGGGCCTACGAGACCTCCCTGGTCATAGCTAGGTGCCCATAGGCCTGCCAGTTTGTCCTTCCCTAGGCACCTATTTCCATGTGTCCCAGGTGAATCCCTTTCTTCTTCCACCCTTAGGCCCACATGCCTTCTTGTCCATGAGCCCGAATTTCCATGATCTAGGCATCGGAGTATGTCCACATGTAGAAATATGCAACTACCCAATGTCAGTATTGGAAGAAACCACACAGATGGAGATGATGATCACAATCATAGTAACGAATATGTATATAATACTTTAAGGTTTTTAAAGCACGTTGTCCCTTTTGTCCTTTTAGAGCACGTGCATGGTTACATGTTGTCCCCTTTGATCCTCACAAGAACTTTGTGTTATAGGGGCTGTTTTCATTCCCATTTTACAGATGAGGAAACAGATTGAGAGAGGTTGTATGACTTGCCTAGGGTCATACAGCCAGAAAGTATATGAGAAGTATCTCAGGTCTTCCTAACTCCAAGTCAAGCATTCGATCCACTTTACCACCTAGATTATAGAAGTAGCATGCTTGATACGGTGGAAAAAATGTTGACTTTGGAGTGAGAGAACCTGAGTTCAAATGTTGCTCTGATGTTTACTATCCGTGCGACTTTGGGCAACTTACTTAACTTTCCTGGGACTCAGTTTCCTCGTCTGTAAAACAGAAAGAGACAGATTAGATGGCTTCTGCTGTCCCTTCTTAATTTAAGGTTTAGTGCAACCTCTTCATTTTGCGGTGAGGAAATCGAAGCCAAAAGAGAAGTGATCGGTACAAAGTCATAGAGATAGTAACAGAGATCTTTAGGAGCCAGGCCCCCTGACTCTAGGGTCCAGTGTGCATTCTCCGACATCATACATTCTCTGTATGTGTCCACGATATTCTCCCTACATGTCCAGTATTCATACATTTGTCCTGTGTGTCACTATGTCTCTGTGCCCACCTGAGCTGGATCAGTGCCCCTGATGTTCATACACACAGTTCTTGGGGATTCGTGCTGTTACCTTGATGGTTCTTGTGGTTTGAGCTGTGAGTGGGAAGGTGGGTGTGCTTGCTGTAATATGTCCTTGTCTGCCTGGCCCCACTAGCCTTTACCCCCTCCTGGGCTTCAGACCCTGCAGCCCTGGGCAGGATACACCCAGCAGCTCTCCCTTCTTGCAGACACAAAGCAGAGCTGGCGTCTCCATGGCAACCAGAATCCAGACCAGCCAGAGCTTGGCAGATCAGGGCCAACAGCCTGGATTTCCTTCAGTGGTGGAGATGTAGCCTTTGCCTACTGGGAGCTGCAAACTTTTCCTGTATGCATGGAAATCCTATGGCCACTGACCAGGCAGAGGGTGAGGAGGACGACACACAGACTCAGCCAAGGTCAGGGTGGGCCAGACAAACTTTGCCCCCAAGCTCCATTCTCTAGAAGACTAAAATTGTAAACTCACCAAGAGTGCCAGGACATAGTAGTGAAGTTTATAAGCATGGTGCCACGGAAAGAGGGTTTGACTGAGAATCACAGGACCTGAGCTGGAATGCTTCTGCTGCTGCTTCCTTCCTGGATGACCTTGGGCAAGCACTTGAGTCTCTCTGAGAACCAGCTTATCTGGAAAATGAGGGGCCTGAATTAAATGATCTCTCAGGTTTCTGTCAGCTTTAAATATTTGATCCTGTAAGAACTGCACCCCACCTTCTTTCCAAGCACCAGCTATCAGTCCCTGCCCTCAAAGCTGCCTGTCCCTGAGAAAGTAAAATCTTTTCAATTCATTTACCAAATAATATTAGTAACTTAGTTCTTATTCTTCAGAGGGGAACTTGCATCTTAAAAAAGGTTTCTAGCAGAGAGAACAGTACTTAACCTGAAGAAATTAATTGCCAACAAGGAAGTTTCAGGCATTGGGGGGAAAGATTTCTCTAGAGGTAGGAAGAGGACTCCTGAGTTCCTTCAAGTTACTATAACCTACTATGACTGTTAGTGAGGCCAGCCTAGAGACTGGGGCCTAAACCCTCCTTTTGCCTACCTCATAGATAGGCACTCTACAGAAGCCTATTGGTCTCTGGTTCTAGGTGACTTTCCTCACTTCCTCAAAGTGGAAATGAAGAAATCCAGCTGTACTGAGTCATCTAGGGCCCAGGAAATCCAGGTTTATATTTAAACTCCAAAGTGGCTGCTCAGCAGGCTTCTGGGTTGCTCCTCATGCTATCTTATCTCCAAGCACCTGGACCCACAGTTCTCCAAAGTCTCTATTCTCTCTGGAAGGAATCACTAAGTAGGGCAAGGAGGGAAAGCACTAGGGCTGGAGCCTCTGAGGGTCAGATCTCCTGGTCTGAGCTTATTATATTGGTGTCCTTGGGAGGTAGTCCCAGCCACGCTACATTCAGGGGTGTGTGTGTGTGTGTGTGTGTGTGTGTGTGTGTGTGTGTGTGTGTGTGTGTGTGTGTGTGTGTGTGGTCCTAGTCCCAACTTCTAACACAACCCTACCCTTAGCTACAACACCAATCTCAATGTGAGAGCCACCTCATACTCAATCACCCCTCTCTCCAAAGCCCTAGAAAGGCATGTGGCAGAGGGTGGAGAATGGATATCCAGATCCTTCGAACCCACCCCCTCTCTAGCCACTCAGAGGGCTGTGTTTTCTGGTCCTTCTGCTCAGGGCTGATAACTGAATTAGTCGTCAAACAGGTTCTCAGCTACAAACTTCCTGCTGGCCCTGAGCTCCCTCCTGCCTCCCCACCCTCAGAGAGGCCTTCAAAGCTAGCTCAGAGCTGAAGTGTATCTGGTGCCCACAGCTGGATTAAGCTGGTATCCGGAGGCTGCCTCTGAATGGAGGAATCTCCTCCTGAAAGACATCGACAATGTAGCCAATCCAGCTTCGTCTCAATGGGGCACCAGGCTGATGGAAGGGAGGGCCTTCAATGAGATATGCTGTCCTTTATCCCAAGGAGGGGGGAGGGAGCTTCTAGATACCTCCCTTTGTGGCTACACAGCTGATGCAAATTCTGGGCAGCCACCAAGGCCACAGGGAGAGGAAGGGAAGAACGAACACAGGGGCCATTGGGATTTAAGGGGCAGGGGATATTTAAGGGGCAGGGGAAGACCCAGGGGCTGAGATAGCATTCCTCACCTACCCAGTGGTAAAAAAAGTAAAAGGGGCAGAGGAAGGAGGGATCTATGTAGGGGTGGGCCTGGGCTCAGGCAAGAGCCATGTGCACAGAATGAAAGGACACACCTCCTTCTAACATCTATGACATCCAGGGAAGCAGGACTGACACCAAGTATTCAGGAAAATGGAGATGACTATCATATATAGGAATAAGGAACCCTAAATTGAAAATTGGGAACTTGTGTACAAATTACAGATCTGCTCATCATTTATCTGTTTTACCCTTGGGCAGCCAGATGGTGAAGTCAGGAAGATCTGAATTCAAATGCTGCTTCAGACTCTTCACTAGACATATGACCCTCGGCAAGTCACTTAACCTCTGTTTGCCTTAATCCACTGGAGAAGGAAATGGCCAACCACTCCAGTATCTTTGCCAAGAAAACCCCACGGACAGCATGATTCACAGGGTCACGAAGAGTCAGATGGTGACTGGATAACTGAACAATAAAAGTTACTTCACCTGGCAGTGACTCAGTTTCAGCATCTAGAAAATGAAAGGGTTGGGCCAGAATGATCCCTAGGGTCCCCACTCTCTGACTTACAATTGCAAGAGAGCTTCAGTCTGCCTCCCCCTCCACACAGACACAAATATTCATGTTCCCATTCTAGGCCAGCTGGAACCTTTTGGTTCCCTTCTTCCTGCCTCATTCCTTCTGGCCTCTACAAGGCAGTGCCCTTTGTCAAGACCCTGCCTGCGATGAATCTATAAACTGTCCCTGACTCAGAATGTGCTATCCCATGTCCCCTTCACTCCCAACCCTTAACTAGGCCCCATTGTTCCACTTTACTGCCCAATGAGGCCATTTCCTTTTAGCTTAGGACTTCCCTGATTCTAGACCCTGCCCCTGCCCCTGCCCCTCATTCTGGAGTTAGGGCCTGGGTCTCAGAGGTGGCTCCTCCTCCCCATAACTAATTATCCCTGTCTCTGATGCACAAAAGGAATTAGACCCTAATTGTACCTTAGGCAGGGATGTTATTAATCTGTGACAGTCCCTGGTGCCTGGGCCTGCCCTTTGGGCATTGCCTACAGAACAGATCTCCAACCAGGATTAAGGATGGATGGAGTCTGTGTATTCTAAATTATGAAATCCTGGGTCTACAGGACTGACCTCTCCTCCCCCTCCCTCAACACACTTCAGCTCCCCTTCCCTTAACTCTCCCCTCCTTCCTGATCTCTGATGAGGAAGACAGATACAGCAGCCAAGGAGCCATGTCTCTTCCCTCTGGAAGCCCCTGAACATACAGTGAGGCTCTCCCATCCTTGACCCATGAAGCGCTTCACGATCATCCTAGAAGGAGACAGCAGCCATGCTGCCCTTTACCGTTCCAACCAAGTTCCCATCTTCCTCAGCCCGATCTCTGCCCTGGCCTCGGCCTCCATTTCTTTTCCCAATCCTTTCTCCTGGGCTGTTACCCACATGAGATTTCACTTTGAAAGCACTTGGCATCATAGAAACTAGAAAAAAGGTTAGAGAGGATCTAGTTCATCTTCCTCTCCTTGTTGTACAGAAGGAGGAGTGAGGCCTGGGCCAGACAGGTGAAGTGTCACTTAGCCAAGGTCACACAGAGAAAGCACTAGGATCCAGGCTTTCTGACTCCCACAATGGTGTTCTTTCCACTATAGAACCCAGCCTCCTCAGACCAGGGCATCTCCCCCACCAGCCCCACCACACCACCAAACTCCCCTGTTTTCAGGCCCCTAGGTCTCTCCCCTTCTCATCATAACCTTGTCTGCTCTTCACTTTCTGTCGCCTCCCCAGGGGTGCTGAGCTGGCCATTACTATCCAGGTCTTAGCTGGGGTAGGGGGAGATACTGTGATGGGGAAAAGGGCCTTGAAAGTCAATGCAGAGATGCACATGACCCTTAGCCAAGTCACTCTACAGGACAAGATTAGCTATGGGATTGTGGTTCCCTCTTGCTTTCAAGTGACAGAGATTAGAGCTGGTCATTCCTTAATGTCTCCCCTGAGAGCTGGAGACAAATTAAAATGGTGAGTACTGAAAATGGCTGAGGGTTAGGACTGGAGGGTACTTCCCACCAAAACAGTTCTCATTCCTGTGGTGGTTACAGGCTGGGCACAGGCCAGACTTGTGAGTCTTGTTCAGGCCTACTACCCCTGAGAAAACTCACCATGTTCTATCAGCAGGAAGTCTGATTCTCTAATCCTTGAATCCTTCTGAAATCTCAGAGCCCAAAGCCTTCCTTGCTCTTCATCCCCTGGGTTGTATGTGTGCTGTGGTCTGTGCATCTGTCTGTTTCTGTTTCTCTGTCTCTGTCTGACTATCTTTGTCTCTGCTCCAGGACCTGGAGGGAAACTGGGCTGCCTCCTTTCCTTCTCCCTCAGCCCCTCTCACCTTTGCTAGCTGACCGGTTCCTTTTCTCAAAGCCCTGTGATAGATCTGGAAGCTCAAAGCGGAGCTGAACACACCCCAGAAGCCTCCCTCAGTAACCAGGCTCAGCCACCAGCACAGCATGCATGTGTAACATGTTTATGTATACACACTCATGTGCATGGAGTGACCATCAAGTAAGCACTGTAATTAAAACAGAAGTCCTCTGCCCCCGTGCAGAGGGGGAGGGCACCTTGAGCAGGGCATTACATTTCCCAAGCCTCAATTTCCTCTCTTGTAAAACGAAGGATTGGACTAGAATCCAAGTGTCACAAACCATATCCTGAAATCCAAATCTGGCCTGCCCCTGTTTTTGCACAGAATGATTTTTATATTTTTAATTACAATAAAAATTCATTTGAAGAATTTTTTAAAAGCCATTTTTAGCTTAAAGGCTGCCCCAAAAGAGGAGGCTATCAGATTGAGGGGGCTGTTCATTGGTGCGCCCTGGACTAAATGATGACTAAGATGCCTTCCAATTCTAAATCCTATGATCTGTTTCCAGTCCAGAGGGCCCAGGTCAAGGTAAGAATTGTGTCCTGAAGGAGCTGGAAATCAAGGAAATTAGTTGCATGTGAGAAGAGCTCAATGACCTGAAGGTGAACCTCACAAGTACAAGGGTGGCAGCTGGCAGTGAAGAGGCCTTCATGGTACAGAGGAGTCTTATGACCCGGGTGCATATCCTGGCTCTGCCACATACAGCCAGAGTGACTTTGACCCCCAGTCCCTCACCCCCTCTAGCTTTGGGTTTTTCAGCTTTAAAATAAGAGGATCGGACAAAATGGCTTCTGAGGTCCCTTCCAGCTTCAAATCTGGGATCCCAAAATCCTCCTATCACCCAAAGTCAATTTACTGCCCTAGGTACCAAGCAAATCCCAAGATGATCTGTGATCCTCCAGAGCTCACCAAGTGAGCTCTGAGAGAGAGAGCTCTGTTGTAGGAGTAAGCAGTGTCAGTACCACTGGACACCCCCCTCCCTAGAGCTGTGTCCTGAGATAAAATTATGGTAAGGGGGCACGGGGGAGGCGATGGTAAATGAGTCCTTTACCCTGCTAAGCCTCTCTCTCCCGGCTCCATCAGAAGCAAGGGAAACTCAGAAATTCCCCCAATCCGTTTGCTCCTCAGGGCAGAAGTTAAGGTGCTGAATTTAATAGCAAAGCAAATTTGACTGAAGAGGAAATGAGATTTCTTTGTCAAGGTGAGTAAGTCTGGGAGTGCCCTGAATGAGCTGGGGCTGGGGGAGGTAGGGGGATGGGGACTGGCATTTAGGGGGATGCAAAGAGAGGGAGAGAGGATCTGGAATTATTAGAATGTTGATTATGCCCTCTTGATTGTTAATGAAATTCTTCACCTTGGATTTCTGGACCACGGGGAAAGACTCCTGAAGCTCATTTCCTAACTGATGAGAGTAGAGAGAGAGAGGGCAGGAGGGATCAGGAGACACACCGCTTCAGAAAAAAATTAAATCCAGACAAAACAAATAGGATTTGGTGATGCCAAATGATTCTGTTTTTCAGAGGGACACTCCCCTCCCCTCTCAAAACAACCTCTTCCCCCTATGCCCTAGATAGAATGAACGAAGGTGGGGCTTTGGTCAACCTCCTGATCTGGCCGTGCTGGGCTGAACTGCCCAGGCTCAGGGTGGGGTGGGTCCAATTCTGAATGTTGCCCTTCCCGTACTATAGAGGGAGAAATAGGATCTTCTTAGTCTGTCAGGTGCCCCTGGGGTGATCAGATTCACTTTAGTAGTGAATTGCTTGGTGACCCCCTCCACTGAAGAGAAGAAAAACGGAGAACAGCCCCCAAAAGAAGACACTGGAAATTTCCTGCTGGGTAAGATAATTCAGAGTGAATTTTTCCATTTTAAAGATCAGCTGTACCTGCAAGCAAACATTTCCTGAGCACCTACTATGTGTCCTATAGCAGTTCTGGCCTCTTACTCTAGGACTTCATTATCTAGAAGGGGTGACAGGAGAAATCATCATAAAAGATAACATACTTAGCACTTGCTGTAGACCTAAAAGCTAGGGGGGAACATCAGGAGCAGAGCAGTGATACCTCTGCAATGTCGCCCAGCCAGGGTCATCTTGCAATGATGTTAATACAGTGTGACCAGATGCCATCGTGATGTCACGCAGCTCCAGCTCCGAAGCAACCTTGCTCCCCTTGTAGCTCCCTGAGAATCAGTAAACATTTAACATTTGCTCAGTACCTATGTGCCAGACACTGTGCTAAGGGCTGCAGATGCAAAAAGAGGCAAAAGGCAGTCCCTGCCCTCAAGGAGCTTACAGTCTAATGGGGAGACAAGAAGCAAACAAATATGTACAGACTATGTATAGGGTAAATAGAAAATAAATGAGGGGGTGGCTAGGTGGCGCAGTGAGTAGAGCACCAGCCCTGGAGTCAGGAGGACTTGAGTTCAAATGCGGCCTCAGACACTTGACACACTTACTAGCCATGTGACTTTGGGCAAGTCACTTAATCCCAGTTGCCCTCCAAAAATAAAAAACACTAAACTATCCAGAAAATAAATGAGAGGGAAAGCATTAGAATTAGGAGAGGTTAGGAAAAGCTTCCAGAAGAAGATGGGATTTTAGTTGAGACTTAAAGAATGCTGGGAAAGCTTTAGGCCAAGATGATGGGGAAGAATATTCCAGGCACAGGGGACAGCCCCAGAAAATGCCCAGAGCCAAGAGATGGAGTATTTTGTTCAAAGAACAGCAGGAGGCTAGTTTTACTGGGTTGAGCATTGTCCCTATGGAAATGGTTGGTCCCTAATACAGTGTGGGTAGCTAGGTGGCAACGTAGATAGAACACTGACCTGGAGGCAGCAGGACCTGAATTCAACTCCAGCCTCAGGCACCTACTGTGTGATCCTAGGCAAGTCATTCAACCCTGCTTGTCTCCGGTTCCTTATCTGTAAAATGAGCTGGAGAAGAAAATGGCAAACCACTCCAGCATCTTCGCCAAGAAAACCCCAAGTGGGGTCATGCAGACATGACTGAAATGACTCAACAATAATACAGACCTTGCCCCATTTCAAGATCCAATTAACCATACTAGGTGAGATATACCTATACTCAACTGGCTTGGGTCCCAGAGGCAAGGGAAAGGTTTGTTTTCCTCTGTTCCTGCATGGGGGCAGAAACAAACCAAAATGACCAAGTGGAAAATTGGTAACCTACAACTTGTCCAGAAGCCTGCCTCCCCTCCCACTTCCCCCAGCCACAGTCCTAGGACCATGTCCTAGAACAGCCTCCTAATTGGTGTCCCTGTCTCCAGTCCCTCCCTCCTCCAACCCAACCTACACACAGCAGCCAAACTGATCTTCCTAAAATGTGGGTCTTAACATGCCTTGACCCTGATCAAGAAGCTTCAGCAGTTCCCTTATTGACTTTTGGAGAAAACACAGACTCCTCCACCTGGCATTGAAAAGCCTTCCCAATACGGCTCCAGCCTTCCTCTCTAGGGAGATTTTACATTGCTCCCCTTCACACACACACACACACACACACACACACACACACACACACACACACACGCACACACACGCACACACACGCCAAGTCGGCTGAAGGGGTCTACTTGCTTTTCCCCATACAGGACATTCCAAATCTTTCCTTCAGGCCTTTATATGAGGTTTCCTTCATGCCTGGCATGTATTTCCTCCTCCCCTCCACCTCAACTTATGGGCTACATCTATCAGGAATCCTTTCCCTATCTACCCAGCCTTTAGAGAACTGCCTGTCTCTGTCCTGCTCCTGTCCCGGAAATTATTTTGT